>CM041631.1:13051290-13108999 GCA_023333625.1 Bothriochloa decipiens | reverse complement strand
AATATTTATTTATGAAATAAATAATTATAATCTATGGGAAATATACCCAACATGGCCTATGACCTCTAAGTATACCATGAAGTATTTTACAACATGCTATACAAGTATATATACATGTATTTGAAAAATGGAAAAGAGTTAAGAAATAAAGAGATAAAAAGGAAAAGCCTTTTGGCCCGGTCACGAAAACCAGCCTGGTCTGCTTCGCCCTCTCCCTCTCGTTCTCCCCGCGCCGTGCCGGCCCAGCAAGCCAGCAAGCTGGCCTAGCCGCTCGCCCGCTCTCTCTTTCCCTCTCCCGCGCAGGCCGGCCCAGCAAGGCCGACGGCCTAGCATGGACCCGTCGCCCCGCACCACACCAAACCATCGCCCGAGCCACTGACTGGTGGGGACCGCCTGTCATACCTTTCCCACGGTCCCCTACCGGCCGCTCACGCCCGACGTCACCGGTGTCAGGCGCTGCTCCCTCGCGTCGCCCCTAAGCAAGCTACCCCGGCCGCTCGATCCAGCCCTCCGCCTCATCGACGCGCACCAGCTTGCAACCTGGCCCGATCAGCCGACAGCAAAATGCCCACGGCACAGGCATCTTCCTCCCGCGCGCGCACATGTGCTGGCACCATGGTGAACTCTGCTGCTGTAAAGCATTTTGGCACCCAGCCCCTGCTGGCCGTCTTGCTGACCCCTGGACCCAGCCAAGCTCCCCACCGGGTGACCTGGACCGCTCCCTGGCCGCCTGATCGAGCTCCCTCGCCCGATCACCGTCCGCCGGCCACCTACCACCTCTCCTCCTCTATATAAGCGGTGCCCCGGTGCCCTAGGGCTTCCCAGCCGCCACCACCACTCTGGTGGTTTCAAATTTTGCCACCAACCTGCTCAATTTGGAGGAGAAGGCGAGGAAGGAGAAGAAGGGGACGGGGAAGAAGAAGAAAAAGAAGGAGGAGCTCCGCCGCCGCCGGAGAAGGAGGAGCGTCGCTGCAGAGCTGCTGCTGCTGTGGAGCCGATGGGGACGAGTATCCGGAGCTGAACCGTGAGCCGAAGACGGAATTGGACTTGTAGCGCACCTCCATCCTCGTCAACGCCGGTGAGCGCCACCGTGTACCCCTCTTCCAACCTTGATCCTTGCTACGGCTATGGCGCTTCGCCTTGGAGCACGTAGGCCAAAGCCTCACTCGGCCTACTTGGACACACGCACACGCACACACGGACCGGCCAAAGCCCAAGGACCACGGCATCGGGAGGATGCCGGACCGAAACGCCACCATGCACATTGCCGCGCTGCACGCCGCCGCGACGAGGCCACCTTGCTGCCTCATCTCTGGGCCTCAAGTCGCTTCGACGTCGGATCCGTGACCGCCTCGGCAAGGCGAACCCATTGCGCCCGCTAGCCCCTTGGAATCCACACCGAAAAGGCCCAAACGCGAGGCCATGCCGACGCTGCACCGCTCTGGAACGCCGCCTTGCACCACCGTTCCCCGTCCCCATCGGCCGCCACGAGGAACAAGAAGTCACCGTGGAGCTTCGCCGCGGGGTGCTGCGTCAAGCCGTGGAGAAGATGGGGATCAGGAAGTCTCCCTTGGTGTCGTGCCATGCACCGCTGCCGTGACCGAGCTCCGCCATGGGAGTTGGTACCCACGTGGACTCCGCCGCGGGGAAATGGTCTTCGCTAGTGCCTTGGAAGAGCATTGGGTGCACCCAATCGCACCCCTGCACCCCGATTTGGACTTGGAGTGGGTCGATGCATGGTTGTCACCGTGCGCCGCCACCGACGAGCCGCTGTCTACTGAGGACCACGCTGCTAGGAGCCAAGCTTCCAACTTGAAGGCCACCCTCACGGTAGAGGCGTGCACCCGGCATGGCCTGTCCTGTAGCGACGTGCTTGGAGATGATGGTTGTACTTCGGGTGCGTCATGGTGATGTCGGTGATGGTCAGTGAAAGACCGGAGCTCTTATGGAGGGAGTGCGAGTCCCTATTGACGTCGCGTCGGGAGTTGTCGGAGAGCTGACCAGAGGCGTCGGGATCTGACTCGAGGGGTGGTCGAGGGGGTCGAGGCCTGAATGGATAAGGCCAAGCCCCAGGAAATACGGTACAAATGTTGGTAAGTGCGCTTCCGAGGGGGCGCT
This sequence comes from Bothriochloa decipiens, assembly GCA_023333625.1. Lineage (NCBI taxonomy): Eukaryota > Viridiplantae > Streptophyta > Magnoliopsida > Poales > Poaceae > Bothriochloa > Bothriochloa decipiens. The sequence goes on along the minus strand of CM041631.1, from coordinate 13,106,881 downwards.
TGACGGTGTGCAGTGCTCAGTACGGCGTTACAGTGTAGTACGAACCGCTGATACTCCGGGTATGGGCGGTAAAAGGTGGATTTGACCGCTGTACTGGTCATGGTATCCGCTGTAGCCATGTGGTTAGGCGGGGGTTCGCGGATGCATTGAATGCTCTGATTCCCGTACAGAGAGTAGGTGGACCGAGGGGACACGGCATTCGATGGGGGTTCGTCCGTCCGTGCTGCGCTCCGTCACTTCGATGGGGGGTCGTTCGCATGCGCGGACGTCCGTCACTCGGGGGGTCGTCCGCTCGGGCGGACTTCCATCACTCGAGGGCCCTCGTCGAGTGATATGAATACGGGTCAGTTCGTCCCGTTCATGGGTCGGCCCAGTACCACTCGACGGCCCAGTGTTTGGCTTTTGTCTTTTACTTAGGAACGACGGTGGGCTTTTTGAGGGATTTGTGCCAATTGACCTTGGATTGTTTCTCCTGGAGATCGAGAGTTTAGGGTACCCTCTTATCCAGGTACCCGACAGTAGCCCCCGAGTCTCTGCGCGAGTGCTGGCACTCACGCAGAGGCTCATGAACTGGAGTCGTAGCGTCTATCATTCTCTGAAGGGTGCGCGCGAGCGTACCCTTCGGGGGTAGCCCCCGAGGCCTCGGGGAGTAGAATACTCCCCTGAGGGCTTTATTCCTTTCTCGTCGAGGGGTGCTCAAGTGGTTGAGCCCCCAGATGGGTATGAGCTTCTTTAGTGGAGGCCTTCTCGTGGTGGTCGGGTGAGGTAGTTCTCGTTCGAGGGCTGTGTACTTTTGAACTGGGGTCGTAGCACTGACACTTCATCCTCTAAGTACTTACTAGACGTGTGGTCGAGGGGTACTTGTGCGATAGAGACCCCGAGCATGTTCGACCCTCTTTCGTCGAGGGGTGCGAAGAGTAGTTGATTTCCTGGGTGGTTGGTTCCTCTTTCGTCGAGGCCATCTGGTCACGAGCGAGCCCCTGAGCCTCTTTCGTTGAGGTCGATCAGGAACAAGCCCGTCTTTTTCTTTCGACCCTCACACTCCCTTTCGTCGGGAGGAGGGGTGAGAAGCGACGTGCTACCCTCATTTAGGCGAGCTCCGACGTCCTCGGGTGAGCTGTTATCGGGAAATTCAAGCAAGAGTTCATGCCCCGTTCGATAGGGGTCGACTTGTGGCCACGGGGGCGCTCTTATTGAAGCAAACAAATGGTCATACGGATCTCGATCCCGTTCGATAGGGTTCGATGGCTCGATGCCTCCCTCCGAGAGGATTCCATAATTGTCTTTTCATTTTGCCTTAAAAATGTCTAAGGGGGTCTCGAGAGTTCGTTCTCGAGCAAAGGACTCGTGTTGGCTCCCCCTTGGTCATCCCTGACTTAGGTATTTGAGGGCGGCTGTTGAACCCTGATCGAGGGCCAGCCTCCGCTCCCTCGAGATTTTTCGTGGGGCCTGGGCCTGTTTTTCCTTCTCGTGGGAGGCTCCGTCCGTGAATGATTCCTCCCGCCCGTCGGGCGCGTCTTTTTAGGCTAAAGTTGGAGCGGCGCGGTCGTGGTGGACCCATGCAACGGCTAGAGCCTGCGCGGTCGACGCGTGTTCTTATTCCTGGGAATAGAGGGAGTGGTTAGGTAGATGCAATAAATGCGACATTTTACTTGCCTCCCGGTCGGATCCGCTCATTGCTCTTTGGCTTGCCTATAAATTAGGGGGTTGGGTAGGGCTTCGTTCGTTCCCCATCTTGTCTTCCTGCTTTCGTCGCCGCCGCCGCCGGAGAGCAGAGTCACGCTGTTTGTTAGCGCAAGAGAGAAAGAGGGAGAGAGAGATTGGGAATCTTCCCTCCAGTCCATCTGCCGAGCGGATCCGTGCTGGTGATTTCGTGGCCCTAAGGGCCTTAAAAATGATGTGCATCATGCCGGATGCTATTGGGTATTTTTTAGCTCGAGCTTCTTATCTCCTTTTGCTTGACTCACACTTTTACCAAGTTTTTGACGTGTGCTCAAGTCCCTCGAGGGGGGAGTGAGTGGAGGTACCATAGCGCAGAGGCCTAGGTGAGCTCCCGGCTCGACGACCCTCGACCCTTAGGGATTTGAGGCATTTTTGACTAAGTAAAAGTAGGGCGTCGAAGCGTAGGAGAAGAAGGAGAACGTCGAGTTTCAAGAAAACATGCTGGTTCCCTCCTTTATATATGTTTTATATTCAATGTTCTATTTCTTGCTTTGCCTGAGTTGGCCATTCACAAAGTTTTCGGCGCATACGCTTGCTCCTCAAGGGAGGGAATGAGTGGAGGTACCATAGCCCGGGGGCGTGGGTGGTCTCACGACTCGACGCCCCTCGACCCCTCAGGGCGTTGCGTGGCGCTTTCGACCGAGTGACAACAAGCGTCGAGGCATAGAAAGAGTAGGATGTTTGAGTTTCGCAAAAACATGCAAGTTTTTTAGGAACTTATGGGGGTTCCCCCTTATAGCCCCGAGGGAGGCTCGACTCTGATGAAGCAGAGTCAAGCCTACCTTATGCATATGAACAAAAAGTTGAACTTGTAAATGATAGTACATCTTATTTATTTATGACATGGAAAATGTACAAGGCCTCGAGGCCCTAGGGGTAAAAGCGACGTAGCTGTTCGATGTTCCACGCGTTGGTGAAGGTTTCGCCCTTGCCGTTTGATAGCTTGTAGGTTCCAGGCTTCAACACCTCGGCCATGATGAAGGGGCCTTCCCATGGTGGAGTTAGCTTGTGGCGGCCCTTGTTGCTTTGCCGTCGACGGAGAACGAGGTCGCCGACTTGAAGGTCGCACTTGCGCACGTGCTTGTAGTGGTAGTGTCGGAGCTTCTGCTGGTATCTCGCGGAGTTGAGGAGAGCCATGTCTCGAGCCTCCTCGAGTTGGTCGACGGCATTTGCGAGTGCTTCCTCGTTCGTTTGTTCGTTGTAGGCCTTTAGTCGAGGGGACCCGTATTCAAGATCCGTGGGGAGGACATCCTCGGACCCGTAGACCATGAAGAATGGGGTAAACCCCGTGGCTCAGCTAGGCATCATTCTTAGGCTCCACATGACCGAGGGTACCTCGGCGCCCACTTCTTCCCGTACTTCTTGAGGCGATTGAAGATCCTTGGCTTGAGCCCCCAGAGAACATGTCGTTGGCACGCTCGACCTGGCCGTTAGTTCAAGGGTGGGCGACCGCGGACCAATTCACATAGATGTGATGATGGTCGCAGAAGTCCAGGAACTTCTTGTCGGTGAACTGTGTGCCGTTGTCAGTGATGATGATGTTGGGGACCCCGAAGCGGTGGATTATGTCGGTGAAGAACAGAACCGTCTGTTTGGACTAGATGTTGGTGATGGGTCGAGCCTCGATCCACTTGGTGAACTTGTCGATGGCTACGAGCAGGTGAGTGTAGCCCTCGGTTGTCTTCTTCAGGGGCCCGACGAGGTCGAGCCCCCAGATGGCAAAGGGCCACGTGATGGGGATCATCTGTAGAGCGTGAGTAGGGAGGTGCGTTTGCTTGGCGTAGAATTGGCACGCCTCGCATGAGTGAACTAGGCTGATGGCGTCGGAGACTGCGGTCGGCCAGTAAAAGCCTTGCCTAAAGGCGTTTGCGACAAGGGTCCTTGGAGAAGCGTGGTGGCCGTAAGCCCCCGAGTGTAGGTCCTTGAGCAGCTTCCTTCCCTCCTCGATGGTGATGCAACGCTGCAGGACCTCGATGGGGCTCTGTCGATATAGCTCCTTGTCGTCGCCATAGAGGATGTAGGTCTTGACCCGTCGAGCGATGCGCCGGGCCTCGGTCTGATCCTCTAGGAGCTCCCCTCGAATTAGGCATTCGAGGAAAGGGGTGCGCCAGTCCGGCTCGGGGGTTTGTGGAGGAGGCGACCCCTCGATCTTCATGACCTTGGCCTCGGTCGAGGAGGCCTCGGTGGGAGGAAGGGGGTCGACCGCCTGTGTTGCAGCTCATTCTCCTGCGCCTAGATCGACCGAGGGCTCGTACAGGTCTTTCGAGAAAACATTAGGTGGGATAGTACCTCGAGTCGACGCGATCTTTGCGAGCTCATCAATGGCCTCATTGTACCTATGGGCGATGTGGTTGAGCTTGAGGCCGTAGAACTTGTCTTCCAACCTGGGAACCTCCTTGCAGTAGGCCTCCATCTTGGGGTCGTGGCAGCTTGAAACCTTCATGACTTGGTCGATCACAAGCTGCGAGTCAACGCAAACGTCGAGGCGTCGAACCCCGAGTTCGATGGCGATGTGCAAGCCGTTGATGAGGGCTTCGTACTCAGCAACGTTATTGAAGGCGGGAAAGTGGAGCCGAATGACGTAGCGCACGTGGACCCCATGAGGCAAAATGAAGAGCAGGCCCGCTCCTACTCTAGTCTTCATCAACGACCCATCGAAGTACATCGTCCATAGCTCTGCTTGAATCTGTATTGGGGGAAGTTGAGTGTCGGTCCATTTGGCGATGAAATCTGCTAACACTGGGACTTGATGGCCTTCCGCGGCGTGTAAGTGAGGGCCTCGCCCATGAGCTCGACCACCCACTTAGTGATTCTCCCCGTGGCTTCCCAATTCTGGACTATCTCCCCGAGGGGGAAGACAAGACCACAGTCATTAGGGGCCGAGGAAGTAGTGTTGGAGCTTGCATCTCGTGAGGACGATGGCGTAGAGAAGCTTTTGGATCTGCAGGTAGCGGATTTCAGTCTTCGAGAGTACCTCGCTGATGAAGTACACGGGCCGCTGGACGGGCAATGCGTGCCCTTCTTCTGCCCTCTCGACCACTATGGCCGCACTGACCACCTGGGTGGTCGCAGCAACATAAAGCAAGAGGGGCTCGGCTGGGTTGGGGGGTACGAGGACCGGAGGCGAGGTCGACATGGCTTTGAGCTTGGCGAGGGCCTCCTCAGCCTCGAGGGTCCAGGCGAAATGCTCTGATTTCTTCAAGAGGCGGTACAGAGGCAGTGCTTTCTCCCCGAAACACGTGATGAAGCAACTGAGGGCTGCGAGGCAGCCCGTGACCTTCTAAACACCCTTGAGATCTCTGATTGGGGCCATCCTGGTGATTGCTGAGACCTTCTTAGGGTTAGCCTCAATGCCACGCCGAGATACTATGAACCCTAAGAGAATGCCTCGAGGGACGCCGAAGACACACTTCTCTGGGTTGAGCTTGACGTTCTTTGCCCTTAGTCATTCGAACGTGACCTTGAGGTCATCGACGAGGCTATCGGCTTTCTTGGACTTGACCACAATGTCATCGACGTAGGCCTCAACCATCGACCCTATGTGTTTATCAAAAACATGAAGCATGCATCGTTGGTACGTCGCCCCGGTGTTTCGAAGGCCGAACGGCATGGTGACATAGCAGTACATGCCAAACGGGGTGATAAAGGAAGTCGCAAGCTGGTCAAAATCCTTCATCTTGATTTGGTGGTAGCCGAAATAAGCGTCGAGAAAAGAAAGAGTTTCACATCCCACAGTAGAATCAACGATTTGATCAATACGTGGTAAAGGAAAAGGAACTTTAGGACATGCTTTATTCAAACTGGTATAGTCTACACCCATCCTATGTTTCCCATTCTTTTTCCTAACTAGTATAGTATTAGCTAACCACTTGGGATGATGAACCTCCTTGATGAACCCGGCCGCCAAAAGCTTGTTGACTTCCTCCGCGATGATCTTGCGCTTCTCCTCGTCGAAGCGGCGCAAGTGTTGCTTCGCCCGTTTGGACCTGGCTCGGATCTCCAAGGATTGCTCGGCGACTTCTCTCAGTATGCCCGACATATCCGAGGGACTCCACGCAAACATATCGGTGTTTGCATGGAGAAAGTCGACGAGCACTGCTTCCTATTTGTCATTGAGGGTAGCGCTGATCGTCAGCGCCTTCCCATCGGAACTGCTGGAGTCGAGGAGGATCTTCTTGGTGTCTTCTAGTAGCTCAAAGCTGCCGGCGTGGCGCTTGGGGTCGGAGGCCTTGGCACGAGACCCTCGAGGGTTGCCATCAGCATCGCGTACTCCTCGACGGCCTCCCCATTCTCGACGCACTCGACGTTGCAGTCGTATGCGTGCTTGAAGGAGGGGCTGACGGTGATGACGCCTTTGGGTCCCGACATCTTGAGCTTGAGGTAGGTGTAGTTAGGGACCGCCATGAACTTGGCGTAGCCGGGTCGGCCGATGATGGCATGGTACGTGTCATGGAACCCGACCACCTCGAAGATGAGCGTCTCCGTTCTGAAGTTGGCAGGAGTGCCGAAGCAGACGGGTAGGTCAATGCGGCCGATGGGAAGAGCCTTCTTCCCCGGTACGACTCCGTGGAAGCCCCCGACACTAGGCTAGAGGTTCGTCCTTGGGATTCCTAGGAGGTCGAGGGTCTCTGCATAAATGACGTTGAGGCTGCTACCTCCGTCTATGAGTACCTTGGAGAGGAGGGTGTTGACGATGATAGGGTCGACGACGAGTGGGTACACCCCTGGTTTGGGGACGTGGTTCGGGTGGTCATCACGGTCAAACGTGATGGCCGTATCAGACCAGTCAAGGTAGTGGGGAGTCGCAACCCGCACAGAGAAGACCTCTCGATGCTCCCTCTTACGCTGGCATGGGGAGAGCCGAGTCGAGGGCCCTTCATAGATCATGTACCAGTCGTAGACCTCGGGGAAGCCGTCCTCCCTGTCGCCACCCTTGTCCTTGAGATCCTCCTTCTTGTCATCCTTCCCGAGGCCTAAGTTCTCGAAGTACTTCCAGAGCATTCGACAGTCCTCGAGGTTGTGGTTGGCAGGCTCCTTGTGATAGGGGCATGACTTCTTTAGAATTTCGTCGAAGAGGCCCTTCTCGGGATCGTCTGGGGCGGCTTCGCGCTTGCCCTGCTGGTTTTTCTTCTTCTTTTTGTTGTTCTTCTTGGCACCCCGATTCGAGCTTTAGGGATCGCCTTGCTTGGCCTCCCCCTTGCCCTGGTCGTTGTCGAAGAAGGCGCCGACAGCCTCCTCGTAGCCAAGGGGGTCGTACAGCCGATAGGCCTTCTACCCCTCCTCGTAGCCGAGGAACACCATGCGCGTGCTCCTGTCCTCCAGCTTGCCGAGGCCTGGCTTGGTGGTCTTCACATGGCCGACGCAGCCGAAGGTACGCAGGTACGAGACATTAGGCTTGCGCCCGTGCCACGCCTCGTACGGCGTCTTCCCCTCGAGGGCTTTGGTCGGCGACTGGTTGAGGATGTGCACGGTAGTGGTGACCGCCTCTCCCCAAAACGCCGCCGGCATCCCCTTGGCCTTCATCATTGAGCGTGCCATGCCGACGATGGTATGATTTCGGCGCTCCACGACGCCGTTCTGCTGCGGCGAGTAGGGTGCGGTGAGATGTCGACCCACCCCCTCCTCGACGCAGTACTCGGTGAACTCGTGCGCCGTGAACTCGCCGCCACGGTCGGTTCGGAGCACCCGCAGCCGCTTGTCGCACTCCGCCTCTGCCCGCACCTTGACGCGCTTGATGGCGTCCGCCGCGTCACTCTTGCTCGTCAGGAGCTGCAGCCACATGTAGCGGCTGCAGTCATCCACGAGCAGGAGGAAATACCTCCGTCCGCCGTGAGTCGCTGGCGTGATTGGCCCGCAGAGATCCCCATGGACCAACTCGAGGGGATCCGCCGCGCGGTACCTCGCCGTCTTCGGGAACGGCAGCCGCCTCTGCTTTCCCGCCAGGCAGTTGTCGCATAGCTCCCCGGCATGCTCGATTCGTGGCAACCCGGTCACCATCTTCCCGAGCCGGCCCAGAGCGTCGAAGCTCAGGTGGCCGAACCGGCCATGCCACAGCCACGGCTCCTGCGTGCACGCCGCCACCAAGCACACAGGATGCTCTACCTTCAAATCAAGAAGATAGAGACAATTCTTGGAACGCGTTACCTTGGCGAGAAGACGCCGCTCCTTGTCCTTGATCCGCAGCACGCCGTCGCGAATCAGCACCTCCGTCCTGCGCTCGTCAAGCTGGCCCAGACTGACGATGCTCGCGCGGAGCCAGGGGATGAAGTACACGTCTGTCAACGCGCGCTGCTCCCCGTTTCGGCACCGAAAGACGACCGTGCCTTGCCCGCGGATATCCACCCGCAAGCCATCCCCGAACTTGACTGTGCCGGTCTTGTTCGCGTCGAGGTCGGTGAAGGCGGCACGGCACCCAGTCATATGGTTGCTCGCGCCGGAGTCGAGGTACCACCGCTGCTCCTTCTCATCGCCGACTGCGCCCAGATGTGCCTGCGCCCGCAGCTCGTTAAGTTTGACGGCTTGCGGGGCAGTCCTCTGCTCCGCCTTCGCCTCCCCTGGTTCGCCTTCCTGCAGAGCGTAGTACTCACCCATCAAGAGCGCCTGCTCGTCGTCGCTGTCGTCCTGAGCCAGGTGCGCCTCCTCCTTCTTCTCCTTCCTCTCCGGGCACTCACGTGCCCAGTGCCCCACCTTGCCGCACTTCCGGCAAGCGTTGGGGGTGACGGTCTTCTTCTTGCTCTTCTCCTTGTCTGCCGGAGCCTTCCCCTGCTTCCTGCCGCCGTTGCTGCTGCGGTCACCACCGCCGCGGCTGGAGCCTTCCCCGGACCGACGCTTCTCCTTCATCCGCGCCGTCCACTCCTCCTCAGTCAGCATCAGCTTGGGCTTCTCCTTCTCCGGCGTCGCAAGACTGTGGCTCTCCACCACCCGCAGCCGCCCTGCCACATCCTCGAGGGACAAAGTAGAGATGTCCAACATTGTCTCAATGGACATGGCGAGCTGTGAGTACTTGGGAGGCACCACGCAGAGCAACTTGCTGACGAGGTCCTCGTCCTCCACCGGCTTGCCATAGGTGGCCAGCTGGCTCGCCAGCGAATGAAGACGAAGCACGAAGTCCTCCACCGACTCCCCGGACTTGAACCGGATGTCGTTGAGCTCCCGGCGCAGCTGCTGAACCTTGGCCCGCTTGGCTCGATCTGAGCCTACACGGAGCGACTCCAGCATCTCCCACGCCTCCTTCGCCGTCTTCTTCTGGCCGAGCGCCTCATGGAACTCGCCCGGGGTGAAAGCCATAAGCGCCTCCATGACGCCCACCTCCACATCTTCTCCGGCGTTGCCAATCTCCACGGCCTCCCATCACTTTCGGACGCGGAACTTCCACTTCATCTGGACAACCCACTCGCCGTAGTTGGTGTGGGTGAGCATCGGCCAGGAGTTGCTCCCACCGAACTCCCTCACCACACGCACCTCTACCGGCTGTGGCTGTGGCTGCGCCACCGGCTGGAGCTGCCTCTCAGCATCTCCGCCGTTGCCCGGCAAAGCTCCAGTGGGATCCGCCGGCTGCTAAGCTTGAACGATGTATATGGCTCTGAGACCACGTGTTAGCGCTAGAACTAGCACCGACCGCTGCCGACCACCTGAGAAGGTGCCGACCAGTGGCATCGACCAGCAGCGTTGGCTGCCGACCAGGTTCGAGGCGAGCAGCACCTGCTCGACCCCCCTCCCCCCCTCCCGACCCCCTCTCTGAACCAAAGAAGAAGACGAGCCGAGCTCTCTTCCCGCACACACACATATCACACTCTGTGAACTGAAGACTGGTGGCAAGAGCTACCTTTTAAATTGAATTACATAGTATATATACAAGTCTCTACCTACTACAAGGTACAAAGGGGTATGGCTCTCCACATCCCTCAACTACTCCTAGTACTATGCACACATCGGCCAGGAATGACCGATGTACCTCTACCTACTCCCTACCATGCTACTACAGCACTGATGAGCCATGCCCTGCTGCACGCCCTGCCCCTTGAGCAGGTTTCGATACCCTGCCCTGGCCATCCCGAGTAGGTAAAGTGGGTTGGCAGCAGATTATGTCTAACATCGATCTCCTGGACGTGTGGTGCCGTGTCACTTGGTGATGAATTGGTGTTGGAGATCGGCCTGGTCAGCTGCGTTGACGGCAGGGCGAAGAATGTTGCGCTCGTCGGAAAGCCGCCGCGAGCAGGGCCAAGGTGCGGTGGTCGAGCAAGCGATGAGGGCGTCGCGACCGTGGCGTTACCGGGGCTGTGCTCGTCAGAAAGACATAGGGTACTGCTTGTTCACTACTAATCTCATTGTACAGGCATATCATCGAAAATGAGACCTAGTGTGACCAGAAGTGAACATGACTTAGTAATGATCAAGTACCTGCAAACACACAATTCAATCAATTAATGCATATTTTTAAATATGCATTTATTGCATCAAGAAAGAATGCCCAAATTCATTCAGAAACACTCGTCATGGAGCCAATCCACAGGCAAGACGTAGATTTATTTAAGTATTCCAATTTGGGTGAAAGTCCCTATTGTTCAAAGAGAAATTGAGCAATCTCAACATAATTATTATCGAAATTGAATGTGGATACTATATAGATACTGCTGATCTCCAGCTGCATCACTACAGAAGTACAGAATCAAAGATCTCACGCCATACTTTAGAGCCCACTAAGTAACCCCATGATGGATTTTGACACAGAAAAGGGAAGAATAAGATTAAAAAACAAATTGAGTATGAGAGAACAAGGCAAATATTTTTATTTTTTGAATTAGTAGCATAGAGAATGACAATATTACCTCCTTCATCAAAGTAAATGCATCCATCGACAAGCCACAGCCAATTGCAGCCATCTCAGCAAACATGATCCTGATCTTCTCCTGCATGTTCTTGTCGACCAAACTGCGAGGAACCTCCACCCCCTCGGGTGTGACACCAACCTTACCAAGAACAAGGATAAACAAACTGGATCAGTAATTCAGCATGTGTCACTGCCCTAAGTCGAGGATGAACGCACTCTGCAGTTGCCGGCGCCCACACAGATCTTAGGGAATCAGGGATCGCTGGTGCTGCCGGCACACGCCCGCTTGTGCCCCGCGGCCTGCGGTCCATCACGCCTACACCGCTGCCGTTGCCCCCTGTCCGACGAAGGCCTTGAACACACCGGATCCGGCGTCCCCGGCCACCACCGTCGCCATTGGTGCCAAGGAAAGCAGCAGCGACCGAGGATGCAGGGAGGCCTCCAGGCGGAACGATCCAGCAGCGGTGAGGTGGTGGAGGAGGAGAGGTAGCGACGGCGCGGAGATTGGGGCGCCGCCCGTGCCTCCTGCTTCGGGATGACGCAGGGTCGCAATTTTTTTTTTTCCCGAGGGAGTAGGGATCGAACGCGGAGCTGGGCGTTTGAACGTGAGAAGAGGGGGACGGCTGGCGGCGCGGGGGTGAGCCGTTTAAAGGCCTGCATCGTACTTTTAACCTGGGCTAATCTGGACTGTTGTAATAATTATGCTACGGGTTTTTGAAAGAAGGATTTATGTGAAGAAGGTTTTAATTATAGTGGAGATAGCGAATATAGACACGCATGATCTTAAAAGAAGGATTTATGTGAAGAAGGTTTTAATTATAGTGGAGATAGCGAATATAGACGCGCATGACAAACGATGCGTACATATAACTAGCGAGATAAATATTTTAAGATGCACATGTAGGGAATAGTAATAGCTGATTCTTTAAGGTCTTGCGCTATAATTCTAGATATCCTCCGTGTATCTGCAACCATAAGATTTTATAGTCCAGGTTTAACTTGGTCGCAATGACCAGAGTCGTTGGCAGGATCTGCTGAGATTCATAGATATGTAATATGTTCTTGATACAACACAGATATGCCGAGTACTACATCAAAGTAGAGAGTGAAGCAACACAGTTTGCCAATTTAGACATAAACAAGGTGGCCAAACATCTACTATGGTGGTGAAGCAAAGGTACCATTAGGCCTCTGTGACCGTACCCAGCGGCTTGATTTCAGAGTTGGTGATTTTCAGTCAATGTGTTCTGAGAAGTATGGTATCTGCTTACAAAGCAAATCTTTGTTAACAAAAATGCGTTTGATTTTTGCAGCAAAAATGCGTTTGATTTTTGCAGGAAAAACTCCTATCAACGGCACAGCAGGTAGAATGAAGCAACTAACTTCGTTCTTAGCCTATGATACACACAATATGGAGCAGTTGGTTTAGCAGACTATGCAATCAATATTTTTCTTGCACTTTTGGTATTTTTTTTGTTGCACTCAGAAAGTCAGAATGACTACTAAATGGCAGGAGTGCAGACTAATCGTTTTCTTACTCCAATGGATGTACAGACATGTAGCACAAAAATACTACATTTTAATACATCTCCATTGGGTCCAAAGATAGATGCACCACACACATCGGAAACCCAGTAGCAACAATGCATCCTTCTGATGAGGCGGTGGTATGGCGAATATGTTGCTCATAGTAATCAATAATCTACAAACCAGAACAATTAATCATTTTGGCGTGATTCCACTTTCCTTCGTCAAGTGAAAAGAGAAGACAATGGGGTCATACTATACCGCCAGGTTCTGCTTAGCCCTCAATTGCTTGTCATTCAGGAAAACCTGCTCTCTGTCAGACCAGCTGATCATGTTGGTCAGGAGAAATGCTCAACAATATAGTGAGTAATAAGTTTAATCTCGCATGCAAGAGAATTTTCTGCACTTAGCGATTTGCACACTATTGTAGGCAGAGGCAGAAATAAAAATCATGTACAGAATAATATGAATGCTAACCACGTTTCATGTTTCTGTGCACGAACCATCATCTGGTCTGTTGACTGTCATCTTGATCCTGTGGCGTAGGAAGGCAACCCTGAAAAGTTGACACCAATTCATATGTTGAATGTTATATTTCCTGATATGGCGCACTATGGAATCTGCGGGCATCAGAGATTATTTTCCTTTGCTGAGATGCGCAGGTTCAGCTGTGATTCCATCTATTTTGTGTCTGAATAAACTGTAGCGAAACAAAGTGTACATGAACACTAAATTGGTGATCTGAGAGGGAGTATCTATGTCTAAAAAAACTGGCGGTGGACAGTACCTATTATGTTGTTAAATCTGCCCAGATGCGTAGTACTAAAGCTATAAATAACAGGGTTCATACATGGCGCAAGTTAAAACAGTCATTAAGAATGATGCGCAAGTCTTTTGCGTATTCAAGAAAAAAAAAAAGAGTCAGTAAGATGTAGACAGTTGGTCGCCGGCTAACTGCAACACGCAACAGTGTAGAGGCCCTATGTCTTAAAAACTGCTGCTGGCCTATTATGTTGTAGAATCTGCTCAGATATATAAATAACAGGGTTTATACATGGCTTAAGTTAAAAAAGTCAGTAAGATGTAGACATGTGGTCACCGGCTAACTGGAACAGTGTAGAGGCAGTGTTGTGGTGGCAATAATGAACTGTCCAACAAAAATCATCGGCATTCAGACAATTAAAACTTGATTTAAAACACATGTCTAATAAGCGTCCTAATGTTTTTTTACTCAAGTGATCCGAACAAAGATAGGTGGCACAAATGTTTGTTAACCTTTTTTATTCTGACAATCTTCCTGCCATCTGAATTCCGAACAGATAGAAGTCTTATTTGAACACTGGAAACAATGGAAAGCACACATATATGGGTTTAACAGTATCCACCATTCAGGGTATTGTGAAATAACCTAATCTAACGTCTAAGAAGGGCAGAGGGAAGGTTAGTGAAATGAGTTTTACAAAAATCGGAAATTCCACAGGTTTGAATCAAATTTAGATTGAATTCCAGATGAAAAATAAATATATATAGGACTGGATCATGACAGAATTTTTTGTTTGCAGCATATTGGATTATTGAAGCTGAAGACAAGTGGGGGTATTCAACGTATTTCTTTTAGACAGATTATAAACACTACTGTCACTGAAATCAGTCTATGAACCGTCCATGTGCTCGGAATATAAACATATCATGTCTAGAAATACTTTTTAGAAATGTATGGATAATAGAGCTATATGAAATCCTTATGATTTAGGATTTAGAGGTGTCTAGCATGCATGTACTGACCATGTTTCCTTATATTCCTATACTGAACCGGACTGTTGGTTAAGTTATTTTTCTTGTTTTTTTCCTTACGTTCACAATATGTGTTGCCATCTATGGTATAATACATTGCAATACAGTTTCGTGAAATACCTTTGGTTTAGGATTTAAAGGTGAATTGGGAGGTACCTGTTTCTACTTGTCTCATCAGAAGGATCCGTCGGTTTGTGTAGTTAACTAGAAAATAGGCCCATCACCCTTTGATGAAAGGCAGGGCAAGATGCTCCTGACATAGCTTCTGCATATCAGACAAGATCCAGGTAAGTTGGAATCTGATTCTATGCAAAGATACAAGGGTTATTCCTATGTAGCTATGTCTCGCCCAAAAAAAAAGGCCAAAAAGAACCACGGACAACTCAAATACCCTGTTGCAATCTCAAAGCAGACAACCTACCTACAGGCTAGATTTCCACAGCTGCTGAAACATAGAGGACAGGAGAAAATCACTCTCCTAATCTGGACCGCACCACACTGTCAGGAGCAGTTTATGAGGCACTCCATGTGCTTGTTCCGGTGGGGCCTCACAGTACAGCCCTCAGCGCCAGTGTCCAATCTGGGCATCTGCTCTCATTAACAAAGATTAAAAACATGTTACTATCAGCTTCAAGATTTGTAAAAAATATTGCACAAACAAAGTTTGAGATTATGCATGAATGCGCAAAAAGAAGACAGAATCTTAATCTGACACCAGCACAACATTAAAAGCTTATATGGACTAATTGCCCGTGATGGGCGAAAAGCAGGTAAAGGACTACATGCAGAGGATGAATATTTATTGAAGCACTGTAATCACTAGGGATGAATATTATGGACGGCCTGCACCGCTACACCGCCGCACATGCTACCAGCCTGCTATCAACTGCGCGCGCGTGCTGCTGGAATGCTGCATCGGAGAGGCATGCTCACAGGATAGAGACAGGAACAACTGAGTCAACGTAAGAGAGAGTAGACAAGATCAAATATCTTGCTATTTTACGGTATTCCCCTAATAGAGATAGAAAGCACATGGAGGCCCTTTAGGCTTCTGAGAAGGACATAAAATGAAATACAGAATTACATTAGGGATGGCAAAGAGACATTATAACTTTTTCAATGGTAAATCAGGAATCATAAATTCTTTCTATGTTCG
Source organism: Bothriochloa decipiens (assembly GCA_023333625.1). Classification (NCBI taxonomy): domain Eukaryota; kingdom Viridiplantae; phylum Streptophyta; class Magnoliopsida; order Poales; family Poaceae; genus Bothriochloa; species Bothriochloa decipiens. Next base: position 13,091,852 of record CM041631.1, on the reverse strand, counting down.
TACGATTGAGTAGTTGAGTGTTGGTTGTTAAAATTGTTTCCGAGAGAAAAACAATATGGTGGGAAATGATAATGAATATTTTCGACGACCAATTTCATCCCTAGTAATCACAGTGAGACTTTTTTTTTGAAGAATTATCACAGTGAGAGTTTTAGGGGGCTTTAACCCATCTATTAGACTATTACTCCCTAAACATGCAGCAGGCATTCATAGCAAAGGCAGGTTTCCCTTTTTAAACCCTCAATCTATCACACTTTTTGCGCAAAAAATAGCTCTAAAATACTGTAAAAAAGGAAACAAGAAAGAAAGTCTAACCTGCTGGGCTCGTTTTCAGACCACATGACAATAGCTTGTTCAATGCCTAAAAACATCCGTGAAATTTACAGGGTGAGTAGGTATGAAATGCATAACTGAAGCAAAAACATGACAGAAATGCACTGATTTCCTGTACCTTTTGATGGCCTTGAGTAGGTCATATGCAGTATTCAGTGAGGATCATGTGGCCTTCTGCTGCAAAATAACATAGGTTAACTTAGTCTGCTATTTTAAGGAACAGTTCTGAATTAAGGAAAGAAGAGAAAAGGATAACAGGTGTACTTTGGAACCTCAACTGGACCTTTCCTTTCGAAAAAAAGCATAAGCTAACACAAAGACCCACACACTGATGTGTTGGCCGGTGGCCGCACAGACAAGCACGGCAGGCAGGGACTTGCCAACTACGGAACAATGCCATGCTACTTATCATGTACAATATGTGGGCTCTATTAATACAGTAGAGCAAACAAATAGAAATGGCATTATACTTTGATTGGGATTTTGATCTCCCAGAAAGTAAACATTAGATCTATTCAAGAAAATCAGCATTAAAAACTGCTACATGAGCTTCATGTTAGTACTCCACCAACATTTAAGAGTTACTAAGTATAGTATCACAACAAAATTCATGTCAGAGCACCCTAATTACACCAGAAGCAATGACTAGCCCCATTCTAACCCTTCTATGCAAAGGTAATTGTCAAAAGCTGTAGAAGGAAAACTATGTGTGTCATCAACTTTTGCTTGATTGCTTCAAAATGGCAGGTCAACCAAGGCAGACCATCATCAAAATTTCTTAATCAACATTAGGAAGTTCCATTTGCCTCCACTGTTTCTGTGGTCCCTTGAAGAAGTTCCTTAGAAATAGCAGCTGGGTCTAGCTCATAGCTATCTTTGGGGACATTTGGAGCTTCTTCGCCTGACATCCTGTAGAAAGGCACTTGATGTGAAAACCGGAACATCTCTTCTTTGGGAATCTTCATGGTACCATTGAGATCCTGATGGCGCTCAAATATTGTTCGAAACCCGGCAACTTTAGCTAAAGGAATAACAGAGATGCCATGATCTTCATCATAATTATCTAGTACCTCAACCACATCATAGGCATGGAGCACATTATCTGGAGTATCTTCATCCCAGTCAGGGGACCAATTCCGATAAATAGCCCAGATGTCACCTTTCTGTGGATAAATTTTGATTACCCCACGCGGCCCTTTCTCCCATTTCATTTGGTGTGAAAACATGTTGACTATATCACATGCTTCATGTTTACCAGTCTTGAAATGCCCACATGACTTTGTGAATCCAGAAGAAACCCAATTCAAAGGCCCAAATTCACTGTTTGTCCTTGACTCAAGATAGCTTATCCTGAGCTTGAATGGTTTTAAGGAGAAAATTTTCTGAATAAACGCATAATAACGAGGCATACCATCTTCGTCATCATATGTAGCCCAAATTTGATCAATTTGAAAAGATTCCTCAGTGCGATCCTTGTCAAAATCATGGAAATCAGGATCAGGAACATTATAAGACAAGGGGTCATCATCTTCATTTTCAGCATCTGAGCTAGTATTACAACCAATCTCTTTTGGATCAACATGAACATCTTTATTGGTAGTAGGATCATCTGGTGCGAGACCTTCATTATCCCCTCCATTTTCATTAATCATATGTTTCTTGGTCGCTTTTCCACTGGCAGCAACTTGAGATGTTTTACTTCTAATTTCTGTTAGCTTGTTTCTCAGCCCACTTTTCGCTTTTTCCAGCATAAGACCCCTAACATCCAACTGAGAGAAGGCCTTAACTAAGCCTATGTGGATTGGAGGCCTGGGTTTCCAATTGGGTCCACCATTGACGCCTTGAAACTCATAGGCCCCAATGTTGGTTGAAAAAGATATATTCACACCAGGCGCTCTAAAACAATTTGCTCCAGGACCTGGTATGAAAGATGAAGAACCAACTCCAGCATCTTTAACCATAGTCTTCAGCTTCTTTCCAGATGCAACATCATCTGTTCCAGGATTAAAGACATCTGACATGGCTGCATGCCTTTTTAGAGGATTGTACTTCCGCCGAAGAGCCTCTTCCTTTCTTGCCGCTGCTTGTGCCTCCTCCCTCTCCCTCCTAACTTTTTCATACGTCTGATGAACTACATTAGCAGCTTGAGCAGCAGCAGCAGATGATGCAGTGCCACTAGCTGCACCAGCAGCCCGTGAAAATGGACCCCACTGCATATTTCTGTTAGTGCTTGCATTTTGATTTGCACCACTGATCTTTGAATCCTGTACCACAGTAGCAGTTGGTGGTATTGGTGCCTCTTTTGCTAGGAACGGCTCACGGCAGCTAGGGCAACGAAGATGCTGATTCAGATACACCCTAAGATACTCATAGTTCATCTTGCATTTGTTACATGAGGTCCAAAATGTAGGAGGTTTTGGCCCAGGTGCAGGGGTAGCAGAAGAAGGTGCAGGAGGGGGTGGTGTTGGAGGTTGAGGTGGGCGCGGACGCACAGCAGGTGCTGCCGGTCCTGCTGTTCGCTTGTTTACTGTTGGTTTGGAGGCGGCAGCAGTGTTAGCTGCGAAATTATAGAAGCCATCAGATGCGCCAGGAGGCGCATTTGCCTTACTAGATTGAGCTGTCCCCTGTTGGAATACCCTTACATTCCTCTTTCGGTCAAATACTGCTCTTTTAGTTTTGTCGGTTAGCACTGTATACGCCTCTTGGACCATCTGGAAAGCACCCTCAGCACCGACTTGCTTGTTCTTGTCAGGGTGGAGCTGAAGAACCAGCTTCCTGTACCGTTTCTTGATTGTTTCGTCATCTGCTGTCGGGGGAACACAAAGGATAGAGTACCAGTCCTTCTCCCCAGCAGCCTTCATCTCTGAAGCAAGATAGATATCAAAGGTGGCAACCATCTGAGCAATGCCTTCAAGATCAGGAAAGAGTGTTTGAGCTTTGAGAGCGAATTTCTTGGCACCCTGCAGGTCCCTTGCTTCAAACTTCTTCTTTGCAATATCCTTTGCCCGTTGAGCCTCATCCCTGTTGCATTCCATTTCTTCACACCTCGGAAACTTCTTTGCAATGGATTCACAGAATTCGGTCCTTGGCGTGCACGAAGTTTCAGAACCCTGCCCAAAAGGAAACAAATATTACCTAAACTGCGAAGCTTACAAGTTACAACCAGCAGGAGCGGACCCAGTACCCAATATTTTTTGCAAAGAAATAGAAGTTAGTAGGCATAATACATGCACATACACCTGTAAATAGATTCAGATCCGACTACGAATATTATGGTAGGGTTTGGTCCCACGCAGGGGCGGATCCAGTGTAGGCCAATAATTTTTGCAAAAACTTCGAAGTTTGGAGGCTTGTCAAATAGCTAATAGCTTTAGGTTAGGCCGTTAGGGTTTCGGTGCTCAGCTTGAAGGGAAGGGAAGAGAAGAGAAGGGGTGGAAGTACCTGGTGGGTACTCGTCGCCGGCGAAGAGGCCAACTAAAGCCTCAGCACCTGGCTTAGGGTGGCGGCGGCGGCGGCGGCGGCGGCCCCGCCAGTCGTCGCGAGCGAGAGGCCGAGCACGAGAGAACGCAGACGGATGGGAGCGTTTGGTAGTTTGGTACGATCGCCCTTTGAGGAAAACACAAGAAATGGAAGTGGTCTGAGCTCCACGAGTGGCTGTAGAACCACCTATGTGGCGAGGTTGGGCGGCCGCCCTACCTCCCCTCCGGTGAGATCAGAACCCCCTGACCCTCGAGACTGGGACAGTCGAGCGCCCGAGATCGAGTACCCCGAGCCGGAAGTTGAAGACGCAGTTGCGCAGCGAGAGGAAAGGGATGACACTGCGATGGGCAGATTGGGCTTCTGGATTGGGCTAGGCCATCTTGGACTGTTCTGTGTGGGCCGGTCATTATTTAGGGAATTAGGGAATTAGGCCCGTGCGTGCTGCCGTGCCGGCGCGTCTGCAGCTGGCGGTTCGTGTCGGCTTTGCACATTTCCACTGACAGCCTCCGCGGCGCAGCGGTAAACAAGGGCATTCAAGAGCATTAGCAGAAAAAATATCAATAAGATCATGGAATTCCAAAAATATTGTAACCATGATCGGTTTATTTGTAACTATGATTGTTTATATTCAAAGTTAAAAAAATCATAACCATGATCAATTTTTTTGTGTTGATCTTTTTTCTCAACAAGCAACACAATGATATACATAAATCATATTCACACATGATCATTCCTGTACATAGACATTAAAGTTTTCTTTTGAATCATAGCAACCCATTTTTTGGGATATCTATTTGGGAGAATTAGGAAAAAGGCCTAAAAATATATTGCGCTTAGGAAATTGGCCTTTTTTTAACTTAGGAATCTGACCTCTAAACGAAATTTTTTTAGGAAAATGGCCTTCCGTACGGTCTGTGAGGCAAATCTGTTAGTTTAGACACTGTAGTGCGAGCAAAAAGACTAATTTGCCTTTCATCTTTGGAAATCCTTAACTAGAGTTTGGTAATTCCAATTTTGGTGAACCAAATTTTGTTGTGCTCGTTGAGATGTCTAGTTTTTATTTAAAATATGAAACTGACCATGTTCGATAGAATTACTTATTTGGTAACTTCAAAAACATATGTAATTATATGTGTGGTTATATGCTTGAAATATATATGTGTGGCTATGTGCTTGACATTTGTGAATATATACAATAAATACACAAAACTCTATTTTTTATTTTTTTCTCAGGGGTAAAATGATGTTTTTACCCCCAAAGTTAACATCGTTAAGGGCCAAAACTGACAGAAGATTATTTTCCTAAAAAACTTTGGTTTTGAGACCAAATTCCTAAGTTTAAAAAAAGGGCCAATTTCCTAAGCGCAATTTTTTAGGCCGTTTTTCTAATTCTCTCTGTTTATTTAGCTGTTTGTATGCGATAAGACCAGGCCAGCCTCACCAACATTATCCTGGCTCTTATGCAGAAGCTAAGGAAATTCGTATTCATATAAATAAGCGTGAAGTGATCGTAAACAATCGTGTCAGATGTTTATGAAAACAATTCCACGTAACTTGAATGGTTTTATGGCCAAAGGCAGTGTGGCGAGAAAAAATAGAATTTAAATATTATAATTAAAATAACTATATGTATCTATATCACCCCTAGTAATAAAAAGACAATTTTTTTTGCACAGAATCTTTCATCCAACTAAGAGATTGATTTAATTACAATTTAAATTTTCCTATTTCCATGTCTGAGTTCCTTTTTATTTTCTTGTTTTTATGTCCGAGTCCATTTTCTTGTCCACCACAAATATTTTTGTCCAACCTAACACTAAAGTGACTCGGGTCTCGGTCATCGACCCTAAAAACTTGGGTCCGTTTTTTTCTTCGTGAACCACCATTGTTTTGAACGTTCTCGTCCACATGTCCTTCTTCTATTTCTTTTCCATTTCCTCACTCCTCAATTTTGTTCGTGACTTCTTTCAATTTTTCTCCTATGTTTTTCCATCAGGAAATCGGATAGAACAGAGGGAGAAAGAAAAGGAAATTAAAGTAGGGTTTTGAATCCAGATGTAGAGCACAATGGTAACAAAATGGATTCAACGTTCTAATAAAAAAGCAACACAGATCACGTCTCGTAAATCTTTTTCAAATCGAGTCTAACACGAACCTACCGGAGTGAGGTAAACAAGGAGAAAAACTAAAGTAAATGACTATAAATATAATCAGACAACATAAGCGTGTCATCGACTTGGTGCTCCGGCGCATCATCGGTCGTGTTATTGGCCTACGACACTACCTACATGGCTGAGCCACTACGGCTAGGCCGCGGCCATGTCGAACTACTCATCCACCGCACTACGCGCTATGGAACTTATTGTGGCCATATAGGTGGTCGCTTGAAATGGCCTGACACACAGCAAAAAGGTCATCGCGGCTTCAAGCCTATCGCGTCATAGTCGACACCTTGATGCTAGGGACCATGCACCATCCTTGCGCTTTGGGCATCCGTAGATCTCTCTAACCCACAATGTTGGGACCCACTCATGTTGTAAAGGAAGGGTTCCACAACGACCCACTACACACAGCTTGTCCACTCATGTTATCGTCAATGCACCCACCTCCACCGCCGCCGTCGGTCCCATGTTGTTAGGTCATTAGTTACCTTATCGAATCTTGTTTGGTTTGGGAAAGATTAATTTAAGTTAGGAAAGGAGTATGTAAAAGGAGACCCAGTCTATAAGGGGTTTCTAGTTGGTTTAGGGGTCTAGTCCGAGTATGCACTATAAATACTAGAGAGATATAATCAGATCAATTAAGAAAATAATAGAGCGAAAGCTCGTCTATTTCCACTCTCCGCCTCCTCTCGTGCATGCGCCCCTGCCCCTGCGCCCTAGCCGCCGCCCCTGCCCTAAGGCGCGCCGCCTCCCCCAATGCGGCCCCGGGCCGTGCGCTGCCCGCAGCCACCGCCGTCCACCCCATCCTCGTCTGCCTCAGCTGCCACGGCCCCCGGCCAAAACCACTTTGTCTGTTACAAGTGCTCGCAAGAGTGGGTGTCTGTACAAAGAGAAAGAAATAACGGATTTGTTTCCAGCATCCTCTTTCTCAGTCAAATTTTAAAATTTAAACGCACACAAGCATTCAACAGCAGAAGTGCAGAGCACGTGACCAGGTATTCTGCCTACTTTATTGACTTGCGTGGACCCACCAAAAAGACACGAGCAAACAATTTCACACGAAAATGACGAAATGACTGACGGCTGCTACACATTACTTGAAATACGCATCCGGGCACCTAAAGCGATGGTATCCATCTTGCTGCCCGCGACGTTAATGGCGAACCGGTACCTCACATCGTTCTTCTCGAGCCGCTCGAACGCTGTGTTGACGTAGTCCATCCCTACGACCTCAATATCAGCGGTGATGCCATGCTCTTCAGCGAAATTCAGCACAGCATCGCCTGGCAGTCCGCGATACTTCCCACGCCGTTCCCGGCCACTCGCTTCCCGCCCCGTGATGATGGCATACGCCGGCAGCTCCAGCGGCGTACTTGGTGCGCCGACGACCACCATCTGCCCCATGGGCTTCAGTAGCGCCAGCAGCGCCACGATCTCGTGCCCCGCTGACACGGTGTCGATGATGCCGTCCAACGTGCCTGCCGCCGCCTGCGAACAAATAACATCGCGTCAGGCATCTGCCATGGCAGTGGCAGCAATCGACGTGACAGTCACATGGCCTGAACTTAAGCCAGCTGATACTCCCTCCGTCCAAAATTTTATTTTATTTTGATACATCATGTGACCATCCGTCTTATTTAAAATTTTTATACAACTTATAAAATAAATAAACTACTAACTTATAAAATAAATAAACTACTATTAGAGTATCTCTAATGATAAAATAAGTTATATTAAAATGGATGATATTTGTACAAAAATTTTGAATAAGACGGATGGTCAAACATGATGTATCAAAGTCAAAAAGATGACTTATTTTCGGACGGAGGGAGTACTCCATCCGTCCCTAAAGGAGTGTCGTTTTTTACTTCTACATATCGTGTTTGACCGCTTCGTCTAATTTAAATTTTTTTAAATATATTATAAAATAAATAAATTAGTATTAAAGTATCTCTAATGATAAATAAGTTATAACAAAACAAACAATGTTTATAAACCATTTTAAATAAAACGAATGATGAAATATGATGGATGAAAAACATAAAACAACGCTTTTTTTTACCGAGGGAGTACCTTCATCTGCTTGGTGTCGAGGCCGACAAGAACGCGTCGGCGCCAAGGCGTCCGAGCGCCTCCTCGTGCTTGCCCGACAACGAGCTGACGACGGTGACCGTCATGCCAAAGGCCTCGGCAAACATGACGGCCATGTGGCCGAGGCCCCGAGACCAACGACGCCGAGGTGCTTGCCGGGCTCGTTGAGCGCGTACTGCACCATCGGGCTGTACACCGTGACGTCGGCGCAGAGCAGCGGGGCGGCGCCTTCCAGAGGCAGGCTCTCTGGGACCCGTACGATGAAGTCCTGGCTGACAACGAGCACGTCGGAGAAGCCCCCCATTGGTGGTCGCGCCGCTGTCGTGGTGGTGGTCCACGCCGTTGGAGGTGAGCACGAGCTGGGGGCAGTAGTTCTCGTGCCCCGTGCTACAGCTCTCGCAGGCGCGGCACGAGTTGACGAAGTAGCCCACTCCCACTGTGTCCCCGGCCTTGAACTTGGTCCGTGACGACGCCGATGACCTCGTGTCCGGGCACGACGGGGTACATGGCGTTGCCCCACTCGTTCTTGATGACGTGGAGGTCCGTGTGGCAGATGCCGCAGAAGAGCACCTTGATCGTCCGCCGTCCCGCTAAACCCTGAAATCGGCTATCAAGCAGAGCACGAATGTCATGTAATGTGCCTGTATCATTCCACTAGTAGAGAATCGACTTATACTCTCGACACTACTTTTTTTAGATTACTCTCGTCACTCGTTGTATTCGGTAAAGTCCCACATGCAACTGCCACTTCGTGATCCGAGAATCTTTACTCCCGGTTGGAGATACCAGCTGGGAGTAAAGATGCCGTGAACCATTACTCCCGGTTGGTGTCTCCAATCAGGAGAAAAATAGACTTTTAGATTGGGTTTTTAAGTATAACTGGGACTAAATATTCTCTGTATATAATTAGCCCCGCATTCCTCTCAAGCCAGAGTCATTTGGAGCTTTGTTCTTCACCGTTCCTGCATGGTTGTTGTGTTCTTGCTCAAATGAGCCAGCTGGTCATCACAAAGAACAATTTCTTCGTCGCCTCCATCAAATCTTCTGTTGTAAAGGCTGTGATCTTCTTTCTCCTCTCATCTTCATCCTACATTTCATGGTTTAAATATTTATGAAAGAATTTTAATTTTTTATTTAATTTCTTTTATTTAGTAAATGAGGAATTTACAATAGTTTAATTAAAAAATGAGTGTAGAGAGCACATGTAAACTGTTCTGAGGCTTCCGTAAATTAATCGGTTATCATGCATGCATGTTGTGTAATTAATATAGCTAATTATATGCTCAAGATTTTAACACGTACTTATATTGTTAATGTAGATGACCCGAAATTGTATGTACAATGTTGATCGGCACTCCAAAGAGTTAATTAATGGGTGCATTACTTTTTACATGTGATCGAGGAAAACAAGCGAGATAGTTTTATATGCTGTCCGTGTGCCCTATGTAGAAATTTGAAGGAATATGCCTTCTTAATTTAATATTGTTTAATGTTGTGTGTTGGGATATTAGTTATGTAATAATTATGATCGTGCATTCATTCCAGTGTCATATTGGTCCCAAACTTTTTCTTAGCATTTCACATGCCCTATGTGAAGCAACCACCAAGTTTGAGATTTTTTTAAATTGGTTTGGTACTTTTTCTAGTTTAATTAAATTTTCGCGTGACTTCACCACGTAATTATATATTGAACTGAGTCCACCCCAGAAAAGATCCGGAATGATGTCAAACTTTGTCACATGGTCTCCTTTGCCCTAGGAGACAAATATTTATGGAGGTCACTGCAGAATTCCATCGATCTGTAATTCACAATATTTTGTCTCACGCAGCCGGAGAAAAATATAATAATAAAAATAATGACAAAAAACATAAGATCTTGTGTGAGGTCATAATTTGAGTGTAAATGACTGCTAAAAACATCTCAAGCCATTTCGACAAAGGCAGAGTCCACGTGCTTCACAAAGGTATACGGAAGCTTTCATCGAATCATGTCTATACACCTGGGTTCTTATGGATTCTGAGGTCTAAGTGTCGTATTGGTCTTAAACTTTTTCTTAGGCTTGCAAATGCCCTATATGAAGCAACCGCCAAGTTTAAGATTTTTTTGAATTGGTTTGGTAATTTTCCAGTTTAATTGAATTTTCGCGCGACCTCACCAAGTAATTATACGTTGAACTGAGTCCACCCCAGAAAATATCTGGAATGAAGCCAAAATTTGCCACATGGTCTCATGTTCCCTAGAAGACAAATATTTGTGGAGGTCGCTGCAGAATTCTAATAAATTCGAGCTGTAATTCATCATATTTTGTCTCACAAAGCACAGAGAAAAATATAATAATAAAACTAATGATCAGAATAACCTAAGATCTTATGTGAGGTTATTTTTTTGATATAAATGACTCTTAAAAAATCTCAAGCCATTTCAACAAAGACGGAGTCCACATGCTTAACAAAGGTATATGAAACCTTTCTCGAATCATGTTTATACACTTGGGTTCTTAGGGATACTGAAGTCCAAGTGTCGTATTGGTCTTAAACTTATTCTCAGGCTTGCAAATTCCCTATGTGAAGCAACCGTCAAGTTTCAGATTTTTTCGGATTCGTTTAGTACTTTTCTAGTTTAATTGAATTTCCGCGTGACCTCACCAAGTAATTATACGTTGAACTAAGTCCACCCCAGAAAAGATTTGGAATGATGCCAAACTTTGCCACATGGTCTCTTATACCCTAGGAGACAAATATTTATGGAGGTCGCTATAGAATTCCTATATATTTGATCTGTAATTCACCAAATTTATCTTACGCAGCACGGAGAAAAATATAATAATAAAAATAATGATCAAAAAACCTTAGATCTTTTGTAGGGTCATATTTTGTGTGTAGATGACTGCTAAAAAATCTCAAGCCATTTCAACGAAGGCATAGTCCACATGCTTCACAAAGGTACAGTGAATCTTTAATTGAATCATGTCTATACACCTGGATTCTTAGGGATTCAAAGGTCCAAGTGTCGTATTAGTCTCAAACTTCTTCTCAGGCCTGCAAATGCCCTATATGAAGCAACCGCCAAGTTTGAGAATTTTTTGAATTGGTTTGGTGCTTTTTCTAGTTTAATTGAATTTCTGCGCGACCTCACCAAGTAATTATATGTTGAACTGAGTCCACCCCAGAAAAGATCCGGAATGATACCAAACTTTGCTGCATGGTCTCTTGTTCCCTAGGAGATAAATATTTGTGGAGGTCGCTGCGTAATTCATCGTATTTTATCTCACGCAGCATAGAGAAAAATATAATAATAAAAATAATGATAAAAAACCTAAGATCTTGTGTGGGGTCATTTGTTTAATATAAATGACTGCTAAAAAACTATCAAGCCATTTTGACAAAGGCGAAGTCCACGTGCTTCACAAAGATATACAGAACTTTTCATCGAATCATGTCTATACACTTGGGTTCTTAGCGATTCTGAGGTCCAAGTGTCATATAGGTTTCAAACTTTTTTTTAGCATTTCACATGCCCCATGTGAAACAACCGCCAAGTTTAACATTTTTTCGGATTGGTCTGGTACTTTTTTTAGTTTAATTGAATTTCCGCGCGACCTCACCAGGTAATTATGCGTTGAACTGAGTTCACCCCAAAAAAGATCCAGAATAATTCCAAACTTTGCCACATGGTCTCCTGTGCCATAGGAGACAAATATTTATGGAGGTCGCTGCAGAATTCCAGTGTATTCGATCTGTAATTCACCATATTTTTCTCACACAGCATAGAGAAAAATATAATAATAAAAATAATGACCAGAAAAACCTAAGATCTTGTATGGGGTCATATTTTGGGTGCAAATGACTGCTAAAAAAATTTCAAGTCATTTCGATAAAGGCGGAGTCCACGTGCTTCACAAAGGTATATGTAACCTTTCAACGAATCTTGTCTATATACTTGGGTTTCTAGGGATTCTGAAATCCAAGTGTCATATTGGTTTTAAACTTTTCTCAAGCTTACAAATGCCCTATGTAAAACAACCACCAAATTTGAGATTTTTTCAGATTGATTTAGTAGTTTTTCCAGTTTAATTGAATTTCCGCGTGACCTCACAAGGTAGTTATACATTGAACTGAGTCCACCCCAGAAAAGATCCAAAATGATATCAAACTTTGCCACATGGTCTCCTGTACCCTAGGAGACAAATATTTATGGAGGTCGCTGGAGAATTCCTATGTATTCGATCTGTAATTCACCATATTTTGTCTCACACAGCACAGAAAAAATATAATAATAAAAATAATGACCAGAAAACCTTAGATCTTGTGTGAGGTCATATTTTTGGTGTAAATGACTGCTAAAAAATTCTCAAGCCATTTCGACGAAGGCGGAGTCCATGTGCTTCACAAAGGTATATGGAACCTTTTTATAGAATCATGTATATACACTTGGGTTCTTAGGATTTCTAAAGTCCAAGTGTCGTATTGGTCTCAACCTTTTTCTCAGGTTTGCATGTGCCCTATGTGAAACAACCGTCAAGTTTGAGATTTTTCTGGATTAGTTTAGTACTTTTTCCAGTTTAATTGAATTTTCACGCGAGCTCACCAAGTAATTATACGTTGAACTGATTCCATCCGAAAAGATCCGAAATGATGTCAAACTTTGCCACATGGTCTCCTGTTTCCTAGGATACAAATATTTGTGGAGGTGGCTGCATATTCTAGTAAATTTGATTTGTAATTCACCATATTTTGTCTCACACTGCATGGAGTAAAATATAATAATAAAAATAATGATCAGAAAAATCTAAGATCATATGTGGGATTATTTTTTAGATATAAATGAATACTAAAAAATCTCAAGCCATTTCAACAAAGATGAAGTCCATGTGCATCGTAAAGGTATATGGAACCTTTCATCTAATCATGTCTATACACTTGAGTTGTTAGGAATTCTGAGGTCAAAGTGTCGTATTGGTCTCAAACTTTTTCTCAGGCTTGCAAATGCCCTATGTGAAGCAACCGCCAAGTTTGTGATTTTTTCGGATTGGTTTGATACTTTTTATAGTTTAATTGATTTTTCGCGTGACTTCATCGAGTAATTGTAGGTTGAACCAAGTCCACTAACGAAAAGTTTGATGTACAAATGATGTGAAAAAAATTCCTGTCTAAAAACAATAAATTTAATGATATTACTTAAAGACTATTTTTTGCATTAATCGTATAATGATTATTATTTATATTATGTTCAATATTTAAAAGAAAAATAAAATATTTTAGATTACATATTTTTCATGACTGCAGTATATCAAAAGCATCTCTAATTTATGTTTTCTAAAAAATTATAAGCATTATGTTATTTTCTGCACAAATAATAGCAGTTTAGCCATTATAAACAAAAAGTAATATAAAAACCAAAATCCTGCTTAGAAAATGATGGGAAGCCAAAATCACCTTAACTTTGGTGGCCTGGATTTCGCCTTAGCCCGGGCGTTCGGTTTAAACCGCAACATCGGTTCGGTTCGGTTCACAAAAATTCGGTTTCTCACAAGTAGCAACCAATCAGTCTGGTTGAAAAATAAAAACCGACGGTTTCGGGTTCGATTTTCTACGTCAGTTTTTCGGTTTTAACCGAACCGACCGAAATTACCCGAGACGGCAGCGTCCCTGCGCTCTTCCTGCTCGCGAACGCCACCGCGAACCCGCGACGGCTGCTCCGCTCGGCCTCAGCCATCCTACGTGCGCGCTGACGGCGCGACCTGCTTGCGCCGCTGCTGTTGTTTGTGCACCACAGCCGCGGCTCGGCCTACTTGTGCGGTGTGTCGCCGCCGCCGCTCGCGCCGCTCGAGCGGCAGTCGCGCACCGCCGCCTCGCGTGCCGTAGTAGTGCGTCGCTGCTAGGCAGCGCACGGCTCCTCGCGCTGCCGCTGCCGCCACAGCCGCGTCCTCGGTCCGCTGCTCAATGCTCCTCGCGCCGCCGCCGACGCGCCCTGCAGATAGGGTAATGGGTAAATGAGGATCTCGTGACTGTCGCGGTCGGGGTCGAGGTGGGGATGGGGAAGCCACGCCCAACAGGCTAGTTGGGCTCTGTTAGCTTGGGCCATGTGTGGACGGGGACGTGGACTGCGGGCTGCCTGTGCCTTTCTTCGTATATTTCATGACCTTGTGTCGGTTCTGCAGTTGATCGGTTGTTCAGCCTCCTCAAACCGAAACCGAGCACCGAAATTTTGAGAGACAAAAACCGAAGCCAAAACCGAAAAGAAACCTACATTTCGGTTCAGTTCGGCTCGGTTTTCAATTTACGGTTAAAAAATGCCCGAGCTATATTTCGCCGCCAAAAATGCATTTACTCCCGGTTGGTCTTTAATTCCGGAGCGGGGTGTAAACCGGGAGTAAAGGCCCCTGCCATAGATACTTCACCGCCCGCCCCTTTCTTCTCCTCCCTCATTTTCTTTGCGTCCGTTTCCGCACGTCGATCTGTAGCCGCCGCCGGGTCGCTTCGATCTCAACTGCGCACGCCGCGACGGTCGCACCGCTCTTCCCCCGGCCCGCGCGCGCCCTGCTCTTCCTCCCCCGGCCGCTGCTCCCCTACCGCCGCGCCCTCGACACGACGCCTTGAAGCGCCGCCCTGCCCTCCGCCACGCCGGGATCCGCCCGCATATCGTCCGGCCTCCACCATGCCGTCGATACCAAGCCCAGGACCGCGTGGCCGGCCGCCGAGAACCTCCTCCGATGTACGTGGGCTGGGCCCGTGACTCTTCCCCGCCGGACTTCCCCGACGTACGCGTGCATGGCCGCGAGAAAAGGCTAGAAGGATGAAGAATAAGTAGGGAGAAATGAGTTTAATTGAGATTATTTTATATAGAGCGCAACCAAACTATCCAAAGGCCAGAAGGACGAAGCATGGGCGTAAATTTATCTTTTGGGCAACACATGGGCTAAAAATACGAGAGTTGATTGGGCACTAGAGAGATGGGCCGAAAGGTTGTTGGGTCGCTAGTAGTGAAACTACCTAAGTGAAAATATTTTCCACTAAAAAAGACCTCCGTGAAAATATTTAGTGCAAATTCTCTACCGGTGAAATCATGAAGACCCTTTCAAACTATAATTATCCATAATAAACGTATAGATGCACGTTGTAGCAAAATCTGACTTTCAAATTCGTTTTATAAAAATCATATGGAAAAACAAATTTTTAGATGCATATGCACTAGAGGATAAAATTCCTCTTTTTTGACGACAGAATTCCTGATAATTTGTCTTCTCACGCATATGCATCTGAATTCTTTATTTTTTCGTACTTATTTTATAGATTGAGTTTAAATGTCAAATTTGCAACACTATACATTTGCCATGTGATGGAAATGGCTTATAAATTTGCAACACTATACATTTGCATTGAAGAAATTCCCACTCAGGATCAATATTGTAGTTGTCAAGGAAAATCAACATCCTCCGTATTGGAACTGATAATGCTCGCTCTTGTTTGCATGAAAACTGATGGACAAACATGCCATACCACTCACAACTAGCAGCTGTGCAAACCACTTCGCCTGTAGATTGCTAGAGATATCCATGGGGCTTCCACTGCACTAGATGATGATAGCAATGACTATGTAGCAATACAGAAGCACCCTGATTAGAACTGAATAGCAACATGTAACTGCTTGTGTATGATATCAAATTTGTCAGTTCATATAAAACATCGCTAGCATGGGAGCACAATGTCGGCAATAGACATTCTTCAAGCAAAAGGATTTGAACAGAGGTGGATCACATGGATCAAAACAATTCTGAACTCAGGCACATCTTCTGTTCTGCTTAATGGGGTGACAGGGAAAAGATTTCACTGTAAGAGGGGTGTACGTCAGGGTGAACCCTTATCCCCCTTACTCTTTGTCCTTGCTGCTGATTTCCTTCAGGAACTGATTAACAAAGCAAAAAACATGGGTCTGCTAAGGCTTCCATCCAATACCAATGCAGAATGACACTAACTTCCCTGTGGTACGGTATGCAGATAACCCTTATCATCATAGAAGGAGACCCAACTCAGCTATTCTTCCTCAAAACAGTCCTACAGAACTTTTCTGAGTCAACAGGCCTAAGAGTTAACTATATGTGGTAGAACCTCCTAAATTATATGGCCCACATACACTTATCATTGTCCCCAAGACCTCTGACAGCCATGTATATGTTTCATACAACCTAGAAAGCTCTGTCGGGTGCCCTGAAAGGACCCCGATTAAACCATCTTTGGCTCATACCAAGATCAACAAAGGAGTAGCTGCAACATTACAATATTTATTATAAAATATACATCAGAGTGCGAAAGAATAATAAAATTAAATTTACAAAATATATGAATAAGTTAAAATTTTATAAACTTAACTTTAATTGCGGAAACAGAAAAAACTACAGAAGACAACTTAGGTAGAGCGCCCAAGTCAGGAGA
Source organism: Bothriochloa decipiens (assembly GCA_023333625.1). Taxonomy (NCBI): domain Eukaryota; kingdom Viridiplantae; phylum Streptophyta; class Magnoliopsida; order Poales; family Poaceae; genus Bothriochloa; species Bothriochloa decipiens. The sequence continues at coordinate 13,075,353 of CM041631.1, read as the reverse complement.
GGATAACCAGATCACGTCGAGCCCACCGACATGAACTTGATTTGAACACCAGTTAACACCTGCATCAGGGGTTCAATAAACCCTGAGTACAAAAGTACTCAACAAGACTGACCCGACGAAAAAGAGGGGTGAAGACTCAGAAAATGCAGGCTAGAGGGACAAGGTAAGGCTTACAGGAGATAAGAAATTTTGCAGAAAAGCTTGAAAGAAAGAAAAGCTGTTTTATTCAAGATCAAATTACCAACCAATTTCCTTCTTAAACCTTACTCATTATTCAAGCTGTTACTACAACGATGAACACCGATCGAGTCTTCTTCTCTGAGAAGCAACGACAATTCGAATCCATTTTCATACCCAGCTGGGACCTAGGTTACTGATATGCAGAAGACTCTAACTCCTAAGCATAGCAGGTGAACCAATATACCGGGATAACAACCGCAGCCATATATGACCACATGATACACGTGAGCACTTCGACCCAGTGTACCGAGATACGTGGGAACTTAAACCCACAGTATAACACACTATGACATATGTGAGGACTCTGGCCCACTATAAGTCACTCCATGATATACCTGGCTCCAACCATCAGTATATCACTTCATGCATGTGGATTTTCTAATTTCTCGATGTCACCAGTTTACCATCGACACGGGACCTAGGGCATCAACAGATGGAAACACTACAGAGGGACTCCGTTCCAATGCAAGTTAGCCGTCCGGACTCGATTTATTAACTAAAAGCATGATTTCAACAGATAAAACCAAACTCATCTTTTTCATTCTTTTACCTCGAAATATTTAATTAATTAAGCAGGGCTAAGCATTACTACGCATCTTCTAAAACAACTAGCAAGGAATTATGGAAGTAAGACAGGTAATGCAGTTGGTGGGTTTTCACTCAACTCCTATTACCTAATGCAACATATCACACTGAAGCGATAAAACTTTTATAAAATAGAATAGGGTTTGAATGCATCCGGGGCTTGCCTTGATGGTCGGGGTAGACGGTCTCGAGTTCCCGATCAATTCCAATCTCCTGAGTTTGCTCTTTCTTTGGATCTAGGGTGACAACGTTAAACTCTCCGTTATCGGAAACTATACGATACAAGGATATGCTTCAACATGATTGAATAGTAAACATGATGCTCGATGGATACATGATCAGATTAATGGCTTGAGTACAACTTTCCTTCACGATAAAGTTGCAAGTCAAACAAAACATATTTACTAAGATCATTAGGGTTGACTACATTATTTGTGAAAATTATTAAACACATAAAATAACGTTAATTAAGCCCTAATGACATGATCCAGGTATGCGCAAACAATTAATTAAAGTGACAAAGGTCATTAGAGGTCATCAATCAATACCAAAGTCAAACAATTCCTATAATAATTAAACTTAACTAAAGGGGGTTAATTAATTAATTAAAAACATTTAAATAAAGGCATAAAAATTAAATTTGTCTAATTGAGCTCAAAATTTTATTTTAGAAAGCTCTTGGCCTAGTTAGTTGGCAAAACAATTTTCAGAAATAAAAGCCAATTATTTTATTTATTAAAAATCATTGAATGTCCATTTTTTAATTAAAAGAGCTAATTTTAACATATGCAAAAAGTACTTAAATTTGGTATTTCATATTTTTTCTAAGTAGATGACATCATAAGGAACACATAAAAAAAAATTTAGAATTTTTGGAGCTATATATGAATTACTATAATTTTCTAAAGGAAAATAGCATTTAAAACATTTTCTGGAAAAAGAAAAAGAAAATAAGCACAGTGTCCCCGCGCTGACCGACGGCGGCGCGACGGTTGACCGGCGATTTCTCGTCGACGGCGAGGTCTCCGGCGACGAGGTTTGGTCCTACAGGCTCATCTCGGCACGGCGAGCAACCTGGGCTAGCTAACGTGGCGGCGGAGCGACGGCGGCACCCACGCCGACGGCCATGGCGGCGCGGCGGAGCTCGGGCGCGGCGGTAACGCTCACCGGAGCGATTTCTGGTGACAGCGAGGGCACAGGCAAATGCAGGATATCGATGCGAAGACGTTGGGCCAGAAAATGAAGCTATTCCTGGCCCCTAGCTCAAACGGCTATGCGCGCGGCGGCGCTGGCAAGCCATGCCGGCGGTGAGCCACGGCGGCCGAACCCTACGGTGCAAGGGAGGTAAAATTGAGGGCATGGACAGGTGCAGGAGCTCACCACGGTTCTAGTGCGCACGCTAATGAAAGCTCGGAGTGGCTGAGTCGAGCTGTGGACGGCGGCGCTGATGGCGGCGGCGGCGCTCCGGTGGCAAGGACAGCGTTCCAGCGCTTCCTGTGCATCATCAGGCCGACCAAGGTGCGCATAAGGGGCAGCGAAATACGGAGAACATGATGAGAGGGTTAAAGGTAAAATATTTTCCACCTTGGCGGCGGTGGACGGCGGGGAAGCTCGCGGCGGCTCGGCGACCGGTCGCGAGGAAGACGACGTAGTGCGGGCGGCTCGGGCGGGGAGAGCTGGCATGAACTAGCTCAATCGAAGCGCAAGGACGTGGTGGAGCTTCAGGCAAGATGAAGCGGGTAGAGATGAAGTGACAGTGGCGAATTTTTCCGACGGAGCAAGGTCGGCGGCGGCGGCGACAGGAGGGAAAAGAAGAAGAAAAGAGACGGCGGTCGACCTATTTATAGGCCAATGGTGATGCGCGGACGGTCGACACGACGACGGCGAAGTTTCGGGTGTCGGGGGCGAGTTGGCGGCCGAGGCATGTGTGGCGATGGACGGCAGCGCGGCTTGAGAAGCCGGCGATGGCGGCCATCGATAGGTCTCGGCGCTGTTCAAGAAAATTATAGAATTGCCACTCGTTGGAAATTACAAATTACTCCAAAATTCATATAAGAACTTGAAAATCTCCAAAAACATCATTTGCATAACTTTTCAAGAGCTACACTTTTCATTTAAAAAATATTTTCAAATTCTACATACTTTTTGAAATATGAATTCAAATTCAAAAGGGGAATAAAACCCTAGAAACAAACATTTGAAATTACTTTTGATTTTTCAATAAAACATGAAAATATTAAAAACTATGAAATGTTTAAATATTCAAAACAAACCTTTTTCATATACAAAGTTTTCCAAAATTATGCATAATTTTTGAATTATGATTTTAAAATCAAAAGGGGACAAATGCTGGAAACTGTATTTTCAAATTCATTTGAAATTATTTTTGGAAACATGAAAAACTTTATATACCAACTTTGTAGCTCTTGTCAAGATCTACAAACTATCTTTTTATAGTATCCCTAAATTCCTTATAGATTTTGAATTACAGAAAAGGGGATAAAACTAGGTTTTGAAATAAAGGGTTTTTGAAACCGAATTCAAACTCGATTTGGTTTCTAATTTAATTGGTTGGTTATTAATGATCACATACATCATCCAAGGACATTTTTAGGTCAATAACCTAATAGTACCCTTGGTTTACCAGGTTGACTTTTGAAAATCATTTTTAATATTGCCCTAATTTGAATTTAAACTTGAATTACCCAACTTGAAGCAAGTTTTGGGAACCCAATTCCAAACTCAAACTTGGAGCCAAATTTTTAATTGTTGCTCTTGAACTTATCCCCTACACATGACTCAAGAGTAAAGCATGACTTTACACCTTAATCCATATAGGGCATAAATCAAAGATTGAAAGTGACATTAAAAATTAGGGTTTTATGAGTTCATGCGACACAACAGTTTAGAAACACAAGCAACCTATGAAATGTAAACTTATTTTAGTTGATACATACCAAGGTTGACCTAACATAGACATCAAACAAAGAAGAAGGTAACAAGATGGATTTTAGGTTTTTTATAAACTTGTAGAAATATATAAAATGACAAGAAACTTTACATAAACAGAAAGCATCATCATTTCATGTATAAACTAAGCATCATATAAAAGATATCATTAAAACATGAATGCATTTATGTTATGATGCTCAATGATTATGCTTTAACAATGCACTTAATCAAGTTTTAGTTATCATTAACATCTAGGATGTTACACTATAGCAAATCACTAATGCTACCAATCAATGTCACCAATGACAGGCTCACCCTCTTGGCAAATACCTTTGGATGCACAAAGGGGACACTACCTTTCACCTATCTTGGGCTACCTCTGGAAACCACCAAGCCCAAAATTGTTGATTTCCTACCTCTGGTCAAAAAGTGTGAGAGAAGATTGGGAGGGGTCAACTCCATGTTAAACCAAGCTGGTAGACTACAAATCACCAATGCAGTTTTCTCAGCAATGCCAACTTACTACATGTGTACCCTTGAGTTCCCAAAAGCAATTATAAAACAAATTGATAAACTCAGAAAAAATTGCCTTTGGAGAGGATCTGATGTAAGCGGAAGAGGAAAGCCAAAAGCTGCTTGGGAATTAGCTTGCAGAGACAAACAAGATGGAGGCCTGGGTATCATCAACCTGGAATTACAAAACCAAGCTCTCCTGATGAAAAACCTAGATAAGTTCTTTAATAAAATGGACATCCCATGGGTCAACCTGGTATGGGAGAAACACAACAGAAATGACAGACTACCGGGCACTGGCAGGAGGGGATCCTTTTGGTGGCGTGATGTTTTGAAACACCTGAACAATTTCAAGAAAATGGCAACTCCTCATGTTTAGAGTGGAGAGTCATGTTATTTCTGGCATGATCAGTGGAGCAATCAAGTTTTCATAGAAGCTTTTCCACAAGAATACTCATTTGCTGGAAACAAACAGATTACTGTGAAAAGAGCATTCCAGGAAAATGATATCCTTAACCTGTTCTCCCTGCCACTGTATCAGACTGCCTATGATCAAGTACATCAGATCACAGAGAAAATGGAGAATTTTGTCATAGATGAAGGAAACAATGATAGTTGGGCTTATGCAGGAGGCACCAATCAATTCAGTAGCAAGAAAGCATACAGACTACTGTCAGAGCATCATCAGATAGACCCAGCATTCAAATGGTTGTGGAAATGCTTTTGCCAACACAAACACAAAGTTTTTGGGTGGCTGCTACTGAATGACAGGCTGAATACCCGCAACATTCTGAGAAGGAAGCAGATGCATCTAGAATTGTATAATTGTGTCTTTTGCTACTTACCCCATGAAGAAACCAGTGAACATCTTTTCTGGCAATGTCCTTTTGCACAGCAATGCTGGGGGATCCTGAACATTCAGTTAATCCAAAATGAAGGCACTTTTGCCAACACTGCTTCCATCAGAGATCAGCTAAACTCTGAATTTTTTATGATTGTCGTAGTCCTTATGTCTTGGACAATCTGGAAGATGGGGAATGAGATAATCTTTAACAACAACTAGCTGCCCATTCAACAATGCAGAACACTTTTCTTCAGTGAGCTCCAGTGGGTGCGAGTAAGGGTGAGGACAGGACTCTTTCAGAAGTTTGATCAATGGATACAAAATTTACAATAGATTGCTGTAATAGCCTAATTTTCTTTGTTTCTTTCTTCATTTCTTAGATTCCCTGCTTTCGAACATGCTTTGTTTTTAATTTGTACTGAATGTTTTTTGTCTTAATAAATCCTACAGGGACCTTGGTCCCTCCAGTTTCTTCAAAAAAATAGATTTATGGAGTCCAAAGCCCTATCACTCACTTCTTGCCACACTGATGTTGTTTGCATTGCTGTTAAGGGAATAGCAAGCGCCAATACTGATGAATTTTGCAAATGCACAACAGCTGCAGACTCACAGACAGATGACCATGGTGTTGACTTGAGCGGACTATCAGCAACCATTAGGCCAAACAGCACAGGTGGTAGCCTTGATTGACTCAATAGCACATCTATCTGACCACTACTAAAGGGTTGTACAATAGTTGCAAGTAACTCAAGACAATTTGCACAGCATTTCCACCGTGGCTCACAATGGAGAGGCCAAACTAGGAGCTTACGCACTGAGCAGCTAAACTGAACCCATATCACTATGCTTAAATGTGGACATATGGATGCCACTATGAGACTGCCCAGCGGTCTGTGCCAATTCGGCCATGGTTTCGACTCAATCAGCAAGGCTAATGAATGAACTCCCAACAAGGAAATTGATATACCTGCTTGCTGTAGTGTCCAATGTGGAGTGTCGGTGATTGTGAGATTGCTCTTTCTACTCTTTCCCCAATCAAACACACAGGAAGCAAGACAATATATCCAGTGATTCAGAGGAGGTGGCCACAACATCCATGACTCATAGTATGTGCAATCATGAACTGGAAAAGTATGGGAGCTTGCCGATGTCACCTTTAACACCTGGTGTGCATATACAAACTTGCCAACTGCTGGAGCTGAAACATGTTTGGTGAGGATGTGGGTAGCTGAGGAGGGTCGTATAGTGCAGATGGTGGTGATGGTGCTCCCAGGCATCAGTATGCTGGTGTCACGACAGAGGTAATCTGTCGAACATCTTGGTGGCACGTGAAACCTCTTGTTTGGTTTTGGCTAATTGATGACACACCAAGTTGCTAATTGTTTCACTAAGTATATGTAGAATATCAGCAAAATTTGCCACAGGACACACAAAATGGTGTGCTTTTGTTGTGGAACACCAAAAGTCGACCACTTTGCTAGAACTCACAATTCTTTGATGCAAATTTGCTAGAACAGACCGAGGCTATTATTTTAATATTTCCAGCGGGCCCCGGAGAGAGAAAGATGGCAATCTGACCGTTTTGCCCTTGGCTCGATGGGACCCATGCAACAGATTCTTTTTAAACTCCACCTCCCCACTCCCTTCCTCCCTGTTCTCTCTCCACACTCGCACGCGGTCCAGCACCTCCAGCAGCGGCCGTGCGCATGCGACGCCGAGCACCTCCACGATGCGGCCGTGCACCTCCACGCGCCGCCTCGGCTCCCTCCGCGCGGTCGGTGATCGAATCCGCCCTCTCTCTCCTCCGCCCGATCTCTGTCTCAATCGGAGGCTCGGCGGGCGGTGTCCGGCTCCATTGTGGGGAGGCGTGGCCACGACGGCGAGGCCGGCCCATGCGGGCAGACGCTCGTCTGGTTCCTCGCCGACCTCCGCCTCCACGACCACGAGCCGTTCCACGCCGCGGCTAGTGCGACGCTGGGGCCGCCGTGTCCATGCAGGCGGGCGCGCCGCCGGGGCCGCCGTCACATCCAGGCGAGCGGGCACGATGCTGGGCCCGTCGTCGTCGGGTCCATGCAAGCGGGTGCGACGCTAGGGCCGCCGCCGCCGGGTCCATGCCGGCGGGCGCGCCGCTAGGGCCGCCACGACCACATCCAGGCGGGCGTGCCGCCGGGGCCGTCGCCGCGTCTAGGTGGGCGGGCACGCCGCCGGGGCTGTTGCCGCCGCGTCCGTGCCTCATCGCGCTCCCCACCGCCACCCATCGAGTTCGAGTGGCCAAAGGGTCGAGACAGTTTACGCGTGTATGTTTGAGCCAAGGGCAAAATTGTCCGTTCCCCTTTGTTCTCTTTTGGGGCCCGCTGAAAATATTAAAATAATCGTCTCAGTGTGTTCTGGCAAATTTGCAACTTAAGTTTATGTGTTCCAGCAAAGTGGTCGATTTTTGGTGTCTCACGGCAAAAGCGCACCACTTTCAATGTCCTGTGGCAAAATTTGCCTAGAATATGTTAGTAACATGTGATGAGGGAGCTAGGTGGCATGGAGATGACCACAAGATCATTGTGGTGGACATAGTATATGGTGTCATGATCAAGCGCTGAAGGAATCAAGAAGACCCCATGAAGATTAAGGCAAATATTAGTTTGATAGGGCTTTCCAGTTTAGTGATCGAGGCACTTAGCGAGTGTGATCACATTTAGAATAGATAGCCATACTATCAAGAGGAGAATTCATGATTATCTCGACGTTCAAGTGCCTCCTAGGTCTAAACATTGAGCATATGCATTTAGGATCTAGAGCACTAACATAATGCCTTGAAAAATGGTTTGAAAAATTCTAACACACATACACTTAAGATGTATACACTTGGTGTTGGCACACAAGGCATTATGGTTGAGATTGGATCGACATGGAGCTGACAAATAGGCGTCGGACGCTGGTTGCTGCAGCGTCAGACGCTGGCCTGGCGTCTGGCCAGTGGAAGCAGTCGAAGGCAAAGAAGACCGAAGCGCCGGACGCATCTGACACTACGCGTCAGACGCTAGTCCAGGCGTCCACCGGTCACCGCAGTGCTGGCCAAATGAACATCAACGCGTCGGACGCTGAAGCCGAGGAACGCCAGATGCATCAGCCAATCGACAAACGCTACTCGAGGATGACATTTTTTGAAACTGGTCGACGGACACTGAGCGACGGTCATGGACTGAAAGCGTCGGACGCTGAGGTCCAGTGTCCAATGGCTCCAACGGTCGAATTCCGCTGAGTCGATTACACGCGATGGACACTAGGTCGGGCATCCGACGAGGAGCGTCGGACGTGTCCGGCGGTGCCGTGCTGAGCTCGATCGATGCATAACGGAAGGATTTTTGCATGTGGTCTATAAATATGAGGTTGGCTGGCCATGGGAGGTCTCTCTTGCCCATTCTAACATCATAGAGCATACTTTGAGCTGAAGAGACTCCCTCCACTCTCTTATTGCTTGATTTCTTGATTCAAAAGAGAGTGAGTGAGATTCAAGTGCGTATTGCTTAGTGTTGCATCTAGAGGCACTTGATCTTCGAGTTTGCTACGAATTTATTATTACTTTTGGGTGATTCCCATCACCCTAGACGGCTTGGAGCAGCGGGAGTGGTTGAGCTTAAGTTGGTGATTGTTCGAGTCCACACCGGTGATTTGTGAGGGGTTCTTGAGCCTTCCCCGCGGAAGATCGCAATTGGCTACTCTAGTGGATTGCTCGTGGCTTAGATGATCCCCATCTTGTGTTGATAGTGTTGCACTCGGCTGCGGGTTGGCTAGGTGACGCCATTTAACGGGCACATCTCCATGTGGACGTATCGCCAGCCAATCTTGATTTCTGAGGTCTCTCTATTGTGTGATTGTGATTGTGATTATGATTGTGGTGATTGGTCTCCTCTACATTGGCGGTATAACCATCCAATCTCCTCTCTTGCACTTACATTCATAGATATATCTTGTGTAGTGTTAGTTACTAGTTTAGCTCTCTAGTGGTAATTATATAGCTATCTTGTTTGGAGTAAGTTAGCATCCTAGGCTTGTTGTTGTGATTAGTGATCACAGCCTCTTGCTAAAATTATGTAGGTGGCTAGCATAGTTTAGTTGAGCTAGTGCTAGAAGAGCTTTGTCACCTTAAGTACTAACCGATTGTTTTAGTGCTCTATAAATTTTTTTTATAGGCTATTTACTCCCTCCTAGCCATTAGGATTAGGCAACATGTTAATGGCAGAGTCATCCTCTGAACTTGGAGAGATTGGTTTGGGGATGGGTGTTGAAGTAGCCAATGGAGGAGTTGGTGTTGGCCTGGATGTAACAACCCAAAAATTCGAACTACAAAATTTTTTTGACAAAACCCTGAATGATGTAGTGCGACATGTCATCATCTACCCCTTACATATGCATCAACCCTAGCATGTCATGCATGGCATTCATATGTTGCAAATTAATTAACATCTCATAACCATGCTCTATGTTCACATGTTACATTTTAATGTTTCAACTGTTCAATCATCATGTTGCATTAAAAAGAGTGATTTGGATTCTTATTTGGTTTATGTGTTGATTATTAAAAAATAACAACATAATATTTATTTTGACAAATAAATATTAAGGGGATAATACCCTAGCATTATTTGGGCCATGTATGCTCACTATTTTGTTGCACAAATTTAGCACACCATATATATATATAAGTATATATAAAAATATATTTAAAAATGAAAAAGAAAAAGAAAAGGAAAAGAAAAGGAGGAGATCGGCCCGAGCAGCCAGCCGGCCCGCACGCGCGCTCGCCTGCGCTCGCCGCTCGACCCCGCGCTGCGCGGCCCAACCAGGCCGACGGCCCAGCAAGAGCCGCGCGCGTCCGCGCGCCGCGCCGAGCCTCCGTTGCCGATGAGTCGCTGACGATTGGGCCCCGAAGTGGGACCCACGTGTCATCGCGCCCGCTGAGGTCACCCGACCGGCCGCGCGTGCTCGCGTCAGCACTGTACCCCGGCATCGCTCCTAAGCAACCTGCCTCGACCGCTCGATCCAGTGTCGCCCCGCATCGACGCGCCCCCGCAAGCCACCTGGACCGACTAGCCCGCGTAAAGTTCCCATGGCCGCAGGCAAGATTTTCTGCGCGCGCGCACCTGCGCGGTCGCCGCAGTGGAACGCTGCCACCGTATAGAACTTTGACACCCAGCGCTACCTAGCCCCCTCTCGCTGTTCTCTGGACCCAGATCGAGCCTCAGCTGCTGGCATGGACATCCCTTGGCCGCTCGATCAAGCAGAAGCCGTGATCGACCGTCCGTCGGCTACCTACCACCGCGTCCGCCCTATAAAGCAAGCACCCCGGCACCCTAGGGTTCCTAGGCCGCCGCCACCGCTCTGGTGGAGCCCAATTCCACCTTGCCAGCCTCGATTGGAGAAGAGCTGAAGGAAGGGGGAAGAAAGGAGTCGGGGAAGAAGAAGAAGCCGCCGCCGGAGTTGGGGAGGAAGACCGTCGACTCGAAGCCGCCGCTGCTGCGTCGGGAGTAGGAAGGAGGAGCAGTACCGCGAGCCTGAGCCGCTTGGACTTGTACCGTACCTCCATCCTCTTTGACCCGTCGGTGAGCACCGCCATCGCCGCTCTCTCGAACCCTCCGCCGTGCTGTTGGCCATGGCGCTCCGCCGTGAGCGCGTAGGCCTAGGTCGCTACCGACCTCACTGGACACACCCGCACACACACACGAGACCAGCTGAGCCTCCTTGGACCACGGCATCAGGAGGATGCCGGAACAGAAGCCGCCCAGTTCATCGCCGCGCGCCAAGCACCGCCGTGGCGAGATCACCCAGCCGCCTTTCCGTTGAGCCTCGACCTCCATTGTTTTCGGATCCGCGCTCGCCTTGATGAGACGGACCCCGTGCACACCCCAGCTCCGCGTTTGCCTCGCCAGAGCACCGACCCAAACCACCTTGTCATCGACGTGTCAGTACGTTGCCGCTCCAGAACGCCGCCGTTCACCGTCGTTTCCTGCCACCATTGACCACCCTCGAGGAGCAGGAAGAAGCCGGGAAGCTCCGCCGTGACGAGCTGCATCGAGTGGGCAAGATGGAGACCGTGGACCCTCTCGGAGTGCCATTGCCGTGCACCGAGGACCTGTCGAAGCTCCGCCGTGGGAGTTGCTACCCGCGCGGACTCCGCCGTGTGTTTTGGTCACCGCCGGCACCTCGAGCAGGTGTTGCGTGACTCCAACCGTCCATCTACGCCACCAATTGGAGCAGGAGTGACTCGGTGTGAAGTGTACATCGAGCGCCGTCGCCATCGAGCCGCCGTTCGCCGTAGAGCTCGTCACCGGAAGCAAAGCTGCCGCCCTGAAGCCCGTCAACGTGACCGTCGTGAAGTCCCGAAACCGATGGGCGGGTTAATGGCGCCAGAGATCCTTTGTGGCACCAGGAATCGAGGGTTTCCCCGCCGCCGATCGCCGAGGAGGAACTCCGCGTTCGAGCCGATCTCGTCTGAGACAGATCACGCGCTCGAACCGACCCTCGAGTTTGACCCTTCGACAAACCGATCCTCGAGTTTGACCCTTCCACAAACCGACCCTCGAGTTTGACCCTTCGACAAACCGACCCTCAAGTTTGACACCTCGAGCACCGTCACCCTCGAGCCGCTGTCCGCCGTAAAGCACGTCGCCGGAACCAAGCCCCCGACTTGATGACCACCTACGTGTCCACCTTGACGACCCAAGGATGATGCACGGGTTAGCGATGTCCTGGAGTAGCCCCCCGCTGGATGTTTAACCTCGCCATCACCGGCCAAGCACCGCTGTGGAAGCAGAGCAGTTTTCCGTCTTCGAGCACACCCCTCGAGACCGTATCCTCGAGACCGTACCCTCGAGAGCATACCCCTCGAGACCTAATCCTCGAGACCGTAACCCTCGAGACCATGCCCCTCGAGACCGTATCCTCGAGACTGTACCCTCGAGAGCATACCCCTCGAGACCTAATCCTTGAGACCGTAACCCTCGAGACCTTACCCTCGAGCCCTTTTTCTTTTCAGAAAATGGTTAAATCTTTGAAAATTCATATCTAATTCATACGAGCTCAGAAAATTATGATCCACATATCCAAATTTTCTATAAATCGAGCCCTATCTATCTAGGCTATGTTTGAGTGTATTTGGATCTTCTATTTTGCATTCGTTCTTTGTGCTAATCTATAGGGGTCGCTTCCGCGACCGTTAAATCTCGTTACAGGCTCGAGCGAGGACAAGCTTGACGACAGTGACTACCAGGAGAAGTCCGACAGCTACGTCAGTGAAGGTGCCACACACCATCCAACCTCATAGATCCCATTACGCATGTCAATTATAGTATGGCTAGTGCTTTAAATTCATGTTGCTATAATGCTATGCCTGTGCTAGGACTGCATGATAGAGTATTTATTTGATGAGCCCTACTTGTTGTAAACTATCACCTGCTTACCCGCTGTTATGATAGCCACCTGCTTATCTGCTATACTTATATTTCTATACTTCACTCGCTTACATTTTGATGCGACGTGATGAACCCGGGGAAGGCCTGGAGGGTGCCAGGCTGGATGTGTGAGTTGATGTTTCAGATGGACATGTGAGCTGATGATGTTGTATTCGGGTTTGGGGTGGAGCTTACGGCAGGGAGTAGGGTGAGGGTTGAGTCGATCGAGCCGGGATCTACGACGAGCTTTTGGAGCAAGTCTTGCCAGGGAATGGTTCTAGACATTCCCATGAGAGGAGCCTATGGCGGGCTAACTAAGATGTGATGGTGGTCCTTGGGTGTGATCCTCTGAGAGGTGGAGCCCGGGATGAAGGTGCCGTGGTAGCACGTTAAAGATAAACCCTGATGAAGATATCCCGGTTTGGTCAAATCTAGGAACTGTTGCGCTGGTATCCGGACCTAGGAATCTCTTGCTTTCCACTCGCTCTCCATGGGGGGGAGACGGCCAAACCGCTGGATAGGTCGATGCCACTACTGCTAGGCGAGAAGTGATAGGAAGGTACATGCATGGGATGGAGCTAACACCCTACCGAGACGATCATGACACCCCCTTCGGGAGTGGGTACATGGCATGGCATCCTCTACGGGAGCGGATACATGCTCTCTTCACAGTTCCAGTGATCCAGTGCTGGATGGTAGAGTGGCATCGCCTATGGCAGTAGGCGCCCGGAATCTGCCTAGATGCGCGCGTGCATCGATGATGGTTATCTGGTGGATTAGTGAAACCTCTGCAGAGTGTATGGTTGATCGATCGATACATATGCCGAATCCTCGGCTATGGACCTTTCCTATGTTTCGCATGCACCGGACTAGTGAGTGGAGTGTTCTACCTTCCTCTGAGTGTGATTTCCGGCCGTGAGCCAGTTTGAGGGCTGTGGGCCGTTGAGGCAAGCCAAGAGGAAGTTGGCTTGTCGACCAGAGTCTGAGAGGGTGTTGGAGGAGATGAGATGATGCTACAGATATGGATGGAGATAGATGAAGGGAATGGGTTTGTGTTTAAAACTTGTTTATTATACTTTTGTTTTATATACTTGAACAATTCATAGGAAACCCCAGCCTTATGTTCCTTTTGAGATACCCTTATTTTTGCATCCACTTCCACAAAGCAATGCATAGGGTGGGAGTGTGGCCAGTACAAATCGTACTGAAAATTTGGTTTCAGGTTCAAGGAGTGAGTACTCATCTGGGGAGTACAGTGATTGAGGGTTTCGTGTCTACGCTCAAGTTGGAGAGAAGAAGATAGCTTCCGCACCTCAAGCTTTTACTGTTTTGCTGCATGAACTCTGATTCCGCCCTGTGGCGATGTATTATTGTAACTCCCTCTATTTGCTCTCTTTTATTCGATGTATGGATTATGGATTCAACTGTTATCGGATAATGTGATTTAAATGGTCATATTACACTCCGACACTGTGGATTTCCCTTCGTGGAAATCAAGGTCGTTTCACTGGATGTCGGTGCAGTAGTGGGCTCCGTCGGTGCAGTGGTGGTTACGGCCAACGAAGGGTCAGAGCGGTGTATGCTGGTGACGCCGTGACGTGGTTACAGCACCACTGGTGAACATCAAGGACGGCCACAGTCGGTGCGGTGGTGGCTCGGGAATGAGCGATAGGGAAGACTGCGACGTCCTTGCTACTGGGAGATGACGTGAACACGCACTCGTCGATGGCGCCAAGCGTCATGCTGGCGGTGGATCTGGTTGCTGGAAGCAGAGTAGTCGACCAGGAAGTCCACGCAGATGTGGGTTCGGTCGGTGCGGCGGTGGTGGTGAATGTAGGTGCTGCAGTCCGTGCTGGGGCGGATGGTGGCGTCGCAATTGCCGCCGTCGCGGTCGGAGTCGAGGCCGTGGGTGAAGTGGGCAAAGATGAGGGCGCGGACGTCCGTTTCGCCGATGCAATATTTTTATCTCTAAATATGTGCAATATTTATATTTTTAAATAAATTTATTAAAAAATTAGATTCAAAGATTTTTTTAATAATATTAATTATATAGTATAAATATTAATATTTTTATATATAATTTTTGATAATTATTTTTTAGAAAGCGCAAATGACAATTAAAAAGGACGGAGGGAGTAATTGGTTTGTTCATAATTGATATCTGTCCACAGAGGAGCCAAAGGTATATATGGCTTCATACATGGGCCAAGCCCAACACAATGAAAGGCACGCAGGCCCAACCATGACTCATTCCCTAATACTTGTAAGCCCATATGCTAGGTCATGCCAGCTACCCTCTCCATTGTTCTTCTTTCTTTATTATCTACTAGTAATGTGCGTATCATCTCTCAATAGTATCGTATTATTGGTTGCCTGTGTGGAGGTTGCGTAAATTATTGGCCACCCTGTGATCTGCATGTGGTTAGTACTAGTAGGTCTGATCGGAGGATTGTTTCAATCGCGCGGGTACAGGCATTTCAAATACCCATCACATATCACAGCTCTTTCAATAACGCGGGCGCCATGTGACGGGCACCATTGCCAAAGCCACCAAAAAAGAAGAATGCCACCATGCACCAGGTTGCTCCACTGCTCATCACACATCCATGCCTGCCTCCATTTTAATACCGTTAGTTTTTACACGATAATAATTAAATGATTTATCTAATTTAAAAACCGTTTTTAAGTTTGGACTCCTGATTGTATGATTTAAGATCTATTTTGAATACTCTTTTAGTATTCTTATAGTGAGTTCCATAAGCTCTATATATAAACAAAATTCCTGCTTTCGTATATTTCAAATTCATTGAATCTCATCTCTCTCTCTCTCCACTCGTTGTCTCACCACATGAAAGTGCTCTCTCTCTCTCTCTGCATTTCATAAAGAGTACTCTCTTCATTTTAAAAAAAAAAACTCTCAGCTTTCAAGGAGTCAACATATTTTAACTTTGACCGAACTTCTACCAAGAAGTTCTAACATTTACAACACTAAATAAGTATTAATAGATTAATAACAGAATATATTTTCATACGAGACTAAATAAGTATTACTTTTTCTGGGATTAACTAATATTCTTTGGCAAATTTGATCGGCACTATTTGCATTACATTTTTTTTGACGAGGGAGTATGCATCATTGAACATGTACTAGTCAACAAGCTAGCTTGCTATGTGGTGAGGAGCAACACACACATTTGTGATAGAATGCATTCTCCACCTCAAGATGTAGAGTTGAAGTATCCTCTGAAAAAGCGATACGATATATTTCGTGCTACTAGCAATATGTCCTATTGCGCTAGTTCTTATAGACTTGTGATGTCTTACTCTGTATTAAAGATTGTCAAAGAATATTAGTTAATCCCAGAAAGAGTCATGACTATTGTGAATAGAGAAAATTATAGTAGTATAAAGAATAAAAATTGCTGGTCACATCTTGAAGATGTGTGTCATTTGTAACTTTGTATTGCACAAATATGCACCCTGATGTGTATGTACGAATGAATTCCTCTCAGCATTATTATTTATTCTTAGTGTTCTTGAAGAGTAGCAAGACAAATGTCATGAAGAATAAATTTCGTGGATGTTGTCATGAGGGGAGTATTTGCGATATATTGATCGTCATTCATGAGACTCTGAAAGTCTAGAACAATGGCTAGATGGTGTGGCTAGATGGTGTTACTCTAATTGTTCGAGAAGTAAGATGATCTCAAGATTATGCAATGATCTTGTAATATATATGTATACTTGTTAAGTCTCTATATGTATATCGTTCTTGTAGAAAGTGTTCTTGTCATAGTGGAACAATTTTGCAGGGTTCAGGGGGGAGAATTTTCTCATAATATTAGCTTTTGACCAGAATTTTAGAGAATTCAAAATGGTATGATCTAGAAGGTCACAATTTGTCTAGAAGACATATATTGTACTTTTTTCCTTGGTAAGTTTTTCTAAAGTTTCCCATATACGCTTTTTAATGAGACAATAATGTGCAAATGCATTAAATGACAATAATATACTCTTTCTTCGTATTTTTTCTAATAGGTTTTCGGAGTTTTAATAAGACTTGTGTTTGTCATGGTATTGTCCAAGAGGGAGTGTTATAAAATTCTCAATTAGAGGATTGATGGACTCATACCATACTGGCCTTAAAGACCATCTTATATGCCCTGAAAGCTACATCTATATAATGAGACTACATGTGTACCTATAATAACTAATTAATGAAGAGATGATTTTCCTCGTACATGTGTTTCTTGTGTCTTGTTCTTGAGGATGGAAGAGGGAGACAGGATATATAACTTCTACGCGCCTCTTCTTACCATACTGGCCTTGAAGATGGAAGAGGGAGCCGGATCAAGAACAAGCAGCAATTCAAGCTGCCTGAAAGATAAGTGTGTGGCTGTGTTATACTGTCACTAGGACAAATTGCAAACCGCTGTGTCATATTGTTAGTAGCACAAATTGCAAACGGAATTGACTATCCGGGGCCCCATAGTAGGTAAAACCGGCCGAAACCCCCGCTTTTGCCAGCATGACAGGGCACAGACTGGCATCAAGGAGTCGAATGATCAATCTTATTTGTAGGTTATAAGATCTTTTTATCTAGGAGCGACGGAGAGTCTATATATGTAAGGAACCGACATTTAGACTCTGTTTTCGCTGGCCCGGTTTTGTTGATATTGATCTTGTTTGTATCCTGGCGAATTGGATTAGATATGCAATCTTGGTTTCTTGTCAATTTTCTTTGGGAGTCTTTATCTTTCTGTCGACAGATTTTTTGAGGCACAGATCTGTCAGCTTTTTTGAGTTAGTACTCCACATTGTTTGCTAAAAATAGGTTAGATTTTTTTTTGGGAGTCTTTAGCTATATGTCACAATCTGACACATCCTAAACGAGAAAATCAGTCGACAGATAAATAACAACAAGAACCTTTTTTTGAAGGTATTGGTTTCTTGTCATTGTGTGTATGCCGACGGTCAAAGACACTATTGACTAGAAGGCCGTGTCTCACATGCGCAAATGCCAAAAAAATAGTCTGGTGTCGATCGTTTCGATTGATGCCAGTCTGGCATCATCGACGAGAATGTGGCCCCATGTTCGTACTGTATTATAAAACAAATGCCCAACGTGCAACCTCAGCAATCTTGTCAAAAAAAAAAACACGTCCAGCAAAAGAGGAGCACGCAAGCGCAATGGCTGCCGCAACCATGGTCTTCCTTCCGTGGTGCGCATCCGGTCACTTCATGTCCATGATCGCCGCCGGCAAGCGGATGCTCGACGCTAGCGGCGGTGGCCTCTCCTTAACTGTCCTCGTCATGCAGGCCCCGATGCCGTCCAAGGCGTCCGAGGTCCAGGACCACGTGCGCCGTGAATCATCGTCGTCGTCGTCGTCTGGCCTTGACATCCGCTTCCTGAATCTCCCCGCCGTGGAGCCGCCGACCGACCGCGTAGACCCCGAGGAGTTCATCTTCAGGTATATCCAGCTCCACGCGCCACAAGTCGAGGAGGCCATAGCCGGGCTACCGTCCCCGGTGGCCGGCATCGTCTTCGATTTCTTCTGTACGCCCCTGCTCGACGTGGTCCGCGAGCTCGCCGTGCCGCGGTATGTGTACTTCGCCTCCACGGGCGCGTTCCTCGCTCTCTTGCTGCGCCTGCAGCTGCCGGGAATCCATGAGGACCTTCTCGTCAGGCTCAAGCAGGCTGAAGGTGCGGTGGACGTGCCGGGGCTGCCGCCGGTGCCTATGACCTACATGCCATCGTGCCTGCTGAGCAGCAAGACGCGCAACCACGAGTGGTTCGAGTACTGCGGGCGCCGCCTCATGGACGCCAGCGGCATCATCATCAACTCCTCGGTCGAGCTGGAGCCTGGCGTTCTCGCCGCTATCGCGGACGGCCGCTGCGTGCCGGGCCGCCCGGCTCCGACCGTCTACGCCATCGGACCGGTGATCTGGTTCTCCGCCGCTGCCGCGCCTGGGCACCAGCCGCACGCGTGCGTCCAGTGGCTGGACACGCAGCCGACGGCCTCAGTCGTGTTCCTCTGCTTCGGAAGCAACGGGGTCCTCGACGTGGCGCAGGCCAGGGAAGTCGCCGCCGGTCTGGAGAGCGGCGGCCACCGCTTCCTCTGGGTGCTGCGCGGCCCACCGGCACCCGGCGAGCGGCACCCGTCGGACGCCGACCTGGACGCGGTGCTCCCCGCCGGGTTCCTGACGCGGACCCGGGGGCGCGGGCTCGTGTGGCCTGCCTTGGCGCCGCAGAAGGAGATCCTGGCGCACCCGGCCGTCGGCGGCTTTGTGTCCCACTGCGGGTGGAACTCCACCCTGGAGAGCCTGTGGTTCGGCGTGCCGATGGTGCCGTGGCCGCTCTACGCGGAGCAGCACCTGAACGCGTTCGAGGTCGTCAGGGACATGGGCGTCGCCGTCCACCTCAAGGATATGGACGTCACCAAGGCGGCGGACTTGCTTGTGGAGGCAGCCGAGCTGGAGGCGGCGGTGCGGGGCCTGATGGGCGGGACAGAAGAGGGCAGGAAGGCCAGGGAGAAGGCCGCGGAGATGAAGGACGCGTGCCGGAACGCCGTGGTTGAGGGCGGGTCATCGTACGCGGCGCTTCGGCAGCTCATGCGCGGTCTCTGCCCCGGCGGCGGGGCACCGTCGTCGTGACGGCCGGGGAGGATCGAAAACGGGCCGTCGGCAACTCGGC
This sequence comes from Bothriochloa decipiens, assembly GCA_023333625.1. Taxonomy (NCBI): domain Eukaryota; kingdom Viridiplantae; phylum Streptophyta; class Magnoliopsida; order Poales; family Poaceae; genus Bothriochloa; species Bothriochloa decipiens. The sequence continues at coordinate 13,056,080 of CM041631.1, read as the reverse complement.
ATGCGTCGTGAATCGTGATCAGTTTGGTGCAAGTGCAATGTCGTGATCATCTCTTCCTGGTGACCTTTGCGAGGATCCTGGTGCTCGGACATTCTAAAAATAGACATTCCCTAAATGGTAGCCTCCTGAACTTAACGGACGAACTGAAGGGGCAGCTGAATACCTACACAATTTTCATGGAAGCTACGGAGTATCATTCTTCTATGCTGGACCATTTCGACAGCTAGAAATGAGCTTATTTTCAAGGGGATTAGCCCGAACCAGACGGGATGTCAAAGAATCTTATTCAGAGAGTTGAATCTCCTAAAGCAGAGTGAAGACAAGTCTCCAAGGAACAGCTCTCTTCATGGATTCAAAGTGTTGACGCTAAATTTGGTCACACACCTGATAAGGAGCTAGGTCGCTCGATGTAGGGTAAGCCGAATTGGGAATCCGTTGGCGCCTAAGGATGTGCACACCTGGACCTTGTGCCTCCAGCGATGAGCGTGATACGCAAGACACGTCGCCAGAGGAGCCTCGTTGGGAGCGCGATACGCAAGACACGTCGACGAAGTCTCTTGAAACCTAAAACCCCACACGCCCGGGACGGACCCCCTGTGGACGTACTGCAGCAATGGGCTGCCCTAGCTGACCTGACCGCTCTAGAGCTTTGCCGTCGTCGATCCACCGTCCATTGCAGCGCCGACGAAGAACGAGAAGAAGTAGAGAAGGGAATTGGGGTAAAAGAGAGGAGATAGATTGGTTTTAGTGTCGATTGTGTGTGTTAGGAACCTCAATCAGCCGTGGACCTCATATATATATATATATATATATATATGAGGTGGGGTGGTCTTATCCCTCAAGGAGTCGAAACCCCTTCTAAAACACGTCAAAACGCACCGAAGTCCGTCCTGGACCCGTTAGAATCGGCTAAGCCGACCTCTGGGTCGGCTAGGCCGACTAGAGACCTGTTTTTGGCCTAGAAACAGTGAAAGCTGGCTTAGCCGACGGAGAGACTCGGCTAAGCCGACTGACAGCTGAAAATTTCGGATCAAATCTTCTAAAAATCATAATTAATTCATCCGTACTCCAAATGAGGCAAAACATATATGTATTTCGATCAGCTCGACGAGAGGAATGCAATGGTGCAGTCCATTCTTGCATTTAAGGAATTTGATCAAGTCGGCTTAGCCGACTTAGAGGGTCGGCTAAGCCGCCTCTTGCTGATTCAGCACCTAAAATCATGTTTTCTTCACCCAACCTCCAAATATGATGATCCAAATATTTTCTGTGACCATCTTGACGATAAGAACATGCTGGAGAAGCTCATTATACTCTGAACATTTTTGAGTGTCAACACATGTCCCCCTATTTTTAGTAAAGCTTGCGTACTAAAAACACCTCAAACTCACTTTTGGTGACAAATTCTGCTTTCTGCTTTCACCAATGGCTTCCACTTGCTCTAATGAACTTTTCAAAGCACTGTCCTCAGCTGTTTCAGTGAAATTCTTGCATACGCACCAAGTGATCAATCACCACCACTCTAATCATAATTCTGAAATTATTTTTGTTTTAGCCAATTTTTGAACTTCATATCCTCCAAAATAGAATATAATTAATGAATTCGGTCTCCCAACAAGTCTGAATTGTCATATTGCTTTCATAGATAAATGACTGAACTCCTTTTTTGAGATATGCTAATGCTCTTCTTGATAAGCTTGATCAAAATCTATCTTCAGTTAGGCATTAGTTTGAGCACAGTATGGAGATGAATTAACTGGCCATGGCTTCATAATAGGATGAAGTTCAACAGCAGGAACCATCCAAATGTTACCAAACCATTTGCGCTCATCACATCTTTTGTAGTAGTAAAAACAATCGGCCATCATAGTGGGCCAATAGAAACCAGCCCTTCTCAACAACCACTTCATCTTCGGGGCCGATTGATGCATACCACAAATTCCTCCATTGACCTTTCCCATTGCCACTCTTGCTTGATCAGATCCTAGGCTTTTAAGTAACAAATCATTAGCAGTTCTTAGATAGAGCTCACCATGCGGAATATATTTTAAATGCACTTCTTTAAATACTCTTATCAACTTCGACACTAAGATCCTGCAAATAAGTCAACAAGGGAGTTCTCCAATCTTCCAAATTGACACTAGAATCACCAGAAACTGAGCTAGGCCGATTTGAAGTGTCATCGAGTGAACCAGCAACACAGGGAGCAGCAGAGTCGACTAGGCCGACTGTGACATTCGGCTTAGCCGACCGGGGGTGCCAGTCAGCAGAACCGGCTAGGCCGGCTTGGCGACCCGGCTTAGCCGAGTGGGAGTCGGCTAGGTCGACTGTAGCAGTCGGCCAGACCGATTCATCTAGACCTGCATGGAAGAATCCTTTAGAAGCTCGATTAACTTTATAATCGGCTTCTAAATTTTGTCAGGCATGCATTGTCCACAATATAACTCCAATATCAACTTGCTCAGATAGGTTGACTGACACAGTTCCTGTTCAAGCAGAATTTATACAATATGATGATATGGAGCCGATCATCGATCGGCTCTAGAGAGACCAGAACATAGCTTCCTCTATTGACTCAAAACCAGTAAGATCTCTCCCTGGCAAGCAAATCATATCACCATGCCCCCCAGGCAAAGGGGTATTGATCACAGCATAGGTGAACAAATCCGCATGAACAGTCTCAACTTTGTTATCCACCCACTGAATAAGGAACTGATGCAAACTAGAAGGCACACATTCATTGCCATGAATCCATTGGCGCCCAAGAATCAAATTGTAGCTTCCTTGCACCTCTACAATGGAGAATTTGGTGGCCAATGTTTTGCTCCCAATGGTAACCTTCATTGAAGAAAGTCCCTTGACTGAAGTAGGTTTTCCTCCAATACCATAGATCTTCCTCTTGATTTTAACTAATTCCTGATCTGCCAAGCTTCTTATAAATAAGGCATTAAATTGACACTAGCTCCACTATCCACCAACATGTTGTTGACCAAAATGCCATCGATGTATCCTGTCACATATAATGCCCTAAGGTGATTCATAGAGCTCGCTGGCTTCTTGAAAATAGTATCCTGAGGTATACAGTCATCAGGATCTTCAGTAGGCTCTCCAACATGTAGAGGAGAAATATCAACAATAGTGGAAATCGAATCAACCAAAGTCTCATCGGTAGGCACTATAATAGAAGTAATTTGCGAAGCTGACTGAAACTCGGCCTGGCCGGCCTCCAAATTCGGCTTGGCCGACTTCCTGGTCTAACCAGCAATCATCTTGGTCTCACCAGCCACTATCCTGGTCGGACCAGCTTCCAACCCGGCTTGGCCGGCCTGCATCCTGGTCTGACCGGCCTCTACAGCAAAGGGCAATGTCAGCGTAGCCGATTTTAATAAATTGTCTTGTCCGATTTTCTTCATGTCAATTGTATTTGCTAACTCTTCTTTCTTGAGCTTCATGCAATGAGCACGCTGAAGTTTACGCTTTTGCATTCTTGATAAACCTGAAGGGCACCATGGCGGTTGGAAGTTCTTGGAAGTTGATGTGCTACTTTGGACTTCATGATTACTAGCACCAGCACCCTTTGATTTCTTCTCTATATCTGATTGGTCCAGATTATCAATGGTAATCGGTCCATCATTTTCTTTAGTTGGTGCACCTGAAAAACCAAATTTGGCAACAACTTGTTTATTGGCCTTTTGTTGGACCTGATTAGCAAGTTTACATGAAACCAGCTCAATGGGTCTTGCCTTGTTGAGGCTCGATTGGCTATAGCTCTGTCGGTTACCGAGAGTAGGGGTACCCTAAACCTTCCTTGTTTTCAGTTGGACCCTGAGTTTACCCTCAGATTAATCTCACGCGACCAGGCCGTACCTCTTCGACCCACCGGGCCCATCGGCAAATACACACTGGGCCGGCCCACAACAGAGTACAGCCGCAACCCTCGACAGAATCACTGGCGACACCATCTGACCCTCGACAAGACGCTGACGTCACCGGCTGATGATCGCTCGAGATGGGAGGATCCCGCGTTAAGTGTCGAGGCCCCCGACGGGACGGGCGTCTCGATACTTCGAGGATCGAGCTCCCCCCTCGATCGACCAACTCCCGGTGCGTCCGGCAGTGCATTTAATACAAAAATTAGCTAACCTCGTCAAATCGTATGGCTATAGTGTCCGCACAGTGGTCCGTACAGCGGTCGAATCTCGCTTTACTGCCCATACTGAGGACGTACATCGGTCTGCACGGCACTATTACGCCATACCCAGTGCTGTTAGACAGCTCGAGGCCCCCTTCGACACGCTACGTGACAAACGACCGACATCGGATTCCCTCAATTCGATCTTATTTGCTCAACCACTACGCTCGAGGCTACCCCTCGACCGGGCCTCGAGTACGCATCGACGCCCTCCGGTCAACCTTCATTGACTTCGAAAGCTGCGCCAACAACTCCCGATACGACCCCAACAGGAACTTGCACGTCCTCTACAGGGGATCACGTCTTTCGCCGGTCAGCAACCATGACTCCGAAGGACGGCTTTCAACTCCGAGCCACGCCGCTATAGAACGAGCCATGCTCAGCGCACGTCCCTGCAGAGGCCTCGAGTTGACCACCACGACTCGCGACGTCATCACCGCGTCATCGAACCAGGATATTTGTACCCCTGTGCCTCCCCTTGGCCTATAAAAGGGGACGCCAGGAGACCCAATAGGGACAACGGAGAACCAACTCTGGACAACGATCTCTCGGACGACCGAACACACGCCTAGGCAGACTCCTAGACTGAGCAGCTCTT
>CM041631.1:12985339-13048404 GCA_023333625.1 Bothriochloa decipiens | reverse complement strand
AGGTGATGCATTATGAGTTCATCTCATGAATTTGGTGGAATCAACTCAATCCTCGTGCGCATGTACTGATTATTAGCTTGCAAGGAATGAGTTAGATAACTCATTTCATTCCAAAGACCAAATACAAAAAGTGACAAGTGAGAAGAAGATGAACCACCTCATTTCTCAAACAAACGCACCAATCGGATCAAATTATTTGTGTTGACAACTAGTTCCTCCATTCCAAAACAGTGAAAATCTCATTTTTCAAGGAGACAAACAATTTTCACTTTAACCAAATCCCTATAAAACTAGTTTTTTTATAGTAATGTTAGCTAAGTATCATTTGATGAACTGGAAAATATATTTTATACTAAATCTATCTGAAGACATAAATATTATTTTTTTGTAAACTAAGTGAAACTTAGAAAAAAATGCTTTGGTTGAATTGCCAATTTCTTTTTTTGATGGAATGCCCTATTGCATTCCTTTTGGGATGGAGTGTCTGCTCTGCATCTACCCATGCAGAAGACAGGCAGGTTTTGCATATGGAGTTTTATCATTTTTGGGTATGTTGGCCTTCCATCCATTCAAAGTGTTTCTGGTCAACACCAAACCACCCCCCCCCCCCCCCCCCCCCAACCCCCCACTATTTTTAGCTGTGGATACTGTATGCTTGACAGCTACATGCGGCAAGCCGGGCACATTCGCCGTGAACTTCATTTAGTAATACCACAAGAAAAGCTCTTCAGATTAGGCGAGATTATTATGGAACTAATTCTCGACGACGAATGTCAATCGCCCGGAACTTTACTGGAGCTGTCGGTGACCAAGGGAACCATCAGCTCCACCAATGGCGGCACCAACCTTGGTGCTCATCCCGTTCTGCGTCACCGGCCACCTGACGTCCATGCTCCAAGCTGGCAAGCGGATGCTGAGCAGCGGCGGCGACCGAGCCATGTCGCTCACCGTGCTCCTTGCGCCACTGCCGATGGCCAAGTTCGCGCACATCGTAGAGCGGGAGGCGTCCTCGGGCTCCGGCTTGGACATCCGCTTCCACCGCCTCCCTGACGAGGAGCTCCCCGCCTTCACCAGTCCGGAGGACATGATCTCCAGCTTCATTCAGCTGCACGTGTCCAACGCTAAGGCGGCCATTGCCGGCCTGGCATGCCCCGTCGCCGCCGTCCTCATGGACTACTTCTGCACCACGCTGTTCGACGTCACCCGCGACCTGGCACTGCCGGTGTACGTGTACTTCACGTCCCCGGCGTCCATGCTCGCGCTCATGCTGCGGCTGCCGGCGCTGGACCAGGAAGTGCCGGGGGATTTTGGGGAGGCGGAGACGGCGTTCGACGTGCCTGGTATCCCGCCGGTGCCACCGGCTTTCCTGCCGAACGCCGTGATGAAGAGGGATTCGGCCTACACGTGGAGCATGCACCACGCCAACCGGTTCATGGAGGCCGCCGGCATCATCGTCAACACGGTGGCGGAGCTCGAGCCGGAAGCCCTCACAGCCATCGCCGACGGCCGGTGCATGCCCGGGCGCCGCGCCCCGACCATCTACCCGATCGGCCCCGTGATCGCCTTTGATCCGCCGGCCGACCAGCCGCACGAGTGCCTGCGGTGGCTCGACGCGCAGCCGCGTTCGTCCGTGGTCCTGCTCTGCTTCGGGAGCATGGGCAACCTGACGCTGCCGCAGGTGCACGAGATCGCCGAGGGCCTGCAGCGCAGCGAGCACCGATTCCTGTGGGTGCTCCGCGGCCCGCCGCCGGCCGGGTCGCCGTACCCGACCGACGCCAACGTGGAGGAGCTCGTCCCGGGAGGCTTCTTGGAGAGGACCCAGGAGAGGGGCCTCGTGTGGCCGAGGTGGGCGCCGCAGAAGGAGATCCTGTCGCACCCGTCCGTCGGGGGGTTCGTGTCGCACGGCGGGTGGAACTCGACGCTGGAGAGCCTGTGGCACGGCGTGCCGCTGGTGACGTGGGCCGCTGTACGCGGAGCAGCACATGAACGCGTTCGTGCTCGTGGCGGCCCTGGGCGTCGCCGTGGCCATGGAGGTGGACAGGAAGCGGGGCAACTTCGTGGAGGCCGCGGAGCTGGAGCGCGCGGTGCGGGCACTGATGGGCGGATCGGAGGAGAGGAGGAAGGCGAGGGAGAGGGCCGGCGAGGCGAAGAGGAACGCGGGTCGTCGTGTGACGCGTTGCAGAGACTGATGCGTGAGATTTCGGGACACGGAGGGGCGTGAAGACTGCGACCCTGCACCCTGAAGCTGCAGGCATGCATTTTTGATAGGGTATACATTTTTTTCCGTTGAAAATCCATTGACAAAAGCATGTCAGGCATGTACTGATAGAAAAGGAGCCAAGTACAAAGGAAAGAAAAGAAAATCTCTACACTCACGAAGGTGACAACAAGACCACCGCCAAAATAAAACGACACCAACGAAATCACGAAAGCAACAACCGCCAAAATCACCCTAACTAAGGAAAAGGAAGAACACAATAGTTGAGTTCCCGGCGGCGGCACCTCACCGACGAGAACAAGTTACGTGCTAAGGAAGAAGATAGGTTTGATATCTGATACAGCTTGCCCTTACCAGGATTCACTCTGCCTATTTCTACTACTCTTCCTTCTCGGCGTCGACACACATTACACATATTAAGCACGAAATTTGACCGTGCACATCGCATCACTGTGTTCCAGCTTACACATCGTATTCAAACCAGATGATCCGTGTCCATTTGGCCCCATGCACAGCAGCGCTACTTTGGGCCAAAATGACAGCTTTCCACCGTGTGCCTCCATCAGCCTAGAAGCGTCCACAAAATAGTGACTGTGCCACCTTGGCCTTACCCGCACCCACAGCTATCGGTGCTACAGCCAACCATATCCATGATGTAGTAATTGTGTGAGCAGCTATAGTTGCATTGTGACATTATGTGTCTGAATACGATGTGTACTGTTAGCGTAATTGAGCCTTTGACAGTGGTGTGCACGGTCCGCCTCTAGAGGTCACGATTGTCTCTGTCCATCACAGGAAAAAGACGACTGGTGGACAAACGTGCATCGTCACTTCCCGGATGGGACGGAACTAGTATACGGTAGACGTGTACGTCTTTCGATCTCGAGAAAGAGTGGAAGACACATGAACGGATGAACCATCGCTGCCTTCATATAGCCACATTGGTGCCGGCATAAGCACCGCGGCTGCATAGCCAACTGGCGAACGTTTATCGACAAACCCCAGCGTCGAGGGATAGACATAGACGACGACATGCCGAGCCCAACCATCGTGCTCCTCCCGATGTGGGCTCCCGGCCACCTCTCGTCGATGCTCGAAGCCGGCAAGAGACTGCTGTTGTGCAGCGCCGGCGGCACTGCAGCATTCACCCTCACTGTCCTCATCACGCCCCCGCCGACGGCCGCGACGTCGTCGTCCGACACCACCAGCCAGCACGTACACGGTGATGTGGCCTCCGGCGACGACAGCATCGTTTTCCACCACCTCCCAGCCATCGAGCACGGGACCGACGTCGTCCACCCGTCCGAGTACATCCGGCTCTACGCGCCGCATGTCAAGGCGGCCATCGCGGGCTTGGCGGGCCCGGCGGCGGCGATCGTCGTCGACTTCTTCGGGACCCCGCTCCTCGACGTCGCCCAGGACCTCGCCGTGCCGGCCTACGTCTACTTCGCGTCCACCGGCGCCACGCTCGCGCTCATCCTGCGCTTACCGGCCATCCAGGAGGAGCTGGCTTCCACGTTGCGGGAGGAGGGAGCGGTCGTCGATGTGCCGGGGATGCCTCCGGTGCCGGTGGCCTCCATGCCGTCTCCGGAGGTGAACGACTACGCGTGGTTCGCGTACTACGGCCGCCGCTTCCTGGAAGCCAGGGGCATCGTCGTGAACACGGCAGCCGAGCTGGAGCCAGGCGTTCTCGCGGCAATCGCCAGCGGCCGGTGCACGCCCGGCTGCCGTGCTCCCATGGTCTACCCAATCGGCCCGGTGCTCTCGGCGCCGAAGCCGCGCGTCGTCGATGCTCGGCGGTCGTCAGCGCAGGAGTGCATCCGGTGGCTCGACGCGCAGCCGCCGGCGTCCGTCGTGTTCCTCTGCTTCGGGAGCATGGGGTGGATGAACGCGGAGCAGGCGCGCGAGGTGGCCGCCGGCCTGGGGCGCAGCGAGCACAGGTTCCTGTGGGTGCTGCGCGGCCCGCCGCCACCGGACGGAAGCTCGCGGTACCCGACGGACGCGAACCTCGGTGACCTGCTTCCCCACGGGTTCCTGGAGAGGACGAAGGCCAAGGGGATCGTGTGGCCGAGCTGGGCCCCGCAGCTGGAGATCCTCGCCCACGCCGCCGTGGGTGGCTTCGTCACCCACTGCGGCTGGAACTCGGTGCTGGAGAGCCTGTGGCACGGCGTGCCGATGGCGCCGTGGCCACTGTACGCCGAGCAGCCGCTGAACGCGTTCGAGCTCGTGGCGTGCATGGGTGTCACTGTTGAGCTCAGGGTCTGCACGGGAAGGGACAACTTCGTGGAGGCAGCGGAACTGGAGCGGGCGATACGGAGCTTGATGGGCGGATCAGAGGAGGGGACGAAGGCGAGGGAGAAGGCCAGGGAGATGATGGCGGCATGCCGGAAGGCTGTGGAGAAGGGCGGATCGTCGTACGCTGCCACGCAGGCAGTGGTGCAGGATATGCTACAAAACGCATGCTGAACATATGTCCCATATGTGTAAGTGTTCAGTGTTCGTTAAGGAAGGGATCAGAGCTTTAGTTAATTGTGGGTCAGTTTAAAACGAGGGTTGAGTGATCGAGTGTGCAACATGTCTTTTTGGGGCTTGTTCTATTCTTAATGAAAATTCCAAATTTCTCTTAAAGTAGATAGACATATTTTTGCTTATTTATATTGAGGTGTCTCTTAAAAAGCTGAAAAAAACTAGCTTACTGATCAATAAACTAGAAGTTGAGAAAATCTAGTTGAGAGACATTGTTTAGCTTCTACTGTACAAATAAACTAAAGATTGATTTTAAAGACAAAAAAAAACATCTTTTCAGCTAAAAGCACACAAACTACAAAGCAAACAAACCGCTATATTAAATGTAATTTGCTAGTTTTAGTTAGACTTCTAAGACTTTTGCCATCAAGAGTTTAAAAATACAAAGTCATTTGTGTAGATTTATCTAGAGAAATATCTCATAGTAGTATACATATATCTATATATAGTTCATTCACACCTACTGAAACTCATTAACTCATATTTCTCTGTGAGCACAGCGAATCATGTCGTTCGAATCCTACGCCTTCGGATCCCCCTCTATTTGCTGCGATCATGGTCGTTCACCGTGCCACCTCAGACCCTCACGTCCTCCCATCTGCCGCGCGTATATCTCTCTCTAAACAGAAACGTTTTGCGAAAGCAAGCAACAACCATGCACTTTATTTGTCAACACCGGGACTCTTCGTTGGATCTCTATTACCAGTGGCTTTGTTGGATCTCTATCACTCACAAAGTCACAAATCACAATGAAGTTCGTCTTCTCCTCTCTGTCCTTCCGCGTTGCTTTCCCCAATAATGTCGTCCCTAACTCCTGAAGTCCCACGCACCTCCTCCTTTCAAATCAAAAGAAACAAAAATTGTTGCCTTCTATACATATTGGGCCGTATGAATTGGACAGCACAACAAAGTACATGGGCCATAAATAAACCCAAATGTGCACAACGAGCCGCTTCTAACAGGGCTTTGCTGATCCACCAAAATAATTTGCGTGGCCATTTTTCTAATAAAATAATTTGTACAATTATTTTTTCGAGAAGTACTTGCGAGTCCAATCCAACTTTTTGATGATCTTTGTAAACCTTTTTTGGTATTTTTTTTTCATTTCAAACATGTTTTATTTGCTCCCATAGTCGGCTCCCAAATGTGCACAACGAGCCGCTTCTACCGGGCTTTGCTGATCCACCAAAATAATTTGCGTGGCCATTTTTCTAATGAAATAATTTGTACATTTATTTTTTCGAGAAGTATTTGTGAGTCCAATCCAACTTTTTGATGATCTTTGTAAACCTTTTTGTTTTTTTTTCATTTCAAACATGTTTTATTTTCTCCCATAGTCAGTCGAAGCTTGGTAAGGTGTGGACGCCCTTTTTGCGATATGTTGTTATATTAAATTGATATATATACTAACATGTTGCTTATGATAGATGGAGTCACATATGGTAAAACTGTATCCCTTTTGAGCTATTTCGTCATTATATTTTTTCCTAAGACGTGAAGTTCTTTATCAAAGAAAAAAAAAACCAGCAAGTTGTTTCGTATGATTCAATTCAATAACTTGGACATTGTGGTTTTCTGTGCTAAATTTCTTCTTCACCACATCGATATCAAAATTTCAAATTCCATATTGTCAAAGTACAGGATACTGACTGCAAAAGGCCTTCCACTTGGGACTGGCTCCGTAGGCTTACAATGAATTATATTCCTATTTTAATTTCTTCTCTCATAATGAAAAACATGCATGCTACAGCACGTTCGATATAGAAATCAAAAGAAATAAAATAAAATGCATGTTTGGTAAACAATATATATGATTAAAGCACGAGCAAATTACTGACATGTGGTAAACAATATATATGACTACCTGAACAAATATCATATATTACCACGATTACCAGAGCAACATCAATACACAGCCCGCACAAATTGCTGTTTGCACAGGCAACACGACTACACACGTCCGACAGTGTCCAGACATACTACCTACACACACAAACAATTAAGCTAGCAGAGTAGCAGTTCCTCCTTAATTGGCTGCAGGTTAGATTACAATCATCAGCATATATAATTAACTAGTAGGTTTTCTAGCAGAGAGATTGGGATATATAGATAGGCACGTACAAGCACACTACCACTACATGATCGAGGTTTCATGTGCACTACTGCCGATACGACTCAGTTAGCACGTAGTACTAGTACGCAGCACAGGGTAGACGAAGACGACCGATAGACACCATATTTATCGGTAACATATAGTGCTAACATAACCTGCTGCATGACAGAAGAGAGGGAGCATGCTTAGATAGGTTTATCTGATCTGGAAGTGGTTCCCGGCGGCCGGGCCGCCGTTCTGGTCGGGGTGCTGGCGGAATCCATTGCCGCCACCGTGCGCGTCCATCGAGCTCTTCCGGCGCCGCTCGTTGTGCCCCGCCAGACGCAGGCGGCAGCTGCGCTTGATGTCGTCGAACTCCGACAGCTCGTGAAACCTGTAATTAAACGTACGTGACACACACTAGGTCAAAAAGTACTGAGCTAGTATATATAGAGAGCTTCTTTATATATCTGCTATTAGTCCGTTGCTACTTCATAGTACTCCTCTAGATTACAGCCAAATAAACAATCGAAGGACACGACAACAGTCAACCGACGTGAAATCTGCAGCATCTGGAGCAGTGTTTTTTACTAATAAGCTTTTGGACTTACATGACAGCACGTCCTACGGAGTACGTCGTTACATGCCAAATGCACGCACGTACTGCATGCCGTCAAATCGAAGGAGCACGGCGACACGATCACGGGGTGAGAATGAGAATGCAGCGAGGACATGGCATCGCCAAATGCAGAATTCACTTTCGGAATCTGGTGATATGCGTGTCTGCGTGTGTGTGCACATGAACGTGCCCCTAAAAGAGGCGACAACAAAAGAGGCCGCATTTTAGCACCATCGATCGATCCCAAGCAAGGTCCACGGCATGTCCATGCAATCACATCAAGCATAAAAAAGATCCAAAAGTAGCGTCGAAATTTCCAAGCAGTTGAAACAGTAAATAATATCTTAGCATTCCGCACGCATAGTTCGTTAATTTGGATAAAGAGCACCTGAAGATCAGAACGCGATAACACAGCTTGTCTATTATATTGTCTTCTTCTTCGGTAGTTCAATTATTGATGATTGTCATTTGTCATCGCTAAAAATGAGAATCTACGACTCAGTGATGTATATGCATGGGAACGCAAAATAAACATATGGAGGTGTTTGGTTGCTAGCCAATTTGTCTATTTTTTTTTTCATTTATGACATTATAGTATGCAAGCTTGTTCCAACTTTGGCTGTTATTTGGGTGATACAAGGGGGTGACAAGATTCCTCTCTAATAAACTAGGTCCTAAGCGTCAAGAACCTAAAAATGTGGCAAATTTCTTTTAAACTTAATTTCTAAGGTGTGACAAAAAAAACCAAGATTAGACAACTGTGGTAAATGGTGGAGAATTTGCAAAACCAGATAGAGATGCTTTGTTTCCTTTTTTTTCTTTCTATATATGTATAGAACAAAAATGTACGCTTTCTTTGATGAGATCTTACTCGCAATGGAACTCTACTATATATAAGCGTATTTACAAAGCATAAACTTATTAAGTAGCAAGAACTCGCCACTGTCACCAAAAACTGATTAATAAGATTGATTAGTGGCATCATGAAGAGCTCTAATCAATCCAAGGACCACAAATAATTGGTTTATTCCACTTGACTATCACTCGCGTGCTAGCTAGCTACGCACACAACAGTATGAAACGGCCAGTAGTCTAGTACGTACACTGTATAGTGTAAACGCCATATATGCATGTGTCCTTGTCAGTGGCTCAACAGCACTTGGACAGCATGAGCGGTACTCCTGCGAGCGAGGCAGGGACCAACGAGAAATTGTCACCACGCACATTACATCAGGCTAGCTACCAACATCAGGCTAGCTACCAAGCCAGCTCGCTGCTCATGCATCATGCGGTGCACATGGAGATTGGAGACTGCTGAGAAAAGTCGCAGCAAAAAGATGCCGAGGAGAGCTTCAATCAGCAGTGAAATGGCGACTGGAATCTGATGTGGGCGAAGGCATTGTTGTCCAAATGCTGCAAGTGCAAAAGTGCTTGGCACTTGACGTTCGTTTATTCTCAGTCAGAAACGTGGAGCAAATTAAACGGCCCCAAGTAAGCAAGGCATAAAGCATCAGGGACAGAGAGCACCAGAAACCTTAACTCATCTATCAAAGATAAGTTTCCCCTAAAAAATCTATCTAAGTAAGGCAACTAATGCAAGCCTAACATTCCACGGACACCAAATCATTGCTACTACTGATCATCAGTTATGCCAAAGATGTGCAGGGCCCAACGGGGAGCACAACGACAGACCCCACTGCCCTTTCAAAGCCGAAGCAGGCGGGCAGGGGAAAGGACAATGATGTCCACTACCACCAATGTACATGTCAATCAAGCTTCAAGGGACGTCAAATACAAATGCTGGGTGCTTTGGCGGTGGTGCACCAGCAAAGCAAGAATAATAATCCGCCGGGCAGCAGAAAGCATGAAAACCTAGTCCTCTAATATAATCCTGCATCTCTCTCCTTTTTTTTTTTTTGACTACTCTGTCTGTTGAACCCTTTTTAGGTGTCACACTAGATTTTTCGCATGCCGATTTTCTTTTACTCTTGACTAGATTTATAGAAAAATATTAGTAATATTTGTATCTCAAATATTGGTAATCTTTCATATAGTTTTGGTCAAAATTATTGATTTCTTGATAAATGATAAAGACAGCTAAAAAGAGACAGAATACACATGGTTTGCTTAATGGTTACTGGTACTACTACTAATGAACATCATCCTAGAACAGAAACAGTAACTTCCACTGATCCATTTTTGAGTGTGTCAGGGCCGGTATGTGACGTACGGACCATCTTATCTCGGTTAGGCTCCACATGATTAGACCACACTAGCTAGCGCGACAGCGGCTGCTGCAGTCACCAAAAGAGGAACTGATACATACAGTATATATATCCAGATTTTTTTTTTTTTTGCCCCGGAAGCATGCAATGTGACGCTGGAGTATGTGATGCAGAGCAAGCCACACATAACATACTTACTATGCCCTAATAATGGCTAATACTGTTATCCTGTTTATTTCACTTGTTTTATATTTTGCCACGGCTCAACTTCGATCCAAGAGGAGCTTGCATGAGAAAGGCTGAAAAACCGGGCTATTACTACAAATCTCACAGGCTCATCATGATATACCACCATGATCCAAGAAAAAGCTGTAATAAGCTTTTGAAGATCCATGGAGTTCAGTCACTAATTTTTTTCTCTCTCAGTCACTCTGTCTATCTAATAACTAATAAAAAGGAACTAAAGTACAGTAGTACGAACTGAAAGTGGATCGGGCTCGGCAAATTTCGGGCGGGAGTGGGGCTTACCGGCTGCATTGCTGGCAGAAGCGTTGGCGGAGGCCGGCGACGAGCACGACGGGGGCCTTGGAGTGCGCCTCGCACACCTTGTGCCTCCGGTTGTACGGCTTCTCGTCGGTCACCAGGTTGGCGTTGCACCGCTCCGCCTGGCACCTCGGGCCGCCTCCTGCCGCGACAGCCGCCGCCGCCGCCGCCGCGCCTCTCCTCGCCGCCACCGGCACCGGGGACGGGGAGGAGCTGGAGGCCGCGCCGCCTGCGGCCACGCCCCTCCTCGCCGCCACCGGGGAGGAGCTCGAGGCGTCTCCCACGGCTGCCATCTTGGCAGGCACGTTGTCCTCCGCCCCGGTGTCCGCGCTGCTGTCGCCGGTCGCCGCGGCGGCAGCGAGCGCGGCCATGGACGCCACCGCTGCGGCCGAGCTCGCGGAGCCCTTGGTGGACTTGCTCTTGCGGTCCATGGCGGCGCCGGCGAGGGCGGACACCGGCCTGGGCGATCGAGCTGGTGAGGCTGCGGCCCGAGAGCTGGCGGTGGCGAGGTGAAGCTGGAGCTCTGGTGCGGTGCCTCTCATGTGAGTGGAAGACGAAGAAGTAGGAGGGGTGTGGAAAAGGGTTGAAAGGGATATAAAGCCGGGTGCCGTGTGTGTGGAGGCAAGGCGCACATGTGGGCCCCGTACCACAGCGGGTACGCGTACGTACGTACATGTATTCATACGCTTGTGCATGTACATGCCTTTGCCAGCGTGCGTATGTCTACACACGGTCATACAACAGTCTCTCTGTCAAATCAAAGAAGCGAAAGTCAGTCCGGTGGACCCTAGGAAGTTCATGGGAATTTAGAGATGGACCTTGTGTATGCTAACTTAGGGGTCCTAATGGTTTCATTTGTCCATACATGTTTGTACGACACATGGTAAGATGTAAATTTGGAAGAGGATAAAAATGTTTAAGGGGATACGACTTTACTATGCAACGGTTATAATTTTGGTGACCACAAGTGACATGACGACATAATCACTGGGATTAACACGATTGCGAGAAAAATATTTTAGTATGTTCCTATCATGTGATGCAACTAAAACCAGAAAACCACGATAAAGTTTTAGGCAAAATCAATAAAGCCCCGCGACATAATCTGCTCTCAGAAGAAATGGAAGCACCGAACATACAAGGAAATATTTAGTACACTAAATAATTCGTTGAAAATGAAACTGCAAGCATCAAAGTATTAATTGCAAAGTGCAACAAATAAGGCCATGTTGAAAAGACTTCGTTGGATGATCCATTGAATAATTGGAGCATTTTTCTAGACAATGATGGTATGCAGAAGGCCCAAGTTAGACAATATAGTAGATAAAAGGAACTTTGTTCCTAGCGATGGTTAGTTGATGACATTGTAAGAGAAGAATGCATGATTTGTTGCCATGATTTAAGTGGGGGTAGAAATGGATTGAAAGTTGGACCAATGGCTAGCTCCTAAAATATATACTCATCGATTGATATATACAGTATGTTGCATCAAGTGTTGCACACCAAACCGCTCCTTTTAGTTAAAAAAAATCAAACATTGGTCAACGACTAATTTTGGTTAACAGAGCTATTGCTACCGGCTTCCATGGGTTCATTTGAGACAACGCCTGACATTGTTGGAGGCCAGGAGAAAGCCACCACACTTTAGAAGACAAAAGCCACTAAAATTCTTAAAGTTTCCTCCAAGGCTCCTCTAGCACATGCTTAGTGAGTAAGTAGTGCTTGATAAGGACTAGAGATAGTGATTGCGATTTGTGGACGCCTTGTTGTTGTTTCAAGGAGGAGCACATACTTGTACTACTTCATTAGCACTATGGAGACTTGAGGGACTTGTTGACCCTCCTGCTTGATGTAGAGCGACAATAAGGCATTGTGTGGAGACAAGGAAATCCTTGCATATGTGGCTTCGTAACGTAGTCCAAGGAACTTAAGGTAGAGATGCATGCTTGGTTGCCAGTAGCATATCATTCGTAGAGATCCAATGTGAACTACAGCTTGCAAAATTTACCCACTAAAATACAATGATATAAATCTTTGCACTAGAGTTTCGCTCAAAAAAAAAAATCTTTGCAGCAGAGTTTGGCCCCTCTTTTGTGTATGGTGGATAAAAGGGCAATTTGAAATGGCCAAATTCACCGATCTCCCTAGCTCTAGGTCACTTGATCAGAGTTGTTATATGATGGCACTGCTTTCCTACAATAATTCACGCTTGTACTTATTTTATTAGACTGTGTCATGCTAGCCTTACTTAAGTTTAGATGAAATAGATGGTTAATATGCTAGTATCCTTTTTGTTCCTGTTGGGACTTGGGAGATGTTCCTAACACCATAAGGGACAACGTTCCCAGTAGCACATTTGGCCAAAACTATATCCTGATTTAGCTTGTCGTTCTTTTTATCAATATGTTCACAAGAATATATTAGTGAAATCAGCACCGTACCTTTCTTGCCCTTTGTGCCTAATTATTCATCCAACTGAATTATTTGTTGCGATGCTTTTTTCTTCCAATTATGTAATTAATGGTTATGTAAAATTTATTGTCTTATGCGCATCAAGCATTGAAAGATATTTTAGGTAGTTACATTCTAAACCCTTCTCCTAGCGACAACATTTTGATTAAGATTTGTCAGCATAACAGAAGTCCTTGAGGAGCATATAGTGTATGTGATCTATGTACGTAGTCCAACATGCATAGTTGTTTTCCTTCTGAAGAAATATCTATAGTTATTTTTTCTAAAAAAATGGTTTACCACCTCTCTCCTACAAAAATTGACTTTCTAGCATTTGAATTAGTTCCACTAAATAGTGTCCACTTACCTTTGGACCAACTTGATGGATATACGCGTATACTAATCATGGGAGTGTGCATAATTAATTGGAGTGAATACCGTAGCATACAAATGGAGCAATAATATCTACAATATCACTATATCAGCATCACTTTGCCTAGATAAATAAAACATATATGCACAATAACAGTGACAACTACATGAGGGATCGACATCGGTTTGAATTGTGTAAAAGAATCTCTATGACTCTTTCAACAAAGGACAACATTCTAAGATGTGTAAAAGAATCTATGACTCTTTCAACAAAGGACAACATTCCATGAGGCCGTAGTACTAAGTATGGATTGACATCATCGTAGACCTACTTCTCGCTCATCGAAAACGATCATAATGTCGTTTTGTGATATAAAGGAAGACATAGATGTCATGAAGGTTCATCAACTCAAGGAGTTGATGTTTTTTTGGTAACATACATGCTTGTGACAAGGGAGTACCGACATAATATTTTTTTTTTCTGTAATATGCACAAGTGTGCATATTTTTGTATTAGAGGAAAACAATATTAAATACTTTTTTTTGACCTCATGGAGTTCCTTAATTTCATGAATCCAGTTTGGACACTCGACCGGGTGCTTGCATTTTCATGACTATAGTCCAAAAAAAGAAACATCACTATCCATTTAGTCGTAGATGGTGTCTCCGTTTTTTGGAAATTTTTTTTGAAAATATTACATCCGAAATAGACAGTAATTCAGAATAGGAGAGCTTCCAAAAATAAAACATGCATATTTGAATCAATTGATTAGACAAAATACACCCAATGTACATTACATCACTACTCGAATAAATATTAAATATCATATATTACCACAATTAATTATATTATTATTATCAGAGTACAACATCGATACAGAGAGCCTAAACAGATTTACTGTTTGGCACAGGCCACAGGATTAATTATTACACATCTGATAATCGATCCATACTCATACGCACAATGAATCACGCTAACAAACAACGCCTGCTTAATTGCCTGCAGGTTAATTACTTGCATTACAATCAGCACAATTGACAAACTAGGTCTCATGGCAGATCAGTATACGTACTACAGCACATCTCTACGCCTCCAGTCGGTGCACATACAAAGCACATTGCTTATTACAGGAGGTCATGTGCTGTACACTGCCAATTAATCAAGTTAATTAGCACGTAGTAGCAGTACGTACTATACCATACACGTAGACACATATCGGATTAACGATCGGTGATGCTAGGTGCATCCTGCTGCATGACAGAAGAGAGAGAGCATGCTTAGGTAGGTTTATCTGATCTGGAAGTGGTTCCCGGCCGGGTCGCCCCGGCGGCCGCCGTTCTGGTCGTGCGCGTCCGCCGGGTTCCTCCGGCGCCGCTCGTTGTGCCCCGCCAGGCGCAGGCGGCAGCTCCGCTTGGTGTCGTCGAAGTGCGACAGCTCGTGAAACCTGCAAAGCACGCAGACGGCAGCAAGACTCAAGAGTGAGAGGCAGAGAGAGCTAGCTTCGTGGACTGCGACATGGAGTAACCAAAATAAGAACAGGTATCCAAACAGAGGAGCCAGCACGGTTTAAACTTCCAAAGAGGGTGCTGCAAGATCTTGAGTTGAAAGCAACCTATGATCCATCCAACAGCCCATCATGCTATCCATGATCCAAGAAAAAGCTGCAAAAGCTTTCTCAAGAGATCCGATCCACTTTAGGAACTACTAAGTTAGTTTTAAGGTTGAATTAAGCTCAGCTAATTTAGTACTCGTACGAACTCAAAATGGACGGTGGTGCTTTTGAGCATGTCACGCGCGCCGGCATCATGAGTTCATGACCCATGTGCCGCGAGCAGGAGGCGGGTGGCTTACCGGCTGCATTGCTGGCAGAAGCGCTGGCGGAGGCCGGCGAGGAGGACGACGGACGCCTTGCGGTGCGCGTCGCACACCTTGTGCCTCCGGTTGTACCGCTTCTCCACGCCCATGTCGGCGTTGCACCGCTCCACCTGGCAGCTCGGCACGACGCCGCCGCCCGACGCGGCGCCGGCGCCCCTGCTCCTCGTCGCCGCCGCCGGGGAGGCGCCAACCGTCGCGACCCTCCTCGCTGCCGCCCGGGAGGAGCTGCTGGAGGCGCCGCCCACGGCGGCCAGCTCTTCGGGACTGTTGCCCTCCACCCCATGCGTCGGCGGCGCGCCGTTGTTCGCCGGCGCCCCGGAGTCGTCCGAGGCGTCGCCAGACGCCGCGGCAGCCGCGAGGGCGGCCATGGACGCCGCCGCCGAGCTCGAGGGGGCCATGGAGCTGCCGGCGAAGGAGTCGGGCATATACGATACGCAGCCGAGAGCTGGCGAGGGTGGATCGAAGCTGGTCGCTGGAGGATGAAGGTCTGGAGCTCTGCTACTAGCTAGCTTCCTAGGCTCTCAGCATGAGTAGTCTCTCGTTCCATATGAGTGGAGGAATGGAGTGGTAGGCTAGAAAAATGTTGAAAGGGATATAAAGACGGGTGCTATGTGTGTGGAGGCAGGACGACGCGCATGTGGGCCCCGTACCATGGCTGGTACATGTATCACGTATGCATACACTTGCGCAGCATGTACATCGGTATCGGTGTATGGCTAGCTGACTGCTAAACTGCTAATCTATACATATGTGTAAGACTATTAAATCAGAACATTAGTTTCACTAGGTACTTGAAAAAGGTCTACGAAGTATAAGTATATTTTTTGTATCATGATATTTGTCTTAATGATTTTTACAGTCTCATGAATTTTACTCCTGATTCATTCATTCACCACCATTCATACGCATGTACGAAGAAGCCAATAATTACATGCTTACCTGTAGTATTTGGCCCACTCTGCACGCACCTTCAACTTCTCTGGTTCTATAATAACTGGATTGAATTTCAATAGCGGGGGTGTGGTACGTACAAGCAAAGTGTATACATCAAAGGCTTTGTAGTTTAGAGAGACTTGGTTCTGTCATCATGAGTCAACGAGTCTTCGAAGCGAAGCACGCAGCAGGCATCGCTGCAGCAAAGCAATGAGATGTCATATGTTTCCTTCTGCTGCGTCGGTGTCGCTTGGTCATGTTTCCTCGACCGTACTGTCATATGTTTCTGTAGCCAGCGGGCCCGCGGTGGGCGTACGTAGTCGTGGTCCATTTCATTCCACACACGGTGGCCGCCCACAAGGGCGCAACGCAACATTTGCAGCGGTCCTCGCCCGGAGACCGCCACGGGAGCGAGGAGCGCTCTCCGGCGCCAATCGTACCGGGGCGGCGGGGCCGGGGCCGGGGCCGGGGCCGTCCCGTGCGAGCGCCGAGCGCGGCCGGCGTGGACACCGGGCGGAACACGGAGCGCTAGCTAGGCGGTCGATCGGCCGGGGGCCGATGGTGCATTACCGCCCGCGCGATCATATTCATGCATGCGTGAGAAAAGAGTCTCAGATCAATGGTGGGGCTGGCCGCTTTCATCGCCGGCCGGGTGGTACGGCTTACGGGTCGGGGACGACGTGTCGTGCGCCGGTGACCGGCTCGATCGGCGTACCGTGCGCGACGGGCGCTGCCAGAAGACACACCGAAGAAGCTGACGCGCGCGCGGGGTTGCCCTTGCCCAGTTGCCCGGGCCGGGCCCCTCCATGTTGCTGCCCGGCGACTGGGCGTCCGCCGTACGTACGTACGTACGCGTGGGGGGTGGGGGTGGCCCCGGCCTGCTGATCGATGCGTGCAGCGAGGAGGCGACGAGTAGTCGACGAGAGGCGCTCCGGGACGGGGACGGAGAGGGACCCCCCGTCCCGGACGGACGACTGGACCGGACCGTGCGCGCCGGGTACGGTTATTTCGAGCCGCAACGACCGTCCATTACTTTGACTGCGGTAATTCCCCGGGAGTTAACAGTGTGCTGTTCTTGGCGCTCGGTCGTCGTCTCTGCAGCATACTAGTACGTACGGAGTATTAGGTACTGTGAAAGCTCAACATCGTTTCTCTTCGATAACCCTAAGTTCCTAAGCCAGCTAAAGTATGAACATACCAGACCTAGGATCTACGTACCACTAATTTATCAAAATTAGGAGAGACGTTCAGTCAAAAAAATGAAAAAAAAAAGACTAGGAGAGACACGGCAGGTTGCGCACGTGCCATTTATATCTGGTTCATGCATGCATGCCTTCGTCTTCGTGTGTTCGACTTCGAAGTCTATTAGTGTCACTGCCGATTGAGGTAATTCGCCGAGTGCCTCATCAAAGTCCGGTTTGCACTCGGCAAAGAGATCTTTGCCGAGTGCTTTTTTTCGGACGTCTTCGTCACTCCGCGAAGAATTATTAAAAAAATAAAATAAAAAAGAAAGCACTGCTGTCCAGCGAGCCCATCCATGGGCATGCAGGTCCGACGTCGCCACCCGGATCCACACCACGCCCGTACAGATCCACGCCACCGCCCGATCTGGAGGGGCAGTGCCAGGGGAGGAGCCCCCCGCGCTAGGAGGGGCACCGCTGCCGGAGGAGCATGCGCGAGTGCCGCCGTGTCTGGTGCTACCGCGGCCCGCGAGTCGTCGTGCCTAGTGCCACCGCGGCCCGCGAGCCTCCGCGCCTGGTGCCGCCGCAACGTCGCATGCCGTCGAGGACCTCCCTCCCCGCGCGCCGCCATGAGAGAGAGAGAGTGAGGAGGGGGAGGGAGCGAATGCCCAGAAACCCTAGTGCTTCTTATATACTAGAGGCCTCCTGGGCCTAATAGGCTTCGAGTTTGTCGAGTGACCAGCAACCCATTTTTTTATTTTTTATTTAAATTCGAACGTAGTTTTGCATGACATGATAAACTCAAATAAAAAAGTTGCCAACTGTAATGTTTCATAAATTTTCGAGATCTACAAACTTTATTTTGGATGTTTTTCATCCGAGGTCGTTTATAAATTTTGAATTTTAAAATTTTAAAATTCAAATGTAGTTTTGCATGAGAAGATGAACTCAAATGAAAATATTGTCAACTGCAATATTTTATAACTTTTTGAGATCTGCAAACATTATTTTGAGTGTTTTTTCATCCGAGGTTGTTTATAAAATTTGAATTTAAAATTTTTAAAATTCAAATGTAGTTTTGCACGTGAACTCAAATGAAAAAGTTGCCAAGTGTGATATTTCATAACTTTTATAGATCTACAAACTTTATTTTGATTGTTTGATTATTTGTTCATCTAATATAGTAATTCTAACATTATTCACAAATTTTATATATATCTCGTATAGTTTCATGAAACTTATGAGAAATATGTATTTTTTGTGAACATATTATCAATCTGTGAAATGAAGAAATGACCAAAATAAACTTTGTAGATCTTGAGAAGTTATACAAGTTTGTAGAAAATATTTTCATTTGAGTTAATTTAATGCCTAAAATGTATTTTAAAAAATATTTTTAATCGAGTGCCAAGAAAAACATTCGATAAATAAGAGATCTTTATTAAGTGCCAAATGATTTGCCGAGTGTCCGAGGTTTGGCACTCAGCGAACCAGCGGATTCCAGTAGTGTGTGTTATGCCTTCCCATTTTTAATAACTAAATGTTTAGTAGTGACAAAGTCCCTGCTGTTACCTTTTTCTATTTACCTATTAGGATTCCTGCCTGCCTGCCTGTAAGCTGTTGCTTTCTCGGTTGCACTGCGTTAATCGTTATCAAGAATTTTACAGGCAGGGAGGCGTGCAGCATCTTTCTACTCTCAGTACTCCACCGCGTGTTTGGACGTAGATATTCCTTTTCTAAGACAAACAGGATGGGTAGCATCCAGTGTCCATCACGCATGTCTCCTGCGTTTGGATCAAACTCTAGTCCAAAGGCGATGTGGAATAATGGTAAATGTGGCCAGCAAAATAACACGCGTTGTTGATCTTAATTGAGATTTCTATTATAACAAAAATACATATCTAACTCACCTTAGCAGGTTACGCTTGTTGTGGTAAAACTTGTCCATCTAGGTCTAAATTCTCAACATATATAACACAATTGCTTGTATATATTTTTGCAAACCCGGTTCGGACATGGTCGCTAACATGTAGAAGTGCACATTCACACCACTATAAACGCACACACGCACATTGATTTACTCTGGTATTTAACGGTGTCATTGATCTAGTGCTTGTACTTTGTGATTGGATAAAAAGTCATCGTTAGAATATGGCCATCGTAATCCCATCGTTTTGTAAATAATATGGTCATCATCGGGAGTTGTTTGTTGCTAGCTACGCTTTGTCATACTTTATATTAGACAAGTTTGATCAAATTAGCAAGTGTTTCATTGTCAAGTAAACTTAGACAAGATTCTTTTGAGCTCAACATGTCATATAATAGAAAGTGTGGCAATATTTCTTTAGGCATGACAAATTTTGGCTTCAAATTTTCTAGTCACAGTTGTTGAAAGTTTGTTACACTTATGTAAGGTTAGTTGTAACAAAGTATCGCCGGAAACCAAACATTCTCTGATAAGTACTATTTAGCTAGCCAAAACATTAATTTTTGACCATATGCAATGATATGCAATGCTCTTGCATATCCGGAAAAAAGTTACGTGAATTATATTTATTTTAAGATGTGTTTTGTTTCTTATGAAGTACAGTTCGTTGCAGGCCACGATGATCCACGCACAGATAACTCTAGCATTATTTGGACATCTCTCTTTCAGGCCGTAACGTCTTCGTTCACTTTTTCTTTCGTAGAGAGCAACACTCTTAGTACTGTCACCACTGGCTATCGTTCTCGATATGGCCCACACATGTACTGTCAATAGAATAGAATCTGGGTTATGGCATTCGCATGGCCATGATAAAAGTGTAGGATAAGAGCAGGAACAAATTCCAGGCTCTCTGATCGATTGGGACTTGGATTCCTTTTAGCAAGTACTTCGTTTGTTTCAAATTATTGTTTGATTATTTTTTGACTCTAATTTTGACCACAACAAATTATGCAAATATTGTTAAATTTAAGTCATTGTTTAAGATCTTTTTGTTAGTAGAGCAAGCCACAACAAATGATATGATATTTGACATAAATTTTTAAATAAGACGAATGATCAAACTTAAGGTAAAAAAATTAAACGAACTATAATTTAAAATAAACTAGTACTATCAACAATGAATCGTAATCGATGTTTCCTTTAACGACCGTGTAGTCGTACTATAGCAGTTAACTTTGCTATAATGGGGCCATAGTTAGTAAAGGAAAAAATTTGCAGAACCAAAGTTAGAATGGGCCATTTGTGGTAATTCTGCCACAACTGTTGTTTACTACTTACTCTACTACTCTCTAACTACACCTTTGTCAACTTGCACGTCATCGTCATTGCCCCTGGTTTGACAAGTCTGGTTTGACAAGTCAGCTGCGCCCGTAGCACCTACCTTTAATTTGCCTGTCCACCAGATTCCGGTATATATAGCGATGTATGGTGCCCAGCTGGCCCTTGGATTGCTACCACACCGGCAAATCCGATCGAAATACGTACGTACGTGGCCGATTGATCGTCGCGAGTCGACGCTAGCCGTCACACCCTGCCGGGTGCTGCCGGCCAAATGCGCCCATCCGACGATCGCGATCGGAGTCGATCGAACCGATCCGGGTCGGCACGCACTGATTGGAGGGGTTGGTTGATGGGCGTGCGGACAGCAACCGCCGCATCAGCTTCAGCTAGGGCCGGCACACAGCTACCCGAGCGAGGAGGCGATCAGGCGAGGCAGAATCATTCGATCGCCTAGCCGTTGGGTGCAACAACAGTGGACGCTTCCAAAGCATGCATGCGCGCCAAAAGCAAAGCTAGCTGCATCTACTCCTCCTAGGACTGACTGGCCCCGTCTCGTCTGGCCGGCGGCCGGCAAAAGCCACCGACGGCGACGACTCCCGGGGCCAAAAGGCACGTACAGGCTACGCTACACGCCTACGAGTACGTACGCCTCTTCGTCTTCGTGCCGTCGTATGTGTACGAGCGCGCGCACGCGTACTGACGTACACGTAGTACGGGGAGGGAGGAGAGCGCGAGCGGCCCAGGGACCAACGCGACGGCTCGGCGGGGGCCTCGGGCGCGGACACCACCGGACGGGTCGGAACGTATCCAGCGGTTCGGGCGGCCGGACGTCGTCCCGTCCCGGAGGCCGGGGACGCGTCGGCCTCGCGCCCTCGCCCACGCGCACCCAGCAGGTGGTCTCCGTCTCGCCGGCCGTTTTGCTCTTGGCGAGCAGCGCGGCCCGCGTGCGCGCCCCAAGCGGAGGGGATTGGCTCTCGCTGACTGGTTGGCGCTGCTGCTGCGCGCGCACGTGATCCGAGGCGGCTAGCTTTATGAGGACGACGGACCGATGGACCGCGCCATGAAAGCACGCTGATGCATGCAAAGCGAAGAGGAAAAGTCTCGCCTCTCTCCAACTCCACAGGCTACACACACTACTGTCATCAGAGTCGGTCTTCCGTTCACAGGTCTGCTGTCTCTCTGTCACGGAAGTGTTTGGTTTGTTTCTCTGACAACACACACTACTGTCATCAGTCTGAGTCGGTCTTCCGTTCACAGCTCTGCTGTCTTACGGATGTGTTTGGTTTGTTTCTCTGATAGTGTGGCTAGCAAAACGTAGCCGGGTGTGTTTGGTTTGTTTCTCTGACCAGTCTAGCTAGCAAAACGTAGCCAAAGTAGCCAGGCCAGTCCTGGCCTACCTCTAGCAAGCTAACTCTTAGTTGTTTGATTACTTATATTATGTTAGCCTGGCTAGCCTTAGAACGTGTTTGATTGTCTGGATTGTTTTGATACTGTTACCTCTTTTCTAAACTGGTATGGTTACCATCCTTTAGGCATTTCATCGAACAACTGAAGGGCGTCCTTGGCGAGCACAGCCATGGCGAGCAGGGCAACAGGCAGCATCACGGCGAGCAGGGCAGCACGGTGACGAGCTCTTGTTTTCTGCATCGGCAAGGCACCACGGTGACGAGCACGGTGACAAGCAAGGCAAACAGGCAGCACCACGGTGACGAGCAAGGCAACAGGCAGCACCACGGCGAGCACGGTGACGAGCATCGGCAAGGCACCTCGGTTTTAACCTCAGTCTCTCGTCTTCTGCTGATCGGCCGGCGAGCCCCTCGCCTCGTCTTCTCCAGGGCCGGCCGTTGGTGGAGCTGCGGGTGGCGGCGGGGCAGATGAAGCCCCATCTTGTAGAGCCGGAGAGCCCCTCGCCTCCTCTTCTCCAGGGCCGGCCGTTGGTCGAGCTGCGGATGGCGGCCATGATCGGAGAAGGACCCGACCAGCACGGGACCTCCGCCAGCACATGTCGCCGGCCGCACCTGGAGGAGGAGGAGCACGGGATCTCCGGCCACCGCTCCTGGGCGTCGCTGCGGGCACCGGGAGGGGGAGCATGGGATGGAGGAGAAGCGCGAACGTTGGAGGAAGTACCGGCGGTGGAGCATGTGCCAGAGAAGAAGCGCGGGCGGTGGAGTGCCTCCGGGAGGTGAAACGAACTCGCCCGATGGCTGGCTCTGGCCTGGCCAGACTCGTTCGAGTGGAGCGGATGGCTAGAGTTGGCCTTACAGGCAACCAAACAGTTCAAAACTGGCCCCAGGAAGCCATGACCAGGGTTATACAGACAACCAAACACACCGTGACTACTCCGTACGTAGGGCTCTTAGTACTGTAGCTCTCTAGCTTTGTTTTCCTGATCAGCGATCGAGATCATGCATGTTCATAGCTGCCGTACCCTCTCTTGCGCTTTTGAGTTTTCGTTTCAGTGTTTCACTGTCCGGTGGGGACGTGATGGGGTTCCTTGGCCCGTGCCGGCCGGGCCGGGGCGGGCAGCACGCAGCAGCGAGCGAAAGCAATGATGATGGCGAGCGAGCGGTGACCGCGCTGCGCTGCGCTGGTCTGGTCGGTCGCACGCGACGCGCAGGCGGACGTCAAGACAAGCCTTCCAGTCAGCTGCCGTCCGCAAAGGGGTCGATACGATTCCCCGTACGATCTGCCGCCTGCCCAGTGCCCAGCATTTGCTGTGGTGCCACACTGCATGCGCGCGCGCGGCAACGTCGAGACCGGTGGTGATGTCGCTTTGCTTGATGCCATGTCTCGTCCACATATTTCGCACAAGATCTGCTGTTCCTCTCGCGCTCTCACACACACAAAGCCGACCGAGCAAACGCATGCTATCTCAGTAGGACTCGCATACAGTAAACTCCCTTTTCCCGGTTGATCTGTAGACGCCGCCCCCAGCAAGCAGTGCTCGCTCGAGTTTGTTTCTACTCTACCGTCGTGATCAGCATCACAATTCAGCAAGCATGATGATGTGTGGTACTACGTGCAGGACAAGAGGAGGATAGACGTTTCTGCCCCCCTGATTAAAGCCAGCTGCAGGCTTCAAAGTTCAGGAGAAAGCACCCGAGCCACACTGTACGGATTCGCCTAGCTTTGAGCGCAGGCTCAGCTGGTGGTGCTGGCAAAGTCACGAGGGCTGTGTTTAGTTCCCGCGAATTTTAAAAAAAAATATCACCTCGTGTTATTTTAACATACTGTAGCATTTCGTTTGTATTTGGTAAAAATTGTCCAAACTTTGAGTAATTAGACTCAAAATATTCGTTTCGTAAAGTACAATAAAACTGTGTAATTAATTTTTAATTTTATCTATATTTAATACTCTATGCATATACCAGTATTTTAATATAACAGGTGATAGGAATTCTGATTTCTCCGTAACTAAATACAGCCGAGAAGGGACGCCGTGTGCCGTACTAGGAATCTACAGGAGTTGCACATGGCCCTACGTACGCCATCACCAGCAGGCCAAGCCAGTAGCAATAGCAGCGCAGCGGGGTGGTGCAGTGCAATCAGTGTTGGTCCGTGCCCACCCGGGCACTGACTGTGGGGTCGACGGCCTCCTCTTTTCTTTTCTCACTTTCAGGTACTGTACCGCGCCCTCCTCTCTACACGCTAGGCTAGGCGGGGCGGCCCTCCGCTACTGTACACGCTAGGCGGCAGGACGCTAGCGCGGGCCGGGGCTATAACCTCAGCCAGTACGAGCTCTCTGCGTCCCTGCCGCTGCTTTTGCGTCTCTGACGCGACGGGGCGAATCGCATCGCATCGTCGCCAGTCGTCTCGCAGTCGCAGCAATGCAGCAGTGAGGCTATGATGAGGCTGCCCATGAAACCACACAGCAACAATTTCTCATCATGCGATGCGAGTCCAAGCAACTCTGAGAAAATTGATCAGGGAATAAAACCCTCCGATGAAACGCAATTGTTATCCTCCAAATGGTAGCTAGAGACCTCAAAACCATATCCTAAATAGTAGCACGGAGTATCAGATAATGTTTCCTGAAAAATATTCCAATAATAATCAGGGCAGGGCGAGCGTGCTGTGCGGGCATGCAGATTGCAAAATCATCCCCGCAGCAGCAGTGGCAGTGGCAGGCAACCTCATTGGAATCAGTCCAGTGCGGCCTCTGTAAGAACAGGACTGTAGCTTTATTCATAAAAGGATTCCTCCAGTCCCCGGAGAGCGTACGTACGAGATGAACAGTCCTGGCTACATAGCCTTTAGCGACAACGTTCAAAACGACAAAACTAGCAAAATTATTCAGTGTGCATGCAGTGTAAATAACTTTACAGCACGATAACTTGCTACAAAATATAATATACTATACTCGCGAGGCTCAATGAACTCGTGTCTGTGTGTCCATCCGCAAGGACATACTGGTGCTCCATTTCCAACAGACCACAAAGGGGAGAGCGAGAGGAGCAGCACGTTTTTTTTCACTCCTTTTGGAACCTTGGTTCATTCGTTCTTCTTCTCGAACGTCGCCCTGTCAGGGCCGCTGTAGGGGGCGACATGGTATGCATATTGCTGGATGACGGCGAACACGACCATCTCAAGGATCACCAGCACGTTCTGGATCGCCTCCTGGATGTGCTCCACGTCCAGCCAGAAATGCTGGGATGTGATCACGCCTGCTTCAGCTAAAACATCGAGCGCAAAACCCTGAAACCAAAATTTGCAATGGGTGTGTCCTGTCAGGGTGAAAAATTGGAGAGCCAAGTGGTACTTCAATCAAAATAGGCAAATAGCTCTTTCCATTCCACAATGGAAGAGGTTCCAGAAGAATCAAACTACAAATTAAGCTTGCCTCCAAAGTGGATGAGATACCTCAAATTCACTATATTGTTTTAGTTTTCCTTTTTTTTATCCGTAGCATTCATTTCCACTACTACACCTCTTTCTACAACTCTTGCTGTCTCTGTCACCACAAAGTAACACGAACTTGTGACACTGTTTTATAAGGAAATTATTATCTGAAATTTATATGTGACTGCATGAACGAAAACTGCAAATTCTAAAGCGGAAATTATGGCACAGAAGTGGACATGAGGTGGGTCATATATAAACCCTAACTAAATAAAAGAATTAACGAGAAATGAAGCTTTTCATCTTAAGTCATGCCAAGAAGGTACTATCTAATACACATCAATCATCCATCGAGTTGTCTATAAGCAATCAAGAGAATCACCCGTGCCAAGTTATATAAAGCTTTCATAAACAGCCATTCAAGTAAAGATGAGATATACCTGCCAGAAAGAGAAGAAGACAATCCCTTTGATGCACAAGAACTTTGCAAGAGGCTTGTGAGGTGCCAGCTCTTTAGCAAACAAGTGGTAGAAAAGAACCAAGGCATATAAGGCCATGGATACTGAAAAGTTCAGTATAATACTAAACGTCCAACTGACCCAGCTGGGGTACAGCCCAAGAAGCTGAAGTGCAATAATCAGAATGGAACATACTGGCCTAACAATAACAAATTGCCAGGTCCAATACTTCAGAAGCTTCAGTGTCTTGTGCTCCAATCGGACGTTTTTGGGCTGCGATAGTAGAATGCATCAGATTATTAGTTCCTTTCAACAAAGAATCAAAGATAGAAACTAAAACTATGAAACGTGTAAACTTAAATACAAATTGAGCTGGCAACAGTTATTAAAATTCTGATGTATGTTATAGGTACAAGATATAATCGTTTAATAACGAGGCAAAGCAAAGTTCTAGACACCATGGTTCTAGTACAAGGCAGTAAGGTGAGGTGTGGCGAGCCAACACTTCCAAATGCCTACACAATTAGAAGAAGACGCGAGGCAATGACTTATACCAGTCTAATCTAAGAAACTGCAAAACCACAACATGAAGGAAGACAAAGGAAAAGAAAAAAAAAAGAAAAGAAAAAAAGAAAAGAAAAGCAAAAAAAAAAGGAAAGGTAGGAGTAAGAAAGGAGCTGACCCAGCCCATCAAATAGCCCATATACCCCTCCCCTGGCATGACCTATCTGTGGTTCTCCTGATCAACCATCCAGGCATTCAGCGCTGCGGATCCCCCTCTGCCCCTCGCTCTATCTCTCCTCTCTCGGTGCCACTCGCTTATAGCTCGCTCTTGTTCTCTTGATGTGATGTTGGCACCCACAACTTCTCCTGTATGCAGCTTACCTTGCCTTTCCTCACAGCTCTGCACCCTCAGACACTATTACCACCCCCTTCCAGATTGACCATGCTGAGCTGACCAGAGCAAGTTCAGAGTTGGGCACCGGCTCCAGAACCAGTAGTGATGGCAGCAGCTGCAGGTTGCTGGCCAGCTCCCCTCCCGTTCTTCCTCTCTTGTCCCTCCCTAACTCCCTTTTGCTGATCTTTTGGTTATGGAAACTGGGACACCCAAAATCCCAGCATGCCTCATCACCTAGGTGACGCCTTGTAAACCATGATATAAACAACATTATTTAAGTCTATAGGTGGTTTCAAAAACTATAATTAAAGAAACTGAAATTCAAACACACACGCATAGACAAAAGAGAACATTTTAGTACACCAGAAGATTTGGAAAGATATAAGTAAACAAACTGGAATTGAAATACAAGATAAAACTGGTGTAAGCTTACCCACCATTAAGTATATTGTTCAATCGTTCTACAAAAGCTACATGCATGATTACTTTACTAATGGAGAAGTGTAAATGTCGTAAAAGATTGGAAATAATTATAGTTCCACTAGGTAAAAAAATGCCAGTCTCCTTAAAATAAGTAAGGTTTCTTATTGGTATCCCCAGGTATGGACCTAACATAACTCACCATAGCACAGGTCACCTTGCAAAACTTAAGCACCAATTATAGAATTCAGAAATAAAAAGGTTTTCTGTACCAAGGAACAAGAAAGGTACCAGGAAAAGAGAAACAGGGAAGGAATGATGAAGCTCCCTCCCTTTAATTTCATCAGGGACTATGTTCTTACTGATGGATATATTCAAGTAGCTGTACATCAATGCCATAAACTTAGCAATCACCTGCATAATTGAAAGGAAAAAAAAATACAATGTTAGTGAAATAGCAAGCTTCATTTAGGCCTATAAGAATCTGGTTGACCCAAAGAAGACTCACCAGTGCCTCATAGCATTCTTTAACAGCATCCAAGAATGTGAAAAATGTCTTGCTACCCTGGATATCAAGAAGACCCACGAAGGAAGAGATAGCATATAGTGGAGCCATTAGCACAATAATAAGTATAGCTTTCTGCTCCTTGGGGTTTTTCCAATAGAAGAGATGTTGTGACACCAATTGCACAGTGAAATGCATTGTCAGCATTACACAACCAGCTGCCCCAAGGAGGGTCAGAGTTGGGAGATCCATTTTACTTAGATCCATCCCCGGGAACATGAGTGACATGGTGCCTGAAAAATATAGATTACATTTTTTTTATCAAAGAGATACATTATGCTAATGACAAGTCAAACATAGCACATTTTAACAGAGGAACCGAGGACATTAATACAAATATTTGATTGAGACCAGGAATATGTACATCTCATATAAAAATGCACTTTGTGAACTTCCAAAATTTCCAAAAAGATAATACATATAGACCATGGACAAGTGTGTTAACACATATCATTTTTGTGAAAAAAAGTAGACCATATGCGAGCTACACAAAACACAAAAGAAAGAATTTGTTTTTTTTTCACAAATATGAGACAAGTTATTTGTCTTTTTTGGAACAAGCAGTGTAGCACACATGGTCAACTTTTTAACAGATTTTTGTATCTATTTTCTTTTCTCACAAATGTAAGAAGTGCACTCTTTTAAGAGGGCATACATCCATAGGTGAGCTCAGCTTGGCTGCACTCCACTGAATAGGTGATCAATCAAATGTTTTTGCAAGCACAATTTGGGTTTTATTAGAGCCAGGTTTTGGCTTCAAAAATTAAATTAATCCAGCGACCATTCTTTCTGCAACTAGATTTGTCTAATGAAGACCAAGAACAGAACTAAAAGCCTTTAGAAGATTTTTGAACAAATAAAAAGACCTAGAGATGCATTAAGAAACTTCTTTCATGGTAGCTACAAGGATACAAACAGACAATGTATAAATATTTAAAAAAGAAATGAAAATCAGAGCTTCACTATAGGATAGGTACAATGTACTGTGTGATCCTAATAACTGTGTCCTGATTTTGCACTCCACACCCCCCCCCCCCCGGGTCGTGAATACCAATCTTCTTAAAGAATAGTGTGACTCCTTAAGTGCTGAAATCTCTTCAGCATAACCGCAAGTACCAGCAGGAGCAGCAGATAAATTAGCACTACTGTTCAAACCTGATATCGGAAGCTTCTTCTAGTCCTGTGCCTCCAATTCCAAATGATGGTTTTTATTTGTATGCTAAGTCAAACATTTTTAGCTTTCAGCACCAATAGCTAAAAATCCAATTAGATTTAAATCATAAGATTGATGCTGCTCGATTTATCATGCAAAGTAAATAATATATGATTAATTTCTAGTCAACCTTGGAGGCTTGGAGATCATGTCAATGTTCTAAACGACTCACATTTGGAACCAGAGAGAGTTATTGCCTCTAGCCTAGTGGTTAGAGCACCTGAGCAGCATCCAGTAGACCTGGGTTCGACTCCCCGTGGGAGCAAATTAAAAAGGTCTGGAAAAAAAAATAGGTGGGGGGTTTCCCCTACTGACTCCGGTCAAAAAAAATCAGATCAGTGCTGGAAACAACATCATACAGGCAAAATACACAATCAGTAGGGACTTGGCCATTTGCCTTAGGACAGATCTAAAAAAGGGAGGAGGAGCTGGTGTTGGATTCAGCACACTAAAAGTTAGTGCAAGGAAACAGGGAGCAAGGAGGAATTGATGGTACAGGTACGAGGTTGGCAAGAGAAAGAAGCAACTGTGGGGAAGAACCACTGCACTGGGCATGACCGTGAATAAAGGCAGTGCCATAGGATTTGTGCTATATACATTTCAAGTAATTCAGAAGTATCAATCTGAATCCTGAAAATAGTTTCTCTGCCTCCTAGCTTGTTTACTTAACTAGAATGTGGTAAGAAGAGACTATTTACTAAACAGTTGAATACTTCTGTAGGAGGCTTGGTAAAGGAAACAATCTTACACTCCTTTCTTAGGTACATGTTCAGTTACAGTAAATGAATTCATTTTTACAAGAAACCAAATGGCACCATGTCTATATCCATCACCAACTAATGACTCCACACGATCCACTTAACTAAAATGGGCCTAATTAAGGAACACTGTTTCATTGGTTGAAAAATAAGGAAGTTGCTGATTATGTGCAGGGTGCTATAAGTTAAAAAGCTACTGTTTAGAAAAAGGATCTCATTCATCAGAATGAAAGGAGAAGGACTATCAGCTATGTCATTTTCTAAACAGTTTTTGCGAACTCATATCACAATATCAGCATAAGCCTTTCATACTATGCACAAGACGAAGAGACCAAACTCAATCAACGAAGAGTATTCCACTCTTAGCTGAAAGCTGACCCACACCCCAGGTTCTTCTCAGGGTACATGGAATGAGGCGCTTCACCCCGTACATGTAAGGATACAAAACCAAAACAGACTGCGCTTTGAACACCTATAATTTGTGCAGCAAATTGACAAAACTAATTCTCCTAAGGCAGTCAAGTAGGACATACAGCAATGGCTAGATGGGAAGATAATCAAGGAAGCAAGATTTCTGCATCAACACAGTGGCCTGAGCACTAGACACGAACGAAATAATTTAACAACTGCAGACTCAAGTTTTTGTTTCTTTACTAGTATATAAAAAACTCATCAGAATTCATCTTTGGACTTCTCAACAAGTAATGAGATGCTCCAGCTAGAAATTTAACAATTTCAAGCAAGAGTTGGGACCCATGGCCACATGATACACGAATCCTAGCTGCAATCCTACATCAGGCAACACATAAATGCACAGCAATTAGCATGCTATTGCAGTCAGTAGTTTTGCCACAGCGATTCCTGGAACCGTTTTTTCAAACGCATCAGCTCTGCAAGGTAAAGCAAACCAGAAGCAGATAGCAAAAGGTACAGTAGGTTGGTACTACTTCGAAACCCAAACTCCACGGTTCCTCTCCTCTGCCTCTACATCTTCCCATCTCTCTCCCCCCAAATATCTGCACAACCAAGACGCCGCACATCCCTGCTCTGCAACCAGTCGCCCTATGAACCGCATCTCGTGACCGCGAGTCGTGAGAGCACGGCGGCGGAGGGGACCGTACCCACGCTGGATCAAAACAAACCCCGGCGAGAAACCCCCATAGTGAGCAAGGCATCCAGGCCACGAAGTCCACGCCTGACGGCCTGAGGTATGTGGGAGAGCTCTCACCTTGGCTGGAGCAACACAGCCTCCGCGCGAGGTCGTTGGAGTCGTCGCCGCCGCCGCCGTCAGATTAGCTCGCCCGCGACGCCGGGGCCGCTCGGTTCCCTCCGCTAGTCCGCCTGCCCGCCGTATAAAAGACGAAGAAAATCCGCGTCGACCTCGCGGGCTAGTCACGTGGCGGCTCTAAGCAAAGTCCGGACTAATTGCAGCGATGATGATCTGCCTGCAGGTGGACCCTCCGAGTAAACTGGGGTCTGAGCCGTGCAATCTGGTTTCTGGTAGCATCAACGGCTCCGGCAGCGCCGACGCCCGAGCCCGGCGGCAGCGAGCCCGCGAGCCACCCAGCCAGGTGCGCAGGTTCGGGTTAATGATGACTCCAGCCCGATCAGCATCGGCACATGGATCCTCGTGTCCGACTCCGACGACCCGCCCACGAGAAAACGACATTTCGTTTTTTTTATTTGAAACAATGTGAAAACGAACTGAGTGATAAAGGAAACGCCTGCCTCCCCAGGTCAATGTTCTAGAAACAGTGGCTTTTTTTCTTGTGAATGACGCATATTACACATTGTTGGTCGTGTTGCGCCAATTGAAGCAACCCAAATATACTGGCGTAGTGGAGAAATTAGTTACTTATGTACTTATAATTAGGGCAAATTAGATAGCAAACTATAAAACTCTCTAAAAAAAAAAGCAAAGAAGATCTCGACTGTGACTTGTGGTGAGCGCCCGGTGGCGAGAAATCGTGCCCGGTCGTGGAATGGAGATATGGGCTGAATTGTTCATGGGATTCTGAAAAATCGCGAAGCCAAGAGGGGCACAGGCCGCACAGCCCAGCACGGCCCCAACGTGGCTTCGCCCGTGCCTGCGTCGTCGACGAGCCGGCGCACGGCGGTAGTGGAGCGAGGCAAGCGCGGATCAGCTCGGACTCCCGGCCGCCGCCCTCGCCAGAGCGCAAGGAAATGGGCGCCAGCGCCGTCGCCACTCACGGCGCGCGGCGTGCGTGTTCGGTTGCTATAGGAGCCGCACCTTGTGCCCGCAACGCACGCGTGCGTGGTGCTGCCCCGGCAGCAAAGTATCGGTTGGCGCCGTCGCGCAGGCTGCCGCTCTAGTTCAGATAGAGGACTTCCGTAGCAAGTAAGCCGTCTCCTCTCCGTGTTGTTCGCTGCCACGGTGCTATCGCCTGGTGCATATTAATACATTGTGCTGCGCACACCAAGTGTTTGTGTTTTGTCCTACTCCACTAGTACTACTACATACCAAACCTGTGCTTCCTTGTTTATGAACACTGTCTGCCGAAACAGAAAAAATCATCTGAATTGCTCTAACTAACACAAACATCTCATTTATTGGTGACTCAAACTCCTCACAGATCCATGGAGAGTAACCACTAACTAGCAATGCAATAAGGTCAACTCTAAACTGAATGAGCTTTACCTCAGAACTAAAACAAAGGGTGTTACTTTCAGTCTGTCACCACACCATACAATATAAGATATAATACACAAGCACATCTGCCAATCACCTCAACTCCTTGCTAAACCATCAGTAGGGCCTCCAGATCAGTGAAAAATAGGAGAAAAAGCTATTTTAGCATAGATATACTAGAGTACTGGACGCAGGAAGGATAATTCAACATCAAAGGATCAAGAGCTATCATTAGTGTCCAATAGAAAATGAAAGATGACAGCGATAACATGATATAGCTCTGGATTTTTATGCAGCAGTTACTCAGCTAAGGATATGCCACCGTTGGCCCTAAATCTGTTTAGATTATTGTGATGGTAGGATTGTTCGGATGAGCTCGAGCGATGTTTCTGAGGGTGCACTCTGCAGCTACTATTTCAGATTCTGAGCACTGGCCATGCAACATGGATACACATATCTCTTTGAGGCCTAGAAGGTGCTGCATTCCAACATGCTTGCAACCCTCATATTTAAGCAATGCCACGCTGGTTTCTGTCTCAAATCGTCGCAAGTTGGGCATGGTTCCTACCTCAAAAATCAAGAGCTGCAGGGACATTCTCCGTTGGCACTTGAACTTAAAATTAACAAGGATTGGGAACAGAGGTCCCATGCCGCCATGTATAACGATCTTTTCTGTAGGGGCTTGTTGGATTTGAAATTGGAGGTGCATGAGTGAGCGCAGCTTCCCGAGGATACCGATATCCTCCTCCATCGCCTCAATTACAGAAA
Source organism: Bothriochloa decipiens (assembly GCA_023333625.1). Lineage (NCBI taxonomy): Eukaryota > Viridiplantae > Streptophyta > Magnoliopsida > Poales > Poaceae > Bothriochloa > Bothriochloa decipiens. The sequence continues at coordinate 13,015,531 of CM041631.1, read as the reverse complement.
GCTCCAAGTAGGAGAGGTTATGGAGCTCAGCAAGCCACTTAGGAATCCTGGTGAAATACCATGCTAACAGATCAAGTGCCTCCAGATGATGCGGAGGAGGTGCCAGTGAACACAGAATGTCAGCACAGATTTCAGGATATCGTGCCACAGATAAACGTCTCAGGTTGTAGCCACCGAGTTTTGCAAGGGATGAACACAGTGCCTCCATTGATGACCTTCCACTTGCAGGGTCCAGCAATAATTTTGGAAAACAACATATATTCAGATTCCTCAGGTTCGTGAGCTCTCCTAGGCTGTGAATGTTCTCCAGTGAGTTCTCCATCAAGCCAAAGTACTTCAGAGTGCACAGGGATCTTGCGTTACCAATCCCGTCAGGAAACCCATACTTCGGTGAGGTGACATTGAGATGCAATAATGCTGGTAGATGAAAAATATCTGATGGTAGACCACCAAAAAATCCGCAACGCGTTTCCAGTGTCTCCAGATGGCGTAACCCTTGGATCTCTGTCGGTAACTTAACACGACTGCTCCTTGCCTCTACCTTCAAATATCTCAACAGAACTAGCTGATTTATGCCTGTCAGGTCGATGCCTTCTCCATGCCGATGCTTGCCATTGAACTCCCGTAGGTCAAGGACAAGAACTCGGAGAAATTTTGACTCTGGCAAAAGATGTGCACATGCAGGCATACTGGTAGTGTGACCAAACAAGGCAAGAGATCGAATTTGCGGTTGGCTTCCAGTGACCTTAACAGCTGAAATTGAGAATCCTTCTGCACCATTCAGGTTGAGGGAGAGTCGACGTACCTTGCTGTTATGCAGCTCTCTCATGCCCTGAGAATTGTAAACCACAGTGATAAAATTTTCCTCTGTGCACTTGGTAAGGATCAAATCGAGCATTGTATCATGCACTCGACAAGACAATACCTCTCCATTATAGTCAGTCTCTTCAGGTTGAATCATGCTTCTGTTTACAAGCTCATTGAAGTAGTTCTTCGCCAAATCCTCTGCATCTTTCCTACCAGAATTACTCACAAGACCTTCTGCTACCCATTGTCGAACCAAATCGTCCCTTTGAATTATGTAATCCTCTGGATATATACCTAGATACAGGAAGCATGTCTTGAGTTGATGAGGAAGATTCTTGTAGCTGAGGTTTAAAATTTGTCTCATCCCTGCCAACGTTTTGTCTGTCCCAAACTCACAGTCTAATGAATTTTTTATCTTCTCCCAGTCCTCCTTTTCACCTGTTGGTAGATTGGCTAATAGACTTGCAACTGTAATTATTGCAAGCGGCAGACCGCCACATTTCTTCAAAATTTCAGCTGAAACCTTCTTCATTTGTGAAGGACAAACACGATTGGGGCTGAATGTTCTGCTAAACAGTAATCTTCTTGAGTCATGGTCATTGAGGGGTTTCAATCTGTACAGGCATTCCTGATGAGTGCAGCACATCCTGGCAACACTCTCAATCCGTGTGGTTACAACAAATCTGCTTCTGAGGTTATTTTCTGGAAAAGCGCATTTGATAGTATCCCATGGTATTGTATCCCACAGATCATCAATTACTATCAAGTACCTGCGAATTATTTTGAACAAATCATGTGTTGATTAGGATGGTTGCAGTTTTCCATATGAAAGCATACTCAGTTCTTGGGTAAGCATGTAAGGAAACAATATTGAATTTCAGCGAACTCCATGAATATTAAGAATGTGACTACAGGATCACTCGAGAGAATACGGATGTTTTTGCTAAGTGACAATTGGTAGAAAGAAGAATAAAACTTCTTATACTTGTTGACAAAAAAACAGCAAATATATCTTTGTCACCCATTTATGAAGAGTCTAAAGACTAAATTCACTTGTTACGGCTGATCTGGTAGCACATAGAGAATAACAAGTACCTCTTGTGCAGTAGATATTCTCTAATATCGTCAATGAGTTCTTTGACATCGCAAGGGTGAGAAGACTCTTGATGACCAAGGTTTGATCTTATGCTGTTGAGAAGCCTAGGCATATCAGGTCTCTGGGAAACTGAAACAAACACATGACAGTCAAATTGGCCCTTAACCCTACGATAAACCTCGTTTGCAAGTGTTGTCTTCCCTAAACCTCCAAATCCGACTATAGCCACCCCTTTCAGTTGCTTCTTTTCATCCAGTACCCATCTCAAGAGGTCATCCCTGGGACCATCAACACCCACAAGATTGGCTGCCTCCTTGTAGAGCGCCGGCAACCGAGGATCGATAGCCGTAGCATGAGAACTAGAGATGCAATCTTCAACTCTGTACCTCTTACGCCGGTCATTGATATCTTGCAGGCGAGTCCTGAGCTCCTTGATCTGCCTGGCAGCCTCAAGGCGGACCCTCAACGCACCGATGAAGTGAGAAATCCTCTCAGTGAACCCGGCCCTGGTATCGGCGCTGCCAACCCGGAGCGCAAACTCATCAAGACAATCCTCGATGTCGTACCGCAGCTCCCTGACTTGGTTGCTCCAATCCTTCACTTGTGGGTCGAGCTCATCTTCGTTGTCCAGCTTCTTGAGGAGAGCGTTTATGGTGCAGAGCTCATCTCGGAGAAAGCCCGTGTCGCTTGACAAGTCTACAAGGTTGCTGGACTTGGCCCCCATCAGCTGTGCGAGCTTTGCAAGGACGGACTCCATGGCTCTGTGACGCAAATTAGGAGTTCCCGCATGAGAATCGAACAGATTCTGAAGTAGTTTCTGAAAGCTAAGAGCACATTTCTGTTTCTTCAGTGTCACCCAATCTCCTCTGGTTTACTCATATATTGTCTGAAAGTTAAGAGCACGTATTACTTACTATCTTCTTGTCTCTTTCTTTTGTTTTCCATGACGTTTTGATTTCAACTCAGGGGTGCAGCTATCAACACATCGCCCCCATTTGCACGCCACGGTTGCCGGCCAGAAACAGTTTTTATGCCGTAATTTACACGCCACGATCGACTGGCGGTCAAAAACACCTTTTGACCATCAACCAGGTGCTTGGGGAATGCAAATCAGCTACAGAGCAATGGCGTTTCAGATTCAAGAAGAAGAAGAAACCCATTGCAAAAAAATGGTGTCAGTTATTTGAAATGGCTAGACTCTGATAGAGCCTTCCACACAATGTTTTCGTTTCTTCTCTTTTCTCTATCAGTCTATCACTAAATGAGTGATGATGATGTAAATCAAAATCCTGTGTACTGTATTTTGGGGCCATTTCGGGTCAATATATAATTAAGGGTGAGGAACGCGTCCCCCCGTTGAAATTCCAAAAAAAAAAAAATACACCTTTTGACTGCCCAGTTTATCGATGCTGCTATATATCGTCCACATTTTGGTCTAAAAAATATATCGTCCACATAATAAAATGCAAAGGTGTGCGACATAATATATCGTCCACATTTTGGTCTAAAAAATATATCGTCCACACGAGTAACTAGGGCCTTGTTTAGTTTAAGAAAAAAAATTGAACCCAATGAATAGTATTATTTTCGTCTTATTTGACAAATATTGTCCAATCGTGGATCAACTAGACTTAAAAGATTTATCTTGTGATTTTCAACTAAACTGTGTAATTAGTTATTTTTTACCTATATTTAATGGTTCATGCATGCAGATAAAAATTAATGTGACGGAGAGAGAGTAAAAAAATTTAGAATTTGGGGTGACTAAACAAAGCCTAGAACTGCACTGGGATCCAATTAAAAGATACGGCAAGGATCAACAGTAGCGGTCACGCATCACGGCATCAGGCGTGGTAGTTGGAGTGCATGCCTGAGATGTGACCTAGCTAGCTGACCCGGACGGGACGCGCGCTCTTGTCATGGGCTCATGGCAAAGATGGAGACACATAAGTACAGTAGTCGAGAGGTTGGTGATGAGCCTACCAGGAAACATGCATGTGTGGCCTATCTATCTATCGTTAACAACCCAATAGAACAAACTGGTCACGGCGCGCGCATGCAGCAGCGCCAGTAGCAGGACTGTTGAAGGACGGAGAAGAGACGCGACGACGATGCGTGCGATGAGATGCTGGAAGGACCGGGCCGGGACGATAGGCCCGGCTGCTTCGTTCCGCTCTGTGCTGGGCTGCTGGCTGCCACTCGCATCCTCGGCGGTTGGGGTGCGCGGCCAGTCCGCCGCTGCATCGAATTGGGCCCATGTGACGTCCAATCAGCAACGCAAAGCCGCTTTATTCGTTGACGAGGATTTTTTTTTTTTTTTTTTTTTTGCGACTAGATTGATCGGCACTCGGCAGCAACAGAACAGTAGTATCTTGTCCTGCACGCGCACCGCGCACGGCATGAAAGCTCATCGAGATGACCTACGTATATCCAGCTATTATTTTATTACGAGAAGAGCAGGCACGCATTTGTCGTGGAGACTGACTAATCATCGGCAGGGGTCGTGGAGACGCTCGATCGATCGCTAGCGCCCAAAAATGTTAGGGGGGCCGCGGCTGGCCTAGCCAAATCGATCATCATCATCAGTCAAATGAAAAGCGTAACTGATCAACAAGGCATGTGTACGCATGCGGCAGATAGGCCGATGCTATGCGGTGCAGCACCTGCCACCACACTGTAGGAGTACAGTAGCGCGAGTACTCCCTCCTCGCAAGAAATCTTCTTTTTTTTAAAAAAAAAGTATTATTTGATATAAACAAAAATGCTACGGTGTAGAATTGAAAAAAAAATTATGGCTCTAATACGTCCTACTACTGTATCATCCTTGTTTATTCCCTGCGGGTACATGTACAGCCTGACGAGCCAAGGATGGCTGCTTCATCGGACAGATCAGTAGCGCGCCGGACACGACACGGGCTGCTGACCTGGCGCCGCCTCGCAACAGGTCGATGCTGCTTGCTGTCCCGGCCGAGCCAGTCCGCGTGGGAGCCGCCGGCGGATTCGCTTTCGCCGGTCCGTTCCGATTCCGAGGACTCGATCGAAGTCCCCCTTGGTGCTCTGCTCTGCTCACACGGACACGGACCACGCCGCGGCCGATCACCTGTTGGCATTCTGGCCAATGCAAGAGCCAAGAGCCGTGGCGAACTGGCGAATCCGCCAGCAGGGGGAGACGGCGATGGCGTATACGTCCAGACGGAGCTCGGAGGATAGAACGGAAGCGGCACCGGCAGTGAATTGGGTTTGGGTCGGCTTCGCCGGTTTGCATTATTGGGCCTGGGCCTGCGCCTGCGGCCCCGGTTGTTCAAACTGCTATGCTAACTCGGCCTTATAATTTATAGTATTCTCTCCCTTCACTCAAATTCTCAACACTAACATTTACCATGCAGTATTGTATAGAGCAGCATTACCTCCATCCACAAAAATCATACACGGATGCTTTCTCAAAAAAAAAAAAAAAAAGGATCATATACGGGATGACGAAAGTGATGTTCGCCTTCAACAGCCGTTGTTGAGTTGTATTGAGTATCCAACATATACGTCCTTTTCTTGGTCCTGATCAAAAACCTGTCCTTACAAAAAAAAAAAAAGATGAAAAAAAAATCGTCCCTGAGGCGGACGTCTTGCGAAGTGCATGCCAGCTAGCTCTGCGAAATCTGTTGGGCATGGGCATCAGCATCGTCTCCAGAGCTATTCTTTGTGGTTTCAACTCCAGTTGGATTCGTTCGTGTATATATGTATACATTGCAGATTATTATTGTGCATGCATGTAGTGTTTCGTGAAGTTTCGCCAGAAAAATGTAATGCAGCACCAGCTAGCTGTCCCCGTCACACGGAAAGCATAATCACTGATAATTAGAAGTTGGCAAGAGCTTAAAGTCAGCCAACAGATCATATAGAATCCAGATGTGACAAGGAAATATGGATGGCAAAACCCCATTTTTCAGAAGGTTTTGTTTGGTTGTCGGAAAACAACAACTATAGGAGAATCTACAAGTATATATGTACTATAAATAATATGATGGACGCATTTTCCGATGAAATAAACATGCGGACTGAGAGCTTGGAGTTTTGTGGATTACTTATTGCGTCCTAGCTAGCTAAAATAATTTTGCGACGTGGCGATCCAAATGCAGAATCAGCCTGAACATGCTCAATATTCGACCGTGTTATCTCATCTCAGATTCGCAACATGGATTTGGTACAACAAAGAGATTTGAATGAGGAGCAGGGCCGGAGGCAGAGCATTCTTACATTCGCCTCCGTCTTACCTCCGCCCCCTTTGTGTTATCCTACCATCTATTCTCTTTGGGTTTTTTTTTTTTTTTTTTGAGATTAACGACATGAGTTTCATCCCTAGGAAAATCATTTTCTACTCTATCTCTCCTTGTCTCCAATGGTTTAGCTTAATCATTAAATGGTGCAAAAGACAAGAGACTAGAATGTGGGCTTAAGAAATAGTCTCGCACAATTCAGAATCCTCCCTTAAAACATGTTGTTCATGGCGACAGTCTTTCTCTATCATATTATTAGCTTAGAACTAGTGCTATCTCATACTGTTAGATACACATTTAGAGCAAGTATTATAATAATACAACTAATTTGCTGGTTGTAAGGTTCCTTCCAACTCTAAATTCATGATAGTGCACTATTAAGAGGACATACATAATATGATAGCAATACATGGTAAAAATTTAACTAGCTAATGGTAATTTTGTTTTTACAATGGTGCCCGTGCACCAGGCACAGTGAATGTGACGTCGCCCTTGCTTCCTTGCATCCTTCCCTCAGCCCATTTATACAGTCGTTAAGCCTCTATTATTAATACATGGCTTATTTGTCTCTCTCACAGAGTTTATTGGTTCTTACAGCGTGCTATGATACTTGCTCTTAGAATATTATCACATCATAAAAAATGTTTATGTGCTAACTTATTAAATGCAAAATAAAACTCCCACTTATTTCTCTATTATAGGTACATGTGCCATTGTTAATGGATACATGCCATTGCCATTGCCTAAACATTAATAAAAAAATTCTTTTAGTTTTTTTCCATTAACTATCTAGGTACCATATTAAAGAAGCCAATTATCTTCGTTGCAACCCTCATACATGTAATATAGTTATTAAATTTGACTTAAAATGTTGACTGCAATTCAAATATTTTTGTTATCGGATATATTATTAGAAAATTAAAGGGATTACTTCATACCAAACATGTTAAAACTAAAAGCTTCCACGGTACGGTTCGACGTTGAACCCAAATGGCAAAAGGAGATACACATATTCATTCTGTCGATGGATTGGACGGCAGCATTCCATGTAACATGATACTTCCTATATTTAATAACATATTGATCAGAATCTGACTTGAGAAGAACAATACCCGTAATTTCCGTGGTAGTTCGGTTCGCTGTCTGATTAATTACTTCACGTTGATTTTCTCTGTCGATAGAAATGATAGCTCACATTATATTTGCTCTCTTCTCGACTTTGTGAACATCGAATATACACCCAAGCATGTACAGTATGCAATGTAAGGCAGGTTATCTGTACCACTCCAACCAAGACGTGAAGAATCATTTGATGTGTTAGTTGGTTCTTCATTGTTTGATTCGCTCGATTATCCTCTGAAACAAATGGAAAGCAAGTGATGTCGTCGTGCCATATTATTGGTCGCTACATTTTACGCAGCAATGACGTTTGCCACGAGGAAACATATGTAGTACACATGTCAGAAGATTTATTCGGCAATTTCGTGATGCTGTTGATCATGCTTTCGTCTTGTATGGGGTATAGGACAAAATGTCATATCTATACACGTACGATGAGTTGAAATTCTATTCGAAATGCCCGTGGCAACAGTCCCGATATGCATGGAATTCAGGGAAGCCTGTAAAAAAACACCACTGGACACCTTCGTACAGTATTGTACACGCTCCACGTGCCTTAAATACTTCTAAGGATAAAATGATCCGACCACGGTACGAATAACTCAATTTGGTCCTAAAAACATCCGTCCACTGTACCCATTTTAGGGCTTACTTCCTCCTTGACTTGTAATACAATGTATTATAACTTTGTTAATATCGTTTTTCGGCACGTGTCAATAAGGATCGAAGACTGGACTAATCGGCAAGGAGGATGGTTTTTCTTCGATGTTGCTTCTGATGTTGTCAATGAGTAGTTGCCGATGAAGGGCAGATTGATCTGGATTATTGCCGATTGGGCTGAAGACGTGTTACCGATGCACTTGAGCCAGCCCTCGAATACGACCCCTCGAGTCATTGACCCCTCGAGGACGGAAATTCCCTCGAGCAAATAGGCGACCCTTGAGCACAGTATACTCTCGGTCGTCTACTCTCCGTACATTGTTGATGAAGCTAAAGAGCTGTTGCCGATGAGAGTGATAGAGAACGAGAGGATTGTTACCGATGAGGCGGAAAGAGCTGTTGCCGATAAGATAGGCAGAAAGACTAGAAGGTTGTTGCCGATGCCAGGGATGTGCCGATGAAGAGATAACTTCATCATGACGGAAGCGGACAGAGGATCGGCGACACGGAGCTTATGATTTTTGTATTATAGTTTAAGTCCAACTCCTATACGAGTTTTATTTCTTTCCTTAAAGAGATAGAGTTTGTATAAGGAATTAGTTTATTTCTTCTATATTTGAGCTTTGCGTGTTAAATTAGTGACTCTTTGATTAGCGGAGTATAAATATATGCCGAGGGGCATTGTAATGGACATCCAAGCATCAATAAACAAATCTACTTTTTATCGCAATTTACTTCTATCAGTATTTTACTTTTTGACGACTTCGTCAAGCATTTTCTTTTTCAACGAGTTCTTTCAAGAATCGACGGGCTGCATCAACTTGATCTCCGGCGACCTTGCAGGTTCCGCGTCTATCGAGCACGATTCAGGCTTTGACTTCCGGGCGTATCGCTGTCGTCTCGTCTGATCTGTTCAACAGTTATCGAATACATTCTGAACTTTGACGTCCGGGCGTATCGTTGTCGTCTCGTTCGAATTTTATTCAAGTTATCATCCTTGTCGATTAACAGGTCAAATCGACTGGCACGCTTCGGATATCGAATTTGGGTATTAGCCCGGTGTGTTTGCAGATAGAATTTTGCATCAACAAACTTATTCTAAGTTAACTTAGTTTAAGTTTGATTAAATTTATAGCAAAGAATATTATCATCTAACACCTCATATAAAGTAAGTTATGAAAACATATCTCATAATAAACCTAATTTTGCTCATTTAAGATGATAAATATGCTTGCTCTTTTTCTGTAAACTTCATCAAAATTGGAATAGTTTGACTTATGATAAACTAAAATGCACTATATTAAAGGATGGAGGGAGTGACTATTATTCCTCCATTCCAAATCATAACATGTTTTGAATTTTCTAGATACGTTGCTTTCACTATAAATTCAAACAAAGCGTATATCTAAGTACATAGTATATAGAAAAGACAAAACGTTTTCTAATTTGAAATGAAGGGAGATAAGTGGCTCCGAACTGAAAATGGCCAACAGATTACCCTCGCACATTGCTTTATTGTTAAGATAAGAATCCGATGTATGGCAAGCTTGTAATTAATAATGGCATTTGATAAATAAATAAATAAATAAATATAAACATATAGTGTCAAAAGTTATGAGAAAAGCATCACAGAGGTGGTCGATTCGAGCTTGACAGTAGAGTTTCACCGCTTTTATTGACCTTTAAGGTGCTCTTACCCATCTCTTTTCACTCAATTCAATCACGTATATCATCACAAGACCAGAGAGCCCAGTTTATTTTTATTTTGTACTACTTCCTCCGTCTTGGAATATAGCGTATTTTCATTAGACAAAAACGACACAAAGTAGATTCAGACTTAATTTCTCTTGCAATATACCGTCGTTTGCTAAAGAACCATTATCTTAGATGCACTTTGACAAATTATTGATACAAGTTCAATGTCTGAGCTTGAGTGTAATTAATTTGAGTAATTGCTAGCCAAAGTTTATAGGATTTGACTTTTCACTACACAAATAAGGTTCATCATTCCAATAAGATGGAGAGTAGTAAATAACGAGGTGGCTTTTTTAGATTAATTAGTAAATAACGAGGTGGCTGAAAAGAAACTACTCTGTTGAATCTAACATCGCAAATTGGTAGTGAGATCGAGACACGGCACATATAAATAAGGTAATTTCAGTACCTCACACGAAACCTCGACAAAAATGCTGAAGAGGCGCTAATCGATGGTTGGCAGCCAATTCACGTCACAAGACTTTTGTCATGGACTAGCCAGCTAAGGATGATTAGAAGGAAGATTATTAGAAGAAATTAAAGATGGGGCGATTTAAACCAGCACATCTCTCTGATTGTCTCCTTACTTATTACACAAAAGAAAAGATGATGAAAAGGACACGTTGGATTGTGACCTTACACTTTTTGACACCGTACCACCTCTCATATTTCCCCTTCCCAAATCCCAAAATGAAGTTTCTCCTCCTGCAAGGCTAGGCGCTTTCATCTATAGCAGACCCCACCACTAGATGCATGCCAACCTGACGACTCCGACGTCAGCAACAATCGTCCGTTTTCTCTGCCATGTATGTAGTATTGGTCACACTAATTTCGCACAAGCATCTTTTTTTTTTATCGTTGTTATTATATTGGGGGTGTCCTGTTGCGAAAACAATGTGCAAATTTATGTCGCTGCCCGTGCGTAGATTGGTTGCATGACAGTGACTACACGTCTCACCTTGTTGCTTGTAGAAGACAGCGGGAGAAAGATCATGTGGTGGCTGGCTTGCGATTGCGAATATTTGCCTGAGACCTCAGTCACGTACTGCTGTGCAATGCAAGACGGTGTGTCGCCCTCGCTGCACAGCCGGCTGCACTTACCCATCGTCGTCGGCGTAGCCATCCTTCATGACTCACCCCCTGTTTGCACTGATAGTAGTGTCCAAAGTTGAGGACCTGATTTTTCATTGTATGTACTCATATGGCATTTGTTGTAGCTACATGTTGCCACAGTACAAATGGGAAATAGAAGTCACCTACCAAATCCTAGGGTCTGGACACGGGATTCTCAAAAACAGGAACGGAGAAGACCCATGATTAGTTTTCCATGTAATTTTGCAATCCTGTATCGATTCAAAAATGCAGGAAAGTTTCCATTGTTTGGCCTTTGGATGAAAGAAACACAAAGCAAAATTCCTATAAGATCTAACCTCACCTCACGCTGTTTTCCTTCCAACCACATATCTTCTCTCCCATCCTCTACCAATGACATCTTCTTGTATCTTGGTCCTCGGATAGACATGGTTTATTGTCTAGAAACCATTTCCTTATCTCTCCTTTTAATTAGAGCGCTACATCATATTTTTCTTATTTGATGAAGATAGAAACCGCCTAGTTTCATGGTTTGGACTGCCCTATCCTCTATTGGGTCCTCCATAGCAGTAAAAACTGGGGCAGTTAAATAATCGGGGACTACGGGAAAAAACATCAACACTTTTGAACATTTTTCTCCATGGACTCGGGGGGGAATAACTCCACCATAAAAGTATCATGTGCCCATAAAAACTCTCCTGGATATTATTTCTCCAAAAATATCCCGACGATATTTATTTATTTACGCAGGAGTACGTCTGGTCTGCAGACCACATCGAACATCTCATACATTTTTCATTTTAATTTTTTCCCTCTCAGAAATATGTATCGAGAAAGAAGAAGAAACCAAACATTATGGTCACCGTGCAAACTTTTATTATTGCAGCACGCTCGTCTGCACACACACTGACACACATACAGGCCGCCAGCACCGTGTACGTCGGCGTGTCGCGGCGACCACGAAGCCTCCATTTCTGATTGATGATTCTGAAACGCCCACGGCTTCCTCTCCCTCTGTCGCTCCCCTGTCCGCGCTGACGGACGACGGTTTTAAAAGGGCCCGTGCGGAGCAAGGATTCTCGGGTCGGGACGGGACCGGAGCAATTCAACCGCAGCAGCGCAGTGGAGACATGTCCCCTTGCACAGGGGTTGTGCCGCGCCGAGGAGGAGGAGGAGGCGGGAGGCGGCGGTGACGGACGGAACAGAAAGCGCGGGTCTTGCTGCTGGGCGGCCGCCGCCTGGTTCCCGGGTCTTGTTGGGCGGACGCGGGCGCGGGCCATCGTCGATCGCCTTCCGCCGCGTGGTTCTTGTGGCTGCCTCCGTCGTCCCTGCCCCGGGTTGCGGGGTTGAGGTGATTGGTGGAGGTGAGGAGAGCTTTCCTTCCCGTTTCACGGAGGACTTGTTCTTCTACTCCGCGCTTTCTTCGGTTTCTTTCCTCTCGGGGACTCAGCTCTGTTCGTTCTTCTTTCCTCCGCGATTTGTTCTGTGTCCGAATTGTGTGGTTTCTTTCTTGGTGATTTTTGCTTTCTTTCTTGGGGACCCAAGTGAAGTGGTTCTGGTTCTTCTCTCGGCTCCGATCGACGGGTACGGTTTGTGCGAAGGCCGAAGGGGCGCACACACATGAACTTGAGGATTGGTGTGCGATTGAATTGGGGCTTTGAAGTTTGAAGATAAAATTGTTAAAGACGTTTTCTTTTCTTTTTTCCTCGAGCCGATAAGCATTGGATTGGTTTGTTTTTTTTAGATTGGTTTGTGTTCTTGAGAAGGTCCTGCTTCGAATCGCGTGGGATACTGACTGTTAGATATGTGTGACTCAACTGTTTGTCTCTTTTGGTTTCCAGTGAAGATCGTCAACTTCAACTCTTCCGGCGCTGGCAGCGAGGTAAGTAGAGAGGCCACGGAAAGATCGGCATTGGGACGCGTAGGCGCCTCCTCCGGGGATGGACCGTCGGAGCTGGCTGTGGCGGCGCAAGTCGACGGACAAGAGCCCCGCCGACACGGAGACCTCGGCGTCCTCTGCATCCGAGAGGATCACTGATGAACAGGTGCGCAGTTTTTCTCCTCGTCCTTCTTCTCACCCTATACAGAAACGTTCATCGTCCATCTAGCCATGCTCTGAATTCTGCATTGCTACAATGTCGTGCTCAATTTTACAAGGAAGCATAGTGAAATCCATTTCTCCATGTTTTAGGCGCGTCTAGTCAGATACTCACGAATTAAGTTAAAAAAAAATCCTGACGAATTCAGTTCAGGGAGAGGGAGGTGTAATCAGACAACAGTAGCAGTCTTGGCATTGAATTGAAGAATAATAATCCCCAGTGTAGGAGTGAACCACAAGCAAGCAAGCGTTGCAGTGACCAGGGCGTTCATTTGACTTTCCCGGTCCTGCAACTGCAGAGTCCTTCAGTTAACAGGTCATGTAGCATGTGCAGTGCATGTGAGGTTTCATTTCATCCAGTGCCAGATGTGCTGGGCCTCTTGTAGTTGTAGCCCTGCTAATCTACCACCATTCACCAAGTTGCAATGCAACACACAAATTCTGCAAAAATCGAAAGCTCCAGTAGCGCTATACTGGGATTTCCGACTGACGGGACAAATTCCTTGCTGTTCCTGGCCCTAATTTCGGATGCTGTGTCAGTATAGGGACCCTTGTTGGTACTGTACCTTCAGATGTTTCAGCAACTCTGTATATAATGTGTAGGCTTAACTTCTTGCCTGCCAAAAACAGGATAATTGCGCGAAATGCGGCGTTAGCCGTAGACCTCCTAACAGCAAATCAATCATTTGGGCAAAGGCATACTGACCGTACTCATCATCTACGTGCCCACATGGCACTGAGGGCCAGCAAGATTCATCAGTTTTTCTCATGCTTTCCTCCTGCATGCATTGCTGTGGCGGGCAGCAAAGCTACAATGCTGACCAGACCCCTCTGTTCATGATCATGTGAGAATTCCATCATCCATTAGGCCACTCATAAGGGTAGTGTGGTGTGGGGGTAGAGGGCGAGACCGGCAGTGCTGTCCTGGTGGTCTCCATGTCCATGCCAAGGTAGGCTCGGCTCGTCTCGGCAGGGCAAAGCCCTACCTGGCCTGGCCATTGCCGGCCCTGCTGCCTGCCCATGGACAACGAGGAATTGTGGGTGTTTGTCACACTCCATTTTTAAGGATAAAAATAGAATGTATAAATAGCCTTATATACGCCTCAGGAACAGTCGCACATATAGGATGACAAATTACAAAGAGTATCTTCACCCTGTTTGTTACATAACGAACCAATATTTATTACAGAGTATTGCGCATAAACAAATAAATAACTAATATAACTTTATTGCGGAAGCTCCACACAGGGACACGTCAACTGGTGAACACCAAGCCTAGTACTCATCACGATAGCTCTCATTCCAACCTTCATCTGTTACCCATCCGGGATTTTCCAAAATTAAAAGTAAAGCAAGCGTAAGTACACAGCCGTACTCAATAAGCATAACATGGGTTAATAAGGCGCAAATAAGCTGACACGGTTTGACTGTATTTAGCTTTTATACATTAATCATATTAAGGCATAGCATCAAGGTAGTGATAATTTCTATATTCTCATGATCAAAATAACATTAACCAGTGTGTAGCAATAACGACATCAAGATGAACACATTAACAATTTGAGAACCATTATCTTTATGTAAATGTGTCAAGGCCGCCCTAACCGAAGGGCACGGACAATATATTGATTTAAACTCTGATCAGAGGTGTACACTTTCACTGTGAGTCATATTTTACAACCGAGTGGATTTATAACTTCCAAACCACTACAAAACATATAAAGCCTCCTATAGGTTCTCCTAACCAATCAGAGATACGAAAAACGTTGTGTGTAGGAACCTCCCTTCCAATATGGCATAATCCTTCCCGGCTATACTCATAAGGACAGAGGCTGCCCTATACCCCAACTTCCAGACCACTAACCAGCTAAAAAGGGCCTACAAGTGACTAGAGCCAGAGCCATATAGCCCTCGCAGCTGTACGGATTCTCCATGATAAATCACTTACAGACAAGAGTTCGTGTTTGTTAAAAGTCATCGTTTTCGTTGATAGCATAACACACATCAATTTATAAGATCATGACCATTAGAGCACTAGCATCATAACTACCCAATGCAACCCAAAAGGTCCAAGGAATCAGGTTATCAAATCTAGTTATAAACTCTAGGGTCATCAAACAGACACATACATATGAATTGTTATTTATAGTGAATAGGTAACAAGGAAGATCCATGCTATACTTGCCTTGATTCATAAAGTCCTGCTGATCCTCAAAGTAGCCTGCTCAACAAAAACCTCACCGTCTGAACTCGACATTAACAATTAACACTAGACAATCTAATCGAGCATACATACACGAAGCAAACAAAGAGTTATTAGAGGAACAGTACACCAATCTCATCAAAACAGAATAAAAAGCTTATAAAACTCTTCTACACGCTGCTACGATCGCACAGACGTCAAGTTCATAAAAAACGGAGTTATAACGGCGAAGTTATGAATTTTCAAAGATTTCCTATAGACAAATAAATA
Organism: Bothriochloa decipiens; assembly: GCA_023333625.1. Lineage (NCBI taxonomy): Eukaryota > Viridiplantae > Streptophyta > Magnoliopsida > Poales > Poaceae > Bothriochloa > Bothriochloa decipiens. Next base: position 13,000,160 of record CM041631.1, on the reverse strand, counting down.
CTTAAATATAGACTAAAAATATAAAGTATCCAAAATACTTTAACAGTAGCACCACTGCGTAGATTACGAAATTATGAATTTAACGGAATTTGAACGGACCAAATCGGAGTTAAAACGTGAAAGTTATAAGCTTTTAAAGGTAATGGCAAAACTGTAAATAGATAAAACGTATTCAGAAACCGAAAAGGAAAAATACGTTTTCAGAGGATAAAACGTATTCTGGAACCTATTAAAAGAAAAATACGCTTTTCAATGGACAAAGCGTATTATGGATCTGTTAAACAGAAATTACGTTTTTCTATAGAGAAAACGTATTCTGTCGAGGCCGCCAAGGGCTCTTAACAGATTAGGCCGAAAGACAGGGGGTTATTTGCAAAACTTGCCACGCGAAGGATTACGGGCGACTGTGGGCCGTTGAATCTAAGATCAACGGTCCAGATTGGTCTGGCCAGTCGGCCTCGCCGGGGAAGACGCTCGACGCGGCGGCTGCCATCGCCGGCGGTGAGAAAACTCGCCGGAGAATTTGAACCAGCTGACTCCGGCCACCATTTACACCAAGATTGGTACCAATCGCGAGAGGAGCTCACGCAGCGCTCACCTGCGTAGAAGATGGAGGTCGAGGCGAAGCAGGGACGGCGTGCGGCTCGGAGAGGCGGACGGCGGTGAACTGCGCACGGTGAGGGCTCGAGTTAGATGAAATTGAACCAGAAGAACAACTCCAAGACGCTCAGGAGGTCAAGGCGGAGCTTGCCGGCCGGTAGATGACGAAGATGACCCGAGGATTGCGGCCAATTTCTTGCTCCGGCGGAACGGCGACAATGGCGGCTAGGGTTTCGGCGGTTGCTGCGAACCGAGCGAAGCAAGGCGGCTGATAGGGTTTCGATAGGGGTTGCGGGCGCGGAATAAAGGATTATATAGCCTGGAGGGCGAGGGTGCGACCGGGCGTAGACAGCACGGGTCATGCGGAGTCGGAGTCGGGCTTCAACTCGGTGTTGAGTCCGGTCGGAGGAAGAAGATGATGCGGGTCCCGTGTGTCAGCCAGAGAGAGGGGGTGACGCGAGCGCGTGGAGCGGCGGTCGGCTTGCTAGGCCTGGCCTGGCGGCCCATGATGAAGCGGCGGCGCGCGCGGCTGCTGCTGACGGCCTTGATGGGCCGGCCAAGGAGAAAGGAGAGGCGGACCGCGCGGCAGTGACTCGGGCCGAGCGAGTGCGGGAAGGAAACAGGCCGACTTGGGCGGCTCAGGCTGCTCGGCCAAAAGCAGGAAAAGAAAAGAGAGGGAAAAGAAATGATCTTTCTTTTATTCAAACCCTTTTTCAAATGCAACTTCAAATAAATTTTGAATTTCAATTCAAATTCAAACACCACAATAAAAAAATATGCACCAACATGAATGCTCAAACATGTTTCTACCATGGTCCAACTTTATTTCATAAAACATTTATTTTGCCTAATTATTTATTTAAAAAAATTATTTTGGCTATTTTTGAAAATTTGAAAAATCTAGGGTGTTACAGGTTGGTTGGGATGGGACGGGCTTTTCCTCTGACAACATCATGGCTACGCTTAGCAGGATGCGTTTCCTGGTCTTGGTTGGTTGGCCGTTCGGCCGATTCTTCCATGTGCTGCAGCTGCACTGTTGTACACAACCCAAATGGCTCATCCTGTTGCTGCTGCGTGCTGGCACAGAGCAATCAAGATGCCCCTCTCGCGTCCTTCCAGCTCTCTCGTCCTTCCAGCTCTAGTCCTGTGCTGGGCGGTTCATGACTGAGAGTACCTTGGCGCCATTGCTCCTGCTCCACATCTTTGACCGGAGCTGGCCTTCTCTCTCTGCAGTCTCCATGGTAATGTCAATCGGGAGTAATTGGGATTTATGGAGTTGTGATGTGCTGAAAGCTGTGACTGACAGCCTTTTGCCTGTAGGCTAACATGGTCCCGCGAAAGTACCGTGCTGTGCATTTCGATGTGACGGTGTTTGTGCCCTGACAGCAATAGATTCTGGCAAAAATTTCTTTTGTGCTTCCGGTGGACGATCCCTATTGCATTTACTGAAATTTGAAATCTTTCAACCATCTCGCTGTTGTGTAATAGTATTTCAAATCTTTTTTTTTGAAAAATATTATTTCAAATCTTATGAAAGAAAAATTCATATTGGTGACCGAAGTTTGAGATAGGTCGAATTCTTTAATCTGATGAAGGATATTTGACTGTTTTGTTTTCTTGATCAGGATACTGCCAAGAGCTCTCCAAATTCGACCCAGTCGCCGGAGATCACATCGAAAGAATTGGAGGACGATAACAATGTCAAGGTGAAGGTATTGAGTGAGAGACTATCATCCGTAGTTCTGGATATCCGTGCGAAGGATGATCTCGTGAAGCAGCATTCCAAAGTTGCAGAGGAGGCTGTTCTAGGTACGGCCCCTCTGATATAACAGTGAATCAGGAATTTGCAGTTTCTGAACATAAAAGTTCAGATAAATAAATCTCAACTGTGATTCCTTTGTACTAGGATGGGAGAAGGCTGAGAAGGAGATCGCGTCACTGAAGGCACAGCTGAACGCTGCAACGGCTAAGAACTCTGCGCTGGAGGACCGGCTCGTGCACCTCGACGGCGCCCTCAAGGAATGTGTCCGGCAGCTCCGGCGCGCCAAGGACGAGCAGGACCAGACGGTGCAGGACGCCCTAGCACAGCAAGCGCGGCAGTGGGAGTCCCACAAGGCCGACCTCGAGCTGCGCATCGTCGAGCTCACGGCGAGGCTGGAGGCCAAGTCCGAGCGCTCGGCGGTGGCCGCCGCCGACGGCGACACCGGTTCCAGGCTAGCCGCACTGGAGAAGGAGAAATCGGCGCTGAAGGTACAGCTGCTCGCCAAGACGGAGGAGCTGGAGCTCAGGACGATCGAGAAGGAGCTCAACCGGCGTGCGGCGGAGACGGCGAGCAAGCAGCAGCTGGAGGGCATCAAGAAGGTGACCAAGCTCCAAGCCGAGTGCAGAAAGCTGCAGGCCGCCGCACAACGGAGGCCGGCCGTCAACGTCGAGCTCCGGCGTTCTCCGAGCTCCGCCGGCGCCGAGTCGGTCACGGACTGCCAGTCCGACTGCTCCGACTCATGGGCGTCGGCCCTCATCACCGAGCTCGACCAGTTCAGGACCGACAAGAGCGGCGCAAGCACGCGGACCGCGAGCCTCGCGACCGCGGACATCGGCGTCATGGACGACTTCCTCGAGATGGAGAAGCTCGCCTCCGCGAACGGCTCGTCGAAAGGTGACGCCGTCGAGGACGCGAGCGGGCAGCTGGCGAAGCTTGAGGAGAAGGCCAGGAAGCTGGCAGCCGAAAAGACCGAGCGAGAGAAGGCGCTGCACGAGGCTCAGCGCGAGCTGAGGACTTGCCGCCACCGGTTAATGGTGGCAGAGGAGAGATCAGCCGAGCTACAGCGGCAGCTGAACCTTGCCAATGGCGAGAAACACGCCATGGAGGCCGAGATGGAGGCTGCTGAGGCGAAGACAGAAGAGCTCGAGCTCGCCCGCGCCGAGATCGCGGGGTTGCTGGACAAGGGGCGCATCCTGGAGGAACGGCTCGAGTCTGAGAAGGCGCTGACGCTTGAGCTCGCAGCCAAGTACCAGGTTATGGAGGCACTGGAGGCAGAGAAGAGGGAGCTGAGCGCTCAGCTGGAGACGTCACGGTCGGAAGCCAAGAAGCTCAGCGACAAGATCGCCCTGATGGAGAGGAAGCTGGAGGTGGAGAAGGCCTTGTCGATCCGGCTGGCGACGAAATGCCATGGCATTGATGCTCTGGAAGCAAAGAAAAAGGGCGTCGAGCTGGAGCTGGAGTCGGCACGCGAGGAAATTGCCTCTCTGCAAAACAAGGCTAGTAGCTTGGAACTGCGAGTCGAGGAAGAGAAAGCGTCGTCTGCTGCACTAGCAATGCGGTGCCAAGAACTGGAGGAGCTTCGATCCCAGGTGGAGTCTTCGAATTCGCAGATCGTTGAGCTGAATGAGAAGGTTAGAATGCTCGAGGATGCAATCGAGAAACAGAGGCCAGTGACAGTGGAATTGGAGTCTCAACTCCAGTCGAGGCACTCTGAAATCAGTAGCCTGAAGGAGGATATAAACCAGATGCAGATGAAACTGGAGAGCCAGAAGAACCTGTCATCAGCTTACATATCTGCACTGGGTGCTTCTGAAACTGAGAAGAAGGAGCTGGCTAGTCGGTTCGAGCTCAGAGAGAAAGAATTCGAGGAATTACGTGGGAAGATGAGTTTGCTGGAGGAACAGATCCATAAAGAGAGGGCACGGTCATCCGAGTTCGCAATAAAATGTCAGAAGATGGAGGAACAAATCTCCTGCAGAGCTCTTCTTGGCCACCAACCAGTGAAATCTGTGGCAATCAGAGATCTTCAGATTAGAAAGGTAACTTCTATTCCATGGAACAAAATTGGCACCTCATTGCCATTCATCTTGTCTTATTGTTTGCATGTGATTGGTGTTACTGATGAAATCCTACACCTTTTTTTAAAACAGGAGACAGAGCTGGCCAAGGCTGCAGGGAAACTGGCCGATTGCCAGAAGACGATAGCTTCACTGAGCAGCCAGCTGAAATCCCTGGCCGATTTCGATGAATTCCTCCCTGAAACCGAGACCGAGACTAGTGGTGCTGACTCAGCCGACGCCTGGGACAGCGATCTGAAGCTGCTCCATCCTGCAACTGCAAGTTATCCCACGTAGATTGGTTGTTTGGCAGTCACATGATTCACTATCCTCGTTGGCAAGTGGACAAGGAAACTGTTTTCGTTTGGCTTCCGCCGGATGATTGCTGTGATGAGATTGCCATGATCTTCCCCCACATGTCATATAGAGTTAACAGTTTATAGGTGAGCAAATGTTCATATGGAAGCTGTTTATAGAGTTGGTTGGTGAAGCCTCAAAGGAACTCATATTGAAGATTATCTTTGATCGCCCATTCTCCCTGTCGCTTGGAAATGGCTTTTACCCAACATGCGATTTATATTTTGCACGAGTGGATTGTATAGTGAATGGAATATTCAGTTAGATCTGAAACATTCTCATTGTCAGAAGACTCCAGAAACACACATGGCATGTCAATCAATCGAACCATGCCTTGTAGAAAAGCTGTTGTTTCCAAAGCACATTCCAGGTAGTTGCTACCACCCTGACCATCTACTGAAGGCTTGAACTTAAGCCAACCACAACCCTATCTTATCAGGGATCGCAGCGTGCTTGAGCTCAACCGGAAAGAATTGGCAGCAGGTCTGCCCCTAGAAAGTTACACAGCATACAGATAACTGAAGCCTGAAGAAACATAAGACAGAGTTGACAATGACAGGTGAAACTGGATGCACTCTTGGTCTTTTGGGGGCGGACTTCGATTTGAATTCTTTGATTGGATTAGGCTTAACGCCTAACAGAGGTAGCACACAATTAGATTCTCTGGTGGCAATCCAGCTAGTGACACATATACAGCCATTCAAAAAATATATATATCTCGTAGAACGGAAGATGAAATTCCCTTGCAGGGTTTCAAAAGGGATACACTGTTGACTGTTCCAAACTGACTACAACACAAAATTGTGTAATTCTGCAAAATCAAGTAAAAGGTGATAATGAGATAAATGATACTTTTTCTAGGCGACCAGCTGTTTCTTGCTCTTCTTCAGGCGTTTGCTTCTTTCTCCAGATTTTCTTCTCTTGGGACTGCACATTTCATTGTCGCTGTCTGGCTCCTCGTCCTGTTCAATAGTTCTACTCTTCTTTTTCTTCTTTTCTTTTCTGGCATATATTACACCATTAATATCGCTATGGTCGACCACTCCAACTTGTTCTTCGTCCTCTTCAATTGTTCTACTCTTCTTTTTCTTCTTTTCTTTTCGGACTTGAGCCTTAGTCTCATCCTCTGTTGTCTTACTCTTTTTCTTCTTTTCTTTTCCAACTTCAGCCTCAGCCTCCACTGAAGACTCCAGTTGCTTGGGTGTCTCTCCAGGCTCTATGGCAATAATAGTGTTAGCATAGGACCACGTAGATGTCCTTGGAGGAAATGGGATTTATGAGTAATGCCATCTCAGGTCTACAGCCTAAAAAGGTTGTGATGGCAAAAGGGGAGCAGCCATCTCAACCACCACGTTATTCAGAATATGTGAATGTTAACATTGCCTATTGTTTAACTTCTTCTAATCTTCTAAACTAAGAAAATGCTTTTGAAACTACAAACAAGAAACAATTGGTGAGCAGTGAAAACTGTTGTGGATAGATAATAACCTTCAATAGAAAAATGTGAATCAAGAACCACAGTTGTAAGATGCTGCTTCAGAAAGACCTGCACAAGAACAAGACAACTAGTTACTAATGGAAATAGCTCAAATAAACTTGAAATAATTCATTTACATTGAGGTAAAAAATTGAAACTGTTAGTCTCTGGATCCTTGCTCTAGGTGTGAGCAGGATCCTTACTCTCATCGAGAGGATAGCACACAGAGATCTCAGAGTTGAGGCAATTTTCTGGGTTTATTTCTCACACCATGCTATACCAACCTTAGGGGTTGGGGATACATATTTATAGGCTGCTAACCAGCCAAGCATATGCTAAGATGCTAGTCTAAGATGCTGACCTAGATGCTGTCCTAGATGCTAGTCAAGATGCTGTCCTTCTGCTGTCCTAAAAGCAATCAAGGATGCTTTTACAAAGGACACAAGGACACAAGGACCATGTGCTCTTGCAGCGCACACACACAGGGACTTATCCATCACTCTCCCCCTAAGTCTTGTGTGACTCCTTGTGAGGTATCTGAGCCATCCCGATCCTGGCGCGAAGTTCCTGGAACTTGACTCGCCCAAGGGACTTGGTCAGGAAGTCGGCGAGCTGGTCTTGGGTGTTGATGTAGTTGGCCCGGACACTCCCTTCCTCCAGGCAGCTCCTGATGAAGTGATACCTCACCCGGATGTGCTTGCTGCGCTCATGGAAGACTGGATTCTTCGCCAAGGCCAAGGCAGACTTGTTGTCCACCCTGAGCTCCACTGCCTCTGCGTCTCTGCCAAGGAGATCGCCAAGCAGCCAAGCCAGCCACAAAGCCTGAGTAGCAGCGGTAGTGGCTGCGATGTACTCTGCCTTGCAGCTGGACAGAGCCACCACCTGCTGCTTAGCCGACTGCCAGCTGATCAGACACTTGCCGAGGAAGAACAGCGTCCCGCTGGTGCTCTTGCACGTGTCGATGTCGCCGGCGTGGTCGCTGTCGCTGTACCCGATGAAATGTGCCGCGCCGGGGCACCTCGGGTAGTGCAAGCCGTAGTCGGAGGTGCCCGCGACATAGCGGAGGATCCTCTTCACGGCCTGCTGGTGCTCCGTCGTCGGTCGCTGCATGAACCGGCTGACGTAGCCGACGGCGAACGCCAAGTCCGGTCGCGTGTGGACAAGGTAGCGAAGGCTGCCCACAATGCGCCGGTACTGCGTCGCGTCCACCTCCTCCTCCGTACTCTCCCGGCTCAGCCTCAGCCTCTCCTCCATAGGAGTGTGGGCTGGGTTGCAGCCGGTGAGACCACCAAGCTCCACAATGCGCTTGGCGTAGGCAGTCTGGCGAAGGGAGGTGCCGGAGCTGTCCTGGTGGACTTCGATCCCCAGGTAGAAGGAGAGAGGGCCCAAGTCGCTCATCTGTAAGGTCGCCCTCATCTTCTCCTTGAACGCCTCGATCTCCACCTCCTTGGTACCGGTGATCACAAGATCGTCGATGTAGACACCTACCAGCAGGGCCTTTCCTCCACTGCCCCGTCGGTAGATGGCCGCCTCGTGCGGGCTTTGCTCGAAGCCCATCCCCTTCAACGTGGAATCCAGCTTGGCATTCCAGGCCCTCGGTGCCTGCCGCAGGCCGTAGAGGGCCTTGCGCAGGCGAAGCACCTTGCCCTCCTTGCCGGGAACTGTGAATCCCGGCGGCTGACGTATGTAGACCTCCTCCTTCAGGTCGCCGTTAAGGAACGCCGATTTGACATCCATGTGATGGACACGCCAGCCCTCCTGGGCAGCTAGCGCAAGGAGGAGTCGCACGGACTCCATCCGTGCCACGGGGGCGAAGGCGTCGTCGAAGTCGACCCCCTCCTGCTGCACGAAGCCTCGTGCCACCAAGCGAGCCTTGTGCTTGACGATGGCACCGGCTTCATCCCTCTTCAGCTTGAACACCCACTTAAGGGTGATCGCGCGGTGATCACGAGGGAGGTCGGCGAGCTCCCAAGTGCGGTTTTGCTCGACCGTGTCCATCTCCTGCTGCATCGCGACACGCCATGTCGCGTCTCCCTCCGCCTCAGCGAAGGAGCGAGGCTCACCGTCCTCATGTGCCAGGTGCAGCTCCGCCTCGAAGTCGTGTACCGCCAGCCCAGGGACAGGGTGGTTGCTGAGGATGTTGTCCATGGTGCGGTAGCGTAGAGGCTCGTCGTCGTGGTAGGCGTCGACGCGGTCCTCATCGTCGGACAGCGGAGTGGCGAACTCCACCGAACGCTGACGGGCCAAAGCTGCTGGTGCCGATCTTGGAGATGCCGGCGCCGGTGCAGGAGTGCGTGGCGTAGCCGGTGCAGGAGTGCGTGGTATAGCCGGTGGTGGTGGTGGACTCGCTGGTGGCGGAGGCGGTGGACAACTCGCCGAAGCTGATGGCAAGCCGGTTGCCGAGGAGGACGAGCTCGGTGAAGATGAGCTGCTAACTCCCCCCGCTCCCTCCAGGTGGACGTAGTCGACGACGAAGTCCCTGAGGGTCGAAGCCGAGCCGTCGTCCACCGCCTTGTCCCAGGTCCAGCCTCGCCCTTCGTCGAACACGACGTCCCGGGAGATGCGGACGCGCTGTGTCGCAGGGTCGAGGATGCGGTAGGCCTTGGCGCCCTCCGCGTAGCCGATGAACACTCCTGAAGTGCTCCGGTCGTCGAGCTTGCCGACGTGAGTGAGCTCCTTGGCGAACGCCAGACAACCGAAGACGCGGAGGTGGCTCACCCCCGGCTTGCGCCCGTGCCAGGCCTCGTACGGCGTCTTGCCGTCAAGCGCCTTGGTGGGCGAGCGGTTGAGGAGATGGACGGCAGTCATCACCGCCTCCCCCAGTAGATCGCCGGCATCCCTCTCTGCTTGAGGAGGGCGCGGGCGGTGGCTACCACCGTCTGGTTGCGGCGCTCGACGACGCCGTTCTGCTGCGGGGTGTACGGCGCGGTGAAGTGGCGCTTGATCCCCTCATCGGCACAGTACGTCGCGAACTCAGCCGCCGTGAACTCGCCGCCGTTATCCGTGCGCAACACCCGAAGGTTGCGGTCGCACTCCTTCTCCGCAACAGCTTGGTGGTGCTTGATGGCGTCCGCGGCTGCCCCCTTGGTGTCGAGGAGGACAGCCCACATGTAGCAGGACACGTCGTCGACGAGGAGGAAGTAGCGTCGTCCTCCAGGTGTAGCCGGTGTCACGGGGCCACACAGGTCGCCGTGCACGAGCTCCAGCTTCTCCTTGGCGCGGAAGCTTGCTTGGCGGGGAAAGGACAACCGTCGCTGCTTGGTGAGGACGCAGGTGTCGCAGAACTGCTCCACATGGTCGACGCACGGCATGCCCTGCACCATTTCCTTGTTGCCGAGCTGCTTCAGGGCCTCGAAATTGAGGTGCCCAAAGCGCTCGTGCCACCGCTAGGCCTCATCGTCCCGCCGAGCTGCAAGACAAAAGGGTTGCGCCACCTGTACGTGAAGAACATAGAGGCGGTTGCTCCCCCTGTTCATCTTGGCGAGAAGTCGGTGACGGGGATCCCAAATGCGAAGCACGCCGTCATGGATCTCCACACGCGAGCCGTTCTCATCCAGCTATCCCAAGCTGATGATGGAGTTCCTCAACGCGGGGATGTAGTAGACGCCGGTGAGCAGCCGGTGCTCGCCGTTCTTGGCGCGAAGATGACGGAGCCGGCGCCCTTGATCTCCACGGCAGAGGCGTCCCCGAACTTGACAGAGCCTCGAACGTTGGAGTAGAGCTCGGAGAAGAACTCCCGCCGGCCTGTCATGTGGTGGGTGGCGCCGGTGTCGAGGCACCACCCATCGATCTTGCTGCCGCTGCCGGACCCGCTGCTGAGGAGGGCATGTGCCTTGGGCTCGTCGAGGTGGAGAAGGGCCGCTGCAACCGGTGCTGCTGGAGGTAGCTCGGCGCTCGCATGTGCCATGAACAGAGCTTGTTGCTCCTCCTCTGCCTGCGCGACGTGGGCCTGGGCGCGTCGTGGCTGTCTGCAGTCCCTGGCCCAGTGACCAGCACGGCCACAGTTGTGGCAGGCGTCATCTTGTGCCGGCTTGGGCTTCTCGGCGGCGCCGCCCTGGGCACCTCTGCGGGCGCCGCCCTCGGCGCGCCCTTGCGCCCCGGCCTGGGCGCCTTTACGTGGCTTGCCGCGCTTGCCACGCTTGCGGCCGGCTGTTGCGGAAGAAGGCTCCCCCTTCTTCTTGTCACCTTGGCCGGCAGCCCACTGCTCCCGGGTGAGAAGGAGCTTCCCACCAACGGTGGTAGGCCCCGAGAAGGGTTGTGGCTCATCACCGTCGACGACCTTGAGGCGACCTATCGCCTCTTCGATCGACATCGTGGAGAGGTCCAGCAGGGACTCGATTGAGCGAGCCATCTGCCTGTACTTCTCGGGGATGCAGCGGAAAAGCTTCTCGACAGCTCTCTCCTCGCTGTAGGTGTCATCGCCAAACTGCACCAACTTCTGCAACAGAGTGTTGAGACGGAGAGCAAAATCATCGACGTCCTCACCAGGCTTGAAGGCCAGGTTCTCCCACTCCTTGCGAAGTGCCTGCAATGTGGACTTGCGGGCGCGGTCGCTGCCGATGCGTGCTGCAGCAATGGCATCCCAAGCCTCCTTGGCAGTCCGCTTGCTGGTAAGCGAGAACTGCATCTCGGACGGGACTGCAGCGATGAGGGCATTCAGTGCCCGTCGATCCTGGTCGTAGTCGACGTCGCCGTACCGGACTGCCTCCCACATGTGCAGCACCTGAAGTCTCACCTTCATCACCGCAGCCCACTCAACATAGTTGGTCTTGGTGAGGGTAGGCCACCCACCACCAGGGCCAACGTCCCTGGCAACAGCCTGGTACCCGTGGTAGCCACGGTACCGGTCCGGGGAGAGAGAGCCACGCTGCCTACGATGGCCGTGCTCTTCCTCGACCCGTCCACCGCCGTGCCGGTTGCCCTCGTGTCCGACACGGCCGTGTGCGCGCTGCTCCTGGCGCTCGAGCCAAGCGTTGGCTCGACGTGCAGCACGCTCGTCCCGCTCGGGGAAGTCCTGCTCGCGGTCCAGTTCGGCGTCCAGCCGCGCAGCAGCCTCCCGCAGACGTATGGCCTCCAGTGCCCGCTCTTCGCGGGCCGCGTGGTTGGGGTAGCGGTTCCCTGCACTCGAAGCGCCGCCGTCGCCGTGCGCGCCTCCTCCAGGAGCGTCGCCGGGCTCATGGGCACCTCCTCCAGGAGCATCGCCGGGCTCGTGGGCGTGCGCAGCTGCCCACTGCGCCGCTCGCCCTCGCCCTGCCTGCCTCTCCAGCTGCTCAAGGTCCGGGTCGGCGCTGTCATCAGCAGAGATGGAGCTGCTGTGACTGCCGCGCAGGTCCTCAACCTCCTCTGCGGCTGCACGCGCTGCATCCGCAGCTGCTGCTACCTCCACCTCCGCTCTGGCTGCTGCCAGCTCCGCTTGGGCCAGCCTTGACGCCCTCGCTGCTACTGCAGCGGTTGCTGCCGCCGCTCGCCTGCGCTCCTCTGCCGCGGCGAGGTCGGCCTCCTGCCGACGCCGCGCGCTGGAAGCGGCCGAGTGCTGAGACTGCCCTCCTGTGGTCATGGCACGCTGCTGCACGAGGGGCAGAGGCTGCCAAAACAGCTGCTGGGGCTGCTGCGAGGCAGGGAGCTCGACTGGAGAAGGGATTAAGCAGGAAATGCTCAGGCTACAGGATAGTACAGCTCCGATACCACTTGTTAGTCTCTGGATCCTTGCTCTAGGTGTGAGCAGAATCCTTACTCTCATCGAGAGGATAGCACACAGAGATCTCAGAGTTGAGACAATTTTCTGGGTTTATTTCTCACACCATGCTATACCAACCTTAGGGGTTGGGGATACATATTTATAGGCTGCTAACTAGCCAAGCATATGCTAAGATGCTAGTCTAAGATGCTGACCTAGATGCTGTCCTAGATGCTGTCCTAGATGCTAGTCAAGATACTGTCCTTCTGCTGTCCTAAAAGCAGTCAAGGATGCTTTTACAAAGGACACAAGGACACAAGGACCATGTGCTCTTGCAGCACACACATACAGGGACTTATCCATCAGAAACAAGTATATTATCAACTGTCAGTGACCAAGTTATTTCATTTTGTTTGTCAAAATGAAGGCCCAAAATTAGATCAGAATGCAGTAAAACAAAATTAACTCCAAGATATGCTTGAATGTTACGTCAGCACTCAGCACAGTTCTTGAACTTACAGCAGATAGCAACTGTCTTGTGTTTGTGTCCCAGATACGTAAGTAGCTATCCAGTCCTACAATGACAAACATTTTCTGAGTTATCCATAATTTTGAAACTTGATGTTTACTTCGTAACAGAAACTATCTAGAATGTCAAGTGAAACATGCATCACAGTAAAAAGAAATGAGCCTTTCTGGAGGTTAGCCTCACCGCAAGATGCTATCAAAGGTAGCTTTGGATGCCTAACAATAGATCTAATACTTCCACTGCATTTGCCAATATAGCATCCCAACAATTTCCCTGAAAAAAGGAGGAAAGTATTAATTTTTCAATTTTAGTAACAAAGAAAAATCAAAATAGTAATAGTGATAATAAAGCTGTTAAATGGTAGTTCATCATCGCTTGCACATGTGAATATGTGATTCTTTCAACAGCACAAGCATGAGGGTATCCGTGGACCTGTGCAAGTTACATATTCAATCCATTCTCTTCCTGTTGTGTTATCGATACCCTATTTTCTATCCTTAACTATCAACTAAATAAACAACAGTTTTATATAAATTATTATAGCCCATGTTCAGCCTGCCCAGAATGTGTATTTCTATCAATACACATGTAGGTCAGCATTGCTTTAGTTGTAATACACCTTAGCTGCATATTACTGGCTAGCTGAAGAAAAACAAAGGTACCAACAGTGGAACCTAAGGTGCATTGCCAGTTGAAACCATCGAACATACAAAGAAAATTAACATAACATTCTAAAGAATGTATCATATGATCAAGTTTTCAATTATATGTTTATACAAGAGGATAACATATAGCAGCATGCCAGCACACCATACCTGTTCTCATGTCAAAGGAAGCAAGATCCCCTGTTCCTGTGCCAATATAGACATCATGCCCGTTTGGATCAGCAGCAACTGCCTTCATTGGTGACTCCCTAAAATCAACAGTGATGGCAGGTCTTCTTTGCAGTGAAGTATCATACAAGCGGACCTGAAAAAAGGTAAACACCATTTGCATAAAAATGCTCAGTATCATCATCATTGCATTAGCAAAATATGGAGATACCAATGTCTTTACATGAACATGCCTTGCTACTGCTGCCTAAAAGACATAAGTGCAATAACTTGCCTTTAATTCTATATAAGTTACGATGGAATACAGTATAACCACCCAGTCAGTTAACAGATGCCCGAGTCACAAAGTGGGTTGTGAAGGTCATAACATTTGAAGCTTGATGCGAGACCTGGCTAGCCATTTTATGTAAAGCAAGGATGAAAGTGTAAGCAGGATGTAGCTATCTGTAGGCCAGTCCCATTTGAAGTATGGTTTTGTGCAAGTTGTTAGCCTGGGATACAAGACACACAATTTGTATCATGCATTCACCAAGCGTAAACTTAAAGGCAGAAACTAGTGCCCTTGCAGTTCAGGCACATGGTAATCTATTTGATCAAAATTTGTTCAATCTATTGGGAGTTTCCTTGCCACAGCATGAGATACAGGCATCAGTTTACATTACCTGATGTTCATTTGTGCAGGCTACAATTTTACGATGATCATCCTTGCACAAGAAGGTTCCAGCAGTGAACCAAGGTCGAGTGAATATACCAAGACTATTTGCTCGGGGCTTCAGATGAAACAAAGAAAGAAAACCATTTAATAAATGATGAAGGTCTTCTATATTAGTATCAGATAGAAACTAACAAGGTCAATGAGTGCTTACAGATTTAGCAGACCATATCTTACTACAAGATGTGATATCCCACAAGTTCACCTCTATACCTTTCCTACAACAGAAGGAACAATTATTTCTGGAACTTAAAAAAAATGCTGACAGATTTTTTCATGTTAAATAGCAAAACTTCTGAACAAAGGCAATAATGTTTCAAATACAAATTTTGAACTAAAGCAGATGAACCCCATTTCAGGTTCTTTAAACTCACCCTCCAAACATCACATAGCTTTCGCCATGATCAACTGAGCAGAATTGCACATCGGCCCCACTGCACACATCCCATGTGGCTGATGGCCCAACATCTGAGCCCGAGGCTGCATCTTCTTTCGTGATGTACCTTATAGAGGCTTTCCCATGCTCCGTGCAGGCAAGAAACGTTCCTAAGCTGCAATCCACAATTGGGTCAATATAACTCGGTCAGCAACTAATAGCATTGTACTGGAAACCTTGAATGAGAGCAGGTGGGACGATTGCAGAATGACAAATTACATCGAGTCCGAAGCATGTCTTGTGAAAAGGTGCAATGCGGCGAGGGGATCAACTTCGGCGCCACCATCATTTGGTGCTGGCCCCACTGTCTTGACAGCAGCCAGAGCATCTCCATTCAGGGGATTCAGCAACTCAACCTACACAAAATCACCTAAATCATTC
>CM041631.1:12936809-12965684 GCA_023333625.1 Bothriochloa decipiens | reverse complement strand
CCGCCGCCGCCGTCCCCGTGTCCAGCGCCGCCATCGGTGGACGGACGTGGAATCCTGCGCCTAGGGTTTGGGGGGATCAGATCAGACGCTAGGGGTTCTCTCTCTGATTATGCGGCGGCCTCCTGAAGTGGTGCGGAGTGAATGAAGAAGGAGAAGAAGAAGGAAACGTCGGCGGGAGGGGATGCGATGGATCAGGTGGAGCCGATTTGGGAGAAGAACGTTGGGGGGTTGGGTGGGCATAGAGGGGTAGGGGGCTCCAACGGTCGGGAGGTTTGAACACTGTGCCAGGCTCCGCCGCTTCATAGAGGAGTTGCCCTGGTGGGTGGCTGTGGACCGTGGGCTCACGCCGCAACGCGCGGCGCCCGGCGCGCAACGGCTATTTCCCAGGTGAGGCTGCGGGTGGGCCCCGGGCGGTTAACGGTAATGGGACATAGATTTGCTGGCGGATCACGGAGAGGTCAGGTCGCCTGCAATTTCGGACAAAGAAGAAAGTCCAAGGATGTGTCGAGCCACCGTCCAGCCGCGCACATCGGCCGCTCTGTCCTGTGAATCTGTGATGCCTTGTCCAGCCTCCACGTTAGCACAGAACGACCACGCCAATAGAAGTATTGGCTCTGAAAGACTGAAACTGAAACTGACATGAGGCAACCAACCTTGTGCTATAGCAGTCGGTTAGAGTCGTTGGACAGTCCAAACCTGAGCAATGGATCAACTATCATGAAACCCTTGTCAAAAAAAAAAAACTATCTATGGAACTTTCAACCAATCCCTGAACCAAATACCCACAACAAAAGTATCTAGTCTTATCAATTAATGTAGGATGCTTGGTTTCCTAAAATCAGCCAAATTGTTTAATGACAAAATGGTCAAACGTCTAATTTAGAGTTCAGATGAGAGACTTGTGCCTCGGAAAGATCTACACCCGTCAAAATGGTTTTGGCGACGATTTTGCTAAAGACTGATGCCGTTTTGAGATTCCAGCAAGGCAGTTTTCACTTGCTTCGCTGCAAACTGATCCTTAGCAATCAGAGCTATCCTCATGTCATACAAACCCAAACGTGCTAGTACTTTAAGCGTGAGATCAAATTTACCTCACCAATGTGAAAAAGAAATGGATGAACCAAAATTTAGGTCACCTAGCGATTACACTACGATGAACACCAAGTTGCAACTGAAGGATTCGCCGTGGATGTGCTCAATTTGCCACAATCAACAAGGGATTTGTACCCGGTAATCAACGAGGAAGGACCGTATATTGAATAGCAGCTGGCGATCTACATGATTAGTGCCAACAAATTAGGGTGATCCCCTTATCGTTCAAGCTTCACCAAGAGTCGCGTTCACAATTGCCGTGATGTTCCCCTAATTATGTTTTGCTCAGATAGAATGTCCTTGCCTGTGCTTCAAAGCTTTGAAATACAAAGAAACAGAATATAACTGAACTCTGGCGAAACAATTCAGCAAGCTGGTATTGTCAACTGGTAAATTTTGGATATGTCAGACGATGTTCATGAGATGTCATACATATATGCTGGTGGCAGTTACAACGGAAAAGAGGCAGGAGATATGTTATCACCATGAACACAAAAAATGAAATAACAGGTGGTTGGGACCATCTGGCTGAAATAAAACTCTAAAGATTATGTTATGTACAGTAAAAATATTAATTATACACCGAATCAAACATGAATCCTCTTTTCTGCATCGCTGGGATCAAACAGAGTTAAGATCTTGCGAAACTTGGTTTTGCCACCTGCAATGATGGCAGAAACTTGTTACTTGTCATGGGTACTAAGCAAGCTGAAAAATATGTAACTGTGCACCAACCTTGTGAGAAGGAACCTAGCCAACGGGCTTACGGTAGGAGCAGCCAATGGTGGCATATTAGCTAATTTCTTGTCATCTGCTTTTTCAGAGGGAGGTTCAGGTTTCTTAGTGAAAATTGACATCGCCGTCTCCTGAAGACCTTGCAATGAGGAATCCTTTGAGCTGCGGGGAAGGTATTGTGAGTCATTATAAGGTGAGATAACTGCAGGTCAATCAGATCTTAAGATCGTGAGAGCATAGTGGTGGTCGCACCTCCCTAGAAGGTGTAGCAATCTGCCAACCAGTACTTCACATGATCCCGGTATTTCATGTTCTAGATCCATCAAGGAATCAAGGAAAGCATGAACAGCAGGACGATCAAACTTGTCACCAGTAGCCTACAGCATGAAAGCAATAACGTCGAAAAGTTGGAAGACATGTCCTGAGGAATGCAAGAAAGCAAAAGATTGACTGGTACTGAATGAACACTAAAGCACACTCATGGTCTGATACCAGGTTGGTAGGAACCGAGGTCCTACCCCTCACTGATCGTAGGTTTTAGTTGTGGGAGATTGGGGGACGAGGCTTGAAACGAGCAGATCGGTTCGTGGGCGCCGTGGTGCTGCGTGCAGGAAGGAGAAGAGGGCGGCTAGGGTTGCTGGAAAGTCTCCCGGCTCCCTAAGGGAAGCCGAGCAAATATGATTGCTCTTGCTTGATTTGTATTGTGCCTCATGGGCTGATTATAAAATTACATAGGACTAACACCTCTTGTGGCTAAACAATATGGTACTATTCCTATTTTCTCTAACATAGATAAATAACTAAGATAATTGGGCAATTAGACTACTAATGGGCCTAATGCCTAATGATCCCGACATAACAATTGGTATCTCAAAATATTAATAGTTTCTTAGAGAGAAAATATCAAAGAGCAATGTGAAGGGATCAAATTAAAATAAACATGAACAATTTGTATGATTTACTAAAAATAGAAAAAAATCCAAATGCCATGTTACTTTACCTCTTTCAGGGAAGGGAGTAGCAATGATGAGACTGCAGGTGAAGCTACAGAACTAGCAGCACGAGAAGCTGACTGCCCATCAGGTAACTGCCGTAATTTGCGACCTTTCTGTGTGTCCACATCCTGACTACAATAAGGAACACACTTTGGTTAAAGAAAACTTTAATAAGGACCGAATGTTTCTATCAATGAAATTAAACAGAGGTAAGGTAAGCTTGAAATACCTTTGAACCTCTTGACTATTTACTCCAGAAGATCTATGCTCATGTGATCCCTTTTCATGCCTGTTGATAATCGGTCTTTCTCGAGCATTTCCCTTTCTTAACCCAGCCTGCAAAGCAGCCTTTGCCTGTACCACCATGTACATTATAACTATGCATTGAGTAATAACCACAAACAAAAAATTGACAACAAAAATGTTAATGTGCATCACCTCTGCAAGGTTAATGGCACTATCCTCAAGAGAAGTATTTGATGCCTTTTCTTGGATCCCCAGCCTTGACCTTGAAGATCGTGGAGTTTCTGGGTCTTCATTTTGGGTCCGAACAACTGTCCCACTATTAGACATATCTTCATATGAGGAGAATCTGCTGGGAGGCTAACAAGTAAGATGTGTCAGCTGCTGCTGCTCACTTCTATCCTTGCCTTGTCTTACATAAAGTAAACGTAAAAATAAAATGTTGTTTGTAATTTACCTTGGCACTGTGGCTGCTAGATGTTGAGTACTGAGATGCTCTTGGAGAGCGTAACACAACAGTTCCTGACCCACTTACAGACTGATCATTCTGACAAAGAATTATAGTTAGTGAAATCATCATGATTTAACCAAGTTGCATGCCAAAGGCCAAAATATTACATCATCAGTAGAACTTTCTACTCTCCCACGTTCACTCTGAGTATCTCTCTGAGGGAGAGAATCTTCAGATCCAGTCCATGACAATTTCCACTGATTTTCTCGATCAGCTGTACATTTTGGTGCTTTTGGACTCTGAGGCATATCAGATCTACCATCCTTGGTGGAGGCAATTTGAGGAGACCTAGAAGCAACTCGGACAGTTCCTGTGCCCTCTGATCTATCAGGAAAATTCCTTACTGTAGCTTTCCTAACTGTTCCTTGACTACAGTAGAAAAAGAATCAGGTATGTGAACAGCGAATACAGACCAAAGTTTGCTTAATATTGACTTAATATACCTCAAAGACGGAGCTGTATCTTTTGTCCTATTGACCTTGATAGTGCCTGTACCAAAATCCTCTTCTTCATCATGTGTTTCCCCATTTTGTGTGGCATCCATGCTTTTTCCTGCAAATTTTGGCCGCTCTCTACCAATAACAGTAATAGAAAAGCACAGAGTGAATGAGATAAACATTCAAGTGCATCCATTTACTCAATTTTTAATGAGAAGAAAGAATAACCCAACCTTATTCGCTCCAAAAGCTTTGGAGTCTTTCGGGCATTTTTTATGAAACGATGCTTAAGAAGCTCCTTGGCACTAGGCCTCTGCGAGAAAGTGAAAGAGAGCATTAAGCAAAAGTAAGGCAGAACAACAAACTTCAATGACATTCAAGCCTACATATAAAAATTCTGTTTTAGAACATATATGAGAAGGCCATCCATAATCAGGCCTAATTAAGCAAGGTAGTTCGGCAGGTGTTGTGGTTTAGGTCGTTTGGCAGTGATCCAAGACCTGTTTAGCTGGAAGGTTTGCACACAGTGAGCTTTTTAACCAGTTGCCAGTTTTCCATACTTAACTGAGTGATGTACAGTCTGTCCTGTTTCCCTTAATATGAGTAATTTCTAATTGAAACGGCAGTGCTCCTGCCTTGAGTTCCAAAAATAATAAGAATAATAATATTTTTACCTCCGCTGGATTCTTCTTTAAACATAGTGACACAAACTCTTTCATCGGTTTCGAAAAATGCTCATCAAGCTGCATATTAATACAAATCATTTATCTTCTTGCATAATTGCATAGAAATGCATACTGATACTTTTGGTAAGTTAAAATTAATCAAATTACCTGCGGAGGATTTTCACGAGGTATCATGAAAAGAACTCTTATGGGATGAATATCTGCCAAAGGGGGTTCACCTTTAGCCATTTCAATAGCAGTGATACCTAAAGACCAGATATCTGCCTGCATTGAAACAGTCTTGTCTATAAAAGCTCAATACTAATATATTTGTTTAGCAAATGCACAAGTACCTTCTCATTGTACCCTTCAGAATTTTGAATAACCTCAGGAGCCATCCAAAAGGGAGTTCCAACAAATGTCTGAACAGTTTGAAACCATTAGCAGCAGACCAGCGGTACAAAAGGCTCACTCTTTGATCAATGTAAATTTTCAAAGAGAATATTTTGCCATAGAATTCAAACAAATGAGTACATGTTTGTCCTTAAGCTAAGTGTTAAAATGCTAAAACATCAAGCCTTGCATATAGAGCAATCAACTGATACAAACAAGTTCATGCTTACAAATAAAACTTTGAACCATTGACTACTTTCCTCCTTCCCTACACTCCTTACACACACCAAAAAAACAATGGATGGTCAAGCATAATCAAGGCTTCACATCTGCTAAACCGATTCCCCACTACCCAGACTAAACATGAATGCATATTAGCTAGTGTGGCACTCTACCGCTCACCAGATGGTAGACTCGTGGCAGCATTCTCAGAGTCACACTAATGCTCTGAAACCAACAGATTATTTTGGATTTATGATACAAACAAAGAGCTATGTACCATCAACCACATACACCCTCAAGCCAGATGCGACCATGACATGAAGTTGTAAACGCCAATGCAAGCAGCAATCATAAACAGGTCAAATCACATTTGGACATTTTGCTCCGTGATAAGACACTTTACGAAAAAATCAACAACGATTCAACCACCTTGTAGATGGGCGTAACATTTCACATTTCAACAGTACTTAGAAGAGGAAAACAATATGTAAGGGAATATACAACCCACCAAGTTACATTAAGGGAAGTGGGTTTTTTTTTTTTTTGAGCCAGGCTATTGGGTCAGCTCCACTAGCATACTTGCAAACAGTAAATTTATATAGGATTTACTAAATGCTGGAGCATCTGGCAGCGATAAGAACACATAGCTACATCCCTGATTAGTTGGTTGGTTCATAGCAAATGGATGGTTAATTTCCTGAAAACAGTACTTTGCCCTAATTGGCTGGGTACCTCTTAGAAGGTTGCACTCATTACCAAACACAAATTTATCCAATTTGTCACCAATTTTAAATTTCCTAATGGATGCAATCTGCAATTAAAATATAGCCAGCCAACATGCTTCCAAGGATAAACTAAAATTATACCAGAAGTCCACCTGTATGAAGAAGATATTATATCTAATTTACGTATATGAAAAGCAATTAGTGAGACTCAAGGGCCAAGGGGCCACCATAATACGACTATTGCATGCCAATTGCAAGAGTGTAGATTTTTACTAAATCTATAATAGCTGTGTAGAAAACAAAGAAGCATTTTTACCCATAGATATTAGAGTTATATACAGAATAAAAATGTAATTTTCAAATATACACATGCAGTTGCACAGGTTGTTTTTAGTTTTACAACAGAAATCATAATGTTTAAACAAGTCTTGACAAGAACATGCTCCATTTGAGCTAAAAAAGATCGCATATCGATGTTTACTAGCACAGCACATATATGGCAAACACAACCATCAAGTTTTGTTTTTAACAGAGATGAGTCTGGCAGTTTAGTTGTGGTTGTGTGAAAACGACAGCTAAGCAGTTTATCTAGAATAAATAAAATTGATTTACTCCAAGGATTTACCAGTATAGGTGTAGTTAAGGGCTTAATAGGTTCCCAATGCATGTTCAGAAAGCCAGAAAAGCTAAGCAACCTGACATAACAGAAGAATGGTTAAAGTCGTACCTTTCTCCTAGACATTGTTTTAGTCAGCTGTGCAGAAACACCAAAGTCCGCAACCTATGGAGTATACATAGTAACAGCAGAATACGTATTATGAAATGAACTAGAAATTGACAATAGATGTACCACAACAGAAAGCATTCCTAAATGCAGAATTTTCTAGTCATAAACGTTATACCTTCACATCTCCACTTTCAGTGAGGAGGATATTTGCAGCTGCAAAATATCAAGCAATGCTTTCGCTTCAATATTTATCATACTTGGCATTACAACTTTCAAGATAAGAAAAAAATGACACTAATGACAACATATCCCAATAATTGTTCCTTGCACGACAATATGATTATTTTGATTTGTGAAATCCTCCACATAACTATATCTGTGGAAGAGCATTACCAACTGCCCATCACCAAAGTACCAAACATGTAGATTTGTGAATAGGGTGCTTTTGTGAGGGTTTTGCTCTCTCTTCACATCCACCAGCACCTCTAAGATTTTGAATCTATCCCGGATCATGCTACTACCAACAGCACAACAATTCTTCACCCACCCTTCAGCATATTAAGTATTAGCCCAACCAAGTACAAATTGAATAATAACAAATAAGATCCAAACTTTTTATACAAACAATGAATTCAAAGGGAACAATTAATAAAACGTCAAGAAATTTTATTATATTGTATTATAGAGTAATCATCAGCTAACCTGGTACAATGTATCAGATATGATCTACACATCCCAGGGTGGGATGGTAGCAGCTAGTTGATTATGGTAGCTCAAATGCATTGGATAAGTTTCCTGAACAGTATTTGCTATCCTAGAGTAATAACAATCAACGAGAATAAGATACTATTTTCATAGAAACATGTTCCACAAGAAAGATTGTGTGTGCTATAGTTATACTGCTATTACACTATTGGTTCTTACAGAATAGAGAAGTGCCACCCTTATCAAGAAGACTCCTGTCAGTTTTAGATTCCCCTTATTAGACAGTCAAACAGGAGAGAATCGGCAGACACTTATATAAACTACTTAACAATTATGAGTCTGTAATTGAAGGTACAATACGCCACTTATCTCTGCAGTTACTACTCAATTGAAAGACTTGAATTTCTGAAATTAGCTAACCATCAAGGGATTATCAAGACCAACTGGAAAGATCCATTAAGACATGTAATACATTTTGCAATAAGGGAATACATCCTGTTCATGATAAGGCAAGTCGAGCTGGAAAATTTATCCATAACCACCTAAAGTAAGCAAAGTTAATTGGAAGAATTATTCTAATTTACATCCTCATAAGAAAGATTGATTAGGTTTGGATAGTTCAATTACTATTGGGTCAGTAATTGTTCCAAATAGTCGCGGTCATTCACAAGAAACATCTGAATAAGAAAGGGAAAGGGGGAGAAGTAAAACCTTTAATATCACGGTGAATTTTTCCTTCAGAATGTAGATATTCAATTGCATGTAACAAGTCCCTCAGAATGCATGAAATAGACATTTCATCCAGAGGAGGGCCAGCTTGAAGCTGCACATGGAAATGAAGGAACGATATCAATTATCAACAAATAGTTTATAACGGTGCTTGACAAATGACAATGGAATGGAGCAGTAACTTCATTGTTAGCTGCATTGTATTAAACATTATGTGGATGAACTGAGAAAGGATATACAAAACATACAAGGTCAGCAACTGAACCACCAGCCATGTATTCCATTACTATCCACAATTTAGTCTGGTGAAGATAAGAGCCGTAATAGTCAGTAATATATGGGCACCGGCATTGTGACAAAACAGATATCTCCTGCAACAGGAAATAAAGCTTTTTAGGAACTTGACATATCAACCAGGTAAGTTGATCTATGACAGCATAGCATAAAATATAGAGCACAAGGTGAAATCACAACCTTTTGGATGTCTTCAATGTCATCCTCACTGCAATGGAATCGGTTGAAAAGAAATTTACAACTTGGTTAAATTCTTGACAGGAGAAATTCAGAAAAAAAAAAACAGAATGTAGAACGAGAAGGTGTTCCAATTAATTAAGTATTCCAAGGGAAAATTAGTGACATTGCAAAACAAAAAAAATTAATAACTAATATGTTCAAAATAAGAAGTTAATGGTAAACTTCATGTGAGGGGCTCACGCTTCTTCCAGATCAATGACTTTTATAGCAACCTCTTTATTCAATTCCTTGTCAAACCTACAAAAAGTAACACAGGATAATAAGCATTGGTATTCAGCATGGGAAAATTGTAGGTGAAGCAAATGCCTACTGACGGGGGAAATAAAGAGATCAGGCAAATATAATGTCACCCCCCATCCTCCATATAAATAGCATGCCAACTTCTATGCACTCTATAATATGTTAAATAACAATACAGGTATTTTGGGGAATAATACAAGAACATAGCAGAACTTTTCATTTCACATACTGATTGTTTTTTAGTCCAACGGGAAGACTCTTTTACAGAGAAATAGCATAGGGAAGTTGCCTGGGTTGTGAATACAAACAAATTCTAAACC
Organism: Bothriochloa decipiens; assembly: GCA_023333625.1. Classification (NCBI taxonomy): domain Eukaryota; kingdom Viridiplantae; phylum Streptophyta; class Magnoliopsida; order Poales; family Poaceae; genus Bothriochloa; species Bothriochloa decipiens. The sequence continues at coordinate 12,956,411 of CM041631.1, read as the reverse complement.
AATATGTTTTTTAGAACACGCAAAGCTCATGATCCTTGAAGTTTCGAGGAAAAGCATCCAGGAATAGCCTAGCCTCACTTAAGTGCCTCACAGCATAAAGTGCTTATCTTCTACATGAACAAAATAATTAGAGCTTCAACATTGTTGGCAGGCATGTTCCTCACAAGAACAGCATTTCACAATAGATCAGAGACAGACCATCAGTGTACAGAATACAAATCGGGTATCTTGTTAACAATTTTTGAATGTTAATCGGGTAGCCTTCTAGGCATCACCTAGGTGCTAGACGCCATGCTCCAGCCTTGAGCCTACCACCAAAGTTGCTGCATAGCCCACCTCCTAATGGTGCCGCCTGCTTGTCACTTAGCCATCCAATAGTAGTACAACCCAGTAACAAAAATAAATTCCTATAGATGCAGTGCGGACCCATCATGGTTAGCCACTGCATCAACCTGATTAGCACTGCTTGTTCCCCCCAAATCCCACACTGAGCAAACAAACTGCATTATTTCCCCTCGGATCGATGAAACCACCACTGGCACGGAACTAACTCGAATAGGCAGATGGGTAACATCACAGACCCTACCAAGCTGGCCGCTCGATCAGCTAATTACCAACACTCGACGGACGCACGAATTACCCGCTGCACCCAGCCCCACCTCCAGCCCCCGCGCCCAAATCCGCAATGCCGCTCGACCCGAAGCTAAACTAACGGCTCAATCAAGCGTGGCCGCCGCCTGCCTTGCATTGCATGAGCTCAAAATCCGCGCGAGGCAATAAGCGGTAAGGGAAATTTGGGGACTGCCGAACAGGTGTGAGGCAGTGGCGGGCGCCATACGTACCCTTTGTAGACGTCGCCGAAGGAGCCGCGGCCGATGAGGTCGCGGCTGCTGAACCGCGCCTCGATGGCGGCCGCCATCGATGCTGAATCCGACATCCTTCGTCACCCCCGAGATCCGACCGCGGCGGCAGCCGCGCTAGGATTTTGGAGGTCAGGGGTCGTTGCTGGGCTCGCTCGCCGTCTTCCTCCCGCCTCTAGGGTTTGGATTCGCGGCGGCGTTCACCTCGCGCTACACACTGCTCCCGGTTCCGCCCATTTCGAGAGGTCGCGAGATTTGTCGTTGGTACCTGGTTTGTGTCCGTTCGTCCTGGGGGAGATGGTGGTCCGCGTAGGAAGGGCTGGAAGTGGGGTAGGGACGTCAGGAGCGCAAGATATGCTGTCGTGTGACTCTGAGACAGTGACTGACAAGGAGGGACGACGCAGATCGAAAGTCAATCAAATTTTCAAAGTTTGACCAAATTTAAACAAAAACATACTGATAGTATTTATCAAGCATGATAAGTATCATTAGATTGAGTATATACTCAGTCAAAAGAAATGTTTAGTCTTTTTTTATTTATTAAAGGGATTTTTTTAACATTTTGGTGCTAATCAGACGCAATCCTGTGATGAACCAAAAATTCCTCCATTTCTCATCTGTTCTACTATATATGCAAGTGATGTGCTCCTAGCCCTGGGTAGAACCAAGTTACATTAACTATGCTGCCTTCAAATCATATGATAAATTCATAATAAACTTCTTTGCAAGTTACATCTCATAACATTATGCAAAACAGTAAAGACTCTCGTTCTAGTGAAAAAGTTCGGAGTCTCTTGTTCAAAAGCACATTGTGTACAACATAGAATGCAAGCTATGCAAAAACCGGTCTTGAAAAATTTTTTGTGCCTTCTTTGCAACGGAAGTTCTTCATTATTATCAGGGCCTGTACAACCTCATCACTACTTAGCACAAGATCTTCAATGATGTAATATTAGCTCTATTTGTGATGGTAGCGAAAAGAAATGAAGAATAACTTGTTCTGGAAGAGGACTCCTCATCGTAGAACTAGATATTGAGCACAAATCTGCACTCTTCATTCTAGACCTAGACGTTTCTTGAGACAGTAAACCATATGAGCCAAATGATTGCCCAAAGACATCTATATGCCCACACAAACTTAATAAAAGCACAAATTTGTAAAATGTCAAAGATAAGGGCAATAAAAACTACCTTTGACAAATTTGTAGAAATATGATGCTCGTGAATAAGTTACAGCAACAAGGTTCGAAACAAAAGAGCACTAGCAATTGTCATAGTCATAGCACAACAACAAAAGCAACCGACCATGGCTTATATAGATCCCCAGGGTAGAACATAGGGAAACACCCTAGCCCATGCATAAAAAGATCCCCGTCAGTCCTAAAATGAAACAGAGACAACTTACCTACAATTGAATCATAGCTTAAATCTATCGTCTTCTAGCCCATTCGCAAAACAATGGTTAATCACATTCCAAGCTATAAATTTTTCCACCCATGCTTTTCACGTGACTCGCTTTGTTAAAACAAAAATGAGTCATCCATAAGGGGCTACTATTGGAATCAATAGCCCGTGTGTGTGTGTGTGTGTGTGTTCGGGGTTGGGGTGGGGTGGGGTGCATATGTTTCGAAGGCAATGTTTTGTAGATCGCAGGAATCATCCATGACATCATCCAAAAAGGAACTCTAAAAGTGGCAACAATTTGAGTCAACAAACCTACCTTTGCAAAGCCCTAAAAAGGCATTGCAAATGTATATTTAGTGGATTTTGAAGGTATTTGATAAAGGTGTACTTAGAAGAGCCCAAAGAGCCGCCTAGGAGCAAAGCCAAGTAATCATGCAAGCCGATGTTTTTGGGAAAGGTGAAGCCTCAACATGAGGCTTTAAAATTTCAAGATGTCAAACAAGGAGCAAAAGAAGGAGATCAACAAGTGACTAAGAAGTCAAAACTTGAAGAAGTTCATCTATTTGAACTTGAAGAAGTTCATAACTTTTTGAAAAAACTCTGTCAAAACTAGAACAGTTTGACTAAGATAAAGTTAAACTAAACAATTTAGAATGGAGGGTGGAGAACACAAGAACTTTTGCAATTGTTACGAGTATTAATTATTTCATGGAAAATTCTACAAAAAATATTTGACCCTGTTTGGTTCCAATGAAACTAGGGACTAATTTTTAGTCTCTTATAGTTCATAAATTGCCAAATATAGGGACTAAAAAAAAGACTAATAATTCCTAGCCCACTAATCTCTCTTGAAGGGCTATTTGGGACTAATGGTCCTTGAGTAGTCCCTAGTCTTAGAAGGCCCTTAGACTATCCGCACTCATGGAACTCTAAATCCAACCTCTAAACAGAATATTCCGTCCTAGTCATCAATATTCTCTCCTCTATACCACTTTCTCCCGCACCCATTAAACCTTTATACCAACCTCTATCCACTGTAAGGCCCACTTATCAAGATTTTTTTTCATTTTTCCCTTTTCTCTCCTCTTCTTTTTCCCCTCTCCTTATCCATTCGCTGCGTGCTGGTACCAGCACCACCGCGTACCGCCCCCATCGTCCTCCACCTCCCCCGTCCTCCTTCACCAGGGGCCAGCCAGGGCTCGGTGGCGGAGCTTGCCCACGCGGCCGATGGCGGAGCGCTCGCACGACCCGAGGGCATCCATGGCGGAGCTCGTCGCGAAATGGGCGCGGTTCTGCCGGGGAGCACCACCGGGATGGCCGGCTCCGCACCGCGCTGGCTATGGAGCTCGCGGCGGCCCTGCAGAGGCCCTCCACTGGCGGCCTGCAAGCAGGGGCGTCCATGGCGAGGCGGAGCGGCGTAAGACGCGGCGAGGGCACGGCCATGGCCACTCCGCCCCTTCTTCCTCCTGACCGGCGGCGTCCGCGCTCGCGGGCATGGATGGGCGGCCATGGGCTCCGGCGTGGTCACGCGACCTCCACCTCCCTCTACTCGCGGCGGCGCTGGGGCGGACCTCCTCTGCTCCCTCTGGCGGCCTCGGCTCCCGCGGCGGCTCAGCCGAGCTCTCGCGACGACGTGGCCGTAGGACAGCACGGGCAAGAGGGCTCCCGCGGCGGCGAGGTCGGCGAGCGGGCGCGGCCACGGCGTCCCTGTCCTCTTCTTTGTTGCGGCCGCACGCGAAGGACACCTCCCTGCTCCGGCCGCCGGCGGAGCTCCCACGGCGGCGTCGGCAAGCGTGGACACCTCCCTGCTCCGTCTCGAGCGCGCGGCGGAGCTCCCTTTTCTTCTCTGGCGGCCTGGCCTGGCCCGCGACGGAGCTCTTGGCTCGGACCGCTACGGAGCTCCCGGCTTGGACAGGCGCCGCCCTCCCTCCCTGCCCGCGCCGGCGAGCGCCCGAATCGACGGTGCCGGCCATGGCGAGCGCGCACGGAGTCGGCCTCCCTTCTCTCTCCTCGAACGGGCCCCGCAACGTCCTTTACCGTTCGCGCCGTACGTCCACGACAGACACCGGACGAGCCAACCTGGCAATGGGTTGGGATCCAGACCAAATCCAAACCAGTCCAGATGTGCATGCGTCGATTATTTAGCCCACCCCAATCCAATCCCTTGCTACAGAAACCAGACCAGCCCCAACCGTCAGTGCTTTCCGGCGGCACCTGGACGAGGCACCGATGTGCATGTACCGATGACTGAAGGAAACAAACTGAAACCGGTTCACTGCTATACTAGACCAAACCAGCCCACTAACCTCTTTAGCCCATTTTCATCCAAACCCTGTAGGTCCAAATAGAAAACCAAACTGAAAAACTAATTTTGGCCCAAACCATTCACAGGTTGACAGACGAGAGCCGGACCACAATGTTGCAGGTCGGGGTAGCATCCCCCGTTGCGGCTGTTTCGAATGCTACACGGACCTGCAGGTCGGGGTAGCGTCCCCGCAGCCGGTAGTCTTATACACTAGACTTGCAGATGAAAATCTTATACACCCTAGACTTTCGGTAGAGGGGCATCTTATACACAAGGATGACGCCAATGCATTTGACTTTCGGTAGGCAAATGAAAGGTTAGAAATAGAAACACAAACATGTACTCTTAACTCTTTGCATCATAGAGGTGGGATGCATCCGGCTAGCCAATCACATGGTGCGAAACAGAAATTGAATCAGATGGAGGTAGTTGGCTAGTTGCTAAAAAAAGGCTGAGGAAAGTGAAACGCTGCAGTGTTTCCTTGGTTACCAACGAATGTTCCACAAGAGCACAAAACTGAACTGAACCAGCAGAAAAACAATGATTTACAAAACCACAAACGCGCCGTTCAGCTACAAGCACAGAGGCTCAACAGTCAAGCATGACCATGCTTGCAAAAAACAGGGCGTTTGAGTTTAGTCATATCATCACCACGAACCAAATTTGCACGGCTGCAGTTTTATCTAAGGGGGGTCATTGTCCAGACTTTAGCTAAAGTCTACCATTGGTCATACAGGATGCCATGTATAAACATAGGAAAATCCTCACAAATTGCACAGACAGCAATATCACCGCGCAGTGCTGGCGACCAGCTAACTGTCAGCAGTGCAGCCAACGATCCAAGTTTCTTTGCTACTTTGTACAATATGAAGATCAAGTGACGTTTGTCTTCATCAGAGGAAAACCGGATTAGCTGCCTCAGCACCCACTCCATCTCTGTGCTTGAACATTTTCAGCTGCACACAGAGTCTTCCACTTCTTAGGATTTGAATTTCATCACCACCTTCCCAACCTCGCTTCATTGATTCTGGTGAGCTTGAGTCTAGAGATGAAGAAGATGCGGTCATTGTCAAATGAGACTGGGAGATCTGCCAGGGATCCATGGCCTCCTTTTCCTTGAATGCCTCACCCCCATTTAGTAGAGGAACCGTGCCACCAAACACCACTGGCCTGATAAGGTACTGGGGTGGCTGGGTACGAACGAGGACTTAAAGGATCTTGAAAGAGTGAAGGTTTCCCTCTTTTCCTTGGGTTCTTTGGCTTGACTGGGCCAGTGTGGCCATGAGCTACTTCATCTTTCCTGCGGCTGCTCTGTGGTGGGGAGTAGCTCTTGATCATCGTGCCCACCCTCTCTAGGAAGCTTGCAACCTCTGAAGGAAGCAAGTTTCCCTCAAGATATCGAGCAATTACTGGGAGATCATTTTTCAAATCTTCAACCTATAAGTCACAAGCATAACTCCATAAGCACAACAAGGGCCAAAGTATAGGCAAAAGGTATGGAATATGGATAATTAGCTTTCTATTAAGGGCTTACCATCATAGAAAAATTATGAGAGGTATTCAGATTGCATCCTGCATCATTCTGTCCAGCACTAGATTCATGTAGTGGAAGGGAGTTGATATTGGTTTCCGTAGGAGGGGTGAAACGGCAGCCAACCAATTGATGGAACTCCTCAATCTCACGAGCATACTCAGCCCTCCAGTCTTTCCACTTACTCCAAGTTCTTCTTGCCCACATTGGCACGCCATGGAGGCGTCCTTGTTCCCTTCCAAATTGCCTAGCAAACCTGTCAGGCACATACACCTCCTTTATGTTAAAGCTGATTAGCCAAGTCCGAGAGTAGCAGATGTTATCTGCTGCAATGCAATATTCCGGAACAATTGCTGGATTCATGTCCTTGTAAGGGTTCCAATTGACCTGAAAACATAATTGGAATAGTATATGACATAACAGTTGAAGAATGGGTACCCATTTATAATATAAGTAGGTAATTTTGGACTTGCCTCAGAAAATTGTAGTTGTTCGAAAATTTTTCTCCACTCCATGACTTTTTTCCTCTGTCCACGTGTTGCTCCTCCAAAGTTCCACCGGCAAGCCCGGGGCAGCAAAGTGCTCTCGTTCTTCTGTTGTGGTTGAGTAATAGGAAGGTACTCATAAATCCAAGCCTTGTGGGAATAAGGAAAGCCATGATTAGTTAAGCAAATTATACAATACCATAGATAATAACCTGAACTTATTCAAATACAGAGCACACCATGAGCAAAGTTGCACTGCCGAGAAACTGCGTTGTGGCATTAGGTGTTACTGCAACAGACAATCCCCTGTACAAATGAGCAAGGGCTGCAGCCCCCCAAGCATACTCATGGATCTTCCTAAAATCTGCCAACAGTGGTAGATATCTTGGGGATACAAATCCCCTCATGGTGTCAGGAAACAAGGTGGAACCAACCAGGTATAGAAGGTAAGCTCGGGTGCTATATGCAATGTCATTGATAGTCGGATTTTCTGGCAGTTGATGGAAGTTCCTATACAGCCAAGTCAACCTAATTAAGCCACATAATTGCTCTCCATTTCCAGGGCTCTCTCCTAAATAATGCATGCACATCCGCTTCACAGCTTCATCACCAATTGGCTCTGCAGTCACCACATGACCAGTCACTGGAATGCCGAGAATGTATGAAACATCGCGAAGTGATGGTGCCATCTCAAATCCCATGAAATGTGCAGTATTTGTTTCATTGTTCCATCTTTCACAAAATGATGTAAGCAAAGAACGATCAATGGTAAACCCGGTGGTAAGTGCCAAATGTCCGAGACCACTAGCATTAACAAGCTGTTGCTGCTCATCAGTCAGAACCCATTCTTTCAGCTTTCGAGTCTGCTGGCTTGGAAGCAGAACACCATACCGCTACAAAATTTTCATTACTCAGTATGTATTTTGTTTAAGAATGCCCAAGTAATAAAAGGAACAAGGAACACGAAAGCTACATACTGTCCAAATTTGTGAGCTACCAACTGGTCTTCGGCCATTTGCCTTTTGTTGCCGTGTTATCAAACCCTGAGGTGCAAGCTCCATCTTGTCCTGAGAAACAAGACTGCATTTGTAAGATTAAGATGACAGCATCAACAGTTTAAACATGGAAAAAATGAATAATGGATAAAAAGATGCATGGTGTGTATTCATCGTTATTCTTTTCTTCAATCATCAGTCCCCTCGTTATTTTATTTTTACTCTCTTCCAAAATCTAAGAATCTAATAGTTGTGATCTTAAAAAAACCGCACCAGATAGTTTTGCCAGGAGTGAAGCCAGCCACTATGACTAATGGGGTCTTACGTATTACACAATGGGGTCAACTATAGGATTTGTAGAAATTTACTGGGGTCGACCCTGATGGCAAAGGCCCCGCCCTGGTTTTGCCCTTAGGAGATCAATGATTCAGTATGGACTACACATTGTATAACTCCCTTGTAAAACAAAAAAATGGTATATAAATTTAAACTCCTAACAAAATTGCTATTACTCTAATCACTTATTGTATTCAGGACATGTTTAACCATATCCTTTTTTTTAAAAAAAACAGCCTTTTTTTTTGACAAGGAACTTATATTATATTAATACTGTGAAAGCAGGGTACAAAGACTGGCAAACTCCTGTACCAGAATACAAACGAGTAGTAGCTCACAAGCTATGACGATAGAGCCAATAAATTGACTCGTACGAAAGAAACTCGCTATCACGTGTACAGAGCGATCTAGAAAACAAGTATCTCACCCATGAAACAGTTCCCAAGTGCACCCGGACCCACATCAGCTCCAACACACCCAATGCTACGAATCTACCACATACCAGCTAGAGCTACAGAAATCCAGGCAGATATCACTGCCCGGTAAAGTAAACGCACACAGAGCTTCATGCGGCACATGCACCCTAATTTTGCACAGCATTTCGCAGTATCTTCGAAACGAGACTAGCCCTACATTCCTACCAGGGCCAGACATCGCCACACGAAATACAAGCGTCTCGAAAACCAGGGTTCCTTAGGCGAGTGAAATCCGCGCACCAATCAATCGATCCACCAAGAATCACCAACCGAGGATCGAAAGGTTAGCCCGGATCTGGGCTTGAGGTGCAGATCAAATCCACCAACGATGCGGCGCAATGACAACGACGACGAGGGGGCAGCGGCGGCAGAGACTGCTCACTCACCGGCGAGGTGTCCGAGGGCGCGCCGCGCGCGTCCGCCTTCGCCTCCGGTGGCGCTGGGCGTCTCCAACCCCCTCCCACTTCCTCAGTGGGACTCGGAGACGGAAGCAACCGTGGGAGAGGAGCGGCTGTTAAGTGAGAGGTGACAGTGACAGGAGCTCTTCCACTGGCTGCCACAGGGGCCCAGAGACCTACCAGCAGGTGGGACCCACATTTCAGTGAAATAAAGCCGCTCGAGTGAAGGTGAAGGATCGGGTCCAGCCCAACCCGGAAGGGAGGCACCGTGTCGTCTCGTCGGTCGGGTTCGCTTCGCGCAAGCCCCGTGTTAAAACCCTAGCCTCCGCGGGCCCGTGTTCCCCTTTGCCCCTTCCCTTCCCTTCCCTTCCCTTCCCCGCCGCTGTTCGCTCGCCGGTGAAGATCAAAGCGGACCTGCGGCAGCGGAGCTGCGGCTGGCCGCTGCCGCAGCAGTGGCTCTGTTGGCGCGCGGGGCAGCAGAGGCTCTGTTGGCGCGCGCGTATCTCCGACTTACCCCGGGGTCTGTGTGGGATCTGTGGGGGTCGTGGGTACTCGAGGAGGGAGGGAGGGGCCGCCCGACCCCGCGGCGGCTGAGGATTCGGGCAGGCCTCGTCCGGCGGCCCGTGCTCTCTGTGACGGCAGAGAGGGCGGCAGGTTGGTTATTCTCTCCTTGCCCAATTCGTGAGGGGACTGACTGTAGGTGCTGTCGCTGGGTCGATTGACCCTGGCCCTAGGGTTTTGAAGCTTCCATGGGCTTCGCTTCGAGCTGCTACACGGTTTCCGTCGATTGGATTTAATAATGGGTGATAGCAGTTTGGCTTAATTGGGGCTTGGAGGATTTGTGGTCGTTTTACGAGGTGGTATGTGCCACAGCCGGCAGGTGGAAATTGGGCTTATCGACCTAGGTTAACGTGGCTGCATGCCCATGCCTGTGGTTTCTCGTGTGATGGATTGGCCTTGTAGCTATGTTCATGTGAATTGCCATGCTACTTAGTTCCTTGAGATGATTGATGTGTTGGTAGTCTCTAGCACAAATCGCAGGAATTGATGTGAAAATGAAATAAAAAACAACAACAGGACATTTTTTTGACCATTGGTCACCTTCAGGCTTCAGTGCAAAAGACCATCAGACCTGTTTTTGTTTTGCATGGTCCTCCTGCTGGGTAGTTTCACTTATGGTGACTAGGTGTGGTAGTTCCGATGGATTAATTGGACATTTGGACCAGTAATATATAAATGCTGCTACTATGTGAAACAAAAATATTTGAACAAACTGTGCACTTTTGGTATTGATGACATACAATATAAACTTGAAAGTTACCATATAGAACTTAGGTTTACATGGTATAAACCATACTGCTGAAAGAAGGCATGTCAGATAATGAAAAGAGATTGCTTGCTTTCATAGTGTTACTTGATATATAGTGTGTGGCTACTGCATCCAAAAAGGGTGCGTAGCATATGATGCATGCTTCAGAGAAAGCAGCCATGAGCCCTTGAAGCATGCCATTTATGCTGGATATATTGATCCTTAGTTCACAATTTCACATGATCATTGTTCATGGACATCATGGTTCTAGAACTAATTTCAAACTGGAAAACCTGTTTTGAAAATAAGAATGCTACCGTTTCCCCCTTTGGGGGGATAAGGAGTTGTTTGTGTACTTTGGAGTTCAGGTATGGGAATTCTTTCTCAAAAAAAAATGTTCAACATCATGCATGGACCACTTTTAGATCGCTACCACTCTCATGAAAACAACAACAACAACATAGCCTTTTGTCCCAATCCCAAGCAAATATATACTTAGCAACATGATGGAAGCCAAGGAAATAGGGTGGCATATGGACTTCCACTCTTTGAAAACCATATATGAAGTATGATCATTGCTTAAAGTATTAAATATCCTATTGGGAGTGTTGACAAGCTGTTTCAATGAAATGTGCAAGACAAAAACGCTTAAATCCTATTGTTCTGTATCATTTGGCTGGTCATTGCATGGGCAGTATATCTATATTTGTTGCTGTCACTCTGTCAAAAGTTATGTGTAACAACTGTTTAAAATGAATTGCATAAGCAATTTCTGTTGTGATTCTGCTGTTTTTCCTTTTTGGACCTATCTTCTTTTTGTGCATGTTATATATATTTTTCTATATGAATCTTGTGTTTCCATCCCAGGTCTGAGAGGCATTGAGAAGTCTGAAGTTAATGGTCCTCTATCAAAACCAGAAAGATTCTTACCAAGAATGCCAAGATCACAAGGGTGAAAAGAGGAAGGCAGTTTGTATAAGACGTGAATTAGACTGCTGTAGTACAGATTCTGAGGTTAAGAGAAGTAAACACTCAAAAAAAAAATCTGAGGTGACATCAAATTCCATATTTGAGCACCAGTCACTCTGTAAGAACATGGCTGAAAGCATGAACGTTAGCAAGACAAGGCTGTGTGGGAAAATTCTGAAGAAGCTCATGGATCATAAAGGTGGTTGGCTTTTTCATAAACCAGTTGACCCTGTTCTCTATGGGATTCCTGATTACTTCGATGTTATCTGCAATCCAATGGACTTGGGCACTGTGAAGAAGAAACTCACAAACAAGCAATATGTTACAGCCAGTGAATTTGCAGCAGATGTGAGGCTTACATTCTCAAATGCAATGAAGTATAATCCTCCAGGAAATGATGTCCATGCAGTTGCTGAACAGTTGAATAGAATATTTGACTCAGAATGGAGATTAGTGGTAAGAAAATGGAGCGGCAGGAACCCAATACGAGAACAACAACCAATGAAGTCAGTAAAGGCTCAAGCTGCCATAAACTTGAAGTCTGCAATCCCTAGAGGGTCGGTCACATGCTCAAATTCACTAGCAAAGGAGCCATCAATAAATGCAATGTCCTCCAAAGTAGGGTAATCTATGCCTTTTTGCTATATGAATCTTTTTTTATGACACTATCATTTTAACGTATTTCTATCTGCTGTTTGCACAGGTAAAAATTAGATTCTTTGTGCGAGGTTCTGAGAATACCCCTCTCAAAGGTTTGATTGGATGATTTGATTATCACCATAGCCTGTCCACTTGAGCATTTTTTGATGGTTTGCTGTTTCCTTTTTTTGTCCTTCCATGCAGCTGGTAGTCAAGAGTGCTCTTTAGATAATTCACTCTCTTGCACAAAGGTTTGGGCTAGAGTTCCTTTTTTTTTTTAACTTGTAATTATCTTGATCTGCTAGTGTCATCAGGAGCTGATTGTACATTCTCCCTATTATGCAATATCTTCTATCTTCAGGAGGATAAAATATCAATCATACAATCAAATGAGAACAACAATTTATCAAATGAGAACAGCAATTTATCAAATGGTATGGTGATGATTTCAACCTAATTTTATGATGCCATATCATATTATCAATTAGCTAACAATCTTTGCTTGGGACCTTAGGAAATGAGTCACTGTCTTGCAATTCTACTTCACCTCCTATTTCTTCTGAGCAAGGTAGTCATCATCATATATTTGAGTGCCTGCTTATGTTTTAGTTATACATGTAGGAATTTAAGGTACTATATTTTACAGATATAGTTTGCTAATTAGTGGATCTTGTGTGTCTTCTAGGGGAAGAAAGTTATTTACACATTGAACCTTTGTCGCCTAGTAAAGCCCTCCGTATTGCAATGCTCAAGAGGCGTTTTGCTGGGACAATTGTGAAGGCACAACAAAATGCACTTCTGGATCATGTAATATTTCTGGTTACATACTTTTTTTCTCGCAAAATGGATACTAAGAGCTATTCCTTCTGAGAAGACAACCTTCTATATCTCTTACTGAATGCTGTTTTTATTTTTCTAGGGTAAGGAAATAGACCTTGCAAAGTTGCAGTTGGAAAAAGAGAGGCTGGAAAAAAGGCAGCAAGAAGGTAGGAACTCGCCCCGATTTTCTGATGCTTGTGCTGGTCTGTTTAATTGCCAATGCCAAGTTCGTCCATTTCAACTTTGCCTAGTTTTCAACTTTTCATGACGAAGAGCTTTCACTAGTACTGTTCTTTTTTTTAAAAAAAATGGGAGATTTACTTCTTGGTGAACCTTCTATGCTACTCAGATTCCCAAACTTTGCATTACATCTCTTACTTCATAAATAGGGTGTTTGGTTTGGGGAATGACTAAGTCCATCATCAACTCATTCCTTACTTTTTTGTTTGGTTGTGGAATGGAATGGGTTGATCCATCATCACCTTATTCCTCACAAGCTAATAATCAGTACTAGTTTGAGGAATGCAAATTCCACCAAATTTGAGGAATGGACCCATGATGCACCACCTCATCTAGCATGGAGTGATTCTTCAAACCAAACAGGCAAACACCCTAAGAGTTATGTGTAAACAATGATCCTAACAGTGCGTGTTTGTGTATAGATTTTTTTTTTAGATATTGGAACAACGTTCCAGCCAGAATGCAGGAAAACAAACACTCTTTTATGTCAGTTTGAGGGATTAGACCAAATTCTTGCCTATTAAATCAGGGCCCTAGGTGCCATCTGTGCCCAGTGTTCAATATAGTGCCGAGTGCAGGTACGATATGTAGTATCATGATGCAGGATTTATCATGGGCAAGAGGTGATAGAGGGGTCTCTTGACAATTTCGTCAATTCTAGGACCGATCCCTCCAACCTCACCAAAAAAAACTTTTAAGATACTTGAGTCCAGTTTATTGTTCATGGAAGCAATCTTAGTATTTATGATATGAATCGCTAAAAGGAGCTTGTTACCTAAAGAAATGGCATTATAGCATCTTGGATTTTAGGAAAAAAATCTAGAATAGTCTAGAGCTATATATGTATTGGATATAGGCTAAGCGTTGATGTTCCTAAATTCTAATGGATCTTCAATTTTGACCATTTTCTTGAGAAAAACATTTACCTTCTTTAAAGTTACCTCTTATTTCGAGTCAGCGACATGGTGAAATTGGTAGACACCCTGCTTGTAGAAAGCAGTGCTCATGCGTCTCGGTTCGAGTCCGAGTGGCAGCATTCTCGAAAAAAGCATAAAATAGATTATAAATAGATTTATTTTGACCCAACTTTCTCTAGCTACTGGCAGCAATCAGCTTAATCATTGCCTGGTTTGCAACTGAAGTTCCATAGGTTATTTTAGCAAGCTCTTTGCGATTAGTGGCTATCAACAGGACCTGGTTTGCGACTAGTTACTCATGTGTTATAGTAAACAATAACGTAGACAATATCAAGGAATATATTAGGTTAGTTGGTTTGTTAGGAAAGCGATAAATAGATTGATTCATGTAGGATTTTTTCTTAGGGGTGATATAAAAGAGAAAAGAGAGGTTTTTATTAGTTGAGATCAAGCAAGAAGAACCCTAAAAGCAATCAGATAAGTGGAGGGCGACTAGCCGATTATGCATACTAACCCAACCAAATCCATATCATGTGGCATGTTAGAGTAATTTAGCTTTCTGCTTAAGAAGGTGAATGTGATAGATAGAGAGGTGAGTTTATGTGGGGGGGGGGGGGATTTTTTTAAAAAATGGTTAATTTGGAGAGTTTTTTTGTTGGCGTTTAACACTTATGAGTGAAATTTCACCGCCAATTTGTTAGGAATACTTTATTTGGCTTTTACTTAACAGTGATTAATGTAGTTAGGGCTTTACCAGTTTGTGAAGGTATAAAACATTTCACTCTTGAAGCTATCGCTATTGGGTTATTAATGCTAATGAGTAAGTCCTAAATATATTATGGGTGACATGAATTCCTCTTCAAACCTGTGAGAATTTTTTTGGAAGTATCTATCTAGTCGGTTTAGGTTTGTGTAGTCCTTGCTAAGATTTTGTTAGATGCATGTGTACTATATTGGGTTCATTTGTCTTTTCTTGCCCTGATATATGTATATAATAGTTTGACAAACCCAGAGGAACTAGGTGGTTAATGACCTCAGACAATCACTTCTACTGTTTTGATTAGCCAAGATGCTATCTTTTATATGCGATGATCTTGTGCCTGTTGACTTTGGTGAGCCTAGAGATGGCAACAGGGAATTCCCTGTTGGGGAATGAGTCACCATCCTTGTCCCAGCAGGGGTAAAATTTCCTTGTCCCGTCCCCGTTAAAGCTGGCATGGAACATTCCCTCCCTATCCCTGCACCCGCCCGAGCGCAGGGTCCCTAGCAGGCCAGGAATTCACCTTTCATCATAACCCAAGCTGCTCAGTGGGCGGCCAAGCAGCAACCTGATAGCTTGGAAGCCCATTGTCACCCTCCATGGATTTGTTGCAATTGAATGGGACGGTCTTCAGCTTAACAACGACATGGATGCAACCGTGCGCCACCACCCCAGCGTCTCCCATGCTCTGGTGCTTCTGCACCTAGAAGATGGAAGGCGAGGGTTGTATCTAGGAGGGGTTTGAGCAGTGTGATTGCGAGAGGGGGAGATTGGCAGGAAGTTGCACATATCTGTGAGCGACAATCATTATTGTTGTGGGAGATGGCTGTAACGAAATTACAGAGTTGCAGTTGCGACAGCAAAACATAAAAGAAAAGTCCCTACTTTATGGAGGCCTACAAATCTCTTCTCTCATCCTCATCTCCCAGAGGTGCATAGGAGCTCCGTACTTAGTATTTTTTTTCCAGTCTCTTTTTGTCCCAACTCTCTCGCGCCACTGTTCTATTCCCCAGTGAAGCCCCTCAGCCTAGCACGGCTCATCTCCCGTTGCCTGTCCCATCGCTGGAGGCAGTCGACCCCGCTGTGGCTCCCCTCCCCATGCGGTTTCCGATGCTCCTTACCCTCACCGTGCCATCTCTGGTGCTCCTCCCCCTCCTCTCCTGTACCCTTGGTGGGCCAAAGGTCGAGTTGGTCTCATATGCCAGTGTCTACTGAAATGGATTTGAGGGATGCTGGAGTAGATGCAAAAAAAAAAAAAAAAACCCCTCAAGAGTAGGGGGAGCCCTCAAATCAAAAGTAGGGGCCCTGACTTGGTGACTTTTGTGGACTCTTGTTGGAATTGCTCTTAGTGGGGATGACGTGGATAGCTTGCATTGAGATTGAAAGCTAGTGGGAAAATGATAAGGCATTTAGTGGGGGATGAGGTGAATAGCTTGCATGTGGAGATAAGAAGGGTTATAAGATGATGGAACATCAAAACAAACAGCATTATGCAGCATTTAGTGGGGATGACGTGGATAGTTTGTGGCGAGATAGAAAGCTAGTGAGGTTTGTTTTTATAAGATGTGTAGATGTAGATACAGACATAGATATATATATTACCCATTCCACTACAAGCTTCACATTCCATGAAGTGATGCCCTAAAGGTGCATGAGGCACGCCCCTTCTTAAACAGTGCCTTTCTTCAGGAGTTATCTGGGTAACTGATCGTCATGTGGCATAGTTTTGTCTTTGTTGGTCATGGGCTCATGGCGCCACTTGTCTGTGTTTTGCCTTTAAAGTTGTGATTGTGATGTAGAGATGCTCCCACCTCTACGACTTCCTCATTTGATTGAGTTTTTGAAAATTTGTATGTCCTTGGTGGATCCTCAATGTAGTATGTTTTTGGCTTCTCTTTTTCTTGTCCCTATACTTGCTATGCAGCTCATCCATTCTATTTGCATCATTGTGGATCATGAATTCATGATTCCTGTCATGGGCCATTCTTCATATTCTCTTTCCAGTAGTCCCTTATCGTCTGTTTCTTCGTTTATGCTTTTTACCTTTTCTGATGTGATGTCATGTTTCTACTAGCCTACTACTCCTAACTCTCAAGGAGACTCTGTTTTTCAAAACTGCCCCATTATTCTTATGCCGATCAGTTAGGACTCATGGTTGCTATTTCCTTACAATTTCTTAGACCACATCTTATGTGTGCTAGACAACTCCTTGAATGAAAGCTTGCTGCTTTTAATGTTGCTGCTGCTATGGAACCTTGCATGCATGTCTCCCATCACGTGTAAGTAGGTAGATATGTTTTTATGACACTGTTGGGTGTTGCAACGCTTGAACATGGGGTTTTTGGAGAGTGATCATGAACGTGATGAAACTTGTGCTATGTGACCTTGTTTGATGCCTTTGCTCAATATGTGGTCTCTTTTGCTATTGAGTAGAACGATTAAACCTTGTCTGAAGTAAGTTTGGTAGCTTATAAGTGAACAACAAAATATTAGCCCTGACAGGTATTAGGATTCATCTACTTACCCCTAACCTCAGGTATTATTGGACACTCGAATATCCCCAATAATTATGGTTTTGAAGTCGGTTTCTCTGACACAGACACACTAACACTTACTGTTCCTATATTTCTCTCTATTGTCTTGACACTTGGGCTTGTTGTTGCCCCAAGTACCCCTCTGGCCTCTACCCATCATGTATATCCCATCCTTCACATGCAAAAAGCTGCATGTTCCACATTCACCACACTGCCAGATCTGGAGCGTTGCCTACTTGCTTTCCGCTCAATGCATGATTTGGTGCTTCGAGCAGCTAGACATCCATCTGTTGCCATGGAGGCCCACAAAGTGGTATTGTGGGAAGGAAGATAGGAGAAGAAAGAAATGGCAGGGTGGGTCATAGTGAAAGAGAGAGAGAAGCATGACATGCGAGGCCAATGACATCTCATTTTCAGTTCTAAGATCTCTTTCTTGCCTGGACATGAAGAATTTCCTTAGCCATGTAGGTTACACATGTCACAGTCTAAATAAAGATAGGTGTCAAGACTCAAGAAGCCCCATGGAACTAGGCTTGCTAAGACGCCTTGTTAATTGTAAATTCAAGATGGTGGCCTGATGCAGGTCAGGGAAGCTGTATGAACATTTGTTATGACAAGTATCAACAACTGATCCTTACCATAGGAAGCAAAGAATATTAGACTTTTATTCATCTATTATTGCTATATTTCAATCCTTGCTGTTTCCTGTTAAAGGCAATTCATTATACCCTAGATGCTAGCAAACTTCATTTAAAAAAATACTCTGGCAAACTCCAAGCTTTGAAATTGATTCGGAAGAATTTCAGTTTGGATCATAGTTCATGTGCTGGTCAACATGACTCCTGATCCCTTAAACTATTAGCTCACTTCATATTTGGCATGGGTGCTTGTTCACTGCTTGAATTTGGTTGTAGACCAGCGTGTTTTTAGTTTTTACCTTTCCTTATGCCTTCAATGGCTCCGGCTAGTTGATTTCTTCCCAAAGTCCCAGGCCCTTATGCCTCTCCAAACTCAGTGAAGCACACCATGTGTTTTAAGGGGGTTTATTGGAGTATGTTACATATTTATTACATATATGTGTATAGAGCCATTTCTGTTTTTTTCTCACTGTGTTTATTTATTTCACTATTTACCTATTGGCTTTAGTTATGCTAGTTACTTCTCTACTCTGCATCTATGTTGGCAAGAGTTATGTCCACAATGTCCTGTGAATGTTGACCTTACATGGCTTCATTTTCAAATTTCAGAGAAAGTGAGAATCGAGGCCCAGGTAAAGGCTGCTGAAGCTGCTGCACAATTAAAACTAGAGGAAGAGATGAGGAGGAAGCGCGAGCAGGAAAGGAAGGCTGCACGGTTGGCACTGCACATGGTACTTCCCGCTCACCATTTTCTTACCTGAAAAATGCTATGCTTGATGCCCTATTATGCTTATACACGCTGTTCTCCTTGCGTGTAGATGAAAAAGACTGTTGATATTGATAACAGCGACTTCCTGAAGGACCTGGAGAACTTGTGCCAAAGGTGGCAATTGAATCCTCCAAGCAAATTAATCGTAGACTTTGTCCATGGGATTGAGTTGCCACAGGGCTTACGGAGCCCACTGGAGGCACTTGGCCTATTCATGAAGAAAGACATTGAGGAAGAGATTGAACATGAAATGGAGGACAGCGTGTCAGCCTCCCAGAATGCTGATGTCGAGGATGGAGAGATCAGCTGCTGTCAATAGTGTACCTCTCATTCTATGATTATGTGCGTGCTATGTAACCTATATTCCACCACTGTGCAACCTCATAAGTGAGTAAAAGAAGTGTGACTTCTTGCATGTTGTCTGCTCTATCATCTAACCTAGCTGCACCAGGATGTCTAGCGTACGTCGGAGTACAATAATTGGGCATTGCTGCCAGTTTTGTGGTTGTCATGTGGAGATGTGCGAATGTATGTTGTAGGTGTTCTAGGTCTATTTAAAGTGGACCTTCTGTAAAAAATACAAAAAAAAAAAGAATAGTAACATATCAATGTATATTGTAGTTATCTTCAGATGTAATAGAACTCTAGTGCATTTCTGTTTTTGGAGCCTGTCATTTGTAAGCTGGCAACCCCAGCTAATCGTTTGTACTATGTTGCTTTCTTAAAAGCAGAGGTAAAATTCATTTTTTAAAAAATGTATATTGTAGTTACATATGGTTAGAGAAAGATGTTTGTCATTCATGGTGCACTTTTTTTAAGGCCCGTTTCGCAGGCTCTAGGGTGGCTTTAGTGCGTGAGCAATGGACGCAGATTTTTTTGAATCTGCCAAAATCAATTGATGCAAAATCTAGGTCCGATTCTGCTGTCTTCTTTTCTACACATGGCGACGCTGTATACGTTCCATACTCTTGTTACGTTACAAGTTCCCTTGTAGTACAAAATCACCTTGCCCGAGTATGTGGAGGAATCATCTAAACTTTTACGTGTAGTCGCTGGTGTAGCTGAATCGTACATTATACCAAAAGTAGCAAGAGCGCAACAAAGTGGCTGTAGTTTAGCGGTTAGAATTCTACGTTGTGGCCGTAGAGACCTGGGCTCGAATCCCAGCAGCCACAATATAAAATATTTTTTCACCGTCCATTCTAGCAATTGATATCA
>CM041631.1:12902318-12936799 GCA_023333625.1 Bothriochloa decipiens | reverse complement strand
CAATCACTGTCTGTTACCAATTGATACAAACTTTTTCACCGTCGATTTTAGGTTTTAGCAATATTTTTTTCACCGTCCGTTTTAGGAGGGGAATCCTGCTGTCTAGAGTTGCTGGTCTGAGGGATGAGTAGTCCAGGAGCTGTTTTGGCCCGAAGTGAAGATCTGTCGACCATTCTAGCTCTGCCCACACATGTTGACATGCCGGACGTGTTTTTCTTTGGGGGGCTTCTTTTCAGTGAAGTCGGCTTACAGATTATTCTGCGATGATCGGCGTGCCAACTGCCAACGGATCAGGTGCAACCAGCTCTGAAAATGCAGGTAATGATGAGATTTTGGGCTAGCATCTGGAAACTGGAAGGACTAAACCGATTGGAGCATTTATATGGAGGTTCGCTCATAACTCACTGGGGCTGAGATCAAAGTTAGAAAGACCGTGGAATGCAGATTGTTTTATGGTGTGTCATGTGCAACTAAGTTGGAGAGGATGGCTGCCATTTATTTTTCCGTTGCAAACAAGTGAAGGAGTTGTGGCGTTGCTCTGAACTTGAAAACATACGCCAGCAGCTGCTCACCTGTTACTCGGCGATGGAGACTGAGATCGATCCTGGCTCTGCGAAGCGGTATCCGTGAGCGCAAATTCAGTCAGAGAAGGGGAGCAAAGGAGACAGACAACATATATAGCCAGCCTGAGCTGGAAGCAAGCACAGGAAATTGAAGATTTGAACAAACCTGTGCAGCGAGAGGAAGGTGTCCGCAGAAGGGTGAGCAAATGGCAGCGTCCCCAAGCTGGACGGCTGAAAGTCAATGAGGACGGAGCCTTCAGTGTGAGGTGGACAAGAATGGATGTTGGGGATATCTCATCAGAGATGATGGAGGCAGGGTTATCCAATATGGCTGAGGGAGGCAACGTTTTGCTTGCAGTTCCATGCATATGGAGCTTCAGGCTTGATAGGAGTGAAAGCAGGTATGGAGTTGGGCATTGGAGACATTGTCCTGGAAACTGATGCATCACAAGTAGTGGAAGCTATATTTGATAATGGCTTCAGCTTGGCGATGGTTGGAGGCGTGGTGCATGAATTGAAGGATCTTTTAGATGAAAATTTTAGTTTTACTCAATTAAAATATGTTCCATGTGAATGTAAGTATGTAACCGGGTAGCATATGAACTTGCGTCGATAGGTTTTGCATGAACAATCAGGGTATGCCCTTTGTGTTGGCCCGAGTGCCTGATTGTATTATGTACTTGGTGCCAAGCGATTTACCTAACATGGTTGCGTAATGAGATTGAAATTCCCACAAAAAAAAATCTAGGTCCGATTCTCTCTTCTTTTCTTCACATGTCAGACGCTGTATACATTTACATACACGTATTGTTCTTACATGCTGCATGTGCAGGCAACATTGCAAGTTCCCTCAGCCTAGCAACAAAATCAGGCTACGTTACAAGTTCCCTCGGCCAAGCAACACCACCACCAGGCACTGTTAAGATTTTATCAGGTCTTTTTTATCACCGTTTCAGGAGAGAATCATCTTTTTCACTAAGAGGACAAACCATATCAAACAATACAGCATAGTTTTAAGAACTATATCTGCCAAAATCAATTGATGCAAAATCTAATTCCGATACTCTTTTTTTCAATTCTTTTTTCACATATCGATGCTGTATACATTGCATTCACATTCACGTGTTGTTTTACATACTGCTTGTGCAGGCTACGTTAAAGTTGGATGTTCCCTCAGTCTAGTAACAAAATCACCGGAGACTGTTAATGTTTTTATCAGGTCACATCTACAAACCCATCTTCCTGGGCCTCAGATAAGTCGCGCCCTTCTTCAGGCCTGGCATAGCAACCTGCTGCTGCTGCTTAGCTCTCTTCTCCCGCTCCTTCTCCTTCTCCATCCGTGCCGCCTCTGCTTGCTCCTGCCTCAGCTTCTCCATCTCCTCCTCCATCGCCGTCTTCTCTTCCTTCTGCCTCTTCTTGTGGTCCAGAAGAGAGGTGTCTGTCTCCTTCACAGAGAAGAACATGGGGCCCATCTCCGCTAGCCACTGCGGATCAACTGCTGTGACACATTGCATGTACTCCTTGGTGGTCAGGACAAGCTCGTGGTAGACGACATAGTCAGGAGTGTAGCCAAGGCCATATAGCGCACTGCTGGGGTGCAGGTGGCACGGCATCCCATTCCGGCAGTTGACATACTCCCCAACACCCTTCAACCGGGCAGAGTTGTGGAAGTATGCAGAGCAGATGGCTTTCCTCACGACGTCCCATTCCATATGGCATGATGTCAGGGGGATCTTCAGGGTTTTCAGTATGTCCAGCAGCTGAGATCTCACTTCACGTGCCTTGCGGAGACCCTTGACATGGAGGAAGTGGTCGTTGCACCAGTCACCTCGATACTGATTAGACTTCCACTGAAGGTATACGTTCAGGAGTGTCAGGTGGTCAGACTCTGGGACAAAGAACTTCTCCCTTGCTGCATCACTCTCCTCTGCTCGGTCTTTTGGCCGGAAGAAGACTGAGGGTACTGATAGCATGGAAACAATGGTCAGCACCTCATCAAGGCACTCTAGCTGCTCCCCCATAAGAAGCATTTTTGCCAGAGTTGGATCCAATGGGAACTCCACCATCTTCCAGCCAATTTCGGTGAGGCCACCAACATTGTTCAATGCACCTAACACCCAGAGTTGGTACATTGAGTTGAGGATATTCTCCTGGGGCGGTGGGTCCATGAAGTCAAAGTCAAGCAAGTTTTCAACTCTGAGGGATTTCAGTAAAAGCACCACATTCCCCAGGTTGGTCCTTTGGATCTCTGGCACAGGGTTAGGAAGCATCTCATTCTGGTAGGCTGATTCTGTGAACAACCTATAGCATGTGCCAGGGCCAGTTCTTCCTGCCCGACCTGCACGCTGGTCTGCAGCTGCCCGGCTGACAGGGAAAACCTGAAGGGCATCCATACCCATCCGTGGGTTGTAGACCTTCATCTTCCCATACCCGGTATCAATGACATAGAAGATACCATCGACTGTTAGTGAGGTCTCAGCAATATTGGTAGCAACAATACACTTGCGAGCGCCCTCTTCAGCCTTCTGAAAAATCTTGGCTTGCAAGTCAGCAGGCAACTGTGAGTAGATGGGCAGAATCTCTAGCTTGGGCACAGTCTTGGTGGATGATGATATTAATTGTTCCATGCGTTCAGCAAGCGCATAGCAGGTAGCCTCAATTTCTTCCTGCCCAGTCATGAAGATTAGGATGTCACCAGGGCCACTGGTTATGTGGATAGTCATGGCCTGCTTCACTGCGGCTTCCACATAGTCCTCACATGGTGTTTTGCTGAACATAATGTTAACTGGGAATGTCCGGCCAGGAATATGGAATACAGGCACACTGCAAATAAAGAAAGGAGTTACTAGGCTTGCAGAGATAAGTATAGGCGCAGATTTTACTTGAAGTAAAGGTTTTATCAGGAATTCTTACCCTCCGAAGAACTTGGAGAACTTGTCTGCATTTAGGGTTGCAGATGTGACGATTAGTTTAAAATCTCGTCTACGTGCAACAACCTTCTTCAGTATACCAAACAAAACATCAGTGTTGAGTGATCTTTCATGTGCTTCATCCATGACAATAACACTGCAAAAGAATGGGGTAAAAAAAAATTTAGTATGGCAAGCCATACTTAGACCATCTGAGGTACATCCCAAGTAATATCAAAATACTGAAGGGACAAGTTATCAACTTACCGGTATTTATCAAGGTCAGCATCTTTCAAGGTTTCACGGAGAAGTACTCCATCAGTCATATACTGCAAACAACCCACAAATAATTTTGTTACTGTCAGGAAGATAGGAACCTCATGCTAAGCAACTCAACTGGACCAAAGTTAAGTAAATTTGACAACGTAAATCTGCACCAAGTTTCAGCCAACAATCTGACATGATCAGAAATAATAGTTATTAGGCTACAAGATATATGTTATTTGGGCTAAATATACGCCTTCCTATATAGGCTATAACTGAGAGGAAACACATGTACCTATAAATCCTGATATTAGAAGTTAAAAAGGTCTAAAGGTGCTTGAATTTTACCTTGTAAACAAGTCACAAGCAGTTTACCTTTATTATAGTGTTTGGACCAGTGACATCCTCAAACCGTATGGCATATCCAACTTTATCTCCCAGATCAGTCTCCATTTCCTCACTGACTCGCTTAGCAACACTCATGGCAGCAACACGCCTTGGTTGGGTACAGCCAACAACTCCTGTGGTAGTATATCCATCCTCATGCAGATACTGAGTCAGTTGAGTAGTCTTCCCAGAACCAGTTTCACCAACAACCACAACTACTTGATTTTCACGCACAACCTGCTCAATAATCATATAACAGGTTCCTCAATAATCATATAACAGGTTATTACCAAAGTGGCTGTTGTGATCACTTGAAACTAATAAATATACAAAAACTAAAACTACTCCCTCCATTTCAAATTATGATATGTTTTGGCTTTTATAGGTACATTGCTTTTACTATATATCTAGACATAGTGTACATCTAAATAGTGATCACAACTACTTGAATTTCACCAACAACCACAAATACTTTATTTTCACGCACAACCTGCTCAATAATCATATAACAGGTTAATAACAAATTGGCTGCTGTGATCACTTGAAACTAACAACAACATGTCCCAAGCAAGTTGGGGTAGGCACTTGAAACTAAACATACAAAAACTAAAATTAAAACTTACTCCCTCCGTTCCAAATTATAATATGTTTTGGCTTTTATATAGATACATTGCTTTTACTATATATCTAGACAATGTGCATCTAAGTGCATTGCAAAAGTTATGTATCTAAAAAAGCCAAAACGTCTTATAATTTGGAATGGAGGGAGTAGGGCTCAAGCATTATGTATACACAAGGAATTGCATGGGTCATTCATATAAAATTATGAAAGTTGTTTAAATGAAAGGGCAATGATCTGCATCTTGCCCTTTCTCCTTGCACATAGGTGTTTCTTCATCCATCAAAGCCGTAGCCCAATGTTCCAATCCTTTTGGATGTTGAAACATACAGTATACACGAAAGAGCTTCTAGCTGAGTTCGTTAAGTAGCTTGAGCAGCACTTCAGGTCCTGGGTTCAACTCCCCGTGGGAGCGAATTTCAGGCTGGGGTTTAAAAAAAAAATCCCTCATTTGTCCCAAGCCAAAGCTCTGGTTGTGGTTGCTCTAACATGGGCCAGTGCCATCATGTATGAGTGGGGCAGGGATTCGGGGGTTCTCTGGACTTGTGTGAGGTCTTCTTCTTAATGCAAAATGCCCGACGGCTGTCTTAAAACACCCATAGGGCAAGTTTTTTTTAATGTAAAGTATAAAGTAGTTATCAACAGGTTTCAGGTATAATAAATTCCATGAAATACAGGAGTGTAAGATAAAAATCATGACAGAACTAAAAAAAACTTCATAATAAATGTACAGACCTGTAGCAGATCATCCCGGACAGTAAATATGGGAAGATACTGTCTTTGTTGAGAAAGGGATTTTGATTTTGCAAAATCACTGACAGCTTCTGCTTTATCCTTCAAATGTTGTGAAAACTTTGCTTCTTCTTTAAAATTAATCTCACCTTGGTCACCAACAACTGCAGTATCTGCATCAACCTGATTTTTCAAAGGTGAGTAGGAAACAACAAGAAGGAACTGTATTTCTCAAAATACATAAATATAAGTGGACATAAGTACCTGTTCAGCTGTTTTCTCAACACCTAAGATATTTCCAAGCTTAGATCCAGCAAGCTCCCAAAATCGTTGCCTTGATTTGTTCATGCTTTGCTTTTCACGGATTTCTCTAACCAGACTAGAACCTTTGCGTGAAATAATAGCCATATCAGATGTTGGGTCCTTCAGAGGCATTACAGGTTCTGCTTGTTTTGTGAATACAACTCTCCCATCCAGGAACGGAGGCTTTGTGTCTGCCAAAAAATGAGGCAATTAACTTGTCAGATTCAACTGCATTGAACTGCTGTAGAGAAGCAGAAAGTCTTGCAACAAGTAAAAGAATAATATGGCCATACACACATTATAGTATCTTAATGCTCTGTGTTATATACAAATAATTACAAAGAAAACATAGAGGGCTGCAGATTAGTGTGGATTACAAGGAACAGCCATCATCTACTAGCCATCGAGCTAAGTAACTCAGAGTAATATAAACATATTTAAAAATCAGATTAGTTAAAACCATTGTGCTGTTCAAACCCATCACGCAAATACTTAATGTTTTTTTCACAAGAAATGTTAAAAAAACTCAGCCTATGGGAGAGTCTGCTCCCACTGCATCGCACTTAAGAAGCTTCTCACACTCGTATAACTCTGGATCACAGCCGGCGAGGGGTGTTTTTTTTAACCCAGGCCTGCCTAAAATTCACTCCCACAGGAAAACGAACCTAGGACCTGGTGTGCTACTTTAGCCCTGCTAACCAGTCAGGTAGCAGGCCTGTTTGCTTCGCAAGAAATGCTTTATATTCCTTATAAAAATTTACATGAGAAACAGAGGGATGATTCCTAACATGTATGTGTGATTTTCGAAGCTTATTGAATCACAGGTATGAAACTAAGGAAGATGTGATAGGCAAAGAACATACCATGAACAAGAAGTATTACTTTCCTTTCCTCCTCATCATCAAATTCAGTTTGCACTTCTGTTCCTTTAACGGCTCCGGATCTCAACAATTGTCTATCCTCCCACTGAGCATTATCAGCAGTCATCTGTGACAGCTTTTTGCTTTGAGAAAGGGTCATCAGGCTACCATCTCTACGAGTCTGCAACCAAGAGAAATAGATGTCAAAACCAGAGTACTGCAAAAGTCAAGACTACAAAAAAAATATTACAAACTACTCCCCCCAATCACAAATAAATGACATTTTGATGTTGCTTGAAGTCAATTATTTCAAACTTTGACTAGTACGTTTCATTATAGTATAACCATAGAACATAGGAAATGTATACTTTTATCAAACTATTTTTCAAGACAAATATACTCAGATCACTTCCAACCATTCAAAAAAAGTGAAAAGTAATGTGTACTCGAGAGAGTACATTGTTTACTAGAAAATAATTGAGATTATTGAAAAATATTGAGTATTGGCATCTAATTTTAGCACGCACAGTTTAACTACATTGAAAACAACTTATATGAAAATTTTACACCATAGCAAAAAATTAATACACCTTCCTTGTGATGGCGCACTTTACATGCTTATCTCTTCAGGATCACGAATTTAATAGAGGTAAAATAAAATCCGATATGTTGCTGAAGGATAGGAAATCAAAGAATAGACCAAGCAATCAAAGCATGTGTGTAATTGCTGTTGTATTATTGTGTCCCACTAATTTCACTTCTTGCAGGCCTTTCACTAGTAGACCATCAGGTGCTTACGCGAAATGTGATACCAAAGTTCACGATTACAGTAGAACCAACTCTTATTAGAAGCAGGACATCATTGTTTTTTCATCGATGATCACAGCTTCATAATTATATGTGCTCATAGTACTATGTCTAACCCATAATAAAGATTAAAGAAACAGAACTATGAAGATTGTGATGGAGTATTTGGGACTTGGTAAAATATAGGTACACAAATAAGGAACCTACCAGCTTCTTCGGCATCTCTGCTTCCTTCTTTTTGTAAGAATTATCATCTCCAAGATACATAGAATTATCACCGTCGAACATTGTAGTGTGTTCTTCACAGTCATACCTGAAAAATATGTAAAGGTTAGAACTAAGTACTTTTATATTTAATATTCTGTGAGTAAAGAATGTTAAGTCATCATATTGATTTCCCTTCACTAGAACACTAAAGAAAGTCTGCTATGGTGAATGAAATTGTGCTAAATACAAGTAGAAAATATTCACACACAGGATTTCAATAAATAAACTAAAAATTTTACTTTGACAAAGTAGCAGATAGCTCAGTAGTTAATACAAAATAAAAGGAGCAGACATTGCAACATGCAGGAACAGAAAGCTTTGCTTATATGTTTGCAATGCCAATAAATATCATAAAGCAATAGTAATATTGTCCTTCTGTAATAAATAAAAAATAAGCAAGGTTTGTAAGGAAAATTACCATGCACGGTCAGCATTGTAGTCCATCTCTTGCATCATTTCCTCGGTTATCTCATAGTTCCTATCAGGATTCGAGGGGCTTCTATCAGCATCGATGATCTGGGATAACAAGGTAGCAGTTATAGACTTGTACCTTATGATAACAACATGTTGAGGAAATAAAAACAACTTTTTATAAGAGTCTAAAAGGTGAACTAAAGAAACATGGCATTCAAGAATCAAAGATGAACTCAACAGGTTGCTAGCACTAAATTAACTTGGACTCAGGCATGATAAAAAATCACAATGTTGATTTGAGTATACCTAAAAACAGTAATTTCATAAAAAGAGAACTAGTAAATCTAACAGGCTAAAAGCAATATATTTGTGAAAACTGTTAGGAACTAATATGCCTATTGAATGACACAGAAACGATGACTGCACAGTACATTTAAGCATAAATCAACCTAGAGAAATAAAACGTGCAAAAGCCAGGCAATGAAGTGCACCATGCACATATCCCGTATACCTTCTGACTAAGGAAATTTTGAAATAACCATCAACAAACCATTGTAAAAACAGTAGAACAATAAATGGACAAGAACATGTTGATCTGAACAAAAGCTCGTGGGAAAAAAATTATTATGATGTACAAAAATATGATTCAAGCTCACATTTGATAGCATGAAATAAGTATGTTGAAAATTGAATTCTAGCTTACATTAGAACTGGTTGTCGATGAAAAGGTAAGCTGGTGCGATCTTCCACTGGAATGTGAATAAGAAGACCCTTTTGATGAACCAGAAGCACGTATTGGAGCAGGTGAAGGGGATACATTATCCCACGGGGACGCTGGACATTAAGAACACAGAGAGGATATTAGTTTCATGATTTAGTTGGGCCACTGAGATGTCGAGAGTACATTTACTACACCCAAAAAAACAGTTCTACTGAAAGTTCTGTCTCAACATGCTTTACCTGCTGAACGTGGTGTATTCCCGCCTAACCAAGGAGACACCAAGCGTGCATCCGGGGATGCAGCAGCGAGCATAGGAGAACGTGTTGGATGCTGTCTTCGGGAGCCAGGCCGATTATCACGGTAATCTCGGCGAGGTGTATCTTCCCATTCCCAGCGTCCATCATCCCAATCAGATCTTGCTAATATTTGCAATGGCAATCATACTCATATCAGTAAATGTCAATTCAATGATAATAAGAGTAATAAAAAACACCAAGATAAACAAGTACCAGGTGTTCTTGAGCTTCTTGAGCTATGCTCATGTCGGCTTCTCTTGTTATTATATTCAATTGATGTAGAACCCTCACGCTCATCACGCCTAGTATGAGATTCTCTATCAACATGGTATCTTCGCCTTCCACTGCTACTATAGCCAATAGATGCAGACCTTTCGCGATCACCATGTTTATCACGGGATCCTCTATCATCATAGTAATCAGAACCACGAGGAGTGCCATGAGGACGAGAACCTTGAGAGCTTCTAGAGCTGTGGGTCTGTAAATTAACAGACATAGAAATTGACTAGTTAGTAAGGTCTAGTAAAACTATTATAAAGTATTGATGTAATTTACAAAACAAGCTGGCGGAACTGTATATTGAAAGTATCCATGTAATTAGGACCTCATGCCGGTGGCGCTCATCCCGATGGCTGGGTGTTGAGACCCTTTCATCCCTATCAGTGACAGTTGGTTCTGAAACAAAGAAACAGATTTAGTACAACTTAATAAAAATGAGAGGAAATGAGTTACCATAAAACCATAGCACTAGAAGAGCATATAAATTAGCTAACTTATGCAGCTCATGTACTTAGTTCAAAGAAAAAATGACGCACCATTAGAAGATGTTTTATCATCAGACCCGCTTCCTCGATAGCGGCGTGATGAATTACTGCGAATCGCCGTGGAGAGGCTCGTCGCATCATTCTCTGTAGGTCCTGGCTTCTCATCTTCATCGATGGAGCTGGCAGCAACAGCTACCTTGGGAGGAGGTGGCTTGAACACACTGCCGCCTCCCGCTGCCCGTTTCTTGTCAGCAAGGGTGTCAAGACCTGCCGAAGAACAGACCAACAGTTAGCTTACTAGCCATGTGAAGACCAAACAGTCACTAATCAGTTCACAGGCCTGTGAATGTATTAATCAGGGTAGAGCAAAGCACCAAGCAGCTCGGGTCCATACTACACTTAAGCATTCAGTAAACGCGCCACACACAATGCACAGGCACATAGTAAGTACAGTATGTACCTAGGACGGACTTCCCCGCCGGCGGCCGGTACATCACCCGCTCCTTATTCGTCAGAATTAGCCCATGAGATGTGTCGTTCTCCGGGCCTAGGGTGGTCATCATCGCGTCCAGGTCGACCTGTCCGTTCCCGTTCCCCTGCACGATGAAGCAAACACGGGCGTCAGCCCAACCAACCTAACTACCTAAGGACTCGAATTCTCGAAAGTCGAAATGAACAGTAGCTCAGGTAAGCGTCCCCGGACTTACCTCCATGGTGATGGTCGCCGGGGAGTGCCCGGAGTTCGCGGACCGGCCTCCTGCTGCTGCGGCGGCGGCTAGGGTTATGCCGCGGTGTCAGCGCGCAAGGGGTAGCATCCGGCGGAGAAAAGCGGGGAGGCAGGCGGGAGGTCCGGAGGTGGCGGTGGCGTCGAGCGGCGAGGCGGCGCGTCGAGGGGCTTCGAATCTGGAGGAGAGATTGGAGTTGGAGGTGGAGGGGATTGAGAATTTTTTGTTGAACAGGCGGGACACGGGGACAGGTGTAAAAAATTGTCAAACCGCAGGGTCACAGTGTTGAAGTCGGTTTAAGTCATGTAGGTACTCGGTAGTCGGTAGAGAGTCTCTGGAGGAGCGTCGCCGCCTCGTCGGAGACTCGGAGGTCGTCGCGGCCGAGGGTTCTGTACTTCTTTGTTCTGTCGTAGGCGTACGTGCTTGCAGTTGCGGGCGGCCGGTGGCACTCGTGCCGCTGTGCCCGCGGTGGCAGGCGGCCGTGACGCCGTTCGGGATGAAGGCAGGTCACACAGTGGCGGAGCTGTGGCGTATCGCAAACCCAACTTTTTAGCGACAACACAATGATGCACGTTAATAGCTAATCCATGCTGAATTTAAACAGCTATTGAAGGTGGTACCTCTCATTTGAAGATAACAGTGTATTAGTTAAATAAAAGATCAACCATAAGTATCCAAATTAAAGACCAAAATCTAACATTCCAAGAGCTAAGAAACCTGTAAATTTGAAGAGCAAATCAGTTAGTGACTTAGTGTGTAGTATATGAATTATAATAAAATATAATAAAGTTACAAGGAGACATACCACTATATCATTAGCAGAAGAAGCACGACTGCGGGTGTTGTGGTTGGGGGCGCCTGCGCCTCGGCCTCGACCTCGACCTCTACTTGCTGCTCCTCCATCTTGCTCCTTCTCCCTAGCCACGCCCACGCCTGGGCGTCGGTCACGAGTGGAAATTAGGGGTTTGGGGGCACTTCTTCCACCTGGGGCGGCTGGGCTTATGGGCCTTTCTTTTCTTTTCACCCCACATCTTTCTTTTCCTCCTTGTTCTTTCGTCACACTTTCGTCACATAGAGTCGCAGATGTCTTGCACGCCGCCGTGCCGCTCCATCGCCGCTCGCCGGCTGCCGAGCGAGGAAGACATAGGGGTACTAGTGCTACCCTGGCAGTAGTTGTGGCAGTTGCCACACCCTGCCATATGGGGAGCTCTGCCTCTGAGGTCACACGTAATGGCGATCATGTGTGTGGACTGTGTCGTATCGCCAAACCCCCAAAACGTATACCAGACCAAGTATCGGAATTTTGCGTAGTTATTTTTTCACGGTACACCACACAAACTGTATCCACCACTGATTTGTATCAGATATCGGATACGTGTCTGATACGAGACCAACGTCAAGTCAAGTAACGTAGCCTGGCGGTAACAAGGATTGAAATCCACCAATGACCAAGGGCGGGCCACGATTCAATCTTGCCGATTTTACCTAGACATGGCTCAAAACGAAAGGGTAAGGCCAAGTGTTCTTAAAACAAAACTCTCGGTGCACTTCGGAGCACGGTCTTCCGTTAGGTCCTACGGACGACGAAAGCCCCTCGGCTATACTCTACTCTTCGCCCCCGACTGTTTTGTTCTTTACTTTTGGCTCGGTGGAGCTAAGTCAGGTTCCATTACACTCTGTAGGAAATGCAGAGACAGTCCACGCAGCAAGGCCCAACGTGCGCCATACATAGCGCCTACGGATAATAGATAGCCCCACCTCAGGCAGAGTTTGTCAACCGTGTAATAGGCGACCATTTCGCGTGGTACAGGGGGCACTTAAATAAGACGCCGGCACCCGGCTGCATCTTTCCCTATATAGGTGCAAGACCTTAGCATTTCACATAGGGTGTTGTTAACCGTTACTCACACTTTAGGACATAGGATGAATTCTTTTTCCACAACTATAATTTATATGATGAATTCAATTTTGAAAATTTGGAGGATCCAAAATGGGGCATGTAGGAATTTTATAGGAATCTATAACTCCTATAAAGATAAACCCCACTACATAATTCTCTAGCACCTCCTTGCGTCACGTTGTCTAGAGGTCCCACCACCATAAACTGATTACACAAAGAGGCAACAACGCTATATGAAAATGATCTCTCTACAAATTAAATTTATTCTCTATGCAATTAAATAAAATTCTACCGCATATCCGTGACAACACGGGGGAATCCTACTGGTCTCTCAAAGAAAGAACGTAGATGAGTCCTAAAACACATTATCCAGATGTGGTACTAGTGGAATGAGACGAAAAGTTTAGGAAGGAGAAAGAAGACGTTCCACGGCTAATCTAGATTCTATCACCAATACTCAAGCTCGAGAATTATTGAAACTGCCTCTGAGGGGTCAGTTAGCAAAAGAGAAGACCAACCATATCATTGGAAAAAGACAAGAGTTGGTCACGTTGAAGATTCGGATTGAGCCTATGACATCAAGGAAAAGAAAGGAGGATGATGATTCGTGATCAGAGAGTATGGGGGACATGGTGAAAGCTAGTGCGGGGCGATTATCACATTTCAAATGCGATGGACGCATTTTACGCAAAAATGGTGTCTTATTTTCTGAGATGGGAATCAAAGCTACAAAGTACATGGAAATTCCGCATGTGATGACTGAAACAGATGGCATATTGTTGAACATGGTAATGGAAACGGATTGTTTCCGACTATCAGCAACGGGTGTTCTCTGGTTATATTGTACTTCATATGTAAGTGCCCTCAACATATGTGATCGTGAAGACAAGCTTCGATGGTTAAAGAGGCTATAACCACGACAATTTTTGGCCGATGTTCAGCAAGAGGCTTTATATGAGAGTCGAAGGAGTTGTTAGCTCATCAATTTATCAATTATTATACCGTGAAATATGCTCAATATGGTGACTCATGGCCTTGCTCCGTGACAAATCTAGCCGAGATCATCATAGGGAATCAGGGTCAGCTCTATTACATGGTATAAGTTTTTATGAACTTTTAACAGTGTTTTGCCAAAGGATCTGTAAATTTTATAGACCCGATAAACCCATCTAGATTCACCCCTCATCTTGCTGCAGCGGGTGCTCTGAGTCGGAGTGCTGTGAGGCTCTCTGACAGTATTATTCCAATTTAAATGCATAATACAGTATTTTGCAGCACCAATTTGTATCAGTAATGGATGTTTCCATGTTTCAATAAGAAAGGAAAAAAAAAAACATGTCATACACTTTTGGACGGTATGGCCGGCGTGGAAGACCCAATGACGGCAGCATTCGGTGGGTCAGCTAATGGAATTTCTATATTTTCCGGAAAAGAAAAAGGACTCCTAGAGCACGTTTCGGGGCAAAGCTCAATCCTCGTCACGCCATCGGTAGGGTTCCGGCGATTCCCCATGGCCGGCCGCCACCGCAACCCGCTGGCCTCTGCCTACCACCCCAGCGCCGTCGGCGGTGGCAACCACCCGCCTCCCCCGCTTCACCACCCGCTTCACCCCCACCTGCCGCCGCACCACCCCCTCGACGACTTCCGCGACCCGCCGCGCCTCCCCCCGCACCACCCGCTCGACGACTTCCTCGACGCGCCCCGCCTGCCGCCCGGCCACCCCGACAGCTTCCAGGAGCCGCCGCCGCCGCCGCTGCCGCCGCATCTCCGCCATTTCGTGGGCCACGGCCACGGCGGCGCCGGTGGCCCCCTGCCACCCCAGCCGCATGTGGTGGCGGCGCTGGAGGAGCGGCTTGGCGCGGAGATGGACGAGGCGCACGCGCTGCTCGCGCAGAACCAACGGCTGGCCGCGACGCACGTGGCGCTCGTGCAGGAGGTCGCTGCCGCGCGGCACGAGCTCGGCCGCACCGCACACGCGCTCACCTCCGCTCAGGAGGAGGGCGACCTACGGCTTCGCGAGGTGCGGACGCTTCTCCCTCACAAGCCTCAACAGGCTGAATGTATCTTCTTTTCAATGCGGTTGCAAATTTGGGTACCTGGAAGCAGCTTGCTCAAATTGAACCAGCAGCTGAAGCTAGTACAGATCTAATTTTCTCCCAATATCTTGCAAATTCGGGCTAAACTTGATTTCGAAGTGTATATTTTGCACTGCAGTGGATCTATTTGGTACTGGAGATGTGAACTTTTATCTCGGTTGGCAGTAATCATTCTTATTTGTTTAAATTTATGACACTCCTGCACTGCATTTGGAAACCTCGGCCATAAAAGTCACACAAATGATCACAATGTGTATGTGTGCCATTTTTTTTGCTTGCATAGCACCAGCAGTTGAAAAAAAAGAGACAAGATATAGAAGACTAGAAGTTTAACGCATGTCCCTTTTCCCCCGAGCTAAACACACCAACACCTGGTCGGATTCCGAAACCTGTTCTCGATTCCAAGTGTTTTTTTTTTCCTGTGCCCCCAAAAAATCTGCTGAATCAGACATTGGCAGCTGAATTAGATAATAGCACCTGCACTTGTGTCCATGTAACACTAGATATAAATCAAAAAAGAGGGAAGTTTGCCTCATATCATAGTTTAACAGGCCATGGTCGCCTAAGTGGGTTTGGTGTCTGCCAAGGCAAGGAGGGATTCTGGGCTGTGCTTCCGTGCTAGACAGGAGGCTTTCTAGTGCCTTGGCACGGGCAGGCTAGGTGTTTTCTGTTTGCGCCTGCTCAAAATTTTAACATGTCCCAGTTTCCAAATTTTCTGTGTGTCGTGCCCATACACTTTGCCTAAGCAATCTGTTTGATTGCTAGTTTGCTACAATACACTGCCTCCACCTTCCTAGAGATCCAGAGGTCCTTTGTGATTCTTTGTTCGTAGGAGCTTCTATAGGAAGGTGGCAGCAGTGTATTGTAGAAATCTAACATGGACCTTACAATACACTTTTTAATTACAATACACTTGCATTAGTTGTAGGTTTGAAACTGAATACGTTGAGTTTTATGTTTTATCTTGAGGTAAGGTTCCATTTTTCAGCCGATATTTTCAAATACATGCATGTTTTATTATTGTGTAAATTCATGTATCTCAGAACCCGCCTGACTTAGTTCAATAAGATAGTTCTGTTCGTATCAAATATAAATAATTTATGGTTCTTTTGGTTGTATTATCCAACATAATTTTAATAGGTCTATGAGAGGTCAATGAAGATGGAAGCAGAGCTCCGGGCAGTACATGAAATGAGAGCAGAGCTTGCACAAGTCCATATGGACATTCAAAACCTGGGTGCAGCAAGGCAGGAACTCATGGGCCAAGTTCAGGGATTAACACAGGATTTGGCTCGGTCGGCAGAAGACTTGCAGAAGGTGTCTACATTAAAAGCTGAGATCCAGGAGATCAAACATGAAACACAACATTTGAGGTACATTCTATTGAAATATTTGACCTACTCTTTTTTTATAATAGAAGGTCTAAGGATTTTCAACATGCATACAAACTCGTTATTAATGATGCAATGATGTGCAGCTCTCCTGCATATTCAAGAAAAAAATCATTATTAATTTTTAATCTTCTCTTCCCTGCTTTGCCGTACCTCTTCAGCTCTTCCGAATCAGCATTATTATGAGTAAACATTGTTTCTTTTTTGAGCGGAATGAGTAAACATTGTCATTGTTCCCTTCCCTTTCACCTGGTCAACCCAGTCAAAACACACTTCTCTCCAAACTGGAATGATATGTTCAAAAAGGTATTTAATGGAATTTTGATTTTCTTTTGAGTAATAAAGAGAAATGCAAATTTGCAACGAATATCTTTGCTTCTATTCAACTGTATGGTATTTATTATGACCCACTGCGCAGATCTGCTATTGAGCTTGAGAAGAAAGGATATGCAGAGAGTTATGAGCAGGGACAGGAGATGCAGAAAAATTTGATTTCAGTGGCTTCTGAGGTGGAGAAACTTCGAGCTGAGGTTGCTTACGCGGAGAGGTCACGGGCTGTTGTGTCTGCAGGCAATCAAGGTATGATCTGAGCAGGAGGTTATTTTTTTAGTATATCGCTTCTGTTCCAAATGTCTGCAGCTTATGTGATCAATTATGTGGATGACCTTGACAACAAAACTAGCCAAGTGTTAAGATAATGCTCCAAAAGATAGCTGCCAGAGTGATCGTGAATTTGAGATGTGAAAAATCAGTATGCTAAACCCTAACCTATCCATCACGTAAAACCTAACCTATTCCATAGATCATATTAATGAGAAACTACCAGACTGCTGATAAATGTGATGCTGTGTTAGCTGATCAGTGATCTGGTATAGTAGGTGAAGCTGATTTGTAATCTGGCATAATAGGTGTTGAGGATTACTAGGTGAACTGATTTGTCTATGTATATGGCTTGTGTGCTATGCTTAATGCAGCGACTATCCTGCAGGTCATATTGGAAGCTATGGGAACCCCAAGGTCAATTATGCTGCAAACCCGTTTAACTCTGGATATGGAGTTAATCAAGTATGTTATCTAGCTTGTATAAACCATCTGCAGAACCAGTCCTCACATACCTTCGTCCTCATATGAAGCTACTTCTCTATTGCAGGCAAATGCTGCTACTGATTCTGGTTCCCAGTACGGAACTGGTGCAGCGCATGGTTCTTGGGGTGCCTATGACTTGCAAAGGACGTCTGGGCGTAGATAAGCACCGCCAATTTGTCAGGCCCTTTCACCAAAGTGTACTCATAGCTTTGGCCATGACTGTATGAATGTTGTGGGCTAGATGATGAATTGCTGACAGATTTGCTTTAGTTTAGCTTTTATGAGCCTGTACAAAAGAATATATATTTATTGAATCTTCAAGCGTTAATATTTTGAATGTTTTCTGTCGGACATGAGTGATGTGAATGGATGTTTACAGCTAATTATTAATAAAGAACGTTGAACTAGATAGTTGGTGTATATAAGTTGAGAAGGGACACCCTGATCCGGCACACTATCTCGGAGCCGATTGATGAAGTGTGACTTTTTTTTTGTTGCATGCATTTTGCTGATACATAGCAAAATACATGTACGAGATGCTTAGGATCCTCAAGCATATACAACCGCTGTTTGATAAAGTTATAGCCGATTTCAAGAGGTAAGCTGATGATAAGTCTATTTCAAGGATCGGATAGCTCTGTGATCACAGCCTGTGTTCATCCAATGATTTCCAATAGCGAACCATGCCACTTAGCACTTGCCAGCCTTCAGAAGATTACTACTATGGCTGAAACAGCTGGAAAACAACTTCGACTGGTCAAAGCTCTGATGGCCGAATGGTATCATTTAAAAAACATATTGAAACAGCTGGAAAACAACATCGACTGGTCAAAGCTCTGATGGCCGAATGGTATCATTCGAAAAACATATTGTACAGAACAACCGATACACACTAACAAAAAAAAAAGCAAGATTCAATTTACAGTTTATACTTGTCAGTAGCAGAGAAAGGGAGGACCTATGCTACCGCAAGCACATGATAGATACATCAAGGATAGTTACACATGCGAAGCTACATCTTCAATGTGCGTGCAAGCACAGCACGTGACGACATAACTTGTTCTAAGTCTAGACCACCACAAGAACCGAAACATCAAACCGGTCAGAAGTTACATACATGCTTACAACTCCCCAATGCCAGGGCCAGGGCGCACTAAACTGCGTATTTGTGGCAGGGAATGCTATTTGCAACCCGCAAACTCTGCACAGTGGAAACAGATGACCCCTTATGATCTTATGCTTGCGGAAAAACTTTATTTGGGGGTATATTTTCGCGCCTCTCAACATAGGCGGCCGGAAACCAACCGGCCTTCCCTCGGCATTCTCCTTCTGCCCAGCCGTTGGGAGCAATCTGGTGCAGGCACAGAAAGAATAAGGATGCAATCACACAGTTAACTAGATTCAGTATTCTTTATCTAAAAAAAAAAATAGATTCGGTATTTTTGGTTCGACAGGCTAATTCGTTATATTCAAACCACCATACTATGGTTCTTTTCAGCAACGGCTAGACTAATTTATCGTACAACCCTCTAGGCAGTCACTGTGCAGTTTGCACTCACTGCAGGAAGACAAGTGTCCATATACTGATTGGTCATCTTTGATCAGATGGTTTCTTATGATCACATTCACATTAGCAGTTCTTAAGCCAGGTTAGCCAGTGGGTACTACATCACTTCCACAGCTTAAGAGCACACTGACCTGGCGAACGACAACATAATCACCAACAATTAAGCTCAGTTCCTTCTCTGTGGTTCCATTGAAATTATGCATTGCCTACAGCACAAAAAAAATTGATACTGTACATATAAATGGAAAAATGTGATGTGCACTTTTTTTTACTGTCAGTTACTCAGTTTACCTCAGCAAGGAAGTACTGGGCTTTCTCAGCACGCTTATGCGAAGATATAATAGGTGGTGCAGATTCTCTCCTTTGCTTCTCAGAGGACATCTACAAAGAAGAAATTGTAAAAAAATAGGACTGCAAGAGAATTTTCATAACTTCCCATAACAATCAAAGTGAAAAGTGAAAACTCTACCTCCGCTTCAACGTCATCAAGGATAGCAGCTAATCTCAGATGGAATAACTTTTCTGCTTCTACCTTCAACAAGACGAATTGCCAAAGACAAGAAATAAATGAATGTAACAAAAAATGCAAATAGAATAGCCACATATTATAAGTAAGCAATCTCACCACGCCAACCAGCCGCTGAAGGGTCACACGTTGCTGCTGAGATTCAACAGCTGCAAGTGCAGCTGCTGCTTCCTTTCCTAACACAGCCATGCTTGCTTTGTGCTCTATCATTTTAGCTTCTGACTGCTGAAGCTTTGTAGTGTGCTCAGGAATTGGAGCTTCTCTTACCCGTGCCTTTCTTCTAGCAATTTCAGCCGACTATTGAACAAACAGGATGGTCAGGGTAAATGGAAGTAGCAGCAAATGGAATTTTCTCACTTGCAGCGAAGGATGAAGCCATTAGTACATACGAGGATCTCAGCTTCATGTCTCATCCGGCTATAGCGCTGTGCAAGACCACGAGCATCTTCCAGAGGTGCACCCATTGCCATTGACCTCAATGGGTCTATAGTCTGAAATGCCAACAATTATAAGAAACTTAAAATGTATCTAAATGAGATCCAAATACCTCACACATACATGTGTTTTTATTTCTATCAGAACGACATATATGATATATTTCAGAAGGCTTGGACTCAAACTTGCACAAGGCTGTTCTAAACAAATAACCAGAAATTATGCGTATGGCGGTCGATTCCAAATACACAAGCTACTGATATCATATGAATCGGGATGTAAAAGGCAAAGCAGAAACAGAATGATATGCTTGGTAACTTGGATTATTAACATCAGAAAGTTACCACTAAGGAGACTTTCAACATTTTGATTTTTCATGAGACCAAGATGGACTTATGAAAATTTTACTCAAACAAAAAGGCTTCCAACACCTTGGATATTCTAGGGTGTCACTACACTCTCCAGTTGCCAATGGAAACTTTTCAATACAAATTCACATCCACCAATGGTATCTTCTAGAAATTTCAGGAAGTAAAGCCATGCTAAATAAGTCACTTTAAGTGCCTGAGATATATTCATCTGCCTCAAAATGTTATTCAAATCTATTCGAATCAGCAACCCACAACATGAATGGTAACTGTACCCTGAAATATGCATTTCCCATAACACCTATATTTCCTGTCTGGCTGTCTGCCCACCAGACAACCAACCAAGAGCCTTCCAAACCCCCTTACACATAAATTACCACAAGTGATCTCCAACTAAACAGGTCTTATGTGGGAAACTAACTCAAAGATCAGTCAGTACTTACCTGAGAAGATAAAATCCTGTTGAAATCCTCATACTCTTTCTCAATATTTCTCAAAGCACCTCCATATAGTGATGCTGCTTTTCCAAGGGCTTCGTCGTTATTTTCACCTCCATATCTATAGCAGTCCTCAGAAAATTTTGTTCCTATGGACAAAAGAAAGAATAGATGCAGCTATTTAACAAACTATTTCATATATACTGAATTGGGAGACTTGCATACAGGAGTAACAGCATGCACTACAGAAGAAATAAATAAATAAACTGATTAAACCCTGTTCAAATTTACAAGTTTTACAACTAAGCTAAAATAAACTCTAGAAAAATACAGTGGTGATAACCATTGAAAATAGTAGTGATTCCTTCTCAAGATGGAGGGCATATGAATTTATCATCCTAGATACCTGCAGTCACAAATGACTATTCTAGCTCAAAGCATCATACTACACTAAGTTTTGGAGGGTAGATATCCTATTTCTAACCCTAACAATGGCTCTACTATGTGAGAAAATGTAAATAAGACAATATAACAATGTAGCTTTCTTTTCCTGAGAAGAAATCTCAACCTCACAGAATTAACCAAGGATAACTGACATGAGCCACATAAGTACATACCCACTTCAATATGTTTGTTTCCAATAGACACCAAACCTTCAGCTGCTCTAACTATGTCCTTCTGGAAATCCTGTTAGAGTGGATACATCACAGAAATGTAACAACTGCCATCATGAAACTCAGTACATGGTATAATTCAATCATGAAATCTTCACTTCCTTTGAAAAAAATCTTCCTTCGAAAAAATACTTACTAGTGCACTGAATATACAAAGACTATGTTTGATGTACATTGAACAATGCAAATGCAACATCAGTTTTTGGCCAGGTGTTCACATCAATAGATAGGTCAAAAGGCCATCTATAATTCTCCCCTTTCTTACCCTTCCAGAACGAGTAGAAGTATACAATTTCTCAAGCTGTTGATGTCTCTGTAGTTCAACCTCATCAATTACAACAGAATCTGACCGCTCATAACCAGTAGTACTGAACTGCTTTATAACAGCCTGAAAATTTTAAAATCATAAATGTAAGCAAGTAAAGAATTGACCTCAAAGCACTAGTGGACATTGCAACCACAAATATGTAGTTTCAAAACAGTAGTGGCGTACAAGGCGCTAACTGATATCATTTTAAAGTTCTGAGTGTCTCAATTTGTGGCATGATATTTGTTGCCTCCATTGTCCAATGCATACGGAAGAACTCGAGAGTAAACG
This sequence comes from Bothriochloa decipiens, assembly GCA_023333625.1. Classification (NCBI taxonomy): domain Eukaryota; kingdom Viridiplantae; phylum Streptophyta; class Magnoliopsida; order Poales; family Poaceae; genus Bothriochloa; species Bothriochloa decipiens. Next base: position 12,915,090 of record CM041631.1, on the reverse strand, counting down.
GAATATAATCAAGCTGTAGAACACCCTCTTTGTCAGAATGCTTAAGTTTTACATGCATGCCTTTAGACAACAACAATATACTAGGAGCATTTACATTACTTGGCTTCTTGTAATTAAATGAAAAACAAACAAGGGTTGAAAAGGAAACTACAAAAACGCAATAAAGAAAATGTAACTAGCCAATTCCATATATGGGGTCATAACGGCTTCTCCAAAAAAGATCATCATGAAAGTAATTACAGATTGACAACAAGCAACAACAGAGTAGTTAGAACACATTATTGCAGGACGCAATTGTCCAAGTACAATAGAAGACTACAGAGTCCAAAACAGAGTGAGATACCAAATGCTAACTTGTAGAAAGAACACATCTCACATATACCTGACCGGGGGAGCCATAACAGTGAGTTATACACTTCAACCAATATATATAAAAACATGATCACCCAATTTGTCCTTGCAGTGTTTCCATCACGTCACCCATACTGTGCCACAAGTATCAGTTAATACTATGCCACAGCTGCCACTAGATGTGCTATTCAATGGCTCTGCTCCAAACACAAAACCTTATGGCAACTATATTTTGCAACGTCGGATTCACACTAGAGCTATTATGATTAATGATTAATGAAGAATGAACAATTCACATTCCAAATTAGCAAGATACAAGGAACACAAAAAGATCTCGTGCATCCTAAAAACCAGCTCTTGCCTCCAAAGCTCCGACCCCCATGGTTCGCAGATCCACGCGGTACAAGAAATGCAAATTCGCGTTGGAACCCGGAGATCCAGCTACATGACAACCGCGAGACCCCTAAAACCGAAATCAACCTTTCAGCCACATCCTGGCGGCAGCCTCGCGACACATTGAGCAACCAAACACCGCGAAATCACGCCCATTTTCTACGCGCAACGGCGGGAGCACAGAACCGAGAGGCGGAAATGAAGAATCGGGCGTTCGGGAGCGGGATCCGGAACCTGCTGCTGCTTGGCCACCTGCTCCTTGAACTTGCTCGCCTGCTTCCTCAGCGCCTCCATCCCGTCCCAGCTCTTCCACTCTCCCTCTCACTCTCGCCCGGACACGCGCGCACAAGCCGGAAGCCGCCGTGGCGCCGTCGGTACCCAGACAAACGGCGGCACCGGCACCAACACGCTGCCGTTCCAGACAATCACGGACGTCCATCGTCCGTCGCTTCTAGTTTTTTTTTAAGACACGGTCACGGAAAGCCACTCCCGGCCCATGAAAGCCCAGCCGTGCTAACGACTCGGAAAAAGCCCATTACTCCTGACGAGTGGGTCCACGAGATCCGACTTAGGTCCGCGCCGCAGCAAGCCAGCAAGCTTAGCAACGGCCGGGCCGATTTCTTTCAAAATTTCCCCTTCTTTCCACGCTGCCAACCATCTCCAGTGCCGTCACCGGCTCACACTGTCACACGAGCGCGAGAGCAAATTGCAGAGCTGCTCGTCGCCGTCTGGCAGCCGGCGATCGCCGCAGGGTTCGTCCCAGAGGCTCTCCGTGTCCAGGCATGGTGGTTCTGGAGCGCACGCCGGCCGCGGCGCCGGGGGCCGCCCCTAGCCCGCTCCGGAAGTCAGCTAGGTTTTCGCGGCAGGGGGCCTCGCCGCCCTCGGACCCCATCCTCCCGTACCTCAGGTACTCCCGAATCGACCTCGGAATATGCCTCCGTTGCTTGGATTCGCTTAGCTTCTGCGAATCCGCGGGGGAGCTCGCTTAGTGCACGGGTGCGTGCCTAGCGTCTGCGAATCCGTGGGGGAGCTCGCTTAGTGCACGGGTGCGTCCGTGCGTGTGCTAGTTTATCTGAAGGTTCCGCCGTTTGGTTGAATGGCATGTGCAGTTTGGGCGTCTAGTTTAGCTTGCGCGGCTCTACCTCCGTGATTGGTTACTGACGCGTACCAGTACCCTTGTGGGATTGAACTGGGATGCACTAGTATATATGTTTGTTGATTCCGAATTCAAATGCTTGTGAGACTGCAATGTGTGGGACCTTTATTTCGGTCTCAGTTAGGCTGCATATAGTTCTGATTTCCCTCTTCAAGAAAATCCATGTACGTATTGGTGTGAGCTGTGCTTGGGTTGCTAATATTGGTTTCTTGGTTTGTATTCAGGTCTATCAGCAGGGCCATGGATGAGCTCGGGACTGGCCCTCAGTATGACACGGCATCCTTAGACAGGCTCAAGCATTACGTGACCGAATGCATTGCAAAATATGGGGATGACTACCAATACTCCACTGATCCACGGCTCCTCAAGATCTGGATCCTCTATGTAACCTGATTGATTTTATACATCATTTCTGATCTTATTCCTCCTAGGTTGCTGTTTATTATTTTGCTTATCTTTTTTGTGGTCTTTTGTGATTCTTGCTTTTTAGGCAGATGCAACTGATGACTTCCCCAGTGTTTACAACCAGCTGGAGGCAAAAAGAATGTTTCTGGAGCATGCACAACTCTATGAATCATATGCACAGTATCTAATTGCTCATGGGAAAGTGATTGAAGCTGATAAGGTGTATGGAATTGGTATTTCCAGGTTAGTGTGGGTGGAAAATATTTTCCACTTGAAATTCACCTCTTTTTAAGCCGATACAACCTGATATTCGCAGGTCCATGTGATGTTAAATTATGGTCTGTGGCTTAAATAGGAAGGCGGAGCCCCTTGATCATTTGGAGAAGATGCACTTGGCATTTCTGAAACATTTGGAGAATTTTGAAGAAGAAGCAAATGCGGAACCACAGGTAGCGTAACCACATGCTGTGATTTAGTTGTTTCCAGCCTGCATTTTGAGCACCACATTTTTGTATATTTATCAGACCTCTCAGTATTTGTTTGTATCCATGAGTTTGCTGACCACAGAAATAACTCCTGGGATTTTGAGCATTACACTTCTGTGTTTTTCAATAGTTCATGGACTTCGTAATTAATTGCAACCTTCATATGAGGTTCTCATGGTTGACCTGTGCCATTTGATCTATGGCCATTAGGCTGCTTGCTATGTATTGCCACTAAAGTTCTCACTTCTCAGTGCTCTCTGGCAAACATATTTTGAACTGCCGTTCAACCTGAAGATTTTACATTCTATATTTGAAATCATGTCCATACTTTACTTCCCAAGTCTATTGATCCAGTAAATGGATTAGCATACTACTGTGTAAACCTTGCATTAATTTCTATGCAGAGTTCGCGTAAACCTTGCATTAATTTCTATGCAAACCTTGTATTGCAGGGAAGAGATAATGTATAGTTTGTTAACTATTTTTTTCGAACACACAGGAGAGCTGCGCATCTTTGTATTAAGAAGAAAACGCTGTTAAGTACGTATCATTTAATGTGAAAATGTAGAAATATTCTGTTCCTGTTGAGGGTAGCTTAGAGCTTTATACTTCTAATATTAAGTCTACAGAGAAGTTGAAGCCGATCGGGTTGTTATGTAGGCTTCATAAATATGGCAGTTCATTTTTAGTTAACTTGATCTACATTAAGATTCTTTGATAATCGCATTACACCATTTTGGTAATGAATTGTAGGCCCAGTCACAGATGCATTAGCTCATATATGTGAGCCAAGCATATTTATTTTTGGATTCCTTTATTTCAATCCAAGGTTTTTTTTTTCTATTTCTTGTTTGGTCAAATGCTTGTGTTGGCTTGATGCACATTCCTGTGCTTTTGATTAGTTTCCTTTCATTGATCTGTTTGTGTATTGCTTGTTGCTTGATATTTAAATATGGGTGTTGAGGCTAATGTGTGCATTGATGTCTGCTTTATACTTATTACATTATTTTAACCTATACATTAGAAAAACATGTGTTTTCACTTGGATCCATGTTAATTAGTTGGAAGTTTGTTGTTTCAATTCCCATGGCCTGCAGTAAACTAAGTCTATGAAAAATAACACACCTCTCGTTGCTTAGACTGGTTATCACGTTTTAAGGTAGAAATATATTTGATTCTGGGTTTTCATAATTGGGATTGCATTCAGGCTTCACATTTCTTTGATTCATGCTGTTCGCCTTCTGCTACCCCTGTTGCTCCTGCGCGAGTGTCGCCCCGTCCCCTGAGGGTGTACTACCGGCAACGGCGTCGTCCCTGTTTGCCGACACCCACGACAGCTGCGTCGGATCCAATCATAATTACACGTTCGCCGACTACGCGGGACAAGCTTCTGGATAAGGTAACAAAGCCTGTAGTGAAGCGCATTCCCCAAACTGTTGTCAAAAAGAGACCAGTCTAAGACGCCTCCCTCAGGATCACTCCCCCACCGAAGCAGACATGTGGCTGGTGCTGGTCCATGCTCTCCAGGGCCCGGTATCTCTGATGTGCAGAAGAGAGTGATTCGTAGCTTGGGCCTCTCTGTTGCTGAGGAAAAGATAACCAGTTAGCTTGAGACAATTACAGCAAGTTGTTTGATAATCCCCTTTCTAATGCAAACCTCACTGCCTGGTTGCCATCTTTGGGTGGAAGTTAGGTGAGGGTGAAGAGGTCCACTATGCGGAAATCTTGGCGGCTTTCTGATTGAGCCTGTTTGGGGGTCGCTCAAAATATATTTCCTCATGAATCCTTCTGCAATTCTCGTTTGGAACACCTGTGATCTTAATAATAAAGCGTGGTTTAATTCAGTTCAGGCTGTTATCCTCTCTGCCAAGACTGATGTGGTTGCCTCCAGGAAACCAAAGTAACCAAGGTTGCATCTATAAGTTAGGAGTTTTTTTCCTTGTTTTTGGCTCTGATTATGATCAGTTTGTGGCCCTGCCGGCAAGTTGCACGCATGGATGGATCCTGCTTGCTTGGAAGAGCTCTGTGTTGCATGTCTCCAGCAATGACGGACCCAGAAAAAAATTATAGTTGGGGCGAACTTTAGCGAGGAAAACGGAAAACTCACGTGCTACGATCACACAAATCATGGTAAAAACACTACAATCACACATTATGGTGAAACGTAGACAAGAAACATAGTTTGTTACCGCAAATTTGATTAAACTAAGTTTTATATCAGTTGATCCATACATTGCAAAATGCAGATAACAAAGAATGGATGAACCTGTAGCCCAGTGAGCTGTTGTACACTGAATGAATATCAATTAGCACCATTTGGCATCTGGGGGCACCTGGCTGCGGCTGAACAACAACTAGGCCCCCGCCGACTGTCGACAGATGGGGTAGCACTGTGGAAGCGAGCGGCGGTGGGCGGTGGTTGGCGCAGTGGCGTGTGGTGTGGTGGCTACCGGCGGGCGACGACGGGTGACCTTGGTCTCGATGCGGATTGCGGAATTGCGGCGCGACTCAACGTGCACATCTGGACAGGGACAGTGGCGCCGGGGAATTGGGGTATTGGGCTGGCTGATTGGGTACCAAATTGGGCCTTTACTCGGCTAAACCAAACAGATAAAAAGGCCCAGTATCCAGCAGCGTTCAGTCTTCCTTATCTCTCTCGTTCGTTGCCATGGCGTCGCCGCTTTGGCACCTCGCTTTCGCGTCCTTGGCAGCCGGAGTCCGGAGACTGAGAAGAAGAGAGGGTCCGGGGGTCTGAGCCTACGCCACCGGTAGCTGGGGCGGCCGTCCCACCCCGCCGCTAGGTTAGGTCCGTCGTTGGTCTCCAGCATGGCTGCCATGGGCCTGTATGCCTAGAGCGAGCCAGGCTCGTCTGGGAAGCTACCCAATCAGGCCCTAAGAAGTGTTCCAAAAGAGATGCACAGAGGACTTAATTCCCTGACTATTCCTGTTGATTGGGAGCCCTAGAAGCACATGAACACTTGCATTTTATGGTGGAGTTCGCCCAGATATTCAGACCCTCTTATACTTTGCGGCTGAGGAGGGCAGTTTGTGGTGCATGGCTGGTGCTGCGGCCCTCCAGGAGTTTCTCATAAGGTCGCTCTCCCCTGACCTTTAGGGTCTAGGCAGGTTCTGAAGGTCGCAGTTGTCTTTGTAGTTCAAAGGCTAGTAAGACAGGTTGTGTGAGTTGGGTTTTTGTAGAGGAAGCCCTCTTGACGCTTTCCTGTTTTATCCCATGCATTTTGTACCGTCCCCTCTTTCTTAATTAAATGACACAGTTCTCCTGCGTTGTTCAAGAGGAAAAAAAATGCTGTTCATATGTTCTATTGTGAATCTACCAGTGTTTACTGGAGAAGTTTTGGTATATGCTATGGCAGAGAATTTGTACAGCTTTAGAAAACCATGCACTGTTATGGAGTATAAGCAAAGAAAAATGGGACATCCGACATTTACCTTTTAGACTTGGCAGTAAAAATTATAGCACCCATCATAGTTCTAAGGCCTAAAGGTGAGGCATGACAATGTGCCACCTTAAGAACTATGGCACCCATAAGCCTGTTAAGTATTTATTCAAAGTACTTTTCCATTTTTTTAATTTCAAACATTCTCTGTTAATTTTTTTCATCATTGCCCATTGTTTCAAATAGTATTATTTTCATGCATATGGTTGCATAATACATGTCATTCAAATAGATTAATATACATCCTTTGCTCTATTTTGTTTATTCTTGCCTTCAGCCTGAACCATCAAAAAGACAGAAGAATGAACCTTCTGTGGTAGATCCGTGGTCTGCTTCTACTAGGAACACTTTACTGGAGACAATTAATGGTGACTTGAGGACGTTTCCTGTAAGTTCACTTGCAGCATGTATGTTCTCTGATGTGCCGCATGAGACTCATCATGGTTGCACGAATTCTTAACAGGGCTATCATAAGAGTAACAAGGTGTACTACGGAAAGGTGCCCTTGACTTCTTCACTGAATGTTTTAAAAAACAAGGTCATTGAGTTAGGTATAACTGTTTCTCAGTCTTGCACAATGTTGCCATACATTCTGAATCATGTTCATAACTTGACTACTTCAATCATTAATGCTCCCAAGTTACAATGAGTACATTAATTAACAAATGTATCATCTTCTTTGTTTCAATAAAGTTTATGTGTTGTTATTACAAAATGCAACTACAATTCCTTTTTGTGTCAAGGTGGTAGAAAGTATCAGATCAAAGGATCTACCGGCGCTGGTGCTTTTGCTAAAGTATACAAAGCCACGGTTGATGGTAATACAGAAGAAATGGTTGCTCTGAAGGTGAACCATGTTTCCATTGTCTCCATAAACTACCTTTCATAGTTTGGTCCAGTTTTAAACGCTGTTCATTATATGCAGATTCAGAATCCCTCATTTGCTTTGGAATTTTACATGTATCGCCAACTTGATCTGCGTATATCTGATATCGAGGTACATAATTTATGTTAAGAGCAGCCTCAACATTCTTTCATAAATGATAATGATATTTAATAGTATACATTGTTTTACTTCCAGAGACCAAGCTTTGGCTGTGCTCATGAAATGCATATCTTCTCTGATGTCAGTGTGTTGGTTTGTGATTACCTGCCGTATGGAACTCTCCTGGTAATAATTACATTATATACATAAAAAACCCACAAAACTATTTTTGTTTGTTGGTTATCTATTTTAATGAATATGTAACTACAACCAATTGATGTTGCTAAGATGTGAATACGTAACTACAACCACAAATCTGCAGGATGTCATAAATTCTCACTTAGTAGTCGGTCGGTACATGGATGAAGTTCTATGCATGTATTATACCATAGAGATGCTGAACATGCTGGAAACGCTGCATAGTGTCGGCATAATCCACGGCGACTTCAAGCCTGACAACATCCTTGTTTGCTACCCGAGTAGGTATACCATATGCTTCTCTTCAGCAGTATATATTTACTCAGTAATAACCATACAATCTTTTCTCTGCTATTAAGTATTAAAATCGCAAATCTCAGATATAGAACCTGTAACATGTTACCTTTGTCAACTCGTTTTATTTTGATTTATCTAGTTGCTCACTAATCAGTGTCATCCTTCTCTTGGTATGTAAAGTGGAGACATCACAGAGGACACTTTCCGAAGTGAAAAAAGAGATGAGAAGAATCAGGTCAGCATATCCATCCTAACACATCAGAGGTACCCCCTTTTATGAGGCTTATGGAATCTGCATTTCAGGGGCTCTGCCTTGTTGACTGGGGCCGTGGCATTGATCTGAATCTTTTCCCCTCCCCCACGGAGTTTCACGGAGACTGTGGAACTTCAGGGTTCAGATGCATCGAGATGCAAGAACATAGGAATTGGACTTATCAGGTCAGGAGCCTGTGCTTCCATCTGTTACTCTAGGAGTCCTAAATGCCGCTATCTGATACAGTGCCCTGGTTTCTTCTGCCTGCAGGTCGACACATACGGCCTCTGTGTCGTTGTGCACATGATGCTCCATGGGGCAGGCATGAGCGTCGAGAAGGTGCCCAGGATTGGTGGAGGAGGCTACCAATACCGACCTAAACAGCCGTTTAAAAGGTGCGCTGCGATCTCTTCATTTTTTTTGACTCGTGCAGTCGTGCCGCGCGTGCCTGGGGTTAGTGCGAAGCTACTGAGCGAGCAACTGCTCCGTCGTCCCAATGTCGTTGGATTGCAGGTACTGGAACGTCGATCTGTGGCAGAAGCTCTTCTCGACGCTACTGAACCCGCCCTCAAACGACAGCGACGTGGCCGCGCTCCGGAGCCTGCGGGCGTCGTTCCGGGAGCACATGTGCAGCAAGCCGCAGCTCGTCGGCAAGCTGAACCAGTTGCTGGCGAAGCAGAAGGCCTCCTTGTGTTCGTCCTGAGTTGCAGTCGGCGGATCATCCCCTTGCCATGACCCATGAGCTGTGACAAGAAGCCGAAACGTCCAGCTCCCTGTTCGTTTCCGAGCACCGCTGGTGCCTGTGATTCTGTGATATCCCCATGTTGTAACTAAGGCTAGGCTAGGCTAGTAGGAAGACTGAAAGAACCTGTCACATCGCATCGGTAAGTTAATTTATTGATGATGAAACCGAAACGACAGCGCCCAAAGTCAAATGAGTTCGCTAATCAGCTGACGCGAATCTCCCGGGCCGTCCAGTGCGTGGTTGGCTGGCCCGTTGCGTGGGTGGAGTCGTGGGCTCGTTGGACTAGGCCAGCCAGATGAGGGGCTACCGGCCATCTTGGTGTGAATCGCGGGGTGACCAAAGAGAGGCCAGGAAGAAAGGGTTTGAATTACGTGCAGACTTGTGCTGCCTGTAGTAGTTTTTCTTCCTTTATGATGATGATGCTTTTGTCCACTCGGCTAGTCGAAACTGGAAACTTCGCGGGACAGCATCTCCAATTCCTCTCGTTTCTTTTTTTTTTCTTTCTTTCGCATAATGTGCAGTCGAGATCACAATAGCAATCACCGCACCGGGACCTGGGAATTGAAAATAGTACAGTCAGATCATGGAAATTTTGCAATGGACCGAGCAAGCTTAGGGCGCGCCCCACTCCTACGAGCAAGGACGGAGGACGAGCTGAGCGTGACGGGGCACGGGGCACCGGCCTATGCAAGCACGCCAAAGTGTGGGTGAGCCCAACAGGCCAACACCGCTTGCCTCGTGTTTGTAAATTTTGGCTCGCGCAGCCAACCACTCGCGCCCACGCTAGGTCTCTTTTTCCTCGCTAAATCATTGGCGAAAATAGGCCCACTCTGTTTTCTTCTTTGCCATACTGGTGGTGGTGCTATAGCGCAGTTCAAATTAACTTGTCCCTAGATCCACGCAAGCTTGTCTATTGTAGTGGCTTGGATCCGGGCTGATGATCTAGCTAGTCCCAACCTCCTACCGAATATGGAATCTGGGATAGATGCGGAAGAAGGGAAAGATAAACTCCCTTAGTTTTATTTTGCTCTGTACTTGCAACGGCTCATCAGTCCTTTGCTAAGCAAACAAGCTGAATTCCATCTCGTGTTGCCCATGTTTTGATGAGTCTCAAGCTTATTAGGGGCTATTTGGATTGGAGCTAATTAGAGTATGGGGTATTGCCAGTAACTAACATCTCCAATTTTTGGATCTACGACGGGCTGCTTGGATGCATGGCTTAGGTGATTAGATCTCCAAGCAAACACGGCCGTAATGCGATTGATAATGTGACCTACTATCTCGTGCACAAACTCATTCAATTTGAAGTTTCAGAAACCAATCGACGTCAAGATCGACTCGCGAATTCTTAATGTCGCACATCATATCCTTCCTAGTTGTTCCGGTGGACACACTTGTCATGAACACCACACACACTCATCTTACAAAAATATGACACCTTACCAGTGACAATAGTAAAGGCCCTCTTTGGTATCGACTCTTTTCAGCTTCGGTCTCTCCTCATGGTACTATAGCGCATAATACATTATTGTAGCGTCTTATTACACGCAATAAAATAGCTTTGCGGGTTTTATTCTAAATAAATGAATTAAGGACAAGAGAATCCAATGAAGCCACACTTTGAGATTCACTGGTTTTGCTATGTTAGATGAACAATAAGCTATAGTAGATGGCCTGTAGGCTGTAGTAGAGATGAACTATACCAAACGAGGCCGGAGTCCCAAACAATCATAGAGTGGTAAAACGTGGAATAATGAAATGGACCGCCACTACTAGCCTTATCTGATTGTACGTAGGTATATATATAACGCGGCGCCGGCCGTGTATATGTGGCTGGTGGCCGTGCCGGCCCTACTAGGCTACTCCTAGCTACTACCTCTGACGACGCTGCTGCTAAACTGCGATCCTAATTCCTACCTACCTGCATCGATCGTCTGCATGCATACAGCGCGCCCGCGTGGACCGATCTGTCGTTGACATTGCGGCCGGGCGCGGTCGACGGGGCCCGGCCATCCGTATCCGTCTGCGGCGGACTGTGTGAGATTGCTTGCATTGCATTTGCATATGGTGGGGTCTCGGGGAACTGATGCGGTGTGTGGCCGGTGAAGGCGGTGGTGACCACCAACTGATTATCCCGATCATCCGATCCATGTATCATGGCAGAGTACGTACTGTACGCGCTTGCATTGGTTCACATGAGTCATCGAGCTCCGCGCGGTTGTCTCTGTGCAATGCTCAATATAGGCATTCACTCTTTACCTTTATTTAACTGACTGCCATAGCTCTTGCTATTACTCCCCCTCTACCTTTTGAAAGATAAAATTGTAAAATTTTGATTACAAATGAGTTAAACTAAATCACCCGCCAGTAATAAACTACCTTGGGAAGTATGACACTGCCCACTCGGGTATCCTACTACACGCAGATGAATGTAGATGTCAAATATCATACATAGCCACAATTCAAGCCTTTAATACGTGGAAGGTCAAAATTCACAATATGATTGATACTAACCACGTCAAAAGGGTTCATCACTTCTATACCCATCTTGCCGTCTTGAACCTTATGTTCCTTGCATCGTAGTAAAATTCTCGAACACAGGCCCTTAGGCATGCCACCACACATCAGCTTGTTATGACTTTGGGTTCGCAAAAACCTCTACATGTACATGCGGGGAAATGTAGGAAAATACCATGCGATCTTTTTTTTTTTGAAAAAGTATATGCGAGCTTCATTGATCGAAGATAGTTACATCGTTTAGTACAAACTCTCATGAATGAAACTAGCAAGGGGGTTCATCATCCCAAATACAATTTATCTTGGTTTGCATACCTCGCCTTGCCAACTCATGCGCTACACAATTAGCATCTCTGCTTCAATATGCTCAATAGAAATTTCTTAGAAACCGCTCCACGTAATAATGCATTCATCATAGATAGCAGCCGCCGAGTTTTCCGAAAATCCTCCTCCTTCATAGTTTCTATCACCTCCATACAATCTGCCTGAGTGACAAATCTATTTACCTCCAATGTGTTGTGCCATCAAAATACTTTCCTTCAGTGCGTATGCTTCAGCCATAGGTGCAACGAGCAATTACCCCCTGCATGATCTCGAATTACTACTTCTGTGCTTCCACACCCCACATCATCATCAGATATAATGCATCCACATTAACCATTATCATTCCTTCTGGAGGTTTATGCCACCTCTTACGCACCCTTCACTACTGGAAAACTGAACGTTGCCATGTGCCTCATACTTTACCGTGTGCTGCACGCGGCAAAATATTGCACACGGCAAACCTCTCACTTGGCAAAAGATGGCTGGCCCGTCACGGCGGCCACCTGCCGTCAGATTTGCCATGTTCCATGGAAAGGCACACGGCAAATTTTTTTATTATTTTTAAAACAAATTTTGCCGTGTGCCATCGCAAGACACATGGCAAGATATAATATTTGTCGTGTGCCATAGCAATGCACACGGAAAAATAATAGCACACGGTAAAGTTTTTTTTTTAATTTTTTAAATCATATTTTGCCAAGTGTGCCCCCAAGGCACACGACAAAGCCAATTTTGTCGTGTGCCCCCAATGGCACTCGGCAAAATATTTATTGTTTTTTATATTTTGGGCCTAATTTTTTTTATGGAGCCTTGTGATAGTATTTAAAACTTTATTTTAAAATTTAGAGTAATTTTGACTTTTTTTGATATATTTTATTAATTTATTTTGTTTTGTTGACTTTTTTGGAATATTTTAAATCTGAACTATAAGTACATGGAGTAATGGAATTCGGTCATTCAAAAAATGATACTCATGATATTTGGTATATGCTTTGACCATATCTTGGAGTTTATATAAAATCTCGAGTATCTCGTTGATGTAACATGTCGCGGAACATGCGGGAAAAGTGATTTTAAATTTTATAAAATCCGAACGAAGTCCGAAAATCACGAAACTTGGCGACGCGTCGTGTTATCGCACATGTAGGCTATGGTAAAAAATTGAGAAGGTTTCGAGCAAACTGTAACATTGGATGTCTAAAACC
>CM041631.1:12882462-12896314 GCA_023333625.1 Bothriochloa decipiens | reverse complement strand
GCATCTGAAAAAGAACACGAATATTTGTAAGGAGGTATATTTCTGCATATTAGGTTCTCAATGTTGCTCTCGGGTTTACCAAGGATAGAAACACTTCAGCTTTGCACCATTTTTCTTCATTTTGATGCTCTAGATGAGTATCTTCTCCGGACATAGCAAGAGTTTGCAGTTAATTGCTTCATTGAGGCGAAAAGCTGAATCTGAACTTTTAGTTTACTTCAATCTTGTTTTACTTTCCCGGAACATAAAAGCATTTTTCTGCATAAAGTTGGTTGTGTAAAAACTAGTTCTTCTAACTCTCTCTCAACTGAGACAAACCTACGCTGGATCCTGTATTCCTGTAACTGGAAACTGCCTATTCCATACATCTAGGTAATCCAGCCCATGAACTCCGCAGAATGCAAAATTGGAGATACATTGAACAGGGTATGGATAAGGCTGACTGACGCCATTAACTTAGGCCTTATTTAGTTCATCAAATTTGACAACAAATTCTAATATGCAAAAATAAGATTCTCATCATATCAAGATGCCGACACATGAATGGAATACTAAATATAGATGAAATTAAAAATTAATTGTACAGTTTAGTTATATTTTATGAGACGAACTTTTTGAGCCTAATTAGTCAATGTTTGAATAATTTTTATTAAATACAAACGAACGAAATGCTACAGTTACGCTAAATGTCAAATGCCAACTTTGCACGCCCCCAGTCTGGAGAACTAAACAAGGCATCAGATCGATACAGGTAAATAGCGCCACATCTACAGTGACGTCCAACGTGCTGGGACCCAGCCATTGCACCAGGTGTGGCGTGGCTTTGGCAACACAAACCTCACCGGGCTCTACTGGAACCGCACCCGGCGCTCGTTGAACAGCCGGAGCAACCGCTTCAGCTCGTCGTTGGATACCTTCGATGGTCTCTTGCCGGCGAGCTCGGCTGTGTCCAACGCTCCGGCAACCCTCTCCTTGAACGCTGCGACCTCTTCCTCGCCGAAACCAACCACTCTGTTGCTGCCATGTTCGTTTTCCCCACAATCATCCTCGCCACTGTCGCCATCAAACGCACCGAGGCTGACACCACCGGCACAACCCTCAGCTCGCTGCGACCGTCCGAGCAGCTCCATGACCATCCTCTTCTGCTTGAAGATGGCGCCGAGGGTCTTGTTCTTCTGCCCGAAACACACGCGCGTGAACGCCAGCCACTCGCTGACGTCGACCCCTGGCGCGACGCCCCGCGGCCGGATCTCGACGAGGGACGAGTCCACCCGCGGCATGGGCACGAAGTCCCTCTTGCTCACGTCCATGAGCAGCCTCACGTCGGCGACCAGGCGCACGTTGGCCGCCAGCCGGTTGTACTCCCCGTCGCCCGGCGTGGCCACGAGCCGCCGAGCGAACTCCTTCTGCAGCAGCAGTGTCGCCGTCCGGAAGCGGTAGGGGCTGAACAGCAGCTTGGCGATCAGCGGCGAGGAGATGCCGTAGGGAATGTTGGCCACGCAGACGTCGAACTCCGGGAACTCTACCTCCACGGCGTCGCCAGCGATCACCTGCCAAACGTGAGCGAGTAAGAACCGTATTTCAGTCAGCAAGCATTTTTTTTTCCTTTGAGACATTCTGTCGATCAAGTGGCGGGCGTGCGCACGGACCGTGAGCTTGTCCGCGAGGCCGAGAGCGGCGGCGCGCGCGGTGACGGCCTCCACCATGCGCGGGTCGATCTCGACGGCGGCGACTTGCGCTGCGTGGGATGCGAGGAGGCGCGCGGTGAGGTTGCCCGTGCCGGGGCCGACTTCAAGGACGGCGTCGCCCGGACTGATGGCGGCGTGGCGCGCGATGGCGTCGAGGACGCGCGGGCTGGTGAGCAGGTGCTGCCCGCGCGGCTTGTGGAGCCGGAAACGCCCGTCCCACGCCTCTGACGCGGACGCCCCCGCCTCAGGCGACGAGGAGGCAGCGGCGGCGGCGGTGGTGGTGTAGGGGTAGGCTTGGCGGACGGCGCGGCGCGCCCAGAGAGCGGAGACGGCTCGCTTCATGTCTCAGCTCAAAGCCAACCGCGGCGAGAACTGTCTGCTGAAGAGCTGCAGTGCTGCTTGGCTGGCCTGCTTGTGCGACCGCGGATTCAAGGCGAGATCGTTTGGCTATTCTCTCGCGCGGGAGGCTATATGCTGGCTGATGGACTGGCCTTGAGTTAAAAGTTTCTAACTTCAACTATACTTAAAGTTTTTTTTTTATAAAAACCCTTAGGCAAGCTTTATTGATCAAAGATTGTTATATCATCATTGGATAACAGCTAGACAATGCAACTAAACTTAATTATAAATTGGCTTAATTATAATTTGGAATGGGCGAGTAATTTATCTAGCAGCCAGGGGTTGTCGGCAGCTATACAAGCATTTACGAGACTCTTCGGTACAGTGAACAAGGGAGGTTGTGCTCTAGTGGAACCGAACCCCCCGCTTGATGAATAAGCGGAGCAACCTCTTCATGTCCTCGTTGGACAGCATGGATGGCCTTTCGTTGTTGAGCTTGGCCGACTGCAATGTTCCAGCAATCCTCTCCTTGAACACCACGAACTCTTGCTGAAGCCACCTTCTCCATCGCAGGTATGTTCGTCATTTTCACCATCATCATCGCCATCATTTTCGTCATGAGGTGCACTGCGGCCACTGCTACAGGAATTGCCGATGCGTTCCTCGTCTGTTCGAGACAGCCTGAAGAGCTCCATGACTATCTCTTTCTGCTTGAAGATGGTGCCTAGGCTCTTTTCCTTCTTTTTCTTCTTCTTCTTCTTCTGCTGCTGGAGCTGGTGCTGTCCGAAGCACACGCGCGTGAACTCCAGCCACTCGTCGAGGCTGATCCACGGCTACACCTCCGTCGGCCGGACCTCCTTCATCCGGATCTCGACGAGGGTGGAGTCCACCCCGGGCACGGGCACGAACTCGGCCTTGCTCACGTCCATGAGCAGGCTCACGTCCGCGACCAGGCGCACGTTGGTCGCCAGGTGGTTGTGCTCCCCGTGGCCCGGCGCGCCCACGAGCCACCGCGCGAACTCCCTCTGCACCAGCAGCGTCGCCGTCCGGAACCGGTACGAGCCGAAGAGCAGCTTGGCGATTAGCGGCGAGGAGATCGTGTAGGGGATGTTGGACACGCAGACGTCGAACTCCGGGAAGTCCACCTTCATGGCGTCGCCCATGGTCACCTGTTGGCAACGGAAAACTGATTAAAGGCTCGTCATTTGCTTATGATCGATCATCAGCGTTTTTCTTTCGGGGCATGGGCGCATGGCATTGGATGATTGGATCGATCGATCGAATGCGGGGTGGGGTGGGGGGGGGGGGGGGTGGGGCGGGGTGGGTGGGGTGGTGGGGTGGCGGGCGGAACCGTGAGCTTGTGCGTGAGGCCGAGGTCGCGGGCACGGGCGGCGACAGCGGCGGCCATGCGCGGGTGCGATCTAGACGGCGTCGACGGAGGCGGCAGGGGAAGCGAGGAGGCGCGCGGTGAGGTTGCCCGTGCCGGGGCCGACCTCGAGGACGGCGTCGCCCGGGCGGATCGCGGCGCGGCGCACGATGGCGTCGAGGACGCGCGGGTTGGTGAGAAGGTGCTGCCCACGCCGCTTCTGCAGCCGGAAGGACCGCCCGTTGTCCCAAGCCTCCGACGCCGAGGAGGAGGAGGAGGACGAGTAGAGGCGGCAGCCGTGGCGCGCGGCGCGGCGCGCGGAGACGACGGCCTGGCTCATGTCAAGCTCGGTCCTTATTGGGGTGTCCGGCGTCCCTCGAAGCCAGCAGGCACCCGAGCACTGATGAAGGTTTCCCCTGCCGGCGGTCTGCCGAACCGCAGCGTGCTGGTGCCGGACTTGCCTGGCGCCGCGGATTCGTGCGAATTTTTTTTATTAATAAATTTTTTTTAAAAAAAATTACAAAATTAGTCTACGTTTAAAAAAAATTACAGGAATGGGCGACCAGTCGCCCGTTGGAAGGGCGACCAGGCCTAGTTCGCCCGGTCAAAGGGCGACCACACCCAGGTCGTCCGGCCAAAGGACGACCAGGCCCAGTTCGCTCGTTGGAAGGGCGACCAGGCCCTGTTCGCCCGGCCAAAGGGCGACCAGGCCCAGGTCGCCCGGCCAAATGGCGACCTGGTTTTTTGGATTTTTTAAATAATATTTATTTATTTGAAAATTTCAGGAAAAATTTCGATTTTTTTTAAATATTATTTATTTATTCGGAAATTTCAGAAAAAATATCGAAGTCGGAGAAATAGCAAAAATAATACGCAGTCATGCAATTCGCGTGCGAAAACGCCGTTGTCGTGTGCTCGCCCGAGCTTAATAGATGAAAAAATACAACAGTGAAACATTAATTAAGTTCTAAAAACTAAAATAGTATCAGTACAATATCATAGAAAATAACATCGGCGGCAAATCATACAAAACTAATATCGTCCACGCTTAGGTGCAACACCCCTAATCGTGCCAGGCTTTGGTGCTCTGCGGCCCGCTCGCACATGGCTGGCTGAGTAAGTAAGCGGCGAAGGAGGAACTGTAACACGTGCAGGACGGCCTCCAGCAGCAGGTGGTGTCGCGTACTCGTCCTGTGAGGGCTGTGTCTGTGGTGGTGCTTCACGTAGCTGCGATGACGCAAGTACGTCCGCCGGCTCCTGCTGTAGATAACTCTCAAGGTCGAAGGGTGTCGGGGATCGCTGACGAAAAGTGTCAGCGTGCTCAGAGATGTCCGATCCCTCGTAGTCGTAACGGGTCGTCCCTAAACATATAAGACCAACGTTATGATAACGCTGATGGTAAAACTAATATATAACGTGTCGAACTCTTAAAAGTAGGTCATACCTGGAACCATGGGTACAGCGTGTGAAGAGGAACCTCCGAAATCGAACTGATGCCGCGAACCGTCAAAGTGCATACCTGACCATGCAGAGTGAATGTAATGTTACGAATAAAGCAGTATTAGATAATATAATTAAATTTCACCACTATATCGTACCTGTAGGCATGTGAGCAGGCTGCGAAGATGATCCAATGATATCGAACTCCGGACGCCAACCGGCAGAGTACGTAGGTGGACCTGAATAATGAAACTTATAAGTAACGAACAAGTTAGCATTACTACATACGAAGAAAATATAACTTACTCACCTGTTTGGTACGTAGGCCGCGGAGGTAGTGGCGCCGTCGGTCCGTTAGGCCTGTGTGTCACGTGTGAAGGTCGAGGGACGACATCCGGCTATCGCCCGCAGGGCCGGCACGACGTCAACTTGACAATGTTTGCAGCAGAGTCGTACATCCTCTGGACCGCAGCGGTAAGCTCGTGGCTGGTCATCTGAATGCCCTCCCTCAACCGGTGCAAGAGCGATCCACCATCCACAGTGATACGGTGACCCATGTCAGCCTATTAACAAAACGAGAACATTGAAGTAATTACGATAAGAAAAATATTGAACGAAGTGGGTTGAAGTTCATAAAGATCGTACCGCCAACGACAACGCCTGATCTCTGTGCACAGGGTACGTGTCCGTCAACCTGGGGACGTGGGTCCGTGGCTCCGCTGGTGTATACGTGACTCTGATCCGTGTGCGAGGAATATACCAACGTAAGTAGTCCCCATAAGCCTGCAAGGAAAACGGTCTGGGCTCGTAGGTCACATCATGTAGTGCGTTGGCCCACTCGTCGACCCACGGCTGTATACGGGAGGACCAAGTAACGCCTGCCGGTAGACCCCTCCGCACGTAACTATGGATTTCAAAACATATTAATTATCTTTGTATATATATTAAATACTCAATCAGAACGAATTAATTGTCTTATACTTACCCGTGCACGGAAAGAGGAACAATATGGGCAACCGGAAGTGGGAACGTCTGGTTACGACCAAACTGCCGCATCACCCTGTGAGGAGCGTAGTCCTCGACAAAGATGTCAAAAACGACAGCCTTACGTGTCATCCAGTACTCCTGATCCCTCGTGCAGAACGACGACAACCCATTAGGCGCTCGTACGATAATCTCCTCCATGCTATAAGGTGTCCAGCGGACGTCGTCTGCCCTAATCCGGTCGAACGCCGCCATGTACTCAGGATAGGCTCTGTGAACCTGAATGTTTGCCCAAGTAGGCTGTATAGAAAATAATAGTAAGGTGCAATTTATTCAAAAATAAATAGAAACAGGTTGAACCGCGATATAGAAGACTTACCCGCCGCCGGACCCACAACGAACCCATCGTAGGGCCGTCCTCCTCCGTCTCCCCGTACAACCCTGCTCCGTAAGTCGAGAAATCCATGACTGGTCGTCCAATACTAAACCGCTCGTACGACCAGAGTTGAAGTAATAGTGGACAACCAGAGAGGATAGCTGACGGGTCGGTCTTTGTGCACGCATCACAAAGACCTCGATACGTGGCTGCCAAGATAGCGGACGCCCAACTATACTGTGGCACGGCGTCGAGCGGTGCGTCCGCTATCTCGCGCGCGAAGTGGATCAAGTGCTTCGCGACAGAGTTCCCATGCGACGATGTGAACATTATCCAACCAAAAAACCACAACAGATAGGCCTCCAAGTGCCTCGACACAGTGGCCTCATCCGCCGCAGGGTGGATATACTCGGCCTGAATTAGAAAACTGAAGTTCAAATTTCATTTAACATACATATGAATATTTGATGTTAATGAACTATATCACAGTGTTATCTATTTACCTGAAACTGCAAGAGCCAGGTCTTCGTAGGCCCGTGATGCTGGTTTTCAGCAAGAGTTTGATACTCTGGAGCGTCTGGTCGACGCACAACACCCTCGAAACGGACTAGAAGGTCCTCACGCCAAGTGGCCTCCACGTCTGGACGGCTGACGGCCTGCCCAGCAGTGGTGACACCAAGTAAGTAGGAGACGTCCTCGAGTGTGGGAGTCATCTCCCCGCAAGGAAAGTAGAACGTGTGCGTCTCAGGCCTCCAGCGGTCCACCAATGCCGCAAGTAAGGAACGGTCAAAGTTAAACCGTGTCACCGCATCGGCCGGGGCCTCAACAGCACTAGCCTGCACAAGCCTACACAGAGGCAGTAGACCAGCTGCTCGTAGCCTGTAGCAAATACAACATTTATATATAAATATATATTACCAAATCGTCTGTATGAGTAAAACAAATAAGTGAACGTGTTATTGTGCACACCTGGGTATCCATCGCTCGTCCAGCCGCCACAACTCCTGAGGTACCCTAGGCCGTAGAACAGGTAGCTCAGCAGCTGTCACAGCACTCAAGTAGGACCGGTGACGCTGGTCCAACTGTGCGTCCAACAACTCCAAGTGTCCCTCATCCGTCGCCATACCTAAAATATCTTAATAATATAAAAAAATAATGCACAAATATAATTAATACTATGAAACACTAAATCAAAAAAAGCAGACATACTATTATTTTTAAAAAGCATTTTCGCCTTGATTCCGGAATCCACGACGTGCACGAGGGCGCCGACCGTCTTGCGGATTCCCTGAAGGTCCTGCTTCTGCAGCTCCCTCTGTGGTGGTTGCACGCGTGCACTTTTTGTAAGTATGTCCTGTGCCATTGTACTTGGTGCACCGATGCTCCAGTCTTCCCACTTCTGAGTCATCCATATCATTTCTAATGCGCCGTGTCTTACGACGACCAGGCTTCTGTCTTAATTTGTCCTTATCGGGCCCCCGCAGGTAGTTACTTCCAGGATTATTTGTAAAACTACCAAATATTGCGAAACCATAAATCTCTGCATTCCAGGTTGTCATGACTGTCATGACTACCTCCTTCGTAAAATAATGTGAGACATACGGCTTCGGGGACAAATTAGTAAGTGAACAAGCTGCTATAACATGTGAGCACGGCCTGTGAAGAAGTTTCGGTTTCATGCACGAACAGCTGCATGAGTTATAACGAATAACACACTCTTGTGCAATTCTCTCTCGATTGCCACCACGACGGCCCCGATCCCTACACAGAACTTCAAAGCGATTCTCTGCTGTGCCCATAGGACGTGCACGATGCAAGCTTGCCTTCTCCACCTTTTTTTTCATGTAATTTGTCATGAATGTTGAAAAAATCAATGTATTATCTGACATCGCATTAAAAGCAACCATATATCTTTCACGAAAGTACTTGCATGTTCCATGCGAAATACCCTCTACGATTGCTACAAGAGGTAATCCTCTCATGCCTCGAATGACCCAATTGTACACCTCAGCCAAATTTATTGTCATTATTCCAAACCTCGCCCCATCTGTGTCATATAATAATGACCACTTCTCCTTTGGCTCGTACTCAATCCAATCTGAGAAGCACCTGATTGATGACCCCGACCTCCGAACCACGTTCCTCAAGGCATCCGTTAGAAGGCCTGAAAGAGGAACAGACATATCATTCGGGTCTTGATTCGTACGAGTCGCTAACTCTGCTGTTTGCTTTATTGTTAATTCATCAAGACGTGCCCACATTGTATTGAATTTTCTTTGTTGGTTCTGATTGCACAACCTCTTAAACATATTCATAAGGTGTTTATTTTTAAAATGGCTGAAAAAATTTGCACCCAAGTGCCTCATGCACCATCTTGATTGTATGTCCGACCATCGAGGAGGAAGATCACGCTCCACTGAACCATATTGCATATCCGTTATCGCCTTCAACAAACCGGCATGTCGGTCATGTATGACACAAACATTAGGTCGCCCTTACACCACTGCTAACTTCACACGCTCCAGAAACTAATACCAACTATCTGTGTTCTCACTTTCCACAAAAGCAAAAGCAACTGGCAGTACTTGATTATTCCCATCAACACCAATAGCAGTTAGAATCTGACCTTTATACTTTCCTGTTAGAAATGTACCATCCATGCATAAAACAGGTCTGCAATGACGAAATGCCATTATACATTGACCTAGTGCAAAAAAGGCTCGACGAAGTATTAACTTTCCGGCCTCTTTTGGATCAGACACATCCATGATATCATAATATGTACCAATATTTCTTTGTCTGATGGTTTCTAACAATCTTGGTAGGTTCTCATAAGATGCTTCGTACGAACCGAATCTCTTCTCAATGACCTTCTGTTTCGCTCACCACGCCTTCAAATAGCTGATGGTGTATTTAAAATCTTCCTCTATAGTAGTCACTATAGATTTCGGCTCATACCTTAAATTATCAACAATTCGATTATACATGTACTCTGCAATGAAGCTCGATGTAAGAGCAGTATTGGACTTCTCTAATTCTTGTAACTCACATGTATGTTCTGTTACTATAGAGCACTTCCAAATTATACTCCATTTTTGCTCATAAGCATGTATCCTAAATGGACAGTCCGAAAACACACATTTAACATCATATACTTTCTTGTTAGACTTAACAACTACAAAAGACCGCTTCATTGACAGAGACCAGTACTTCACGGCACTCATCACTTCATCTTTGCCTTTGTACATACCTCCCTCTACTACTTCATTCTCATGATATTCCCACGGCACAAAATTTCCTTCGTTGATCATCAAATTCTTCGAACTGTTACTCTTCCATTCCAGTGGGACAGGAATTTCATTCTCATCTTCAGATGACTCAGTTTCAGATATATTCTCATTCTCCATATCTTCCATCGCCATCTCTTCAACTATATGCTCTATGCGCTCTCCTTCATCCGCTTCACCCGTCGGTACCATAGATGACAGGTGGTGATCACTCTCTTCATTATCTTCCTCATTATCATTATCATTGTCATGGCTCGGACCTCCTTCTTCTTCTACAACGTGTACCTCATGAACCTCCTTCGTATATGCCTGAGCAAGAAGGACTAGAGGCCACCCACGTTCTACAGCTTTGTTGACGTATTTTCTCCATGTTGATGTTGCATTAAGCGGTACTAACTCCCAAAAAGTGCCCTCCCGAGCACGACTAACCATACCCATGACCTTAACGTCATGTTGGTTGCTGTCAAGCCCAAATATTCGCATCAACCAATTCTGCACACCACTAATTGTTCTCTCATTTGCCCTAGACACCCATCTAGTTACTGAGGCAAATCCTGACAGATCAACCCTGTGTACACCTTGAATAATTTCTCCTTCTCCATAATAAATTTGAAATCCTAACTTCTCCGACATCTGTGTAATCTAAAAATTTCAGCTAAAATAGCTTTTCACTAATATATTACTAATATTATTTCAACTATAACTATTTAATTTAATAATATATATAAAATAAAAATATAAGTAATACTACCGAAATATAATATTAATCGCTTAACAGAAATATAATATTATCTAACAATTAATATAACACACATTATAATATTTAATTTAATAATATATATAAAATAAAAATATAAGTAATACTACCGAAATATAATATTAATCGCTTAACAGAAATATAATATTATCTAATAATTAATATAACACACATTAAATAATTATATATAAAATTATTTTTTTACTTACCGAAAATTTTCCTCTTCCTCTCTTCTCCTTCTTCTTCTTCTTCTTCTTCTTCTTCTCTTCTCTTCTCCTCTCCTCTCCTCTCCTCTCCTCTCCTCTCCTCTCCTTCTGTTCTGTCCTCCCAGCCGGCAGCAGCCGGCCGCGGCCGGCCGCGTTATATATAGCGGGGGCCAAGTCGCCCACTGGACGGGCGACGTGGGCCCAGTCGCCCACTGGCCGGGCGACATGGGCCCAGTCGCCCACTGGCCGGGCGACATGGGCCATGTCGCCCATCGGCCGGGCGACGTGGGGCCCGCCATGCCACGTGCACGGTCAAGTCGCCCACTGGTCGGGCGACATGGGCCATGTCGCCCATCGGCCGGGCGACGTGGGACCCGCCATGCCACGTGCCCAGCCGAGTCGCCCGCTGGTCGGGCGACATGGCCCAGTTAGCCCGCCAGTCGGGCGACAAGGCCCTTCTTCGCCCTTCCAACGGGCGACTGGTGGCCTAAAACTGCAATTTTTTAAAAACGGAGACTAGTTTTGTAATTTTTTTAAAAAATAAATTTATTAATAAAAAAAATTCGATTCGTGCCAGTGGCCAACGGTGTTGGTTGGTCGCACGCTCCGTATTAGGGTAGCAAACGACCTGTATGCGGCCCGTGCAGAATCGGCCTGCTGCGGGTTCGGCTTCGGCCACTTGTGCGATCGTCCTCTGCTCAGCAAGTTCTGGGCTTCTGGGCCACTTGGGCCGCATGCTGGACGTGGTCGATTTTATTGTACTACCTTTTGATTGGAAATTTTCAGCTAAGAAATGCCAAGTTCTGGGCATCCAAATGCGAAAAGGACTGGAAAAGATCCTCGTATGTGTGAGTTGTGACCGTGCGTAGACAGAGACCATATCCTCGTCCCTCAGGCATGTTGGATTATTAAAAAAAGAGATCCAACCTAAGAGAAATTAGACGGTTTTT
The DNA here is from genome assembly GCA_023333625.1 of Bothriochloa decipiens. Lineage (NCBI taxonomy): Eukaryota > Viridiplantae > Streptophyta > Magnoliopsida > Poales > Poaceae > Bothriochloa > Bothriochloa decipiens. The sequence goes on along the minus strand of CM041631.1, from coordinate 12,884,921 downwards.
CATTAATTATGAAGAAAAATAGACAGGATCATGATGATACGCCACCTGCAACTGCAAGAGGAAGCTATAACAAAGATGGTTTTCTTTTGAAGATATATAAGGAATTGTCTCTTGTTGTATACCAACACTGAATCCAGTTCCTGCAGTCCTGTTTCAAAGAGAAGTCATATATTTATGGGATGGGTACCGACGAACCGTGCCGCCACGGCTTTGGCAAATTTTGCTCTGATTTTTCCTCTATATGCCAGCTGACGAGTATAGGCTGTAGTATGGTCCAATATTCAAATTACAAAGTGCCAAAGTCGCAAGCCTGGAACCACGTGTGTCCAGTCTGAAAAAATTGGTGTTTTTTGTCGATTGTTGTATGACATGGCGACATCTTACTATCTCAGGCTGTACAGTGCTTGAACAGTGCCGCGGGGGTTACAATTGATAGGGTGCATCGTTGATTTGATCCTCATATATCCATAATCTCATCCATGGAGATTTCAAGGTGGACAGTGGTGTCATTTCCCAATTCCCACGGGTGCAGTTCCGTTTCCAGACTGCAGCCTGAAAATACCTCAATAATAATTTTGATATATAAAAACGAAGATTCTATATTTTGGATGCTTAAAAGTCCAGGTGACAATCACCTCGTACAATTAAATAAACAGCTCACAAGCCATATAGGAGAAGTGATGATGATATAAAAGGAGATATAGAAAACCAACTACAGTAGTATAGAACATCTTAATTTTTGCTCATCCATAAAATGGGTTTCGAACAATAGTCACTCAGTGGTCGAAGTAGCTTACAAAATGAATTCAGAATGAGATATACCGTTCAGTTTTTTTATTATGAAAGTAATTTTCTTAAATAAATTAGAATATTCGGAGCATGAAAAAACTAGCTTCTTCTACTCCGTACACACAGTGAAACAGATATAATATATGAATCATTTTCAGTCACGTAATTACGTCTCAAAAAAATCATTCTCACAAAAAATCAAGAGTAGAAGGAGCTCTACCAAATAAGTTATTCACTGACTTAATTATTAGGTTATTAATACACATATATAATATGGGTATATACATAAACAATCAATTAATATGGTAAATTGTCATTTTTAATATAGTTTCAATCTTTCAAATTATAAGTAGGTTATTTTTATATAAATTTTACTATGTACCTGCACATGTTTAAATATATGCTCTCTCCGTCTTAAATTATAAGTCATTTCAAAATTTTTGAAGAGTTAAACTATTTTAAGTTTAACCAAATTTATATGATAAGATAATAACTATTTAAGATATCAACTAAATATTATTAAATTTTCTGTTAACTATATCTATTTGATGTCATAAATCTCTATAAAATTTTTATAATTTTAGTTAGTCTTGAGATATTTTGGCTCTATAAAATTTTTGAAATAACGAAACGGATAAATCAAATCGACCGAATGTATTTAAGTATTTTACAGAGAGAAGAAAAAGGAAACCACAGCTTGGAGTGGAGCTGTATCCCAACTCCCACAGTTTCAGTTCCGTTTCTCCTCTGCAGTCTCTACTCTCCCCTTGTTTCTCCTCCCCTTTTCCTTTTGCCTTTTCCACTTCCACCCCGCCACACCTCTCCGCGCAGCACCGGCCCGGCCGTAGCACTATCGGGGGCATCGGCAGGCTCGCGCGCCCCTCCGCTCCCCTCCCCCGCCTCGATCCGGATGGAGCCCGAGAGCGGCGGCGTTGTCCGCCGGAGGCTGCAGAAGACGGAGTCGGCGGAGATGCGGTGGGTGGTCCCGGGCGGCGCCAATGAGGACGACGAGATCGAGAGCTCCGACGACGGCGCCTTCGACACCCCCGCGGCCGCCTCGGGATCACGGGGCGGCGGGTGCTCCGACGAGGACGACGGCTACGAGGAGGACGAGATGCTGCGCCAGCGCCTCGTGCGCACGGGCCCGCGCGCCGACTCCTTCGACGTCGAGGCGCTCGATGTCCCCGGCGTGTACCGCCACCAGGTCCGCGCTCCACCTACTCCCAGATTCTGTGTTGAACTTCTTGCGGCTCTCAGTCAGTTGCGGGGAGGTCTTCGTGGTGTTAGCCTCTGTCAGGCTTCGCCCGTGCGGGTTCCTGTTGATTACTTCGTGGCCACGTCGCGCGATCCAACAATGTTTCTGTGTCAAGCGACTCTGCTTTCATCTTATCGCTTGTTTGTATAATGAATTTGTACTGTGGTGATCAGGGGACTTGTAGGTTCGGAGTAGTACAGCATATGAATGAATGTTTGAAGGTGCTTACTGTGTGTAGCCTGTAGGGTCGTAGTGCTCACCATGAATGAATGTTTGAGGGTGATTACTGTGGTGTGTACATGTATGCAGAATCGTTTGCAGCATTACTCTGAGGGTTCTCTCATACACGGCTGCATACTTCTGCTATTTATTTTGATCACTCTAGATTGTGTGAGCTTGTTGTAGTGGTTTTTTT
>CM041631.1:12845333-12868061 GCA_023333625.1 Bothriochloa decipiens | reverse complement strand
AAAAAAAAAAAAAACCAGCAGCCAACACAAACAAAAGTGGCATCTCGGTTGAATACTGCGCTATAAGAACAGTCAGATCAGAGGAGAGATGCGGAATTATATTGCGGATGGAAATTGTTGGCCTTGCTTTGTCTCGCATCCCGGTTGGTGGCCCGTTTCCGCGCCATCGTGTGCGTGCATGATTAATTGCACCACTAAACGTCGTCCACTCGACCGTACGTCGTCCTATAGAGGCAAGGCTGCAGTTTCTATATATGATCTATCCCCACTACTGCGCATAGTCACTGCAATATCGATGACCTCCGGCTGTTGCTCTGCCTGCTTGAAGCAGCGCTACTAGCTGCGTGTGGGAGGCGGCGGCGTCCAGCTCTGCTCGGCGGGGCGTGGCGTCGTCGAACGTCGTGCTTGACCGTGTGGCGCCGGAGGCGGCGGAGAGCTAGCTTGCCGGCCACCATGGAACCATGTATGCAATACGCGTGACCCAAGCCAGAGCAAGGGATGCAGTGCAAGGCTGACTGTTCATATAATACCTGATTGCAAATGAGCTGCAGCCCAGCACGTAGTGAGCAGTCGATCTCTTAATAGTTAATAATTGCATGGTTCATTGTCAGTGCCGTGTTAATGCTGCAATCAGCTGTGATAGGTTTCAGCCACTTTAAACGTTCAGTACGTGGCGTCTTGGCCGGGCTGATAAGTTCAAATAACCAACAGGGCACATGGTATCTCTGCAGGACTGCATGCAGTTGCAGGGTCGATCGTCTACGTTGAACAAGCGGCTATGCAGGATGCAGCAGGTCAAGCAGGACAGCGACTCGGTCCCCCGCGGCACAAACCAAGGCTACCTGCTCTGCTCGCGACACCGATCGACCTGGTGACACCGACCGGCACGCACTGCGCGGCGCCGGTGGTTTCGATCGACGACGACGTCGACGTCGACGATCGCAACGGTTAACCGATCCTCGTTCCATCGGTAGGTCCGTCGGTCCCGGTCGTGTTGTGTAGCATGTGTATAGCCCGTCCTGTGTTCCTATTATCATCCGCGCGCGCGATGGGAGCGCGACGTCGCGGTCGCCGGCGCGGCGGTGCGGAGAGAGTGCGCGCGGATCGGACGGACGGCGCGGCGATGGGCGATGATGATGTCGCGGTCTCTGCACGCCGTCGCCCGGCCGGCCGGTCGTCGTCGCGGCGGTTGGAGCGCGGTCGCCTGTCAGGTTTGGCGTGCTCATTCGTGTCGGCTGCCGGCCGCGCCGGGCGGGCCCGGGCATCCATCTATCGGCGCTTGTTAGCGCATCGACGTTGCGTCGTCTCGTGTCGTGTACTTGCATTCATTTGCGTACGTCCTGCCATGCGAGGCCGAGGAGAGGACATGGATCCGTGGGGGACATCGACGTCAAGGCGATTTGATATTGCTGGGGAAGGCCGAAGAATAATCTTCTTGCTTGCTTGTACCACAAGCATATATACGTGCGGTGGTCGTCGTTTTCGATCATCAATGCACACATGCATGTTCCCAACTTCCGATCATCTGACCCTGCACTGTGTGTACGAGTATTGAACTGAGTGCGCTCGCACTAACAAGCTAGTGGCGCGCAGCCCTTCAAGCAAACACGGGCCGGGTGACATGGAACTTCAAAATTAGCGACATCAATGTTTAGCCATTTATATAGAATATTAAATGTATATAAAAGAAATAACTAATTATATAATTTGGTTATAAATCACGAGATGAAATTTTTAAACCTAGTTAATTTATAATTAGATAATAATTATTAAATACAAACGAAAATACTACGGTGGCAAAGTTAAAAAAATTTAAGCGCGTAAACGAGGCCGAGATCGAGATTCCTTGTGAGTGAATACTCTGGGCGCGTGGGCGGCCGGCCGGCGAGGAGCTCGATCGCCGCTGATCGATCTGAAGCTGTACGACCATGGCATGGGATGCCGCGCTAGCTGCGGCTGTCAGTGTCGATCTGTCAGACGAGAAGGTACCGGACGATGCGTGAGCGTGACAGGGAGGGAGGGATAGCAGGGAGGCGTGGTGCCTACCAGTGCCGACCGGCAGCGGCTGGCCGACATTCCTTTCTCGAGTCCCCAACCAACGGATCGGATCGGATCCATGGAATCGGATGCCTTCTCGTCTTTTCACCCCGGCCGGCCCCCAGCTAGCAGCTAGCTCAGCTCGCTCATGCTCATGGATCTCCCCCCTCCGCACGCCACGAATCAACTAAAAAGATTGGCTGTACTGTGCTCAGTGCTCACACTGATCGATCGATCTATCTATGCTACTAGCAGACCTGCATATGCACGCAGTGCTGCCGGCCAGCCGGGTAATTAGCATTCTTTTCTTCTTTTAAGGCCATGCTGCTCTCCTGGCAGCTAGCTAATTCTTCCATTTGATCGCCGATCTCGAAACTCCCTGGAACAGATAGATTGTGCTACTGCTATAGCTCATTTCCAAGCTAAACTCGAAGCACTAACAGTGTTGTTGTACTACTACACTACAACATGCGCAAATACAGAGGCATTTGCCTTCCGGATCTCACTTGCATTGGTTAATTATATATTATAGTATATATAATCCTAGCTCGTGGAATCCAAGCATGGCCGGCCGGTTTGGTCGACGAGCTCAATCCTCAGAGATCGACCAAATATATCTCTGAAGTGATAAAACAACTACTAATAGTAGGCTTTGTACGTTTGTTGTCTGTTGAGTCCCAAATTAAATATTTGCGTCTGAAGTGAAATAGGATGGGATGGCGCGGCAAATATAGCTAACCGCAACCAACTTGTGGTCATGTCGATGGAGTCAAGCAACTTGTTTCTATATATGACTTGGGAATGAAGAAGGGGAACGACAGCTAAAGGACAAGCTCATCCTTTCTTAATCTGAGAGGCCAATCACCTAATAACCACTCAAGGCACTTTTCTCTTTCCTATAGTTTCTATTTTCTTTTGGCTTTTCCCCATCAGAATTTTTATCCATATATGAGAAGGATGGAATAATGGTTGGTATATGTCAAACAATTCAACCTGACACAGTCTATCGTAGTAACTAGTGAGTCATGCTAGCAGCGTACGTATGTTTTGTCTTGGTGTAGAAATAAGACTGCGATTCGTTGAGATATATACTTTGGCAAACTAAAGCTTTACATGTTGAATTCCTTGTTTATGAATAAAGGCCGCCAGCTATATATGATGACACATCAATGATAGAAAAGTGCAAAGAGACAAGAACGGAATGCTTAACCCAAGCAGCACACACACAGCTCGATGCTGCGCAAGTGCATCCCTACGTACACTACTACCCATAATTGGCAGACAGGGCATCCTTCTCCAGGAAGCAAAGCCACAGACAGCAGTCGAAATCGAAATCCCATAGCAGCTATAGGGCCCCTTCATTAGAGGAAAAGGCTGGTTTAGCACAGATATCCCCCGTCTAACTCTGTAGACTGGACACTCCTCGAGATCTAGCTAGTAGAACACTACTATATATATGACCCATAAAAAAAAAGAACGCCATAGATGCACACCTACCTGGTAGATGATCTCTTACACTATGCTTAAACAGTGATTAACCACTACACAGCTACAACTACATGAAGAACAAGGCAGACACATGCATATGATCGAACATGATGCTATACCTTCCCACCTTCTCCCTATTTCATAACTGAATTTTCCCATCCTGCAGGTCATATCACTACGGAAAACGGGGGCGCAATTATTATTATTATTATGTATTGATTATTTGGTTTTAATTTTTTCCTCCTGTCAATTCTGGGGCATCTTTGTTCCATCATTAGGCCATATATCGAGTTGGCATTCCATGTGAGGCATGCGAGGAGCATCCAATTATATAATGCGTGGCCACCAGTTCCCTTTGGTTGGGGCAGGGCCACCAGTTCTTAACCATTTTTTTCCCTTGCAAGATGAGCATTGTGCATGACGCAACAACGTACTGATATCCCCTTTAAAATTAAATATTAAGCTCTCTTGCATAGTGTCAAGTAGTAGATGATTTGGTTGTCCATCCTAGCAGCTAGTGTACAGTTGCAATTAAACAACTCATTAGGAATGTTTTGTGTGACCCATTTCCACACAATAATGCTATATATTCTTATCAGCAAGGCGGTCGTCTATGTAAAGCAAATTATTAGATTATTGTCAGCATGACATGTAAAGCTGCTGCCCGTGCTAATTTGACGTGCATATATGTTTCAACAGTTAGACACCCATTCAAACCTCGACTACTTTACCCACGGAATACTAGTATATGTTTATATAAAAGAACTTATAGGATGGAATTGAATACATAATTAATAACAAACATTTTGATAACGTACTAGTATGTTTTTCCTTGTAAACCCAGAGAAAAAACATCATCTATATATGCATTTTTAATTTGGTGGATCAAGATTATATGTTACATACAAAAGTAGCAATATGCATGGCAGCAAGAAATGATTTTCCAACATTTAATTTCCAAGCTAAGGGAGTACTATACTACGTAATAACCAATCCATTTTCACAGTACGTGTTGGGGGTGGGGGTTGGGGGGGGGGGTGGCGGGGATGCCTACTAGTACTCCATAATTAATAATGATTCTATAAAGCAAGAACGAAATTATGTGTACAGACTATATATACTTAATTATATTAGCCCATCATATATTATATGATGATGATTCATATAGCTCGTATTATAAATTTTTGTTTAAAAGAAATGTGCCCCCAGCTCGGATGGGTCCAATACAAGCCGGGCCACCAGTATATTTTTCAAAATCAACCAGCAATCTCGATCAGGTGATATGCCGCCTCTGCCCTGGCCCCCAAAACTGATTGCGAGGGATTCAGGGTTCCCAACAAACACATTCCACCAGAACACTACAAAATAAAGAGCCCCGGAGGAAACGGACATTTCGCGTCGTCGTCATGACCGCCCTCGCTCGGCGGGCGAAACGATCGAACAGCAAGAAAACAAAGCACAAGTGACCGACATTCCCCTTGGAATCCGCGCCCCCGGCGGATCCTAACGCCGGACTATAGTATAAAAAAAACGTTTCCGTGCAGGCAATTTGCACGCAACAGCGGCCTAAACAAATCTCATCCGCACAACGACGACGCATCCCTGCGCACGTAAACAAATGTCACGCGTAAGCGTAGACGCCCCCGGCCATGTGTCTGCGTACCTAATCTTGCTGCAGTATTTTGGCTGTCGACTAGTGCGCTCTGCATTTGTATATTACTCTACTTCTCACAGCGCATAAGAATATGCACACTGTCCAAGCTCTGATCTAATCCCTCTCTATTCCCCTGTGCCATTCCCTGGGAGAATTGAAGAATTATATTGTTTTCATGTCGAGTTGGATTGGAACGTTAATATATGATTAGTATATATTCTTTTCAAAGAGAGAGATAGAGATAGAGATCAGATCGACAAAGAAAGATAGTTTTGTGAGAGAATGTTTTCTAGGATTTGTGTGCAGGGTGGTTGCGAGGAAGGAAGATCCACCTGTTCTTCACCTATACACGCCATTGTTTTGTTATTCTAATCTGCATGCTATGCAAATGCAATGCCCGGCCCCTCCCATGGCTGCCGTGGAGGAGAGAGATCGACGAGAGAGAATCGTCAAGGGGCGGTCCTATATATTGTATAATCCTATCCAACCTATACGTGCTGTAGTACGTTAAGCAGGCTGCACTGACATTCCTTGGGTCCCACAGTGACAGCTCCATCTCCCACTCCCCCTCTAGTCTCTCTCTCGTGGGGTCGCGTGGGCGTGGGTATGGGTCGGCCATGCCTATGCATCCGTCGGTGGAAGAGCTAGCAGCTGGTCCTTCAACAGCATGGAGTACGGAGTAATAGTTTGTCCTTGAGCAATACAAAGTACTGCCTCTCTGCTAGCAAAAAAATCCCATTTATCCCCCATCAAAGTTCTACAATGCATCAGTAGTTTCTATGTTGATTTGAGGGGTTATTTGAATTTTTTTGTTAACAAATAGCAGAAGTTATAATTTAGATACAAATTTAAGGTGGTTACTTAGATTATCTATTGTAATGATAGGATTGGTAATTAGTATGAAATATTAACGGTTACTTTATATTATGTTTCATAATGGTGGAGGTGAGTAATTTAGATGCAGTTTTAATGGTTGTTTTATGTTATTTTTCATTGATCATGGCAGAGGGGCAATCCTTTTTAGAAAACAAAACAAACCAAATAGCATTGTGATGTTCTGATTTTTCTTTTTTATATATATTTTAGTATTCATCTTTTTTTTCTAGCATATCTAGTAAAGCTTAGCATTGAGCCTCGATCCATCGAAAGCCTCTAATTAGTACCAATAAGATTTAGCAGTGCATATGCAGGCCATAGTTATTGATCGACTTTGTCCATCGATTTAGTTATAACAAATTGTCGAATTTATTAACAAAGCTTAATTATCATGGGTGGGTGTTGAGTGGTGACATATGTCCTGTCTCTAGAACTTCTAGCATTATGCATGCCATGTTTATGGGAGGGTGAGGCTTTCAGGGGATGTATATATATTGAAGATGCAATATTTACTTAACAAATGAACTTCACTAGACACGTTGACATTGATTGTTTAGGGTTCCGGTTAGTCTTTCGGTTCATTGACCTAAATCTCCTAAGTTTCACATGACATGACATTGTTCTGACATTAAGTTTTTTGGCTGCAGTTAATATTTTTGTTTTGCCTACCTAAACCCTTCAAATAATACTGCACCATCATGTGATTCAAATTGAAGGACTCCTACCAAATTCCGCACATGAGGGTTGTTAGTTGTACTTGCTTGACTTTTAGGATGACGAAATGGTGCATTCTGTCATTTTCTTACTACAAATTAAACGCGATGCAAACACACTCAACCACACCTAGAATAACACACTTGCGGGCACGTTACTTCTCACTGAAAGTGATTACATGGGTAAAACGTTGTGCACGACGATCGAACCTTTCATTACACACATATATGTACCTAATATATAACAATATATTGAGGACGTCGAAAAATGGAATGTATTTGTAACTACAGGGAGTGTATGTATGACGCAAATATGCATACACAGTTTTTTTTTTTTTTTGAAAGATCAGAAGCGGTAAGTTGTAAACATATATAAATAAATAATAAGGAGGTTCAGTTACATGTAGAGCAAAAGAACAACACGAAGCATCACGATCCAATGTCTTATATACTGGCTCCTTTAGATTTTTTTTCATATTGAGAACAAGGAGCTAGGCTTTGGCTTTGTATTGTGCTAACTCTCTACACAAGCATGCTGCCTCGATCGTCTTGGCCCTTGCTAGAGGCGCATGCGCTGGACCAATCAGAGTGTGCCCCAACTCCCAAATGAGAGAGAGATTCCAAGGAAACAAGCATGGCAGGGGTGGGCCATGGCAAAGGTTCCTCTGTGATGTGAGAGAGTGGTAAAGATTGGATGATGAGAGAGAATAGAAGCGAGAAGGTAGGCACGCATGTGTGGTCCGTCCCATGCAAGCACTGGTCCGTTCTGGCAGCACTTTGGGAGGTGGAGGTGGAGGTGGGGGTGATCTCCATCCGGGCGTTGGGGCAGCAGTGTTGAAAATCACAAGACACATGCAGTTGTTTTGATCCCCCCACACGCTAGTACTGTACTGTGCCGTTGGGTGGTGCTGGCTGGCTGGCTGGTTGGCCATATGGTCCCTGCGACCATGCCGGCCGGACGACGGCCCTCCCCTCTATCTCCATGGATGATATATGGAGAAGTGGGCCAGCAGCAGGCCATGCATGGAATGGTCCACTGCAGTGCACTGCACTGCCAAAAAAAAAAAAAAATCCCACTCTCTAGCTACAAACTACTAGTGCAGCTCGGTGATGAGAGGAAAGAGAGAGATGTCATCATGGCTAATGAAAATTATTAGGGCCGGCCTTGACCATGATGGCTTTGTGGAGATGAACTAATGCACATGCAGGGCATCATGGCACACGGCAGTGTTTGTGCTCCGCTGGGACGACGACGATTAGTCCATGGATTGGACTGGGGTTGGAGCCACCATGATTAGCACTGATGACATAATACAACCTTGACACCTCAACCGGCCTGACACTAATTATCAATAATTAACCAATGAGCTACCTATCTAACAATAATAACTAGCTTTGCTAGCTAGCTAGCTAAGCTAGTGTCCGCGCGCGCATGGTATATTTTGAAGCCAGGAATAGAAACTTTTTTTCTGTTAGGATGATCCCATTCTTAGCAGCAGCAGCACAAGGACAAGGGAATGAAATTTGTTGGGGGTAGATAGGTAGCTAGATCTAGATGGTCAATTAGCACTAACATGCATGCAGCTGGCTATGGTCCAAATTATAGCATGTGGAATGAACCGTGTTGAGGAACTTAAAAGAAACAAGTTTTTGCTGCCTTTAAGCTGTTGGCGTATTGTGACGCGCCCTGGAATCTCGCTAGACGACACTTCTCTACGTATTATCCATACGAGAAATGTTACCCGGCCCCTCTCAATAGCTAGTTGTGCACTTCCGGAGATGACTTTAATCTGCTGGGGCCTTCACTAGCTTGTATAGGAGTATTACTTTAGATCAAACCCCGCCATCTCCATCTGTAATAATCAATAGTTGTTGGGTGGTGGTGATCCATTAAGCTACCACTACTGGACTCGACAAAGCCTTTGCCGAGTATAGCACTCGGTAAAGGCCACTCGGAAAAAATCGAAACAACAAAGATCTTTTGCCGAGTGCTTTCTATTGAAACGACTACCATATGACGAGGCTGTAAAATCAGTTGATAATTAGATATAAATCAGTTGGTAGGGATCTCTATGTGTGCCTTTGTGGTGTAACGATCCAAACCATTTCAAAAATCTAGGACGTTGCCAAATGTACAATACTGGAAAGGACCGTGAAATGACATTTAAGTCCTCTCATCAGTTATTTTATTTGTTTACATTTTTTACGAATTTTTTACCGTTGATACCACCCCCCCCCCCCCCCCCAAAAAAAAGCATGACAAGACTTTTCTTCAAACTGTTTATATTTTTTTCTTCAACACATAGAGAACATTTCTTTTAACTTGCAGCTAGGTATTTCATTTTTTATTGCAATTTAATTAAAAGAGAAATTAGGAGAGGGGGAGTGAAGTTGCATTGGGGAAATAGTGGTCTTTTCACTAGTCCTTTCATCACCTATTGTCCCTCAGCTCCTACGACTACAACCAATAAAACTATGATTATTTCACAAGATATAATCAATGTTGGAGCTAGTAATTCACTAAATAAAAACACTAATCAATGTGTGCGAGAGCTATAGATGAGCTTTCGCTCTATTCTTTTCTTAAAATCTTAACGGTTACAGGGTCCCTTGTACCATACTCCCTCCATCTCAAAATAGATGCCATTTTTGTTTTTCGAGAAAACTACTTTTGATAATTTTATATTAATATATATACATATTTATGCTAGATAAGTCTAGTTTTTTAATAAATTTATCTGGATTTATAAATATTGTATGTATTTTATACAAATCGAGTTAAACTTGTGTATGAAGTATATTAAACAAAACGACACGTAGAACATAGTAAAAAGGCGTGCCACGCCGCGCGTACATGTACACCGTACCTCTAGGCGCATGCTGCAGCGTACCAGTACCGGCAAGCCCAAGCTAGGGTGGGCGTGGCTGCATCGTCCCGGCCTGTTACTGTGCGCTAAGACTGTTGCGGACGATCGACGACGACCACCGGCACGGCCAGATGTACATGGCAGCCTGATCGAAGCGACGACACCTGTACAATCATAGTGCTATACTATTACTGTATACATATACACTGCGTGCACTGCACACTACTCTACGCTAGTAGTAGCTTCTCTAGCTAGCTAGCTCACTACGTACGTACGTAGTCACTACTCTCTACTCGGCTGGCCAGGGGCCAGCCAGGGCCATATATATATATATATATATATATATATATATATATATATATATATAAAACAAAACTACAAATGGTAGCTTAATGAATTATAGCTTGGGTAGGGCAGGCCATGCTTTTATGTCGCGTGGCGACAGGCCGGTGGCGTCGTCGCGGCGGAAATGCGTCCCCCGGACGTATGTGCCGCCATGCACGCACCCGGCCGGGCATGACAGTCATCAGCACACACGTCTCGGCCTCATCAGCCTCTCTCTCTCTCTCTCTCTCTCTCTCTCTCTCTCTCTCTCTCTCCTCTCTCTCATGTTTATTAGTATTAGCTTTGTGTGTCATGTGACTGTACCACCAGCTTGATATGCAAAGAAATGCAAGTTGATTAATAAATAATTAGAGGATATGGAACTAATTGAATACCGGATGGATCAGAAGGCAGGAGTCGTCATGGAGAGCCGAGCTAGATAGATGTGTGTGCATACTTGTCTCGGTTTGTGTGGCTGGGCTGCGATCGAGAGATGGATGATAGAGGGAACTATTGTATTGTTTCTACATGTACAGTATATAAATATAAAAATATATATGGGGCCGACCCGAACCCGACCGGGGTAGTGCGGCAGAGGAATATGTATGGAATGGAAAGGGATGGAAGGAGTTTGATGGGTGGGGAAAAAATTAAAAATGCTTGCGGGCAGCATACAATACCAATAGAGTACAGCGGCGGCGTCGAGTTGGAGACTGAGATCGTTGTCGTGGCGCTGTCCGCCTTGGAACATTGCGTGTTGGTTTCCTTGTGGTCCGGACACCCGGTCGGTCGTCCAAATATTCCAATATATAGCCAGTCACACACGCACTCTCCGGCGGCCCTTAATTTGATTCTCCCATTCTCTCGACCCTCAGTGCGTACACTAGTGGATTGTATTGTTTACTTGTCAAGAGGGAGAAACTGAAAATACTACGACGACTGATGTACAGCTCTCCTGACGGCGTGATCCTTAGCTTCACGAGCACGGGGTTAGCAAACAAAGAGAATCTCTCTCGCCGTCCCTCCCTGATATGGTCCCTCCTGGTCCTAGTCCTAGTAATAATAGGCTACTAATTAGATAGCAGCTGCTGTGCCATCTCCGATCCATCTATCTCTAATCCGTGTCCTTTCGCTCTCAAGCTCATATTCCTACCACGCCCACTCACACCCAGTGGCGTCTAGCTAGCACTAGCATGGACGACGACGAGTAGTTCTCGTACGTGTACTAACGCATACGGCCGCGCCGGTCGTCGATGGATGGAGCCCCGCGCGCAAGCGTACGTGAGTGGAGGTGGGTGGCGCCGTTGTGGACGCCACTAGCTAGCACAGGTAGCGACGCCGGAGCAACCCGTCCCCGTCCCCGTCCACACGGTTTTAATTTGACCGGACCGCCAGCCGATGGATAGAGCGACCCCAGCATCCCCAAATTCGACTCGTCCACGGCGCCACAATGCGGTGATGTGTGATCGATCTCGGTCTCATTCTCATGCACTGCACGCGCGCACCGCGCTCACACATAGCGATCCGTCATTCGTGTCTGGGCACACACACACACACACACACACATTATTAACATATACTCGTATGTGTGCGCGCGTTGCCGTCACAGGTAACTTCGTAGATCGGTCCACGGCGGCGACGACCTCACTTTCGGCCGGTCTCCGTATGTCGCGTCGCCTACTGCGCGCCGTGCCCGGCGCCGCGGCCCGCCGCGCGGTCGCGATTCTTTTCTTCCGAGCAAAGGCACGGCAGATGCTGTCTGTACTCCTCTCTCCGTGACCGTGGACGTATAGCAGCGATTCCTCCGGATCGACTTCCGACCTTCCGGTGGCGCGCGCGCGCGCTACGCTCCATCCGCCAGGTCGCAGTACGTCGCGCCCAGCCATATTCGTTCTCGCGTGTGAAGTGGACGCGAGCGGCGTGTGCCCGGCCCGGCCGCGCGCGCGCAACGCGCAAGTCGACAAAGGGGTCAGGTACGTGGCCGGCGTCTGTCTGCTGGTGGCCGGAGAGGTGGACTAGCTGGTTGCACAAATTAAAACGGACGGTTGATCCTGCGGAGCGGCCGGGCGACGACGATGATAATTAAGGGGAATGAAGGGGGTGCGGCGTGTCAACGACCGATCGAAGGTGCGCTGAAAAACTACGCGCGCGTGCCTAGTAGCACAAAGTAGCTAGTGCGCTCCTGTCGCCATCGATCGGGATCGATCGACCATCTCGTCGATTTTTTTTGTTTGTATGTGCCCGTGCTAGCTCATCACCTCCTCGCGGATGACCATCAGTCATGCATGGACAAAAAAACATGCATATATGGCACGTACACCATCAGCTAGCGCCCATACAGCATTGCTCCATATACAGATGCTTTTACTGCGGGTGCGGTACGGTGCCTCATCTCGGTCAGAAAAAGATCGACGCGCTCGATCCATCGAGAGTACCCGCCCGACACGTCCCAGGTTGGCCGACGGGGAAGGCCGGCCGGCCGGGGGCGGCGCGGCCCTGGCCGCCAATCCCATCATTGTGAATGTGACCACCTCGACCGCGCCTTGGCATCGCATCACGTACGCGTACGTACGTGCGCGCTGCCTGCCTGCCTGCCTGCTGCTCGGACGACGACGGCGGCGACGGGGTGCGTGCATGCGCAGTTGCGGCGCGGATTCTCTCGTGTTGGTTTCCGGCTTGTCCGCGAGCCCGGTGGCTTTATTCCGGCCGGCCCGGCGCCTTGCTTGCTAGCTGCTCTTGGCCATTGCCTACTAGGAGGACGGACGAGGATCGGCCGGGGCGCGTCTGATTGCCTTGTCGGCTGCCTCTCCGGGCACTGCAAGCACAGAAGCACTAGCAAACCCCGGCCGGCCCTCTCTCTCCTCTCGTACGAGAGTAGTGGAACAAATGATTGCGGGTTGGTGGTCATCGATCGTCTCGGGAGGCTATGTACACAGCACAGCACTGGCGCGCCATGCATATATCCATCTATTTCCTTCCACGGCTCAATTTTCCCTCTCGCTCTACGACGCTATAACGCTAAGCAACAAACCGCGTGTTCTCTTTCTAGTAGTGTTTTTGTCCATGAGAGACACAAGACTAAACTGTCGAGAAGCTTGTATTGCTTTTAGTCGATATAGTCAATAGTCATGCGCTGCTCTCAAGACAGGACGGAGCAGGGAGCTGTCCAGGACATGGATAGTGGCCAAAACGGCCGCCGTACGAACGTCAAAGAACCCGGCCTTCGTGTCGGTTACAGGCTATGCATATGTGTGCGTTCTAACTGGGATTAGGATGATTGGACTGAGATACGGTCGGATTTGGGTACATTTTATTACTCCGGGTTCAGTATGGATCATAACAAAGACCATTTATATATATATATAGATGGTTAAATGGACGGCACGGCACTAGTGCTATTATATTATAGGCACAACACTAATAGGCACTACCTAATGAGGCACTATGGGCTAGTCAGAAATACGAATACGAGTTAGAGTACGGATCTTATTAGTACACACAATACACATTCTATTTTTTGTTTGAAAGCGTGTAAAGCACGTATCTCATTAAGGAAAAATAGAGTTGTTTTACAAACCACAATTACAAAGGCGAGATGCCATTGAATCGAGGGGAACACTTAACACATGGTGCCGACTTAAACTACGGAGCTTCGAGTGGTGTAATACTAGGTGGAAAACAATTGTACTTCAGCTTGAAAAGACTACGTTGACCGCACGCCGTCGGCTAGAGCGCGATCATCAGCGCTAGGGCCATGAGGCCAGCTGCAACCTAGGCACCCGCCTCCTCCCTTACTTTGCCCAGAAGATGGTCCGCTGAGGTTGCAATGCCGTCAAACGTCCTCCGGTTTCGCTCCTTCCATATCATCGATGAGACTAGCAGTACCAGGGAGTCGAACCCCCGTCTGAACATGGCTGGGATCATGGCCCGGGTGTGCAGCCACCAGTCCAATAGTTTGTCCTCATCGCTGGGGCACAGGTGGCTGAGTCCCACACGGACCAGCAGTCTATGCCAGAGCTCCCTGGCATAGACACAAGAGCACAAGAGGTGGTCGACGTGCTCTGGTAGTTGGTCGCAGAGCGCGCAGTAGTCGTTTGTTGTAGACCATGACGTTTTTGGCGCTCTGCCGTCCACAGCGTACCTAGAAGCGCAAGCCAGAAGAATAAGTTAACCCTAGGGGGCCGCGGTGGCCCGAAGCTCCTTGGGGCCGCGTAACGTAGTTCTTCCAGCGAAGAAGGCCTGGTAGGCGGAGGATCTTGAGTAGCTCCCGTCCGCCGTCCATCGCCATGCAATGCAGTCGCCGCCATCGTCCTAAAGATGGACATCCATCAGCCGCGTCCAGATCAAGAGGAACTGGGAGATGTAGGTTTGCTTGAACCGTCCACGGCGTCCCGCCCCCATTGGTTACCTAACAATGAGTCTTTGACCGAGTGACATCGCCGCCTGGACGGGACCGATCGGAACACCTCATGGGCGAGCTTGCAAATGGCCCCTTCGGGAAGCCAATGGTCACAATACACATTCCTTGTGGTACAAAAACCATGGGTATTTGAATGAATGGCTAAGAATAGCCATATGGCCATGTAGTGGTCTTTGCTCGGGATCCCTGGAGTGAGGTCTGGTCAGGTACGGTGGTGGAGCGGTCGCATGAGGCAGGGGTGAAGTTGGCGCCAATGTGTTTTTTTGATAACACCTAGGCGCATGTTTCATTAAGCAAACGGTGAGTTTAAATAAAGTACAAGCCGGGGACACTAACCTAAGGTTACCGAGGCCTAAAATAACATTGAAATAAAACTGAAACTCGCACGAGGTTGTGATTTACAAAAACGAATTTTGCGCCAATGATGGCGGTTGTGGAGGCGGTAGCACTACCCTAGAGTTGGAATATGGCGGTGGCTTGGCAAAAGCACGGGCACAACGAGAGAGAGGAGGGGGCAGCAACCAAAAATGAACTCAGGCAATAGTTGTTGGCCAAAAATGGACTTCTTCTTGACTTAAATATTAGCATTGGTAGATAATAGAACAAACATATGTAAGGGAAGTAGTACTATATCAGAAATTAAAATATGAAGGGGAACCAAAAAGAAAGGAAGAGGAGTGGCGTGGTATCTAGGGTATAAATGGTAAAAGCCCTAAATTTTACGGGTTACAGATTGGAATATGAGATACGGTGGCAGGGGCTCTGAATCGAAGGATTGTCATGCGCGCAGACCGCAGAGCAGGGGAGCGACGAATCAGGCGACTCGAGCTAGGGTGGGTAGCTGTAGCTGGCTCGGCTAGGCGGGGGCCGGCCGGGCGTGGCCGAGCTCAGGCAGGCGAGCTGAGGCGCTGCCGCGCTGGTGATCGACGGCGACCGAATCTTACTGTTGTGCCAGCGACGAAGCCCCGGTATTGCACGCGTACGCCCGGGTCGTACTCGTATCCGATCCAGGGCACCAACCACCGCGCACTGCAGGCGCATAGTGCACCGCCGGGCGGGTACTCCATCGGCGCCACGCACAGTGACGCCGGCCGGCCGCGCGCAGTACACAGCATCCGTCCTCTCTCTCTCTCTCCCCCTCGTTCACTGGCCGAGTGGTACGCAGCAAGACTTCCACGCACCTGGCGCGTAAACAGGAGGACGACAGGAGAGAGAGGAAGATGGGGTCAGGGAACCAGAGACGTTGTCGTTGGTCCCGGCCGGGGCGGCCGTTGTTGCGTGCAGCGTGTCAGCGACAAAACTGGTCGATACCAAACTCACTGTGCCCTCCAGTAGTGTCCTGCAAGCTGCATCGCGTCCTCGGTCCTCCAGCTAGCTCCTGCTTATCACAATAATATAATCCATCTCTCTCTGTGTGTGCGTGTGTGTCTATCCCACAGTCGCACTCACTCATCATCATCTGATATCGAGAGCTAGGTAGCATCAGCGCTACCTGTCGATCGATCGACCCATCGCGCGCTACGATGGGCGCCGTTGGCCGGCATGAGCCGGCCATGCACACGCAGACAATGCAGCGCATCATGCAGCATAAGTAATGCAGCATCGCCTTGTAGCTGGAGCTGCAGTGGCTGCCTGCTGCGTGCATGGCTCACTAGCTAGGGGAACAGGGGAGCTAGCTAGCGCCCGGCCCGGCCGGCCGCGCGCCACAGTGCGCATGTGTGTCCGTGGCGAGCGAGAGTGCGACGAGGCGTACGTGCCTACGTGTGGGTGAGTGATCGAGCCGAGTAGTGCGCGTGATCGAGCATTCGAGCATATGGCTAGGCTGTCCACATGCGCCTGCTGTGTGTGTGTGTGCGCACCACCACCGTCCACCGGCCACCACGCGCGCGTAGGGCGTCGTAGTAGGCCTAACGGCCGGCCGGCCCCTCGCTCTCGATCTCACCCGCGCCCGGCCCGATAGAACCAACCAATCAATGCGCAATGCAACGCGCGAGCGACGTCGACGACGACCCGTTCGTTTGTTCGCTCGATCGCTCGCGTCCATGATTTCGCTCTCGATCACGTGTAGTAACAACTACGTACGTAACAACTCCGTCGCTCCCAGCATGCACCAGCCAGCCAGAGGACGCCGGCCGGCCCCGCCGCCGCCACCGTATACGTACGTACGCGTCGATCCGCAGCCGACGTGGACGCCGACGCCGCGCCTCTCGTCGTTTTCCCTCCAAGGGAACTAGCTAGCATCATGCATATATATCTCCATGCCACACGCCGGGCATCGTCGTCCCCAGCGCTTACAGGTGCATTGGCGCCGGCCGTTTCCGGGGCCTGGCTTGCGGCAAAAACCATGCGATAAACTATAGCAGGGCAGGGTCCATCTACATACTGTGTGTAAAATATATAGTATAGCCGGGCAAAGGGATGGGCAAAGGACGACATGAGCACAGGAGAAAAGAAAAGGGGCAGAGTGTGAGAGGGAAATGACTGCGACAGCGAGAGGAATTGTTCTTCTCGGGAGCCGCGAAAAACTTCGGCCGGGGGCCTCGGGATTCCCACCGATGATGCACTCCGTGCCGCCCACTACGAGGAGTACGTACTAAAATTTTGTTTACATTACATTACAGCGCTGTACTATGCGTACGTGTGTGTTTGTGTGTGTAGCATCTGAGGGTTGGCAGCTGCGCTTTCGAGTCAGGGAGATGTATGTGTTGGTTGGTTCGGCAATTGTACGAAGTGTACGCGCCAAGGACAGCGCTGGATCGAACCATGCATATGCACGCATTCACCAGCCTGACACGCGGTGAAATAGTATACGCAGCGTGTAAACAAGTTCGTGGTGGTGGTCGGTGAGGACTATGTGTGCTTCGATCGGTTTGGTAACTAATCAGCGACAGGCATCGATTCCTTTCCCTTTGCTTTTTGACCGCGAGCTCGATTCGATCAACGCCTCAATATCACCGATTATTCGATGCGTTGCTAGATGGTACTATCATATATAGGGTTGATTCTCCATGTCTCTCGTGTCCAATCACGTACTATACGGTAAACTGTATAGTACATCTCATCCGTCAGTCTTAAAAAAACTATCTAGCGTAAGTTTTATGTTTTAACTGAGTATTTTTACCACAAGACAAAACACATGAAAGTCAAACTTAGTTTGTTGTTCGCAGGAGACAAATCCGGGCCGTTGATTTTGGATCCTACAGTACAAACACTTGTGCTTTTCTTCTTCCTCTACTTTAGTCGACCCACACACACCTTTCTTTCACGACTAGGCACATCCCACTACCATAGGGCATCCGCAGTGGTGAATTGACTCATGAAAGAGAGACAATGACATGTATACGGAGAACAAGTCAAGTAGTACGATATTCTCTAGTAACTCTGGCTCTCTACTCGACTCATTCTTCACCCTTAGGAGCGTGGCCATATGAGATTCTAGCCCATGGTGTCGATCTCTTTGTCCTCCAAAATTGTATTTTATTCATCAAGAGTCGACTACAAATGTTGCATCGATTCATCCTCTCTCTCATCCGTGAGTCGACTTCTCCAATGCTTGAACCGATTCATACAACAGTTAAGACGATGAGTCACTTTCTTTTGTCCATTACGGGTGCTCTTACTACTAGCCTTGAAATAATAGTTCCCGCCATCGAGGTTGCTCCCATTACCACCCAACCATCATCGTCCTCAGCCACTTGTACCAAGTGATAGCATGCCCCGTGTTGTTGGCTTGCCTTCAGTAGCTTAGCTAGCCCACGGTCACCTCACATCCATACATCGCAAAACCTTGTAACCCTAAAATTCTCCAACCGAAACTATTGGAAGCCAAAACTTAGGCCAACCAAAATCAAGGCTTGCAAAAGTTAAGGCAAACAATTTGGAAAGCATTTGGTTGAGTTTCATGACATACGACAAGAATTAATTTTCTCATGCAAGATTAATGAACTTTCTATTGACTTTCCTATGATTTTGACTATAGACATTGGTATGCCAATTTTTTGGCAATAAAGAAAATTGATAGCGGTAGAGTTTTACCGTCTGTGACCAAGAGGTCTCGGGTTCAAGCCTCAGTCTCTGCACATTTATGCAGGGATGACTGCTGGCTATTTTCCTTTCCCCAGACCCCGCAGTGCGGGAGCCTATGGCACTAGGTACACCCCTTTAAAGAAAATTGATAGCCAAAATTTATAGTTATACCTTAATTTTGTTTGGACAAGCTTTGAAACCCAACCAAGCAGCCAGATTTCTTCTATCGTTCTATAATATGCTTCATTATTTGGAATATGTCATAATCTATTTGTTTCATATAAAAATATAGTACAAAAGAAAAGTGTTCAATGGGGTCATAATCAATTAGTCATGTTAAATTTGGGGCAAACTAATAATAATTTGCAAAGACACCCTAATGTAAAATGACATTATTCAAATTGATGTAAAATAGAATAAGGATTGTTATCAAACCATCATTAAAATAAACTATCTCATAATGGGTGATAAGTAAAACTCTTATTTTGGTGGAGCGATCGAATGAAGACAATATAGTATCAATAGTTTTTCCAATCTTGGGTACAAAAACTAATACACAACATGATCATAGGCCATAGGGGTAATGTGTATTTGTATGTGTTCAACGGGTAGTTTAGCTATATGTGAGATTCCATGTGTTGCGTGCACTGTAAAAAAAGAGCGCGCTATAGCACCGAATAAGCGCCACATGGCATCCAGAAGCACCTATCGCAATGCTCATTAGTGCGCTATAGCGTTCTGGCCATGCTCCCGCTAAATTCTATAGCCCGGGATTTTAAACAGAGGTTTGCGTGAAAGAAAAACAAAAGATACACCATAGTGCACTAGTTCCATGCATTCCCAGCAGCCCCCACCCAAACACGCACACACATAACAAACAAAAGCAAAGCTCCTTCCTTAGTCCTAAATCCAGCTAGTGCTGCAGTCAAATACACCCGAAACACGTGTACTAAAAGTTAAAATAAGAAACACAATGCAAGGGACTCCACAGTAGCACACTCGTCACTCATACATACACTAATAAAACCACCCCCGACATTCCATTGGCCTAATAGTATATATACATAATAATACATACATGCACATATATATAAAAAAAAAACACACACCACACCGCGCGCGCGTATGTATACGTATAGCACAAGCCTAATAACTAACTGAACCTTATCGTTGGCATATGGCCGGTGAGCAAATATATACTCCTATATGTACATATATACAATAGTATTTGTATATTAGATGGAGCACGCAGAAGCGCGTGCAGCAGCCTTGGTCACGTCTCCGTCGTCGGCGGCTATAAAACTAGGTTAGACGTCGTGCGGCCCCTTCTCTCTCTCTCGCCGCTCCGATCCGTCACCAGTTTCGTGGCGCTTGGTTGGAGCAGCTGCTAGCGAGCGAAGTGGTTGCTGCTGTGCTTCGAGCTGAGCTGCGAGGCCGGTATTTCTAGTGCGTTAGTATCGCCATCAGCGCTCAATAATACTCCTGCTGCACGCCCGCTTTGTTTTCTAGCTCTTGTCACCGAACCTTCCCCCTGAAAACCCCACCCACCCCTTCCTCTCCCAGCCGATCCTCCTCACTTGCTTCATTCCTCCACTCCATTCCACTACCCACGCGTCTCCCTCCTCTCCTTTCCTCTCGCTCTCCTCGCGGGGATCGATCACCGGAGGCCATCTTTGTAGCTAGCTCGCTCGACCGGCGCGGCCGATCTAGCTCTCGCGCGGCCGCTAGCTAGCTTCAGCTAGCTCAGCAGCTGCGCACATCAACCTTTGCTAGCTGTGAGCGCGGCAGACTAGTAGAGAGACATACATCATCCAGATGGCTGGCGCCGGGGGTGCGACGGCTGTGCAGCAGCCGGCGGCGGGGGCGCCCGCCGCCGCTGCAGGGGGCAGGAGCGTTGTCGGGGCAGGCGCCGCGGGGGCGCCGGTCGCGGACCCGCGCGCCGAGGCGCTGCGGTGCCCGCGCTGCGACTCGGCCAACACCAAGTTCTGCTACTACAACAACTACTCGCTGTCGCAGCCGCGCCACTTCTGCAAGGCGTGCAAGCGCTACTGGACGCGCGGGGGCACGCTCCGCAACGTCCCCGTCGGCGGGGGATGCCGCAAGAACAAGCGCTCCAGGAGCAGCGGCGGGACATCCGGCGGGAGGAACGGGTCCTCCGCCTCGGCCTCCGCGGCTGCAGCGGCGGCCGTCACGTCCTCCTCGGCGGCGTCGACGCTGTCCCTCCCGCCGCCGACGGGGTCCCTGCCGTCGCTATCCTCGGCGCTGGGGCTGCCCGGGGGCGCCTCGCTCGCGTCGCTCCTCCTCGGGACCGCCAGCTCTGCAGGCGGTGACCACCTCGGCCTCTTCCAGGCGGCCATGCAGTCGGTGGTCTCCTCGGAGGCGACCGCCTACGAGATGCAGCAGCAGCAGCAGGCGCAGGTGGACCACCTGCTAGGCCTCGGCTACGGAGGCGCCACCGGCGCCGGCGCGCAGATCCAGCTCAAGCCGTGGATGCAGGAGGCGGCTGGCGCGGGCGGGATCATGGACGGCTTCTACGCGCCGCTGCTGTCCAGCTCCCTCGTGCCGGGGCTGGAGGAGCTGCACGTCAAGGCGGAGGTCGCCGGCGCCGGGGATCACCAGCAGAAGCTTGCGGCGCGCGGGGACCAGCAGCAGAGCGCCAGCGGCTGGGAGCTGCCGACGCCGTCCTCGTCCAACGTGGACGCCAACGTCATCGCGTCCGACGCGTTCATGGCCGCCGCGGCCGCGTCCATGAACCAAGGGGTTAGCTCCACTTCCACGGCGCCAACAACCGCCCCGTCCTCTTTCATGTACTGGGGCAATGGCGGCATTATGAGCGGCGCCGCCGCGGCGTGGCCAGACCTCGCCAACTGCGGATCTTCCATTGCCACGCTCTTCTAGCCCCCTGGCCTCGGCTGTCCTGCTGGCGTCGTTAACTTTGTTTTTTTACCTTAATTTTCTGGTTAATTTTTTCTTGACTACAATAACATGTAATTTGTGGGGAAAGCTGAGATGCGAGAGAGAGCACTGCTGTGGAAGAATGAAGAGAGCTAGATCATCTCACCACCTCATAGGGCAGAAAATTAGACAAATCAAACAATGATCCAATATATTTCAAGAGGATATCTTCGCCGAGTCTCAACTTCATCGGATCTATGGTGTTCGCCGTCGAGCGATGATCAAGGCCGTCAACAGCTAGCGTGCACGGATTTAGGAGGAGGGAAGAGGAGATCATGCATGAGACCATGGGGAGCTAGAGAGAGCAAAGAAGCCAAGAAGTGTAAGTGCAGTGCTGCCATGACACTACTTGATTTTGCTACTTCTTGGCTAGCTTCTCCTTTGTTATTTTGTACATAGGGCATATGGTGTGTGGGGATACAATAGCTAAGGTGGCCCATGAGAGATCATGGTGCAAGTCATGACTCATGAGCCTCTCTCCTCTCTCTCTCTCATCTCGGCATTTTAAATCAGTGTGTTTAATTGGTTACTCTCTCTCTCTCTCTACCATGGATTTGGGAAGAACTCTTTAGATGTACAAGTTAATACTAGTGATTTCTACACCTTTTGCAGCTAGATTAGAGAACTGTTTTTGAGTTCTCATGCAATAGAGTTGATGTCAAGGGTCCATGCAGCCAGTTTCTTCTTTCTTTGTTTGTTTCTTTCTTCTAGAGTGGAATTAATTTCTCCTTCCTTCTTGGGGGTTTTGCTCAAACTTGGCTTGTACGAATTATGATGGCTTTGTGAGACATGAGAAATTTAAACATCTGGCACTTCTCTTGATGGTACATAGATATGCTCCTCTGAGTGGCACTGCTACACTACTACTGCATGCTGTGTGCTAGTTACTCCTCCATCACTTTTAGTGCATGGATGCGTGTCTCACTTTTGGTGATGCGCTCTGCAGCTTTATCGTCTTTGCTCTTTTTTTCATGCGCGAGTGTGAGTGCATGATCTGATCTTTGAATTCTGTGCTCCTTGCTATGGCTCTCTCTCTCTTTCCCTCCGTAGAGAGGAGAGTACCTTTCTTTTTTGTTACATGATCATAGGATTCCAGCGGCAGTGCACTCTCAAGTTAGAGCTATCATGCTTGTGTGTGATGGAGAATCTTTTGTGCCCGGCGGCCTCATCTAGCTCGTTTCTTGCTGCAGGCATATAAATATGGTACCTGCGTTTGTTCTTACCTGTGTGTCTGCTTGTAGCAACTTCAGTTGCATTTGATAAGTCAAGCAACTACAACATCAATCATCAATTTGAAAAAAAATTATACATGTTAACAACATAATATATGTTTTTAGCTAGATTCACTATAACAAATGCTTTCATAAA
>CM041631.1:12776144-12820333 GCA_023333625.1 Bothriochloa decipiens | reverse complement strand
ATTGGAGCAAAGCATAACTTTACTGTTCTAAAATGCATCTGAAAAAGGTTGAAAACAAAGGTTCAGACAGAAAGCAAACCTTCAGAACCCCAGAAAGTCAGAATGCATTCATGTCGGTTGCATGCTTCCTCAATATAAAGGCAGATCATTATGAATAGCATTACCGAACTATCAACTATTGCTTCAGTCCACATCCTAACTTTCCTAGTATAGACAATAAAATTCCATTGAACATTCTACAGGTACTGGCAATTATCTGAATCAAGAGTCTCAATGAGTAAGAAATAGCATGAATTCAGCTCCAATTTAGAGGCAGAAGAATGAGTCTCTTTCAGAGCAAAATTATCATCCTTATCAAGGAAATGAGTAAAAAGTAGCTTCAATTCAGCTCCAATTTAGAGGCAGAAGCATGAGTCACTCTCTGAGAGCAAAATTCCAAGGACCTATATATCACAGCTCCAAATTTTCTTGAGTTGACACACGCCAAATTATACAATTTTACATGCTAAAATGCTAACCATACGCAGATAGAAGAACCTAGCCGTAGAAAAATATATAATACTAAGAGAAAGAAGAAAAGAGGCTTGAAAGAGTGATAACAAAGTTTAGTCCTGTATCTTCCCTCCACCACAAACTCCTTATCGTCATCCATTCCTATAGCTGACGAGTGACGACCTCACCTCACCTCACCCCGACGACGGCGAGGATGGGAATGCGTCCTTGACGGCGGAGGCGGCGGTGAGGTAGTTGAGCGTGTTGCGCAGCGTGTCCCGCTCCCTGCGCAGCCTGGCGGCGGTGTCCTCGAGCTCGAGGAGCGCCTGCTGCTCGCGGGGCGCCCCCTCGAAGGTGTTGCCGACGTAGAAGGAGAAGGGCGTGGGGAAGAGTCCCCTGCGCAGGTCCCCGACCTCCTTCTCGGGCTTGCCGTTGAGGCGGTTGGCGATGCGTATGACGTCCCGCATGAGGGCCTCGACGTCGGTTGCCAGCGCCTCGGCGTCCTCCCCGGGCGCCGGGGCCTCGGCGGGCGGGCGGTCCTCGAGCCACTGCACGGCCGCGACGAGGTAGGGCTTGGTGCGCACGACGCGGGCGACGCGGAACCGCTGCTGGCCCTTGCAGATGAGGAAGAAGCGGTCGTCGGCGAGGCGCTCGTGCTTGACGACCTCCCCGACGCAGCCCACCTCGGCGGCGGAGCCCGAGTTGCCGGCGAAGACGATCCCGAAGCGGAGGTCCGTCTGCAGCACCGTGTGCATCATGATGCGGTAGCGGTACTCGAAGATATGCAGCGCGTGCGTGGCGTCCGGGAAGAGCACGAGCGGGAGCGGGAACAGCGGGAGCTCCACCAGCCCGTCGTCGGGCTCGGAGGGGTACGGCTCCGGCGACGACGGCCCGGGACCCGACGCGCCCGCCGCCGTGGCGAGGCGGCCGCGGCCCCGGGTGTGGGTGCCGGAGGCGGAGGCATGGAGGTGGCGTGGTGCTCGGCAGAATGCGCGAGAGGGAGAGGGGGAGGGGGACGCGGCGGCGGCGGCGGCGGTGAGGCGGGGGTGAGGAGAGTGGAGGATTTGGGGGAGGAGAGCCATTGGGATGGGGATGGATCTTTTTCCCCGCTTCCCCCGGCGGCCTAGCCAGGGGAAGAGAAATGTTTGTGGGGCTTTCGGGGGGAGCAGTTTTGCCGTTCTGGTGGGGTGATTTTCACTAGAATTTTCACATCTGACTTCGCCGATAATGTGCTGATTTTGTGCGGGGAATGGATTTTGCGGTGGTGGACTTGAGGCTGGGGGAGAAGAAGGTGTGGGGCCCGCACGGCCGCGGGATTAATATGATGGCGTCAAGAAGCCACGTGCGGGTTTATCCACATGTTCCATGCAGGTCGGATGTGCGTGGCAGGGCTTTCGTGGCGAAATTGGCCGGGCTTAAATGGCCAGCTTAGCCACACATCGCGTGGACAGGCCCAGCCCATAACTGCAGCGGCACCTTCGCATTCAGCCAGTACTCCATCTTCCACTCACTCCACTTCGCACCTCGCCGTCTTCCACATTGAGCAGATCCCGCCGCCGACGCCGCGCGATGTCTTCCTCGGCGAAGCATCAGGTCGCCGGCGCAC
Organism: Bothriochloa decipiens; assembly: GCA_023333625.1. NCBI lineage: Eukaryota > Viridiplantae > Streptophyta > Magnoliopsida > Poales > Poaceae > Bothriochloa > Bothriochloa decipiens. The sequence continues at coordinate 12,818,235 of CM041631.1, read as the reverse complement.
CGGCGTCACAGTCGGTTTTCCCCGACGAGATCCTGGAGGAGATCTTCGTCCGCTTCGACGCCGTGGAAGACCTCGCCCGCGCCTCCGCCGCCTGCACGACCTTCCGCCGCGTCGTCTCCGCGCGCCGCTTCCTTCACCGGTTCAGGTGTCTCCACCCCCACCCGTCCTCGGCATTCTTGATTCCTACGCGGCCCAAGTATTCCACCCCGCCGAGCCGCCCCACCGCTCCGCCCCTGCCGCACGCGCCATCGCTCAGGCCGCCGATTTGACCTTCTCCTTCCTCGGCCCCCTTAGCCTCACCGCTGGATGGTCGGCGACGCTCGCGACTCCCGCGTCCTCGTTTACCGTCGCTCCAGCAACACCGCCGTGTTCCCTGACCTCATGGTCTGCGACCCCTTGCACCGCCGGCACGTCCAGCTACCTCCCATCCCTGACGACCTAGCAGCTTCTACTGGGCGCCGGGGCTTGCAGGATTTCGATCCCTTCCTCGATCCAGACACTGACAAGGACACGGAGAGGCAGGATTTTTCGTTCCCGGTGATCTGCGCTGTGCACTGCCAGCACAAGCTCGTGACCTTCCACTTCTCTTCAGTGCCCGGACAATGGCTAGGAATCACGTTCAATAGAACAGTTCCTTTGGACTATACCTTAACCTTGTTTAGGTGTCCGGAGGTGTTCGAGCGCCACTATGCTCATGGCTGCTACTTCTGGATGATCAGTGTCGACAGCAGTTTTATGATCATGCTCAACATGTCTGATATGAAACTCTCTGTTGTTGACCTCCCTGCTGGTATGCATGACAACACGCGACCACGGGCCATTGTGGAGGCAGGGGAAGGCATGATAGGTCTGATCACTCTTAGTGATGGCATGCTATAGCTCTACATTAAGTCTTTGCAAGGAACTGAGTGGCAGCACAAAAGGATAATCCCCTTGCCCAAACCAAACAGTCACTGGAGTACCTTTCGTGCAGCTGCTGGGTACTTACTCCTAAAAGCATCACAAATGGATGCTTCCCAGTTTGCAATGCCGGTGTGTCAGTATTTCACACTCAATCTTAAGACATTCCTAGTTGAGGAGCTGTGCATTTTGAAGCATCGGTACACTTGCAGTGCTCACCTGTATGCGAGTTTCCCATCACCATTCTCACTGCCAATGAACCTTCCTTATTTTCTTCAAAGTTGGGTTTAGAGTATTTTCTATGTGATCTTGCATCCTACATATTCTTGTAGGACATTTTGTTTGGTGCACCATCTCAACTCAATTCCGTGGTTGTCACCATGCTCTCATATGCTGATTCACTGTTTATTAGAGGCATGACTGCATTTTGTATTTTTACGTGTTGTTTAGACGGATGATCAAATAGGCAATGGATTGATGATTATGGCACTATTGTTCAGCATGTCAATGCAATCAACATGTTTCACTGCTGACTTTAGTTTAAACTTTTAGTAGTCTGATATTATGTAGCACTGTTGTGCAATCCATACACTCCTCCATTTCAATGTATAAGGTGTGGTTTCGTTTGTCACATTCTCAAAAATAAGTGTTGTCTCTTTATTTATCCTACTCTTACAATGTAAACATAACTGTAAGGAAGTACCTTAAAATGTGAAATCCAATGATACCATTTTCATAAAATAATTCTATGTTATCTGAGACTAATTGTTCATTGAAGATTATGTTTTGATTTTGAATCTTAAAAATGCGTGCACGCCTTATAAAGAGAAATTGAGGGTGTAAAAAACGTGTATGCCCCCAGATAGGAATGGATGAAAAATGCAACTAATGACCATATCTTCACACATCTATAACTAAAACTATAAGTAACCTGTGGAAAGTTTAGTTGTATATGAAAAAAAATATATTTGTTAGTGGTTTCCGTTTTACAGATCTGCACTTATTTGGTGTAAGCGTCTCCCGCACAAGCTTAATGAGGGACTTTGAGATGCAATGTTTGGTAGACTTGACTACACATTACAAGTTTCTGTGTATCATTTTTAGCTTACTCTGTAGCTTTGTCTGAACTCATCCAGTATTAGGCAGATAGACTTCTGTGTTTGCTGTAGTTAGTGGATCTAATCAGTCACAAGCCCTCAACCCTATTCATCTCTGTGCATGAATTTCAATTCATCTCTCCAAACACAATGTTTGGTTTTTTGAATGCACATGCCTGGAAACACAATTAACATGGCTTATTTGGTACTCCTCTGTTCCAAATTGTATTTTGTTCGAGCTTTTTTAGATATGCGTAGTAAAAGCTATGTACCAAGACTAGCTAGAACGAATTACAATTTTGAATAGAGGGAGTAGGTTTTACGTGCTGTTCCTAACACTTAATCTTTGGTAGGTCAGCATCTCGACTAGGACTTCTCAAGGTGATGTTGCAATGTCAGTCAGGCAACATCTGTATGGTGGCTTCAAACATTATGCATGAGACCCACTAATGCAGTCAGTGATGACATCTATTTGTAGTCTAATCAGCTGTTTAATTTATTGCAGTCTTGTTCTCCCCTTTTGCCATTTTGCCGTTGTGTTGTGTTTCGGACCTATTTGACATGCAATCGAGCCACATTTCTAGCCATGGCTCATGGAGATTTGTCCAATCAGAGACTGAGTACAGTTCTGATGAAAATTATTGAAATGGTTGTATTGATTCCTTGGCATTAGTAGGCCTTGCCTTCTATCCGTTGCTTTTGAGACTCCTGTTTCCTTAATTCCCAGTAGAATTGCAACTAAACTAATAGCAGCGACAGTTGTGTACAATTACCTGTTTGTGGTCGCAACATGGAAACTTTATGGTAAATGGTACAGTTGTTGCTGAAGGTTTCACAGTTCGGTTAAGTCATTTTAAATCATATATCTGCTGTTTTCGAGAGCCCATGGATAGTGGCTGAGAGATCAAGGTCTGTGTCAATTGGCTTGTTCTTGTGTGTGCGGATAACCTTCCTTTGATCTGGTTATGATCATTGTGGTTTCTTATTATCTTTTTTTTAGATGTGTTGTCAACAGGGAGTTCTTGCAACATGGATAAAGTAGGGAAAAGAGGGGGGGGGGGGGGGGGAAGCAGTCAATTATAAGGCCAAAACCTACGGAATTTTTATTGCACACTCATCCAAGGCTAGCAACAAATGAATTCTTATTGCACACTAATTAGATGCATGATGAAGTAATAATGAAATTAAGAGAAAGATTAAGAACCTACGGAGTAACATATAACGAAATAGGATATATTTTTGGAGGTTCAGTAAGCTATGCAAGGAAACTAATTACTTGGAAGAGTTTAATTAAAAAACCTTGTGCTAGGAAGCTGAACCGATGCAAATCATTCGCTTTTTAATGTATATATAGTTGACAGCCAACATGAACAAACAAGAAATCTCAAAACTTGAATTCTTATTTGATTATCTTATTTGATTTTCTTTGCAATGCTCTATCACCACTGGCCTCTAGCTAATAGCACACACAAATAACCTCTCCCTCAGATCATTCTGCAGTTAAAAAAGGTCGAGATGCAACACCTGCATCTGATTTTTTGTTTGTCTGGATAACCTGCATCTGTTTTTTCCATGAGCGCCTCCCGGTCTTCCTGTCATCCCAATTCCCTCCCATCTCCCTCTCTACATACTACATGGACGCCAACACAACACGGTACAAGTACATACTGACAGAGAACGATGGTTCTCGCTCACTGGCGACCTCTCACCGGAGGCTGTTGACGAAGGCAAGGAGGGAGTCAACGTCCCTCTTCTCCGACGGGTACTTGATGGGCCTGGCGGTGCGGCTGGGGAACAGGAGCACGGTGGGGAAGCTCTGCATCTGCAGCTCGGCCTGCGCGAACGGCTTCTGCTCGCCGTCGGCGCGGAACTTGCCCACCTTGACGCCGGACCCGGCCAGCTTCTCGGCCAGCTCCACGTAGGAGGCCTCCATGGCCTGGCAGAAGGGGCACCAGGGCGCGTAAAGCACCACGACCCACGGCTCGGCGCGGTTCTCCAGGCGCAGCAGGTTCTCGACCCCGGCGCGGGTGAGGGACACCACGGCGGGGCTCTCGAAGATGTCCGGGGCGCCCGCCGAGCCGTTGCCGTTGGCGGACCTGGGCGCCGCCGTCTGGCCGTCCTTCTCGATGTTGCCCTTGTGGAGGCCGCACTCCTTGGCCTTGGCGTCCTCCCACCACCACCTGCCTTCCCGCTCGTGCTGCCCCGGCAGGACAGGCCTGGTGCACGGCTCGCACCCGATGGACACGTAGCCCTGCAGAGAGAACACGAACGACACGTCAGATTAGAGACTGTCGCCAACAATCGCTTGCACATTTTGATCGGAAACCAGTTGACCTTAAGAACGAATCGATCGAAGCCGTACTGCAACATGTGCAAAAGAAGTTAGTACCTGAGCATGCAGGGTGTTGACAGGGACGTCCATGGTCCTTAGGAAGGTCCAGATGTCCTTGCCGTCGACGTTGGCCACGGGGTTCCACTTGATCAAGCTGCCAGCTCCGCCGTCCAGGCCTTCGAAGGAAGGGTCGACCTGGACGAGGGGGATGCTGGCCCTGGTGCCGGGGGACTGGTCCTTCCTCTGGCCGGTGATCCATGCCCTGAGCCCCTTGAGCGCCCTGCGCAGGGGCCGCACCTTGCGCACCCGGCAGCACTCCTGGTGGCCGTCCTCGTAGAAGGAGAAGAGGCCCTTGGTGCGCACCAGCTCCTGCACCTCGCTCGCGTCCGGGAACATGTACTCGATGCGGATGCCGTAGTGCTTCTCCACCTTGTCGAAGAACTGGTACGTCTCCGGGTTGAGACGCCCCGTGTCCAGGCTGAACACCCGGAAGGGGCGCCCCGTCAGCTTCGCGTACTCGATCAGCGCCACGTCCTCCGCGCCGCTGCACACACGAGACGAGGGGGATTGACCACGTCAGTTAAGCTAGAGGTTTAATTTGCCCGTCTTCTGATGTCATCGTACTACATCGACACATCGTAGTGAAGCTATCGGATTCATATGTGTTTAGTACTGTATTTGACACAGCACATCCATGGCATGGCTGAAAGTTTAGCATCATACAGTGTTAACAAGGTGGTGGTTGCCTACACGAGTAGTCCAGCCGCCTGCGTATTCTACTTTGCCGTCTGCTCTTGAGCTGCGCTAAAACAACCAACACAGCTCCACGAGGAAATCTAGTATTGTGCCACTATCAGTTTTGGAAATTATGACGCGTGTGGCTTTTCTGGCTCCGTCTCATATCATAGTCAAAGTGTCAAACAGCTGGGTTGTGGGTTGTTCTTGTTCGGTTGCGCGTGGGTGGTGGGCCATGATTCTAGCTCTCGTGTCGGGTCGAAAACACATTCTTGGGCACCAGGTTCAATGAACCTAGACGCCTCAAGCTTGGCTCACTTGTTTAGATACATTGTCATGTGCAGCAAAGGGCCCCCTAAAACCTGATTGGATTTGAGCATCTGATGAGGACCATAAACAATTGCCTACTGTTTCAGAGGCAGACATGTGGGACCCTGTAGTCCAGTGGGAAGCAAAATGGACGAGACAACTAGGAATCTCCACGGCCACACGTTCGGAAGATACCACGATACCGCGAGCATGCCCAACGCACCTAAGCCCATTCCACGAGGACCAACGGAGGCTAACGGGCACGCAGTAACCAGTACCCGAACCCGTTAAAGATTGACGAGTGGCACGAAAGAGGACGTCTGTGCTCACCTGAAGGCGATGGCGATTTCGGAGCCGAACATGGCCAGCGCCCGATCCATGACCTCCAGCGGCGACGCGCCCTCCAGCTCACGCGCCAGGGCCTCGTAGTCCAACGCCGCGAGGGCCGCCGCCGCCTCGTCGGCCACGGGCGCGGCCGGCGCCGCCGCCGCCGCGGAGGCCGCTACCGGCTGCCTCGCGGGCTCCGCCGCGCGCAGCGGGCGCACCGAGCGAGCGCGCTGGCCGCGCGCAGCCGCCGGGGCCACGGCCACCTGCTGCCTCAGCGCGCCAATCCTCGCAGCTGTGCGGCCGAAACAGAGAGAAACTAATGTTAGACCCGGTCGCAAGGACACGCAACGAATGCGGGTGGATTCTGATGCGAAACCGCGCATTTCACGAGCTGAACCGTTGGATTCGAGCGAAGATTCTTCACAAAACCCACAGAAATTGAAGCCAAGAGCATCAAGAACAAACAAAGGAAGCCTCTCTGACCTTTGACGTCGCGGAGGGCGGCAGGGTGCGACGAGATGGAGGAGGTAGCGGAAGCCATGGAAGCTCTCTGGGGCTTTCGAAATTAAATTTGCAGCGGTTAAATTCTCTGGAGCGAGAGCGAATGTGTTTTGGCACCTGCGTTTTTTCTGTGGCGTAGGGTGGAAGCGGGCGGGTGGTATACATATAGGTCCGGCGGGAGGCTGGGTTCATCGCACCTGGACGGGTTTCCGGTGGTATGTGGCGGATTGCGATTGGCAGACCGCACGGGAGGCTTCCTGGCCGGTCGAAGCAGTGGCGTCATAGAAGCGGTCCAGGTCTGTGCCGAGTGGGCGCCACACGGCAGTCGGTCGTGGCCTGGTGGTGATGAGTAGGCTGGTTGTGTGGCCGCCTCACGCTCGTTTTGCCGCCCCCGTTGAGAGCCGCCGTCGAGCTAAAAAGAGGAGTCGAGGATGGGGTGAAAGAAGATCTCCCGTTTGGCGCTTGGCAGACTCAGATCCTCTTTGGCAGGTCAGGACTTTTTTTCAAAAATAAATGATGAATTAGAAAAAAAAAGTGTTTTGGTGACTTTGATTTAGGTATGAAGAAAAACGAACTTTCGGTTTTCAGTGTTTTTGGTTTCGTTAATCCATTCTCTTGGACACATAGTTCGCATATCTTTTAGTTATAAGCTGACGGAGAAACTTCAACAAAAACCCTACTCTCTCAGTCCCGTTTTAATGGTCGTCGTAGCTTTAAACCTAATGCAGCAAAGATACTTTGGATCTGGACGTTGTATGTGTCCATATGGACAAAGAAAACAATAAATATAGATAATTTGCAGAACAACTAGTAAAACATGTCAGAGGAAGTAAAAAAAAAGGAATTTTAAATTGATGTGCATAGTTTAGCGAGTACAAAGAGTGGCAACCGACCAAAAAAAATGGTGTAAAGTTGGATGAAGCAGCGAACCTAGGAATCGGCAACCATAAGTGCTTGCCTAGGCTCCGGCGCTTGTGTATGGCAATATATTTGTCTCTTCCTCTCCTCAGATGTGGTGACACGACCAATAAAATGTGTGGTCTCATAGCTCAACCTGGCAATGGGCCAGCATCCGAACCAAAACCACACTAACCCAAACGTACCTGCGCTGAATAATTAGGCCAACCCAGTCTGATCCTTGCTTAGCGGAAACGAAGCGCTCGATGCCAGCGCCAGGGAAACGAGGACGAGGAGATCCATACGCCAGCACCGGGAAACACATCGAGGAAACACCGGGAAAATCCAGTGCCAGCGGCAGGTAAATCACGCGCTGGGCCAGCACCAGGAAACGCGCCGCCGCCGAGGGTCACTCCGCCGCAGCGCGGCTCCGCAATGGCGCCACGCCTGGCCACGAGAAGGCTCGGACGCCTGCTTGGCTTCAATGGCGCCAGCGCCGGGGCCAGCGACGGCAGGAGGGCAGCGACCCCTACCCAGTGCCGGCGCCCGACAGTCGTGTCCAGCTCTGCCTCCACGACGAATAGCTGCGCCAGCTCTAAGAGCTCATCGCCGCCATGGACGCCGGTGGGGTACGACGAGCTCGCATACTCCATGGCCGCCTTGGTCGTCGACCAAGCTAAGCTCGGCGAGGCTCCGTCGACCGCGCTGGCCATTCTTGTCGCTGAATCGCGGCATCGGGCTCGGAGACGACGGATGAAACCGGTTCACTGCCTACTCCAAACCGGTCCAGCCCACCAACATCTTTAACCTATTTTCACCCAAACCATGTAGGCCCAAATAGAAAATCAAATTATAGAACCCGGTTTAACCTAAATCATTCTCAGGTTGACTCATAGCTGGCTCTGGTACACCTGAGTTGTCTTCAAACGTTGGTCTGCTACTGGTTGGAGGCTGTAATTACAATCATTTTGTCATGTATCATAGTGTTCGATAAGCGCCACATATACTCGAGCTAACAATGTCTCAATTTCTCAAGGTCAAAACACATTGCGATCTACTCTCTCCGTTCTAAATTATAGTTCGTTTTGACTTTTTTGATATATGCATTTTGCTATGTACCTAGATAAATAATATGTCTAGATACATAATAAAATGTATGCACCAAAAAAATCAAAGTGAACTACAATTTAAAACGGAGGGAGTACTATTTCCTCCGAGCCACACCGCCTGCCGCTGTTGCATGCATCCTGATCCGCCACGCACAGAAGATCCCAACAGGTATCTCCGCTGCTCGCCGCATGTTACATACGGTCTGACGACAATAGGGTCACTAATCACGCGACGACTCACCCCGACCCTTGTCGTCAGTGCCGTCACGCAGCAGAAAATAAACCAAAACCCGGCACGAAGACTCGTCGCGTCTGCGCGCCGCGAGCCTTTCCGCCGGAGACCGAAGTGGACTATGGACGTGGACGTGCGGTGCTATCAATACTTTACTCGGCAGCTCGCCATTGCCTGGAAGAATCCAAGACAGGTCGGGGTTCACTGGGTGCTGAGACCGCACCAGATGGCCGGATTCCCGATTGGCGGCGAGGCGAGAAAGCGGCAAAGCGGCGATGATAAAGGGGAATCATCGATAAATTATTGAACCCGGCGGCTGTTCTTGCTGGTGGCTCCTGGTTCTGGCCTCGGGGCAGATCCTTTTCCTTTGGGGGTCAAAAGCTCGCCACAAGGGTCGCTCTACTATTTATACGAATTGCGCCGTGAGTGGTTGTTGCGTTCGTCTTTTGCGAACACGTAGCTTTCATGACGATCAACAACGGGAAATCATCGAGACGAAGCAGCGCCGAAATGGAAACTAGGAGCACTACTGCTCTTTGTCCTTCGAGTTTTTGTTTGCATGCAAGATTATTATTTAACATATTCGCCGAAAACAGTAGTCTTCTTTTCTCTATATGTGGATGGGGATTTGAGAGCATGGTTTGCATAGTGCTTCAGCACTTCGCCACATCTCATATTTTTCTCATATACTAGAGTTTATAATATAATTAAAGCACATAACTTCGCTCTCAACTGTTTAGCAGTTCCCTAAATCTCAGCTTTCTGCTTTTAAGATATGCCCCTCTATCCCATAATATTGGCCGTTTTGGTACTGCTTTTAAGCGTCTAGGTTCACAAGAGATTCAATGCATCCGGGATACACTAACATTTAAGTTATTTGTTGTACCTCATCGAAGGTTAAAGTAACTACTAAATTAGGACGAAAGGAGTATGGTGAATGAGGAAGCGACTCAAATTTAAGTAGGGAATGATTTGGCGTGCTACTGAGTTTAAGTAGCGACTCTTGGAGGAGATTCCTTTTCCATAGACTTCATATATTAACACTGCAGTGTGAGAGGGCCATGAGAATGAAGTTATCTTTAGAGCAAGCGCAATGATACCGCTCGCTCGCCGGCGAATAAACTCCAGCGTGGTTTCCAATTAATGTATTAGCGGCAGCTGTAGTTGTAGCTCGATCTAGCTCCGCAGCAGCACATGCAACCAACGTGGAGCTAGCGCAACAGCAAAGCAGCGAATGAGCGCACAGCTCACGCGTATCCACCCGCTTCAAGTCGGTGTTTTGCGAGACATTCGCTCTCTCTCCCCTTTACTCTCTCCGCCAGCCATATATAATACTTGCTCTTAGAAGATCGTTATCCATTATCAGTACTCTAGTGTTCTAAATATGAGCTAGTTGAATGTTAGTACCAGGTTTGGGTATCATGCTTGTGGCGGACAAGTTAGAATACATCCTGAACTCAAATGGTAAGACATTTGCATTTTGTAATAAAGCAGGGAAAACCTGGTTGTATATTTTTCTCTAAAAATAAAGAAATTGCATATATAGGTAGAATTATATAGACATCGCAAAAAGAATGGACGCAATTAACTGGTGCCGTTGGTCCAACCAGTCAAAATCACGGCATCTCCTACACACTATGGATACCCACTATATGGATATTCTTTACACAACTTGCATATATGGTGTTCTCATCCAATCACGTTCACGTGAGACGACGGGGACTTCCACAGCCAGCGTACGTGCATCTTGTTGTCTTGCACAGCGGTACAGTTTCTCAATTAGTGCCCGGCCGATCGTGTGGTGCTCGCTCACCCTTTCGCTAAGTGGTTACAGTTTTTTCTGTCTTGTGAGTGGTGTGGCTACAGGATACGACACGACGTAGTATATGCATGTTGTCCCACTGCTATTTTGATCGCCTACCGTCGTCCATGCATCATCAGGTGATGAAGACGGCTATCAATCAGGCCGGCAAGCCAACAAGGGACGTGGCAAACAGGAGATGCCGCTTGCGACTGCTTTTGTCATGTGGACGCAGACGCAGATGAAATGGGAGGATTCTCTAACTTACCGAAGGTAAGACTTACCACCTTCCATTCCTGATCCGATGGCTAACAAGGCAAGCAGCTTCTTTACTTCAACAATATTAGCCCTGCGCTGCACCGCCTTGCGCCCTGTCCGCAGCCCTGTGCCCCTCACGGCGCCGCCCTGCCCCTGTGTCCCGCCTCGCGCCGCCTTGCCCCCGTGTCCCGCTGCCTCGGGCCGCGCCGCTCTGCCTCGGAGGCCCGGCACGCGGAGACTTGTGCGGTTCTTGTGGCGAGTTTCATGCCATCACGGAGAGGCTTGTGAAGGCATGGATGGATGGCATGCTCTTGTCTTTGTTACTTTTGACTTTTAATCGACGATTTTAAATACTCTTTCCATTCTAGTTGATTTAATTTTTTTATTAATAATAAAAAGTCAAAATAATTTATAATTTAGAACAGATGGAGCAGTTATTACTTCTTTGCAATAGATTATAGTCCAACTTGGTTCTAAAATAAACTTCTCTAATTTTGATTGAATTTATAGTAAAATTGTGTTAACACAGTATACTGCATGTATTTAAACCTTATACGTTCATATATATTTTGTGTAAAAATATTATTAAATGAATTGCTTTGAGGTGCATGTAGTGTTTACAAAAGAGGTGTACCAGAGCAATTCTCACAACACAAAACCAGTCACATCAGTACAGCTCAAGACACCGACGGCAATTATCATGCCTGTTCGTTTAATTACACTATTACAATTTCAACATCAGAACATGGATTGCTTGGTGCAAAACCGCCGGCGCCTTAGATGAATTATTGTTTTCTGTTACGTATGTCCTTTGGTGGATAAAAGGATACTCTGCATGATCCTTGCACTGTAGTGTTTGCATTTTTTCCAAAAGGGACATTCTTCTTGATCAGGAAATGATTCAGTTCCATGCTCATGGCAGGTGAGATACTGATGATGTACGTAGTAGTCGTGCACAGCTTGAAAGAAATTGAAGGAAATGATCTTATACTGTTCGTTCAGGTCCATCTCCGCCTTGTCCATGTCATTTCTCTGACATTTGCTAGATTTGACCCTATTTTGGATGGTTGTTACCATAGGTTGGTACAAACCATTCATCCAGTACACGACAACACGAGTATGGTAACTACTCACCACACACCACATGACTACAGATCCTTTCCTGCGCTGTCGTGTGGACCTTGGCAGCAGCATCTCGGCACCGTGGGCGGTGGGGTTTTCTTAAAAAACTAAGGCCTTAAAATTAAAAATTTTCTAACGTTAGCACTTTTCGTTTGTATTTGAAAATTAATATCCGATTATAGACTAACTAGGTTCAAAATTCGTCTCGTAATTTTATAAATAAATTATATAATTAATTATTTTTAATATATATTTAATGCTTCATGTATGGGTGTAAAGCCACGACGGGCAGGGGTGGGCGACCGTTCCTTTTTCTTTGTTTGCTGTAATCAGGGCAGAGAGCTCGTCCATTTTCAATTTTCATGCCTAGAGCTACTATTTAAGATCAATGCAGATCAAATATTGATACATAACAAAACTAGCATATAAAAGCATAATTTTAAATGATACTTCGATCACACACTTAAATTCACAATATGCTCATGAAAGCATGGAATTGACAAGAAAAAACTAACTATGATGATTACTTTGGTCTATCCTAGCCTCTTGTATCTTCATCAACAATAATCACGTGAACCTAAACTACACACAAGCCAGACATTTGAAAATTTGGGAGATGCAAATGCAGTCTACAGAATACTATTGATTAATAAACAACAGGTTATGGATGCATCATACCGGTTGCTCTAGTTTGAGATAATGGAGACAGTTGTATAATGTCTTCGTCCTCTTCATTATGTAACTTTACAATTATATCAAAATCAAGAAAGACACAAGGTTTACCAAAAAGCAAGGTATAGATTTCAGGAGCAGTTGACGATGGCGGTAGTGTTTAGAGTTGAGGATTTAGGGTTTAGGGTTTAGGGTTTAGGGTTTAAGGTTTAGGGTTTAGGGTTTAGGAAGAAGAAGAAATCGTGTGCATTGATATCTGGATCAATTGCACGTGTCATTAAAGGGTTTCTAAGTGTTTGGGACAAGAAAAAAGAGGAGGGGTACATTGCGTCACATGTCATGTTCTGAATGTAGTCATTGTTGGAGATGGAGATCATCATGAGAATGGGTTGGGCAAACGAAGAAGGGAACATAGAAAGCTATTGTGTTTCAGTTTGTTTGGTTTGAACCTGCCAAAAGCAGAATAAGTTGGTCCAACACTTTACGGAGTGACTCGGTTTGTCACAAATGCTGAGAATTTTTATTTATTTTTTGACAACAATGCTTAGAATTTTTATCAATTCTCCGTGAAAGCCCACGATGACAAATGATATGATTCCTCAGTGCAAACCAAAGAGGCAAAGAGTATTGTTAGCTTAGGTTCTACTCCCTTCGTTTCAAACTATAGTTTACTTTAACTTTTTTTTGCATACATTTTACTATATATATAAATATATTATTTATCTAGATATATAGTAAAATATATATAAAAAAATCAAAGTGAACTACAGTTTAGAACGAAAAGAGTAGTTGTAGATACGTATCATTCTGGATTGACTCGTTCCGTGAATCAAACATGTTATTTGTGTCTCATGATGAAACGATGACGGACAAGATTTCGAGTGTTGATGGTATTGAAACACTTGATAACTTAATATTGTCATGAGGGAATGCAACGATGAGATTTTCACAAACACACGCCAATCCAATCAGCGCACTCCAGCCCATTAAGGCATTAAGCTAGGCCGGTCAATTGAACTGGTCAACGAGGAAAGTGCTTTGAGATTGGAGAAATGAGCGTGAAGCGTTTGTAGGACGAGGACGGGTCGCACACTCGGGCTTATCCCCTTCCCTTCGCCTCGTCGTTCCTTCGATTAAACCTCGATAGCTCTCTGCCTTCTGTTCCTCGCTCACGCTGGTATCCCTCCATGGCCGGGCTCGGCGCTGGACTGGGAGCGCGCCCCTCCGCCGCCTTCGAGGCCGGGAGGTTCCAGCTTCTCGCCGCCCCTCTCCGCCCCATCCGCTCCGGTACGGATACGCGCTCTTCTCCCTTACTTCTCTGCTCGCTCGCCCATGTTCTCTGCCTCTGCGTGCCAATTTGTAATAACAATACATAGCTTCGTTGCCGGCTCGCATGTCAGCGTTCCTCCTAAATACCAACGGTGGACATTCATGCGAGATCATGTGCTAAGATTCAGAGAACCGTGGCATGTTGCGCGGCCCATGCTTAGTACGAATTTTGAGTGCTGTAGAATACTTCTATTCTATGCTCTACTATCCTAGGTATAAATCGTTTCCTGAGGAACGAAATGTTGGCTTTATCCGTTTTCATGTGAAAATTGAGGTGAATTGTATGAGAGTTCACCAATTTATCTCACTGCCCCCTATTTGCCTTTTGTGGCAGTAATAGTTGAGTTTTGTGTCAACCTAAATTCGTCAGTTTATACAAAGGAGATACTTGCTTGGATTGGTTATGCGCCTCTCTTATATGTCAGGACTCAGATTGAAACTTACCTTTTATGCCATGCTGCATAGGAAGAAGACTCACGTTCGTGCTATTTAAATGATATTATTGCCACTTGTCCTTGACACCCTACATGGTCTTCTAGTAAGCCATACACTCATCTCCATATCTGTTTCTGCACGTGCCAATATAGAGTTTGCTTTCTCCTTGCTGTTTCAAGGTGCAACTAGGAACCATCCAGTGGTTTTGGATGGATCGTACTGCACTAGATGGTTGTGAAGTTGGAGTCCCTAATGTCATTATCAGCTAGGACATTTTTTTGTAGGTTACTATTACTAAGGTCGTTTTTTCTACAACTGTGCCTAACTGATTCTCCCCGTTTGCATTGTTGCAGGCAAATTCATAGTACCAAGGCGATGCTTCACTGTGTCAAGTAGGCTCACATGGGTAGAAGATGAGCTTATGGAGATAAGAAAGTACGCTTTTCTGCTACTCCTATGCTGGTTTAAGCCCCTTTTTTCTAGGTTTTTTTTTTCAATGTCAAACTTGCACAGTGATCCAATTTTCAACCTTGAACTATGAAATCTAATACCTGACATTCTACAACTATCAAAACTGGATGGAACACTACCCAAACTGGTGTAAACCGGTTTCCAAGGAGTTTTGTATTTTCAAAATAAAAATATAGTTTAGTCTAAAAATTCATAACTAATTTATTTGTTTTTTCAAAAAATATGAAATGAGAACCAAAACCAATTTTTTTTAAAAAAATTGTTATCTATCAGCTAGTGATCTATCTGTAGTTATTTAGAATTGATGTATTTATTTTCGGTTCCTTTTGTTTTATTGCTAATAATTGTGCTCATTATTTGTTCAAATTATTATTATTATTTTGCACCGTATCAGACCTAGATCCACCAAGAGGGTCTGGCAAACTATGACGTCATAGAAAGATGTGGAATGATACCAGCCTCACAGATGTCATGCTCGACGACATGTATTGAATCTATTTAGACATTGCATGGCTAGCACTTTGCTTTATTGCCTGATTAGGTTATAGATTTGAAACAAGACAGTTCCTCAAACATTTTGCAATCAACATAAAGTAGAGCGCAATTCGATAAATAACAAGCGTGATTACAAGCAATAAAACAACGGGAACTGAAATAAACAAGTTCCAAATAACTAAGGAGATCAGCAAAATATATATAACATTTTTAGAAAAAATTCAGTACTAGTTTCATATTTTTCCACTTAAAATAAATAAACTAGTTATGAATCTTTAAAGTTCAACAAGATTTCTATTGTTTATACTTTTTAGAAAAAATAAATAAAACTGCCTCGGAAACCACTTTGCACCGGTTTGGTTTGTTGTTTCATCTTGTTTTGATAGTTACAGGGTGTTTGCTCTGCAAATTGTAGGAATGCGCTTTACCTTTATGGTCACAGGGATGAGAGCATACCCACTTGAATTTTCATTGTTTGAGTGTGGCAAACCGCACAGGCACAGTTTACAACAGCAGCACAAACACAACACATACAAGAATACCACAAGCACTGACAAATATAGGAGGGCTCGGAGATCTCCTTTGAGCTCTTGGCAGTTCGCCAGTTCCTTTGTATCTAGATATTGCAGTATCCAGAGTCCTTGGTCAAGATATTGAATCCTGGATTTCCTGTAATATTTGACTATCTACTAGTTCATACACATTTTCTTATGATAATCTTGCAGTTTGTGGGTTATCTACATTAAACTATTACACCAAGTTGTCCACCAAAAAAAAAATGTAATACACCAGGACAACTTTCACCATATGTCATATTTAATGATTCTGCTAACAGACCAATGCACTTCCACCTTTGAAGGTCACAAGAGCAAAGTTCAATAAAATCAAAGAAAAGGCCACCTTTGAGGCGTGGAAAGGTATCCCCACAACTTCCTGTACCAGAACACATTCCAAGACCATCTTATGTTGGTTCAAAAGGATTGCCAGAATTATGCAAGGGCCAATTGCACGATGCTCAAGGGATTACTGGAATGAGAGCTGCTTGCAAACTTGCTGTCCGTGTTCTTGACTTTGCTGGGAGTTTAGTTAAGGTAAGCATATTCATTTGCAGATGACTTGATTTTTTCTGTTCTCTAACTCAATTCTTAGCTTTCTATAATTTAATAATGCAGTATTTGTTTTAATCTCATCCTAGCCATCCATTACTACAAATGAAATTGACGCAGCAGTTCATAATATGATCATTGAGGCTGGTGCTTATCCTTCTCCACTTGGCTATCGTGGATTTCCTAAAAGCATATGTACATCAGTAAATGAGTGTGTCTGTCATGGGATACCTGATTCAACTCAGCTGCAGGTTACGGATAATGAAATTTGCCTCTCGTCATCTCTATTCAGTGTAGTACCTAAGTATCATGGGCTAACAAAGTGTTCTGTTGCAGAATGGGGATATTATAAACATTGATGTAAATGTGTTCCTGAATGTAAGCAACCTCTCCTAAAATGTGGCACAATCAAATTGGATGATGTTTCCCGTTTGTAACTAGTTTAGTATGTTCCTCAACAGGGATACCATGGGGGTACCTCCAGAACATTTGCATGTGGACAGGTGGATGATTCTATCAAGCATTTTCTCAATGTAAGCCATTATTGCTGTTGGTTCATTCAGTAATCAAATAGCTGCTCTGATCTGCATTATGCACATTGCGATGTTTTTGTGCTGTGTGTATACCTGATTATATCAGTTCCAGTTTAAAAATCTCTTGCAGCCGAATGGTCCAGAAGGGTTTTCCATCTGTGTTATATCATTGATTCTCTTTACTTTGTGTTTTATTGACCAGATGATTCTTTCCTACATCAGAACATGCACAAATGATACTTATTTATTTTTGTATCAGGCAGCTGAAGAATGCTTGGAGAACGGCATTTCTGTCTGCAGGGATGGTGTGAACTACAGAAAGATTGGCAAGAAAATAAGGTTCTTTGTTTGTTTTATCATAAAGTTTAGATGACCGAAGTAGTTTTCATACACTTGATTGCAATTTGATTCAAGTTGTGTTACCTCAGGTTAAATTGAGTAAAGCGTGAGCAAAAAGATCGACATAGTATCTATAATGAATCACATGTGGACCTAAAATATAAAGATAACTGACTTCATTGATATAGCTTTGCTTAACCTGTGGCTGATTTTGGTTTTATGATAAAAAATATGCATCTAGTTTGCTTCTGTGATAACACATGCATTTTTTCTGCCTTTTATATTTCAGCAAGCTTGCCTATTTTTATGGCTATTATGTGGTGGAACGCTTTGCTGGGCATGGGATTGGAACTATGTATCATTCTGAGCCACTCATCCTACATCATTGTGAGTACCATTTTTAGTACTGACATTTTGTTTCATTATATAATAATAACTCATTGAGTGTGGCTTCTCATATGGATAGATTTACTGGTTTCCTGCTCAGATGTCCTAACTTTTCAATTCCATTGCTTGCTAGGCACATTTGCTTGTTTAGACCAACAATATGTAGTACTAAGCATTTTAGCTATATGTAAACTTAAGTTATCACTGGCAAGATGGACACTTTTTTTTGGTTGCTTGTAAAACTGTCTGTGCTGTCATTAGATGCCAATTCACTGGTTAGACCGTTGAAGTTCAGGGATCAATGAAACCACCATCACCGGTCCACGTTTGAAAGCTGGCACAAACTCCTTGAGAACAAAATCAGGGGGATGTCTCTTCCCCTAGTTGAGCTTTTGTGGGTCATTAGATGCACTTTATATCATTTCCGAGGATTGCTAATGATTTGATATTTCCTATCCATCTAAAGATGTGCCTTCAGTATCTCCAATGTGCTGTTGAAACAATGCATGAATTTTAGTGTACATGAGACTAATGAATTCTTGGTTTTGTAGCCAACGAAAACTCAGGGCGTATGGTTGAGGGCCAAACGTTTACAATTGGTATGTGCTACCCATTGTCCTTCTCAATTGTATGTTTGGACTTCCATTTTTAGTTAATTGGTTTATTCCCTTAAGAATAGTCTGCGCTGGAGATTTCCTAGTGATTGCCGTTCTTGAACATGTTTATGGGGGAAAAACTTGGCATAAAGATAATACCAGTGTAGAAAATGTCATAATGGACCTTGGAAGTAATTGTACAAGCTCTTGCATATCATGTAGACATGAAGTCTACACTTGTAAAAATATTTCATATGAAGTTGAAATATCCTTTTTTTTATCATATTAAGTTGAAATATCTTGATGGAATTCTGCAGAACCTATACTCACAATGGAGAAAACAGAGTGTGTTATATGGGAAGATGGATGGACAACTGTCACTGCTGATGGTAGCTGGGCTGCTCAGTTTGAGCATACCATACTGGTCACTAGGAACGGTGTAGAAATATTGACGAAAGTTTGAGTTAGTCTCCTGCCTGATTCTTGTCAGAAGTGAGTCATCCATTTTCCCAATGAGATGGTTATGCAGCAAATCTCTACTAAAACGTTGTAGGTATGTTTTTCTTTGCTGCAGTTCTAGTTTCTGTCCCAGGCATCCTGATCTTGCACATTGCTTGTTGCAATACTCATTTCATAGTTTTGAGATCTGTTGCAGGCCCACACATGGCAAAGGTTTTCCCCATGTAGCTACTGGCAGGGGATAGGTGACGGCACATACAGTCGCAGTTTCATCTCTGTCATTGACTCATTGCTCGTCTCCTGCTGCCTGCTGTAGTGATGGTGCTGGGGAAAGTCCTGCCTCTGGATTCTAGAAGATATTCTGTTTATGAAATAGCACTGCTAACAGTTCAGTTTAGAACTTAGATGTAGGTACCGTTCCAGTTATGATACAGAAAAATTCATGCTGTGCTACCTATTTAAAAGCACAGTTGGCAATGCTTGGTCCCAATTGTTTTCTTTGCCTGGATCTGTGGTTATACGGTTTGTTGTGTTACAGTCTGATAACACAAGTCGTGTTGCACACCACACAAAATGGCTACAGGGCATTGGAACATGATTTGGTCAGAGGTTACCGTTGCATTGTTATAGTTTATAGCTTGCTGATCCAGGTCAGTTTATTCTGAGCTGCAATGTTGGACTGCACGAATATCTATACTCAGAGAAACATCTTGATTTTCAAACATTATTCAGTTACCTTGAACTGTCTTGTCCATTGTATTTAACCTACACGAATATTTTCAGTCGTTTTACCTACTTTAATATGGTTGCATGCCACTGTTACTTTACTGACGACCAAATCTCCAAATGCTTGGCCCCAGTAAGAAACTTGGACATTTGTCTGCTTCATTCATGCCTTCATCCTAACTCCGTGTCCTTTAATACTTCAGGGACAGCAAATGTATGCTACTGTCTTGTTGAGGGGAAGTAGCATGTCATTTATCGCTGCTGCATAGGGATTGTGCTTGTTAATTTTCGGGTCCCTGGGCGTTTCGAGTTCCCAAAGCGGACGTGCTACTGAAGTGTCTTAATCCGTGCCATTTGGAGAGCCCAAACTTTATAACCTTAATTATTCAATCTTTATATATACTGATATGTTGAGTGGAGGGTTGGTTGGAAAGTTGGTAGTTAGGAAAAAGGTAAGATGATGGAGAAAATAGTTGTATATGTCAGCTAAAGACGACAAAAAAAAAAATCTGATATGAGGTTTGGACTTGATTTACCAGCACTACCACTACGAAGGTTGATCTCTACTCACTCCAATCTCCAGTTAGATCGCCAAAAACAGGACAGGGCCTAGGAGGGTCGCGTTGGAGTTCTATTTTGGTTGCATTGTAGAGAAAGGGAGTTGAAGGAAGGCGGAAATGGTGAAAGGTTACAGTAATCAGAGGCAAAGTTAGGATTTAGAGCAATAGCTAGAGGAATATGACTGCATTAGGATTGAGGTTAGAATGAAGGATAAGCAACATTGGAGGTGCGACAATAAGCTTTTAAAACAACCACTGATTGTGAAAAGCCAAAGTGAAAATGCCAGTATTCATAATCTGTATGGCTACTGTGGAATTGATGCAATATTTTTATTCTAAAAAAAGTTATACACTTTATCTATATTTCTTCATCCTAGTTTCTTATCAATGGAACTCATGTGAAAAAAAACTGGTTTAAGCTCTGGATTGTTATTAGGTCAGTCTCAACGAGAGTTTTATTTGAGTGTCAATTGCATTAAATGGGTTACAATATAAGCATGTTTTTATGACATGACAGTGCATTTAATAAGAGAGAGAACAAATGAGTGTGACACTCTTATAATAGGATTACCAACTCTCTCTTAGTTATTAAATTGAATGCCTATGAAACTATAGAAAAAAAACTCTCCATTGAGAGTGTGGTTCATCTGAGTTTCATTTCACTTAGTATGACATGACAGTCTTAGAAACAACGCCATAAAACTTACCACTTGAGACTAACTTTACTGCTGTAAAATAGTATTGAAAAAACAAGGGGCTTAGCAAGCTGGCCAAGACACTAGAGTCCAGTATCCTAAATTCTAAGAGCAACTCCAACCACTAGCCCCCAAATCAAGGCCCCAACTTTTTATTTGGGAGCCGAACCCAACTTTTGCTGGCCCAAATTAAGCTTCAACTCCAACGGTAGCACCTAAATGAAGGCCCTAAAATTTCTTCCTGTAGCCACTGACATGTGGGACCATGTTGTCATCGACTCTCTCCCTCTCTCTTTTCTTTTCTCTTCACGTTCTGCACATGAGGAGAGGGAGCTGACCATGGGAGTGGAGGGAGCTGGCCATGGGGGAGGGAGCCGGCCATGGGATATGCTCCCCGACGAGCCCATTGGCCCTATCCTCCGCGGATATGAGAAGGAGCCGAGCCCGCCTCCATGGACGCGCCGGTGGTGGATCTTGTGCCACCGGCGGCGGCGGCCCGAGTTCGGCGAGTGAGGAGGGAGAGTGGAGGAGGTGGACGCGCGGCAAGCAAGGGAGCAGGACAGCCAAGGCGCCTCCATGGAGCGTCGTCGAGAGAAGGATAGGAGATTGCTGAACGTGGGGGCCTGAAAAATGGGAGATCAAATAGAGACTATTGAAGTTATTGTTTTATCTAAACTCCTTTTTCCCATGACTAGGGTCAGCAGGGGCTCTAATCCCATCCTAAAACCGTAAATCACCCATCATTGACGCTTGACTGGTGACATGACTTGTGCCAGTTTCAGGGCCCACTGTCCAGGTGGCTCACTCTTTAGGCTTGTTTAGATACCAAAATTAGTATCTAAAATCTGTATAGTAAATGTCTCGTTATATTGTAGTAATTTTATTTTTATTTAGTAATAATTATCTAAACATTGATTAACTAGAGTTAAAATGTTCGTCTCATAAAGTACAATAAAACTATATAATTAGTTTTTTATTTCATCTATATTAAATACTTCGTATATATACCGGTATTTTAATATGACAAAAAATAAAAATTTTACATAGTAACCAAAAATTGGGCATCTAGACAAGGCCTCTGTCTCTGGCACACTGCTTCCTCGCACACGTCCCTTTGCCCCCACCGAACAGCAACGGTGATGACTGATGAGTCGACGCTAATCACCGAATGAAGCCCAGAATACACCAGCAAAGCAACCATTCTAGATTCAGCAATTCACCCACTCTCAACCGGTCCCCGGAAATCCCCCAATCCCGACGCATCTTTTGCCCCGACACCGCACCAACCTCGCCGACTCCAGTGCAGGACCAGCTCTCCATCCAGCACCAAGCGGCAAGCGCGCACGCTCCCCACGCAGCAAGAAATCGAGGCCCGAGGGAGCCGGGAGGGAAGGAAGGAGATTCCTGGAGAAAGCGAGCAAGTGCGCATCGAAAGCAGCAGTCTTCGTCAAAAGAGGCAATCCCGGAGGCCGCCGGCACGAGCAGCAGCAGCAGCAGCAGGGCACACTCCCCAATCCCGATGGGGAGCGGGAGCAGAGGGAGTGGCTTGCTCTTCCCCTTCCTCCTCTTGCTCCACCTCCTCTCTCTTCACTGTAAGCTCTCTCTCTATATCTCCAGTCACGCTCTAATAGAATGAGATTTGGTCGGGAAATGGCGATTGCAAATGCCGGCTCTCGCTGATTTGTGGCAACTGCAGCAGGCCCGTCGGTGGTTGTGTCGGCGGCGGGGTCCGGGTCCGGGGAGCCATACGTGGGCGTGACGATCGGCACGCAGGTGACGAACCTGCTGTCGCCGTCGGACCTGGCGTCGTTCCTTCGCGCGCAGCGCATCACCCGCGTGCGCCTCTACGACGCGGACCCGCGGCTGCTGTCGGCACTGGCCGCGTCGGGGTCCGGGGTGCGCGCCATCGTGGGGGTCCCCAACGACGAGCTCCTGGCGCTGGGGTCCTCCCCGGCGACGGCCGCGTCCTGGGTCGCCCGCCGGGTGCTCCCCTTCGCGGGCGTCAACGCCAGCACCCCGAACGTCATCTCCGCCATCGCGGTCGGGGACGAGGTGCCGACGGCGCTCCCCTCGGCGCTGCCCGTGCTGCTCCCAGCCATCAACTCCCTGGCGGGCGCGCTCGCCGCCGCCAACCTGTCGTCCATCCCTGTGTCGACGCCGCTGCCCTTCTCCGTGGTGCTGGACCCGTTCCCGCCGTCGCAGGCCTTCTTCAACCAGTCCCTGGCCAGGTCGTTCGTGGCGCCGCTGCTGGCGCACCTCACCAACACCTCGGCGCCGCTGATGCTCAACCTGTACCCGTACTACTCGCTGATGCAGAGCAAGGGCGTGATCCCGCTGGACAACGCGCTGTTCCGCCCGCTGCCGCCGTCGCAGGAGATGGTGGACCCCAACACGCTGCTCCACTACACCAACGTGTTCGACGCCATGCTGGACGCGGTGCGCGTCGCCGTCCGGAACCTCAACCCCACGCCCGTGCCGCCGATCCTTGTGACGGAGACGGGGTGGCCGTCGTACGGGGACCGGCGCGCGGAGCCGTACGCGACCCGGGACAACGCGGACGCCTACAACTCCAACCTCATCAAGCACGTGCTGGAAGACAAACCCGGCACGCCCATGGCGCCCGGCGCGCAGTCCAGCGCCTACATCTACGAGCTCTTCAACGAGGACCTCCGCCCGGGCCCCGTGTCGGAGGCCAACTGGGGCCTGTTCTACGGGAACGGCACCCCGGTGTACCTCCTCCACGTGTCCGGCGCCGACGGGTTCCTCGGGAACGACACGACGGACCGGACCTTCTGCGTGGCCGCCGACGACGCGGACGAGAAGGCGGTGCAGGCGGCCATGGACTGGGCGTGCGGACCCGGCCACGTCGACTGCACGGCGATCCAGCCCGGGCAGCCGTGCTACCAGCCCGACGACGTGCGCAGCCACGCGTCGTTCGCGTTCGACGCCTACTACCAGAACCAGGGCCGCGCCGCCGGGTCGTGCTACTTCCAGGGCGCCGGCATGGTCACCACCGTGGATCCCAGTGAGTACACTACACTCTCGCCTTTTCTCATTCTGGCTGCTCGCTCGCTCGTCGCCATCCGTGTTTATTACCACTGGAGTTACATAATTAATAATCGCGCATCCTTCTTGAATGCCCGCCTGAGGCCTGACAAAGACAAATGACTAGCCAAACTGCCGAAAACGAAACTGCCTGGTAGCTTCTCGTGACAGAAGTGCGTAGTGTCGGACCAGGGTCGGTCAATGGGAATCGTTTCAGCGTGGGTTCGAGCAGTAGAAGCGACGCCCTTGTCACGCCCACAAAAGCAGGTGCCGCTCATTCATAACCACTCATCATGGAACACGAGAGCGAACGAAATGGTCATCGATGGGTAGGAGAAAGGTTGCTTTTCCTTGTAGGTGAGGACCTGAGGCCGGGGGGGCAGGAAGAGTGGAGGCGGAGCTGGGCAAACCAAAGCTGCTGCTTTGGGTTGCGTTTGGGGCCTTGCGGGAGGGAGAAATTGGAGGTACGGCCTACGGGAACCCGTTGGTGGTTGCTGCTGACTCACTCGATAGATGGGATGACAACAAATCAGGTGATTTGTTTGCTGTACATTGATCTATCAATATCGTATTTGTAGAAGGAAATCTGATCGACGCAGAGAGAATCCATCGCATTTCTTAGTTCTCTCTGGCAGTGGTATGTACTGTATTACCTTACCATCTGTACCCTGGTTCCATTACACGTAGCAACGCTTTTGATTTGGTCACGTATCCACGTAGGACGATGGGAGCACGCGCAGGTGCAGCACACCATGGAGAAGGAGAATGGAGCCGACAGGAGTAGAGCTGGATCTGGCTGTCGATTTGTCTGGTGCTCTGTCGGTCAGCCGGTGCGAGGCCTGGATGAGTCTAGCGAGTGCTCACCGCTGTGGCGGTATGCACCGCGCGTGGATTGTGCTGGTTGGATGGATACCATTGGCAGGAGCCAGTCCCCCCCAATACAGACTACTACTTTTTTTTTTGAAACGATACACTACTTTCTTCGTTTGTTAGGAGTACTTTGGCGCTACGAGTGTACTCTCTCCGTTTCAAATTATAGTTCATTTTGATTTTTTTGTGCATACATTTTGTATGTATCTAGACATATCATTTATCTAGGTACATAGTAAAATGTATGTATAAAAAAAGTTAAAACGAACTATAATTTAGAACGAAAGGAGTACAAAAAATCAATCGTCTCCTTTTCGCATGTGAGCCGGCATGCCAGGCCCCGCCAAGGGTACATTGCCGATTGCACGCCGGCGTCGGTAGTCCTCACAACACTTTCACCGTCATCCTGCTCCATGTCACTCTTCGGTTCATGGAAGCGCCTCTGCATGCTGGGAATGAATGGTTCTCCTCTTTTCGACTTTTCCTATGGGATTATACAAGTGTTTTGTCAGACACGAATTTGACCCCATTGATCATGCCTTCTCATTCATTGAGGGCAAGAAAAAACTTGAGTACAAAATATTTTTCTCATCTTTCGGCAAAGTTCAATCATGGTTAATGGTCATGTGACTGCAGCGTGCTCTAAAGGCTAAAGGTGAACCGTGATGGGAGATCCATCTAGTTGCCCATGATTTCCTTTCGGATGCTCTGCATTGCAGGATTGGTACAGGTTGCATTCTCAACTTTCAAATGCAGACAAGTGTACCTGCCATCTGGGCATTGTTGTGTACCAGGGGGGGGGGGGGGGGGGCGGACGTTCGCGTTGGATGTTTGCCACATTTTACTATCCATGTTCAAGACCATAAGTCATTGATGGGGGGACTTGGTCTTACATGTTTGGGAGACTAATCTTATCTGCAGGGCATTGGGTTATGTGGCCACAACTGAGCTGGGAGCATGTGGTCAGCAGGTTAGGAAATTTTTGTTTACCTCCTTAGGTATCTTGGCATATGAATCACGGCACTACATGTAACAATAACTGGATAACTATATTGAGCTATGCTGTTCAAGCAGAACTTCTACTTGTTGGGGGCAGGTTGTAGCAACATCTTAGGACAGTAGCAGTTGCCATTGTCATGTGCAAAAAGGGCTATAACATTACTTCTATCTTATAGAGAGAAAAAAATGGCAAGGGGAGAGGAATGGAAAAGGAGAAAGCGCAGGATGGAATCTCTTGGATCTGGATGCAACGTGGGATCAAGACAAAGTGTGATCCGTGCTAGTGGCCAACTGGAGGGAGTGCTGGGAGCATGTAGCATTGTCTGGCATGGGAGCAGTATTATTATTATGTGGACACATGCCTATGGAAGTATGATTCTCGATCTGCAGTTTTTCTCACAGACTGCTTTGGAGTACTATAGCACTTAGCCTTGCTCCAGGGGTAGCTAATGTGGGTGACGAACACTGAGTCTGTGCTCAGGCAACACTAAATGGAAACCTCTCAATATAATCTGAGTGCCCCAGGATGCTCATTTGGCCATTTGGGCTTTCTACAGTACCTAGTGCCATTTAGATTGCGTTCTCCTTTTCAAGGGCTAATGTTTTTGTCTGAAATACCAGGACCTGTTCATGAATATTTGATTGAAAGCCTTTTCTTTATCATAAAAAAATTACTTTCTGTTTTTCTGGTATGGTTTCCCAGACCTATTGGTAAAGCTTTTGATTTACTTTGCAACATGCTGTTTCTGTGCTGGGAGGGCCAAAGCTTCCTCATGGCATGAAATTTACGTGGGCTCCCATGATAGTCATGTACTATCCACTAACGATGGTCTTTCCTTTTAGTGGTCCTGAGGTCCAAGGACCATGTAAACAGACAATTGTCTTCATTTGATAATTTACAGGTGTAGGTTATTTTCAATTTTGCCCATCTTCCGTCTCTATTAATATATGCCCAACAGATCTGCTGGTAGCTTTACCCATCTTTTTTTTAGTGGCCTTAGAAATCATAATCCTTTAGGATTTTGTTGTGCATCTCTGTGTTCAAAGCCTGTAAACATGTCAGACTAGTTTTTTGTGTTCACATATTGGACCATACACGAATTTTGCTTCAATCTTTCATTCTTTTGCAAATATCATTTAAAAGATTATTTTCAACATCCACTCTGCTTTTCTAACAAATGGATATCTTTTGCTATTCAGGTCATGACAGCTGTTTATTTCCTGGAAGGTAAATTGCTGAAACTTCTCCTTTGTGATGTCAATGATATTGTTCTGTTCATCTATTATTATCAATGCTTGTTAAGGGTAAACTATCATAGTACTGTTGCCAAATAAACAAAAACTGTTTAGTAGTGGTAGTAAAATCATTCTATTCCTCCACTTGCTTCCACCAGTATACTTTTGTAACAAAATCTGCTGAACCTCTGTTTTTTTATGAGCTTGCAAGAAGCTCCAACATCAATAAAATGGCCTCCTCTCCTCAAGGAAACACATACATAGAAAGGACACATAGCTTAAGGAATCATACAATCCTGCGAAGAGGTTGACAACAGACCATCTATTATTGTAGATAAAAAAAATAGCAGCTAAGACTGCCTTGCAGTGGACATTCCTGTTCTTGAAACTTTGCCTATGGACAATAAACATTAAAGTCTGTTTTAGTGATTCATAAGGATATTTGAATATTAAATGTTAAATCAGATGCTGCATGTCATATACTCATATCTCACTCCACTAACGCTAGCCTTCATTATGCAGTAAGCTGCTGGGCAACAGCACTGGATCTGGCAGCACAAACACATCTACGCCAGCCACAAGTGATGCGGAGGGATCTGCAATATGGAGACTAAGAACTGGAAGGGACAAATGGTTCTTGCTCTTCCTTCGGTTGGTACTTAGCATTGCGGCGGTTATTGTGATGGATTCAAACTTTTGGACATGACAAGAGGCTGTTAGCTGTATAACAAATTAAAATCAGAAATTTTGGTTGGTATGTTAGGAGGAAGGAGAGGGCGGTTGATTGGGTTATGCTTAGTGATTCTTTATTGTTAGATAAGCATTAATAAACTGATCTTTTTTCTTCGTCTAATGAAATGTGTCTATATTCTGCTGAAGTGAATCGACATGTCAATCTATTCAGTCCATACAATAGTGCTGACTGGTGACTGTATTATATCGTAAGAATGAGAAAAAAAATATGTATTATACAAGCATGCCGTGAGCTTTTATATATATACCTTTATAGTAGACCACTGCAGCAAACTGAGCGGACGGGCGCGGAAGAAACGGCCCATGTATAGATGGTGGACCTTGCCAGGCCGCCATAGCCTCGCCTCTTCCCAACTCCACCATGGCCGTGGGCCCGTGGTGCCGCCTCTTCTTCACCGCGGCCTCAGGAGTCAGGATGATGATCCGAATCCGAATCCAATTACCGGCATGTCCGTCTCCTATTCGGTTGAGAGTATATTGCTGCTTTAGTTGATATATACACGACATTGATAAGGGATGATTGCTCAGGAGGAAAAAGAGCGCGTTGAAGAGAGCAGTATGTCGAACAAGCAGCGGCAGCAGTGCGAGCTTGAGCCCTGCCCCTGCTGCCAGTGCCACAGCGCGTCCAAGCAATCCAAGCAGCAGCAGGAGCAGAAGAAGCATCTCTATGTCATTCTGGATGACTGGGAGAGAGGATACAGCGTCTACAAGGTCGACGTCGAGTCCTTCGACGCCCTCGTCGACCCGCCGCGCCGGAGCCCATCCCCCTCCCGGAGCCCCCGGTCGTCCGCTTCGAGACCCGTCACGGCAGCTCCTGGTATTTCGCCTCCCACGGCACCAAGATCCTCGCCATGCAGCCATCTCCCTACCCCGCCTTCCCGGTCTTCGACGTCCAGACGACGGCGCTCGCCGTCTGCCCCTGGCCACGCCGCGGCGGCAACAAGCTCTTCGTTAAACCACTGTTCGCGTCCGTCGCCGGCAGCCTCTACCTCCTAAGAGCAGGCCAGTTCGACACGCTCAGCGCAGCGGCGGCCCGACAGCATCTACCCACACGACGCGGGGTGGTCGTGGAGCCGGACCGGCGCGCCCCCGCCCTTCGAGCACTGTGAACGCATCTGGACCTCTGCCCTGCACCCCAACGCGAGCGCACGCTCTTCGTCTCCCATAAACGGAACACGTTCTCCTTCGACACGGAGAGCAAGGTGTGGGCGTCGCACGGCAGCTGGACCCTGCCGTTCAAAGGCGAGGCGTTCTTCGACGGCGAGCTGGACGCCTGGGTGGGCCTCTGCTGCCTCGCCAGAAGCGACGTCGCGCCGGCTCCGGCTGACCTGACGAGCCTGCCCGCATGGAAGCTCGGCAAGGACCGTCTGTTCGACGCGGCGTCCAGGCGGCACCTTGGGGCCATGCTCGTGTGTATCGGCGGCAGCAGCAGGTACTGCGTGGTTGAGTCGCTGGCGCGTGACGTCGAGGAGGATCTGCGGCGCCTCCACGACGATGGCTACTACCCGCATCGCCGCGTGCTCGCGGTCGCCACGTTTGGTCTCAAGTACGATAAACAAGGACAGCTCGTGACTACGCAGCGCAAGATGCGGTCCTACGAGATGACCGATGCTCATCTGCTTCCTGATCTGCATTGGAACCCTGTTGCTTTCTGGATGTAATTAAGATACATGATGATGATGCACAGATAATGTGATCATGTATTCGTGGTAGCGGGAGAAAAAGGTCTGGAGCCATCTGAAGTAGTTTCTTATCCACCCAATTTAAGTTTATAAGTAACTAAAATTTCAAAATAAAAATAAATTATTTCTACTTATACAGCCGTGGACACTAGTCCTGGAAAAAGGCCTCGTGTCGCCCTCGCGTCGGGGCGGCTCGGGGCTAACCCTAGCCGCCGCCGCCGCCGCTACCCCCGCCCCCTTCTCCATGCTTCGCCGCCGCCGGAGAGCGCTGTCGGGATGCCCGGCGGCTCTCGAGGATGGTGGCGGCGGGGCTCTTCCCCTCGGTTTTCGTCCGTCTCAGGCGCGAAGGAGACGCGAAGAAGCCGGTGGCCGGCATTCGGCGCCCGACGGCGGAAGGTGGCGGAGCAGGGCCGTGGCGGGTGGATCCGAACCTCCGCTCCATGGATCCGCTCCATGGCTGGCGGAGGGGCGATGTAACAGAACCGACCAATTTATATAAGCTTAAGTCTAAATTAAGCTGCCATGACAGCTTAAGTTGCACCTAAACCCATATAAACCTGGTAGTCCGTAAAATCAAGAAGGATTTCAAACCAACTTACAAACCAAGATCGTAGAGATTCAGTAACCACAATCCACATGATACATAAATTTGCAATTAACTTAAATGCATCGGAGTTTATAAGAGAATATTACAACACCCTTTTTATAGAGAAAATAGCGGAAGCAAATTACTTTAACAACACTCACACTCACATTTTTAAATACGGTGCCAGCTCATAGTCAAATCTAACAAAAGCAATCTGAGATACGATTATAAGGAATGACCGTGCCCAAGGTCTAATTGTTTCCCGTAATGGGATAGAAACCCATCTTGCAGCCACAGCAACCTAGATGAACACCTGCAACAAGTGGGAATAAAACTCTGAGTACGAGAATGTACTCAGTTAGACTTACCCGTCATAAACCAAAAATAAATTGACTCCAAGGAGTATGCAAGGCTTTATAAGTGGGGTAGCTGACTCATATATTTGCAGAAAAGCTTGAACTTATGAAGAATAATTATTATAACCTTCTAGCTTTGCATTTTAAAGTCATTAACCTGATCATGCTAGATTAGCACCTGAACTAAACAAGCATGGTGTAATTATCAAACAAGAATAGTAACCAATTTCGGTTGAGCATCTTTCAGCATCAACATTATAACCATCTCATCTCTTTGTTCAAGTTCTTACTACGATGTCGCTGCTCAAGTCAAGTGTTTACTGTCTAGGAACGATGGCGATTATAATCGATTACTAACCAGATATTCCTCACACAAACCACACTCACCCGCTAAAGTGAGCTACAGATCACCGAAAGTTCGGTTCGGGAAAAAATCGCGGGATCAACAGGTACTATCGTATCCGGGAACCGCCCAGCTGCCTTATTCAGGGCGACCCTGACCTCGGACTTACTCTCCGCGTAACCCGTGGTCCTCCATCTTCTCCAATACGATGCGTACGGCAGGTCAACTCCTGGCCCAAAACAAACCCAGGCTTCGCGGTCGGAACGACTTATCCTTCCAGCTAAATGTGAGGCATGCGTTCAATATAACTTGAGGACGTACAACGGACGGGGTCCTAGTTCGACACAGACGGGATAACCACACCGAACCTTCAGTTCAGTCTCATCACCAATCCCACCCGGTCTCGATTTATTATCTCCACATGGTTATCCAAGATAACAATGTATTCAACCATTTCGAGTAATCACCTATAACTCGCGGATGACAGGAAATCACCCGACTTCTACCGATCTAGTTAAAGCAGGGCTAAGCAGATAATCGTACCTGAACCTAACAGGGTTGAAGTATAACAGTGGCAAGGAATATAAGTAATGAAGCAACGGTATAAAACAACGCCTATAACTTAATGCATCAAACAAGTAAAGGGACTCAAGTTAGATATTTTTGTAAACCACAGGGAGAATGCTCCGGGGCTTGCCTTCCTCAGAAGAGCGAGGTTGATTCTTCGGACACTCGTATAGCTCCATGTCCTTCTCCTAGTCCCAGATCACCTCCGATGCAGGAACTTCTAATGAGTCGTCCTTCTGGCTTCTCAACTTCCCGACAAGGTTCTCGCATGCGATCCTGTATGATGCGTATGCATACATGAATACTAGGAATGCATATAAATGGATATGGACTATGATGATGAGCATGATTGCTTGCACATGACTTCCACAAAGTCGTCAAAATCATCCAAGAACATATATTATGAGCACATGTCATCTACTGCATTCTCTCCTACGACAACTACTACACAAGCATTAAAATGAAACAGCACACCACCATCACATCATTCATTCTAACATATAAGTATCATCCACTCATATAAGCATCAATCCTAAACAATAGCTCTAACAGATTATATACTTTGTAAGAGTAGAAAGAAGCATTGTAGATAGCACGAACTGATAAAGCAAAGCATTAATAAACACATATATAAATAAGGGTAGAACTGCATCATATATTTATACTATCTAGAAAATTCTACAAAAATTACAGAAGACAAAACATACCAATTCTAGGCTGCCATCCAAATTTCACCTCATTTGGATAAGCCCATCATTCTACACAAAAATCACAAGGCAGCACAAAACAGGGGACCTAAAAATACTTTGTCCTATGAAGTATATCAAACCTCATGTTTCACTACATCAAGAGCTATCTTATGGCATGTAAGTAGCCCACAAAAATTATCAACCCCAAACTAGGTCCACAAAATGCATTTTTGAATTATTCCAAGAATAGCCCTAAAATCACACTTGAACTACAACCTCATATTTTTACACAACAATCATACACCAAATATTTATGATAGATAGAGTAGGCCAACAAAAGACTAACCCAACAAGAATCACATTTTTCTGAGCTATACACAAATAGTTATGCATTTCCAAAGATATCAAGCATTTAATGTGAATAAATCAACTTAAATAAAACTATACAGAAAAGTTCTAAAAAAATGTCATATCATATTTTTATCATGTAGATCTGCTTATAAGAAAAAAATAATGCAACTTGAACCATCTCATTTGGAGCTAAAATGAGCAAGATATGAATTTTTGAAGCGTTTAAACAAAATCTGGAAATACATTTTCTTATAAACCGAAATAGAAAACCACTTTGCAAAAAGGACCCTGAGCTTTCTGAAAATCAACGAAGCCCGGATCTAAAGTTCTTCCTCTCTGAAAACTTTGCATCTGGGCCCCTGCGTTTTGTCATATTCTAAACCGAGGTCCTTGCGCGGGAAGAGACAGAGGAGGCGCCGGAGCTCACCGTCGCCGGCCAGCGGGGGCTCACCGGCAGCAAAGAAGAGATGGCGGAGCAGCAGGAGGCTACCGCGCACCCGCTGGTACCCTCAATGCAAGCGGAGGCGGCCCGAGGCGGCTTGGCCACGCACGCCGGCGGCTCGGCGGCGCGTCGGGGCCCTGTCGACGAACCAGCTAGGGTTTTACGATCCCCATGGCAAGACGAACTCTATGCTCAAGACGAGAGAGTAGGAGGCGGTCGGAGCCGGGTTGGCCACGGCGAGCCTGAGCTCGATGGCCATGGTGGAAAAAAAAATCCGGCCGATTCGGCCCTACCCCTGGACAACGGCTGCTGCTAGCAGGCTCAGGTGACGGAGGTGGCCATCGCGAAGCTCCGTGCGGGCGCTGGGAAGAAAATGAGGTGGTGGCGCGGTGCTATGGTGGTGGTGAAGCGCGGCGGCAACAATGGTGCCTGCCCGATGCTGCGCCGAGAAAGAGAAAGGGAGAGGGAGAGAGAGGAAATGAAGAGATGGGGGGGGAAATGGAGTGGGTGAGGGCGCAGCGCGGCGCCTTAACGCGGCCGGCCGGGCCACTGCCACCCACGGACGCCGGTGCAAGGATGCCACGTGACGCGAGAGGCCTGAGTGGGTCGGCCACGAGTTTTTTTAGGACCTCGATTTTCCTGACGGCTAAGAGGTAACCGTCATAGAAATTCCATTTCCATGACCTCTAATGCAAACTTCTCTGCCCTATTACTCCCAAACTGAGCCGAATTAGCCAAAACTCATATTGAAGGAAATGTAGCTCTAGAAGAGCAGAACATTTCATCTTTAACAAGCATGGCCAGATTCTTACTAGATTTTGAAATACAAAATTCTAATTGAAAATACCTCATAAATTCATTTTAAATGAAAAACAGCCCCCAAACCTGCCTTTTTTAATCTTTTTGAACATTTTGCAGACATTTTCATGAAAAATGATAATAAAAACTTTTGTTCCTTATAAAATTCTGGACAAGAATGATTAAGGGTGCACAGACATGCAAACACTCTATCAAGGATTTTTGAAACGGTCAAAGCAGAGCACTCATGGTCCCGTTGTTGGTCAACTATCACCTAAGAGACATAATTAGGCAAAGTTGTTAACATGAACATAGGTTCATTTGGTACCCTAATAATCTCTAGATTATTTTAGTGAGCAATCATCAAGCACTTGACCATGGTTGTCATGTTTTTCACAAAAGGACAAACAAAACTTCAACCATCATAGCATCACATGCAATGTAAGAATGATATAGAGATGATGCCAATGCAAATGATGATTAGGCTAATGCAATGCAAGTGCTTAAGCATGCTCAACATCAAGGATGTTACAGGCGACGGGGGAAGTCCTGGTGCCGTCCTCCATGGCCGACGGGCGCGCTGCTGGCGGACAGGTGGCCGGCCGTTGGGCGGTGTGGGCGGCTTGGGGAGGGTGGATCCGGACCCCCTCCCCTGGATCCGGCGTCTGGCGAAGGATGGGGGACCCAGGGTGGTTGGCGGCAGTGGTTTACCGGCTCCTGGCTGGGCACCGGTGGGCTGCGAGTTGGGGGCCGCCGTCGGGGGGGTCGGTTGGTCCCTGCGGTGCTTCTGGTGGTGGCAGCCCCCCTCCGCCTCCCTTGATGATGCTTGGCCACTGCGGGGCGGGCCGCTGCTGGCTACTGCTGGCCGTTGCGGCCTGCTATGAGGCGAGGGGTGTTCGGCGGAGATGGAGCGGCTCTTCGGCGGCGCCGTGGTGGTGTGGCCGGCGGTGGTTTTGGCAGGTCAGCGGTGCCGTGGTG
The DNA here is from genome assembly GCA_023333625.1 of Bothriochloa decipiens. Classification (NCBI taxonomy): domain Eukaryota; kingdom Viridiplantae; phylum Streptophyta; class Magnoliopsida; order Poales; family Poaceae; genus Bothriochloa; species Bothriochloa decipiens. The sequence continues at coordinate 12,784,117 of CM041631.1, read as the reverse complement.
GTGTTGCAGTCTGTGCCTGGCTTCGTGGTGGTTGCTGCTCTCCGGCAGGGAGCGCTGGCAGGGCGTCGCAGGGCTGCTTCCCTTTCGGGTATAGGGAGCAGCGGAGGGTCTCCCTCCCCCTCTGCTCGCCTCCCGCCTCCTCTTCATGGAGGCCATTTCGTGGCAGTGGCTGGGGTTGTGCTGGCGTTGGGGGCGGTCTTCGTCTATGTCATCCCTCCCCCATGCCCCCGACCGCCATCATGGGGCGGTCGTTGTGAAGATGAAGGCCATGGCGTCCTCGGGGGTGTTGGTCCAGGGCTAATGCTCCATTTTCGGCACCATCAGGGGGTGGCGGTGTCTGCGACGGGAGCTCGGCCGACAGTGGTGGTTGGTGGACGTGCTCGGTGTCGGATGTTGGTGTTCGGCAGGGGTTTTGGCAGGGTGCTGGCGCAGCTTTGCGGCTGCTTGCGTGGCCGGCGCACTGACCTTGGTGAGGCTTCTTCTGGATGGCCGACAGCGACATATTGGTGGCTGGCGGGGACCCGTCATCTTGGCCGACGTTTGTGCTGGGGTTTCTCTAGGCGAAGGCCTGGCGACGGCGACACTTGTGGGTGTCGTTCCCCCTGTTGAGGGCGTCGCGTCCCCAGCATACCATGGGTGAGAACCTAGTCCCTGGACGGACAACGGCGGTGCTTGGGCGTCGTAACCTTCTTAAAGGCGTCGTTGTGGCATTCGACTCGGTTGGGATGTCTCGAGCAGTGCTAGTTCGTCGTTTCAGCCAAAGTGTTTGTGGTTGGTGTCAGTGGTGGAGTAGGCTTAGTTTTCTTTTTAGTGGTTTAGTTTTTTTGTTGTTTTGCTAGTCCTTAGTTGCTTGCGGCCTCAGCTGTGGAGCTCCTAGTGGTTTAAAGTGGAGGCTCGTGTCGACAACCCAATCCGACCGAGTTCTAGTGGTTAGAGGCTTGTGTCGATGTCCCAATCCGACCAAGCGTGGAGCTGAGTAGAGTTAAGTTGGCGTTTTGTGGCGCGAGTTGAGTTGATCTGGTACCTAGGTGTGCAGATGGAGTAGGGTACCCTTCACAGTTGTATTTGTGGTTTTCGCCCAGTTTTCACTTCAAAAACTTGACGGGGCACTTGCCTTCTTTTCTTTTTTTTCGTCTAATAGAATTCACGGCAAAGCTTTTGCCGTCCTTTCGAAAAAAATTTCAAAATAAATTTAAAGTGACTTCAGCTGGGTTGAAAGCTAAACTTTAGCTAGTCTTTTAGGATGCCTAGCAGCTAAATTTAGCTAGCTAAAGCTTACAACAATGTCGTATCATCTTTAATGGCATGATATAATCACATTGACATCTGCTAAATCCTCCTTGGTCCTTAGCATGTCCACTATGGGTAGGCTAACAATAGATGTCCTTATCTTGTCCACTGTGGGTAGGCCTAACAACAAACATAGGTTACCAGCTTATTTCGTCAGAGCATAGTATTTGTCACAAGAGCTCTAGTTTATCTTCATTGGGCACTCATATAAACCTGCACGATATTGCCTATGTTAATATGTAAGAAATATACTATTAGAGATAACATATTTAGTAGGATGATGGGATTAGATAAGTGAGAGATGTACCTGAGTTTCATAGTCAGACGGGACATCCTTTAACCAATACTCATAAAAGTTTAACATAAAAAGACAACACAAATACCCATAAAAAAGGACAGATCTTTACTCACCAAGGATATGAAAAGAGACATATTATGCACGCACCTATCATTAAGCAGTAACATTGCTTTAAATAACTTGATTAGTATATAAATTAAATCAAACAACCACCAAGCTCGCGATTGAAATATTAGATAGCCTAGGCACTTGTACCTACAAATTATACAATTGATTAACATCAACCAATGATACAGTTTTCAATCTACTACAATTTCTCACAACTAAGCAAGTACATTCCATTCATGACCCCTACAACATCATCTGGAAGTTGTCTCTTCCTTGGATATCGGACACATACACAACCATACCAAAGATATCAAGCACAAACGATAGGTGTTGACGAAATATGTGAATGAACAGTTAACTACGTATTTTAAATATAGGCGTATGAGAGATTACCTGAAAAAAAGGACTCGACCAGATCATATACATCTCATACGCCTATATTTAAAATCACATAGTTAAGTGTTCACATTCCTAGTCCATCAACACCTACTGTTTGTTTTTGTAAATATCATTGGTATCGTTGTACATGTGTCTAATATTTAAGGAAGGGATGACGCGAGGATGCATCCATACAGAAATGTGGTGGTGATGAATGAAAGGTACTTTCTAGTTGTGAGAGATAGTAATAGAGTGCAAATTTCGTAATTGATCATTGCTAATCATCAATTTTATAACTCCGTAAGTACAACTACATACATCATAATAAACATCAAGGAACCACACCTATTGCATCACACCATCTTGGAATGACGACATCAGATTGTACATTTTAGCTGCCCTCCATGTACAAATGAATAGAAGGAAAGATATTTTTAGTAATAATTACAACAACATACCAGTGGATGTTCGTACGTTTCAATAAAATAAACTCTAATGTTGAATGTTATTGTAGTATCTTCAAAGTAGAAGATACACTCTACTGATGCTGACCTATCTAGATATTTTCTATCAGCTTGAAAAGTAGTTTAAATTCCATACATTATCGCCACGATATGTGCTACAATGAACCATAACACATGATGAACTTGAGAATGAAAGCAACACACCTTGTTGTCATGGACACTTTGTACTTGCACGCGAATCTACTTGTTTCTCTACGGAGCCTTCCAAACTTCTACAATGTACAATTTGCATTTCTGAAAAAAAAGAACACACAAAAGTTACAAAAATAACATACAAGTTACAGAAAAAAAAGGTTATACGTTGTTTCTCCACTCACAAAGTTTTGATTATCCTGAAGCAAAGCATTGGTCAAAAGGTGCCAAAACATTGTAGAAGTAATGTAATCCCTCCGTTCCAAATTGTAGGTTGTTTTGACTTTTTTGGTGCATGCATTTTGCTATGTACTTAGATAAATAATATGTCTAGATAAATAACAAAATACATGCACCGAAAAAGTCAAAGTGAACTACAATTTAAAACGGAGGGAGTACCTCTCTAGCCAAGTTGTCAAAGATCAAAGGAGTAATATGCCAGCAGCTCACTGGATGCGAAACTTCTATGAACGTTTTGTACAATAATGTCACTAAATTTAGAAATTGTTAGTATTGGATAGCATGCAGTATATCGTTGAGAGCAAGGGCGGAACCGGAAACGAACACACCTCACCCTTTATTCTATGACAGCTCCAAGTTATATATGGCAGGAAAACACTGGTAAAATGTTGCTGCTACCCAAAAAAGTGTGAGACATTGATATTGATTAACAAAAACAAATGATCAAACAAGCAATCAAGTCTGCATGAAAACCCTCCAAAAGTAAAAAAAAAAAAAGAAAAAAAAAAGAAAGAAAGAATGCACATTCTAGGCCTCCAACAGAGCAACCTGCAAGTATTGGTACCTAGACACTTATGAGGGATCAAAGAAATAGAGGCCTTTCAATATATAATAATGAGTTCACACAACAATCATTGATTGTACTTAGAGTCCACATATAGTTTCAAGTTCTAATCTAGCTACTAATTAAACTATAAAAAACCGACCATCTCTAATAACTTCTGAGTAAGCAAACAAATAAACTGTGCTACTTAAACATCGATGTGCATAAAGAAAAAAAATGAATTTTCAGGGCTACTGTTGGAGTTCAATCAGCAATCTGACCTGCATTGGTGCAACTCAATCCAACTAATTGCTATCCTAAGATCGAATGCCATCCACCCCCTTCCACGCACGATCCCAAACGCGCCAAATCCAGTGAATAGTCAAGAGTAGGAATAGCATCTGCAAATAAACTGTATCACATCCATTACCCGGTCCTTGGGGCGCCACTTGGAGACGAGGCCGCCGGCTGGTGGAGGACGCTGCGGCGACGGCAGCAGCCTCCTCGATCCCGTCATGGCGCTGGTCGCACAGCACGGCCACCTGGGGCAGGTTCAGGAACGTACACCACGGGCGCCGGCTTCTCCACACCTCCGCGCGCGGCCTCCAGCCCGTTCATGGGCTCCGCCCCCGTTGGCGACGGCGAGGTCATCCGCGACGTAGTTGTGGTGGTGACGGCGCAGCGGCCGGCGACGGCGAGGATGTGGCGGCAAGCCCCGCATGGACGCTTGTGTACCCGGCCGGTAGGTGGCGGATTCGAGCCCGGCCAGAGTTTGTAATTTATAGGGAAGCAGGGTGAGACCTTAGAGTGAAAAGGAAGGAGATCGCCGAGTACAAAGGGAAAAAAGGATCAGCGCAGCATGTTTCCTTAACAGAGAAAATATTTTCCTTAACAGAAAAGATCAGCGCCTAACATGGACCGTGTATCTTAATCAATTCTCCCCATAAACAAAGAAAGGGAAATGCTATATAAAACCGGCATCTTTTTTTTTTTTTTGGCTTCCTATCAGGCGAAGGATGTTAGCCGTTAGATCCTAATCGTGTTGAATCAACATTTGCCTTCCTGGGCGCGTGTAGCAGCATTGCTGCCATCTTGATCTACACATTCTCGATTTCAGGCGCCTATAGTACTGTAGCAAACATGGTAAAGAAAATCCTAGCCATCTTCAGAAGACGTACTGCTGCTCTCACCCTCAACAAGGTTCCTGAACGAAGACGGAACCGGAGGAATTCCAGCGTCCAAAACACCTTCCAGCATGCGAACAACTTCGCCCATCGACGGCCTGTCCTTCTCCTCATCCTGGATGCACCAACAGGCAACTCTACAGGCGACATCAAGCTCCTCAACATTGGCATTTCCTCCCAGCCTACGATCCAGCAAGCACAGCACGTTTCCTTCACTCAACTGAGCAGCAGCATAGAGAGGGAAATACCGATGGCTTCCGAATTTCAGCCTCTTGGTAGTCCTTCTCCCCGAGACTATCTCCAGCAGCACGATGCCAAAGCTGTAGACATCTGCTTTCTTGGTGATAGGCTGTCCGGACACCCACTCCGGCGCAAGGTACCCCATGGTTCCTCTGATCGTCGTCAGTGCAGAGCTGAACTCCCGGCCAAGAAGCTTTGCCATGCCGAAGTCCGCGATCTTCACGCCGAATTCAGCATCGAGGAGTATGTTTTCTGGCTTGATGTCGCAGTGTATGATGCAGTCCTGGCATTCTTCGTGGAGGTAGGCCAGGCCCTTGGCGATACCGTGCGCGATCCGGTAGCGAAGATCCCAGTTCAGTAGACAGGGGTTGTTCACCGAGAAGAGGTGTGCATCCAAGGAGCCATTGTCCATGTACTGGTACACGAGCAGCCTCGTGCTCCCTTTGACGCAGAATCCTAACAGAGGGACGATGTTCGTGTGCCGAATCACTCCGAGCGTCTGCACTTCGGCTCTGAACTGCTTGTCTGCTTGCCCAAAGCCTTTGAGACGCTTCACGGCGACGATGGTTGGTACTGGTGGCATTGTTCCCCTGAAAACACAGCCGAAACCTCCCTCGCCGAGCTTGTCCGAGAAGTTCCTCGTCGCTTTCTTCACCTGTGCATATGTGCAGACAGCAAGAGAGCCCCCTTCCACCTGTTCGAAGTTTCTACAAGTAGAAAACAAACCTCCCCTGTTCCTGTATCTCCATAGAAGCGCCAGTATCAGTATCACACAAGCTGCTGCTGTCAGTCCGACAGCCATGAACACGATCCCAACTGTTTTCGGACGTTTTTGAGCCATGAGCTTCGAACCCAAGCGAACATAAACCTTGCTGAACGGAGGTGTAGCAGCGAAGCTCACGTTGTACAGGTAGTTGTACCATAGCTTGCATCCAGAGTCATCGCCATACGCGTATGCGACGCAGTAGCATTTGCTCAGACATGCTTCTCTGCAACCTTCGTCACCCTCTGCCGTGTCGTTCTGGGAGTTGTAAGGGAGTCCTCGCAGGTTGTCCAGGAGCACAAACAAGACATCGTGTCCCGCCGTCACGCCATCATTCGCCGTGCAGCTCAGTGGGAGAGACCTCGAGCACCCGTCCACAAAGTATCCCCGCTGCCACTCTGATGGATTTGCTGGCTCGAATCCGTCGACGCAGCCACACGTGCCGTTGCTAGTGCAGGCGCCGAAACGGCCACAGAAGAAGGCGCTCGATCTGCAGTCGGACGGGAAGGTCCAGCTGGCCACCCAGGATCCAGCAGAACTCGACCAGCTCCGTAGGCTCACTTGCCCCAGGTGGAGCTGCAAGTGCTCCGCCGTGCCTGCTCCCGAACTATTTTTGAGCAGCAGCAGTGAGCTGCCGTTATCTTGAGAAGACACCATCCACTCCGGGAAGGTGCCCCGGAGAACGTCCCAGCCGTCGGTGGTGAGCACGAACCCGTTCCTCCTGCGCCGGTCCGGGTCGACGCCGAGGCTGCTGTTGTGCCACGAGTTCGCGTTCCTGTACGTCAGCGACACGTTGTTCCCGGTGTCCCCGTCGAGCCCGAGCCTTGCGCCGGGGAGCAGCGCGTCGCCGGGGTAGTCGAAGCTCTGCCACAGGATCCGCGACGAGTTGGCCTGATCCCGCACCACGAGGTTGCCGCTGTCGAGGAGGACCGCGACGGCGGCGGATGCGGGTGCCGGCGCGGGGCCGTCGTCGCTTCCGGCGGCGCCCGCCACGCTTGACCACCAGAGGTTAGTGCCGTTCTCCGTGATGTACAGGCGGTTGCCGAAGAGCTGCAGCGCCGCGCTGGGCAGGTCGGAGATGTAGACCCGGTCGCCGAACCAGAACGTCGGCGTGCCCGCGTTCGGCGGCATGTTCCGGATCCGCACGCCCAGGAAGTGGTATATGTCCGTGCCCGGGGAGAAGAACCCCAGCTCGAACACGCCGTTCCGGGAGACAAGAGTCTGGTTCCCGGAGATGGCCTCGCCCGGATGGATGGTGTCTCTGGCGAAGGCAGTGGCAGCCACGACGAGGAAGACGAAGAAGGTGGGCAGCGGTGGCTTATTGGGTGGCCGGGACAGCGAGCAGACGCGCTTCACTGCCTCCATTGGCGAAGTAGCTGTATTAGCAATGGCAAGGAGACGAACTCGTGCACTTGCGTGGAAGAAGAGAAAGCGCACGGGTCCATAAGACCATATCCATACAAAGATGATCAGATTCACTGGCGACGTCAACCCGAGCTGGCATGGCTCCACCACCTTCAGAAATGTAAATAGCTGCCGCCAGCTCTTGTTGACCCAGGCGTCGCTTCAGTGAGATTGTCACAGACCAGGCCCCAGGTTACAGGCTGCTGGATCACCGACGACGCACCTTGCCTACTTAGAGTTGTCCTCTGAGCTAAAGCCAAAGTAGTGCTAAACGCCGCTATTTGCCGGGACGTGATGTTTCGACGCAGCGGGCGAGGCCGGCAGAGGAGAGATGCAGTTGGTTTGGTTTGGTTTGGAAACCTGTTCGGCGGCTGCGGACCACGCCAGCTCGCATGCCGTGTCAATTTGGGGTCTACGATCAAAAGCAAACTGCTAATAGCATTCAGAACGCACGCTGTGACGATCATCGTTATTGTTTCTTTGTTGTGGAGATAGGAATTGACCAAGCTGTTGGAATTTCGAAAGCTATGGCCTATGGGAGTTGCAAGTTGAGAAATACAGAGCGTAACTGCAAAAATAAAAGCCCTGGAAGTATAAAGGCAAAAATAAAAGGTCCCACTTCCCTTGGCTTTGGCCTTTTTCACAGTTGGGTCTGAGATAGACTCCACTTGCAAACTACTTCCAGCAGTCGATCAAGCTCAATATCTCTATTTATTCTGACAGTTAAACTGTCATTGTATATCTGTCTTTGTTCGCTTCTAGCTAAACTTTGGCTTGGCTAACGAGATGTTTGATCCCAACAAATAATAGGTGCATGGATAGTTTTGACATATCTAGGCAGCGACGAAGCCAGGAATAGCATCGTCGG
>CM041631.1:12656113-12731070 GCA_023333625.1 Bothriochloa decipiens | reverse complement strand
TTCGTGCACACAGTGCCTTTGAATATTTATATTGCTTGCATAGTCTCTAATAGTAGCAAATACTGTTGCTCTTGAATATTTAAATATCCTGCACAGGTATCGAATAGCACCCGCATAGTGTGCTCTAATATTTAATAATCTGAGTGCATCGCGTGCAAGCGTCCGTGCACTATTCATATTCTTGAATTTGAATAGTACCATGAATTTTAATAGTAACCGCAGAATTTGAATAGTGAAGCGAATAAATTTTAAATTTGAATTTCGAGCCTGAGTTTTTGGCTCTAAATAGTATACCTTTTATAATTTTAATAATATACCTGTTAATTTATACTGTGTGGCGGCTGGCCAACTCTGCGGCGCCCATCAACGGGAAGCAGCGCTACGCGGTGAACAGCGTGTCGTACGTGAGCCCCGACACCCCGCTCAAGGTCGCCGACTACTACAAAATCGGCGGCGTCTTCTCCGTCGGCACCATCGCCGACAGTCGGTCATGGGGCCCAACTACAGGGACTATGTGGAGATCGTGTTCGAGAACAACGAGGACGAGGCGCAGTCGTGGCACGTTGACGGATACGCCTTCTGGGTCGTCGGGTGCGTTACGATCCCAATCCACTGTCAAGAATTTCAAAATTTTGGAATTTTGTATCATTGTGTATGAGATTATTAACAATCTTGGTTATTAACTGGCCGGATGTGAATTTGTGTGCAGAATGGATGGAGGAAAATGGTCGTCGGCAAGCAGGAAGGGCTACAGCTTGAGAGATGGCGTTTCGCGGTACACCGTTCAGGTATGATGCTGTGCTAGCTTCTGATCTACAAGCTGAAACTGAAATTGGTTGGAAATGATAGCGATACCTTTTGTTGAGGCGGCTATATCATTCAGTCAAGTCTTTCCATTACAAGCCAGTGGCGCACTCACTGTAGAGAGGCGCATTATTTGGTCCACCATCAGTCCATCACCAATAGCATGGCACGGCTCACACATCCAAAATGCCCATCCAGCCGCCGTGCTAGGATAAGATCTTTTCAGAAGCGATGTGGTGATCGGTTGCGTCAGGAAAGGCGTAGTGTCATACTGGAAGCTATGGACTCTGCTTTCGCCTGCCTACAGCTTTCAAAGTGGCTATCACCATTCACCAGCATCTCACTGTCGTGGCGACTTTTTCTCCTGGAAATTTACTACTGTGGTGTTAACCACTAATCGAGTCACGTTGCTTTGCAAGTGCTCCAAAAATGATGTAGAATGCATATTTACATCAGGTCTAATCTTATTATTCCACCCTCTGTGACTGTTTCCATCAGGTGTACCCGAGATCATGGACGGCGAGCTACATGCCTCTTGACAACGTGGGCATGTGGAACGTCCGGTCGGAGAACTGGGCCAGGCAGTACCTGGGGCAGCAGTTCTACCTCCGCGTCTGGACGCCGTCGACGTCGTTGCGCGACGAGTACCCAATCCCCAAGAACGCGCTCCTGTGCGGCCGCGACCAGGCCGCTGTGAGACTGCGCTGTGACCCCGGCTGATCAGAGCTTGTCATGAGAGGATGACAAGCACTGCATACACATTGGTTTGGACTTTGGAGAAGAGTAGTAGGCACAGAAGTTTTTATACCCTGATGAACCTGAAGGGAGGCTCAAAGGAGAGTGTTGCCTGTCAGAAGCATATGTGATTTATAGTTCAGAAGAATAGGCCGTGTAATACTGCTGTTAGTGCTGAACTGTGTCTGCATTTTGCTTGGTTTGATCCATTTATGCAACGCAATTGTTGTTATTGTTACTGGTTAAGTGATGATGGGGTACATGGGTATAAACAAATCATGTGGCACGTTGCTACACTTGCTCAGATTCTTAATAAAGTATATCACATGCTGACATGTTCTCCATGTTGTCACATGCTTGTGCTGGAGTACACACCAGAAAAAAAAAGTGCTTTCGAATTCTGGAGGAGTTCCGAAAAGTACGAGCACAATTGGTGCGGGTTCGAATTGAGCCATTCGCTCACACTGAAGCTGACACTTCACTGCACGGTTCGTGGTGAAAACTTTCAGATTTCCCCTTGAAATTTGGTCGCTGATTGACTCTGTCTAACGCCACACGGTTCTGTCTGTGATTATGTCGTACCTGTGCTTGACAAAAAAAAAAAAAAAAAAAAAAAAAGGTCTAGCGGATGATCAGCCAGCTGAGACGAGGTCCCAAATGGAGTCCTGAGCAGTGAAGAAAGCTTCTACGTGCTCGCGTGATTACGTGAGACGAAAACGAGGAATTTGCAGGAGTGAAGAAATGTTCAAATGACATGGTGGTTGCATTGGGAAAGTGATGTTCAAACGGCTCCGTTATGTTTTCGAGCTAAAGAAACAAAAAAAAGAAAATTGGCGATCGTCTACATTTTAGCGACAGTTGTCACACAACAAACACTTTTCGATTGGCTAACTGTGTTGAGTTGCACGTAAGCATAAAGCCATAAAAACGCACATCATAAATATCTTACACCACTCAAAACTATGTCGATCATCACACAAGCATATACAGCCAAGTTGCAAAAGATAAATGGCATCGTTCCTATAAACACGAGTATATCCATTCACGAAAGACAAACCATATCCTTTTGGCCTTTTTCATATCACACGGCCTGAGAAGCTGAGCTCGACAATCCCAATGCATCCTTGACGTCTTCATGCTCCGAGGAACTTCCCTCGTGCCAGACACATCGCCATCAACAGCTGGTGACCCCTTCAAGTAATGCTACCTGTCTACCTCGGAGGAAACGATCAACAAAGAACCCGTCCCTATCCCTATAAATACATGTACCAAATCTTCACTCAAACCAGATTCATCAAGTAAACACACAGCAGCTCAAAAAAAACCAGCAAAAGCCATGTCCACGACCATGCCGCCACCACCACCGGCGCCCCACCACGGCCCAGCCATCATCCAACGGCCGACCCCGACCGGACCCGGATCGGACGGGCCCCTGAATTTCGCCCAGAAATTCCACCCCTGCCACTACCAAATCCCATTTTTTAAAATCAAAATCCAAGCAGGCTCCTCCTCCCTTCCCCGTGCTTCGGCTCCCCTTCCTCCTCCACATGCGTCGTCGCCCTCCTGTTCCTGCGCCGCCCCGGGCCACTGCCAGGTAGGCCACACCATGGAGCCGCTGCCGCCCGCCTCGTCGGCGCCGGCGCCGCAGTCGCTGGTTTCCCGCGCGCGCACCGCGATCCACTCCGCCGCCGCGCGCGTGCTCACCGACATCAAGGCCGACCTCCGAGGTACGTGCATACGTCTGCCGTCGAGTGGGTCTTCTCGCCTTCGCTGTTCGCTTCCGCGTCCGAATCTGATGAGCTCTGGGCGGGGGATCGGTCGTGGTGGGTGGGGGCGCAGATGCCGACGGATCCGGCGGGCGTAGCAGGGCGCCGTCGCCGCGGACGTCCCTGGATCGGGAGGCCGAAGTGGCCGCCACGGGACGGGAGCCGGACGTGAAGCCGCCGTCGCCGCGCGATGAGGTACGGGTTCCTGCCACTCTACTCGTCCAATTGGACTCTGTTTCATCGAGTTCGGTGCTCGCGCTGTCATGGTGGATGATTGGTGGTACGTGGTGACTGACGAGACGGTGAGTTCGGTGCTGAATCCATCCACTTGGGTTGGGCTGTTGTGATGTGGAATTGGAGGTGGTATCTCGTCACTGACGACACGGTGACTTTTTCGTGTTAGTGGTGGCGAATTGATCGACTTGTGGTGGAAGTGCTGCTGTTCCAGGCAATTGAACTGTTACTTGCTTGTGTGCAGCAGCAGAATTGTGAAGCTCTGAATTCAAGCTTTGTCCGGGCTTAGAAAATTGAGTCCTTTCAGTTAGTAGTAGTTACCCTGTCACTTCTATATTGGGCTTTGTCAAAGCTCCAGGGTATGGATTCCATGGAAGCATATGGCTGTGTGTGCTGAGCTTCTTCTGATCATTTTTTTATGCCGAACTCGGGCTGTTGAGTGTGTTAAACACAGTCAAATGGAGCATTCAGTTCTGGTGAATTGGACTCGATATTGAGTTTGTGGGAGCAGTCAGGGACAATATGTATGGCCTTTTTTTTTTTTTTTTGTTAAGTCCACAGAAGGTCTCTTTTGCTGAATGCTTAAATGCTCTAATTTATTTTATTTCTTGTTATAAACACAAATTGGCTATTTGATCAGCTGGATCTTCACTTATGCTACACAAAACTTCGTGTTTCCAGGTCCTAGAAGTAAGCCCCTCAGGGAACGAGGATTGCTCAAGCATCCCAACTGAATCAACTTGTTCAACAAAGCTGACCTTTCCTCCAGCTTCAATAGTTAAACAACTGGTGTCTGCCATTGAGTAAGTTCATGTTCCTTTGCAAGCATTCCAGTGCACCTCATCCATCATACTGTACTTGATATTCAAAATATATGGAACTGTTTTTAAAATAAGTTACCATCTGTCCATTTTATTTTTAGAGTAAGAATGCATTCAGTTGTGCAAGAAAAGCTGCATCATTTTGCAATTCACGTGTCCTATAAGCTTCCTATTTATATGAGTGGGTTCATTTTGGGTATTTTTTTTTTTTGTATGTGAAATGTATAAAACATGTTGTGCTCTTGTAGAAATGGGAAAAGTTTCAAGTCAATGAGTGATATGAGGTATACTGGAGACCAATTGCTAAAAGATAAGGGAGGCTTGAGCCTGTCTGGTATTAAATCACTTGTTCGACGTGACAAGGAAGAAAGATCGAGCTCTGAATTTTTTGGTGATGAAGAAACTCAATCTTTGATGTACTCCTTGTTCAAATTAGGTATGCTTTATTTGATATGCTGAGGATTTTAGTTTGCATTGTCATTTGAAATTATGATACATTATTTTCTTTGCAGAGGAACAGTTTTCATTCGAAGGAAGCCAATGCTTCCCTGAATTGGTTCATTCAAGATCTGTGTCCAAGGATCTTCATGGTGCACCACCTGGAAGTTTTATTCACCATTTAGCAGTGGTTATTGGAAGCATTAGTTCTGTGCACAAGATGGCATTTTTTTGGCAATCAGTTGTTCTTGAGGTGGGTAGTATGTAGGTAAATTGCTCCTCATAAATTAGGAAACTACCTTGTAATTGTTGTTTCTTGGCTGTACCGTTAAGAAAGACTACTTTGTCATGATATTTCACTAAACTAAGCATAAAATTATAACATGACAGAACTAATTTTGTTCCCAGGAGAATAAAATGAGAATGTTGCTGATTTATTAGATACAGATAAGCAATAAAATGTAAAAACATTTTTTTTCCTACATGCAGTTGAGGAAACTATGGTCCGATTGGCAACCTGTGCCTCGAATGCCACTGGAGGCAGCTCCAGACTTGAATTCTTGTTTACTACATCAGGAGATCCAAGTTGTAAATTGCTGCATTGCCAGGAAAAAGCGAAGGAAAGCAGCTAAGGAGTCACTCGATTCCTTGCTAAAACAGGCAAATATTGATAAATCAGAACCCAGGTTGTCAAAAGGGAAGTCTCCTGGCAGCGAGATGTATGCAAGAGATAGTACTGGTGATTATGTCCTTCGACTTGGTGCTGATCAGTCATCTGAGAACTTAACATTACTGGAAACTGGTGAGCCTATCTATTCCCCGACACTGCAGGTAAGATGCTCTGTTGCTTTCCCAGACTTAGAGCTTATCTTTTCATAATGCTTCCTTCCATTATTTCTGAATCTGCCATAACCTATCTTCAGGAAGGCCCCATCATGACAGCAGAGCTTATAAAAGAAACAGAGGAGCTAGTGTTACGGACAGGAAGGTATGTCAAGTTTTCTTATGTACTACTGTAGTTCTGGAACACCAGACAGTACTCGTAATTCAATACTTATCCCCATAACCCATTTTTTATCGGGTATCATTGGTAACTGCTTCCTTTTGCAAATCTGATCCTTGTGTTATGCCGTCCTACATCTTCATTTCTGTCAATACAATTGTTAAACTGGTTAAGTAATAAATAATGTTTGTTATGCTTTTTATTATTTCTCAGTCTTGGCGCTGGATGCTCTCAACTTCTATCAGATATGCAGGCTTTCAAGGCAAGTTTAAAGCCCTTCTTCTCAGAGAATACAATGCTGTCAAATGGAACTTCCTAAACAAGCAATTCATTTTTCATAACAGGCAGCAAATCCGGGCTGTGTCCTGGAAGACTTCGTTAGATGGCACTCTCCACCTGATTGGTCTGAGGATTGTGCTGCAAACAGTACCACAGTCGGGGAAGGCTCATCTAGACGAGGGCGGTTAAGTGATAGAATGCAAACAAAAGGTGATAACTACTATCTCTTCTGCATGTGCCCAGATAAGCAATCCATGTATTTTAATTTTATATGTTGTGGTTATCTAGAAGGTAACTTGTGGAAGGAACTGTGGGAGGCTGCAAGACCAATTCCTGCTGTTGAACAGACTCCTATATATGATGAAGATTTAGCTGTGTGAGTAGAAAATATATTTACTGGTTAGTAGTTACTGTGTTGAATGTTGACACCTGTCATAAATTATGATGGAACAATATAACCTTGCAGGGAAAGCATCTTTGATGCGTTGGAAGTTATCGAGCCATCAAAACTATTTGAGCAGCTACTTGGCATCATTGTAAGTTGAAAAATGTCCACCCCTTTGTTTTAGTCTAACATTTTAGCTAGCTGATCTTATTTATCTTATGACACATAATATTGCCTTACTGATTGCTATTTGTGAATACCAGCTTTCTGTATGCTTTGTGGAAGCAGAATCCGTTCAAGCAGCAGATAGCAATCTGTCAAAATTATTCTATGATTGTAAGGACTACATAATTGGCATTTACCATGATGACATGTCAAAAGATGAGCTAGATGAGATCTGCAAGGTATTCTGCTTTTATTTATCCATTCAGAAATTGCGATACTGCAGTTGAGGTCTAGTGTTGACGCACTGGTGGCACACCAGGTGTACGAGACGATGGAAGCCATAGTAACCCACCCTGAAGAAGCTCTCCAGATCATGGAGCAACCTGATGAAAAGTCTGTTGATAATAAAAATCGCTTCAAGATGAAGCTCAACTTTATGGCCAAAGGTCGCCCGCCACTCTGGAAGCGCACTACAAAGGATGAGAAGAAAATGTCTCCAAAGGATGACAAGAATGCATCAGAGGAAAAGAACACGAAGATATTCTCCAACCTTTTTGACAAGAAGGTCAACATATTTTCAAAGAATAATGTGAAATCGCCGGAAGTGCCACCGGGACCCACTTCATCTTCGCCTGGGCCATTTGACGAGAGTGAGTGGACGATTTTGTAGTTGAAATTCTTGTATTGTTCTTTTTGTACAACATGTAGAGGGGTGCCCCGGTCGAAGATGCCGGGAATAATCTTAAGCTGTAAATACTCAATCTAATTCATTGAACATTTTGAAATAAACTGAAAAGATGAAGATTTCCATGTGATTTGAGCATTTCATCCCTTCATACAGGTTAGACTTTTGCAAGTCGATCACTCCTTCCTTCTGAACACCGTTACTCAAAAGTTCCCTCTCTCCCACCATCACCACAACTGCTTACCGAACCCAGACAACATAAATGTACTCACTCTACATCCATGCACGCCACCGCTCAACCTGAAACCTCCTACCTGTCCCCCAGGGAACACATGCCCCATCCATCTGCAAGCCTCCACTATATATAGCGCTACCTTGCTCGCCTATGGAGGAGACATCACTAAACATCAGAGCTCAAGCTAGCCACCAGCCGAGCCAACATACTGAGCCATGTCTAGCGTTAGACACACTGTGGTCTTCCTTCTCCTCATCGGCATTATTTCCGAGCTGAGCACTGTTGCGCTCGCCAATTTTGGCATGTTCGGACGTCGTTGCCGGTTTGGCTTTGGAGGAGGTAAAGGGTTCGGCGGAGGTGTTGGAGGTGGTTTCAGAGGCGGTGGCGGTGAAGGGCTTGGTGGTGGCGTCGGCCACGGTGGTGGGTTAGGTGGAGGAGGAGGTCTTGGTAGTGGGTTTAGGCCGTTTGGCGCTGGGTCAGGCATTGGCGGGGGCGTTGGATCAGGGGGCGGCCTTGGCATAGGACCTGGAGGGGGCTTTGGGGGTGGCGCGGGAGGCGGCGGGGGACTCGGCGGTGGCCATGGTGGTGGCTTCGGTGGTGGAGCTGGAGTTGGCAGTGGTGTTTATGGAGGGCTTGGCAGCGGTGGAGGGTTTGGAGGCGGCGAAGGAGGAGGCCTCGGCAGTGGCCTTGGTGGAGGCTTCGGCTCTGGACTTGGTGCCGGAAGTGGTGCAGCTGGAGGTCTTGGTGGTGGAGGAGGCTTCGGAGGTGGCGGGGGACTTGGTGGCGGGTACGGTGGAGGTTTCGGCGCTGGAGGTGGTGGTATAGGAGGTGGCGGTGGGCTTGGCAGCGGCTTGGGTGCTAGTGCTGGATTTGGAGGCGGTGCTGGTGGAGGCGGCGGTCGTTGAGGAAGAGGCGAGCCTGAGATGCTATGTTTCATGACGTGGATTGGTTGCATACATGCATGCTTGCATGTATCGAGGATCTATCTTTGTTTATTAGTCCGTGTTTAACATGATATTTGTTCGTTTTTAGTGATGAATTCAACATGAACTATAATAAGTAATATATGTCCACATATATAGCATATAGCTAGTTAATTGATTCAGGGATCCCTGGTGTGTAAGCCTTAAACTGTACTGTACTCTGCATTTTGAATTTGTAGTGAAGGAATAACAGTGAACGGTGATTCACTCATCAAACTAATTGTTAACCACTTGCAGATTGCTACTCCCTCTGTTTCAAGAATCTTAAAAAGTCAAACCATCTTAAGTTTGACCAAAATTATAGAAAAAATTATAAAGATTTGTGACATCAAATAGTAATTAATAAAAAATTCATTGATACTTAGTTAACATCTTAATTATTATGATCTTATCATATAAGTTTGGTCAAACTTAGAAAAGTTTTGACTCTCTAAGATTTTTGGAATGACTTATAATTTGAGACGGATGGAGTATTTACGCCTCCGGTCTTTTTTGGGTTCCATTCACTTGAATGTCGCGAGGAACATGTGAAACGAGTAAAATTTGTCATCGACAGTCCTCAAAATTATCTATGGAGGTATCATCTAGATCCCCAAATCCTCAAAATACACATCTTTGGCTCCTGTCTCAGTCATGTCCAAATGGGTGTTTACTTTACCCACAATCTTACGTAGCATGTTGATTCAGCGCTTATGTAGACCCATATATCGGCAAGGCTCCACCTTACAAATAATCTTTGTCCTAAAATAAGTGTCATTCTCATTTTACGAAGGTTCAAACACTTTTAACTTTAACAAAATATATAAATAATAACAATATTTTATAATACATAATTAGTATTATTAGATATATTGTTAAATTTATTTTATAATAAAATTATTTAGAGATATAAATGTTACTAATATTTTTCTATATAAATCTAGTTAAAATTAAGAAAAATTGACTAACTCAGATACCGTAGCGATACTTGTTTTCGGATGAGAGAGTGTGTACCTTACTAATTCATGGATCTCAGGCGTGTAAGCCTTAAACTGTACTTTATTGTATTGAAATTGTTGTGAAGGAATAACAGTGATTCACTCGCCAAACTAGTTCTTAACCGCTTGCAAATTTGCTCTTTACGTCTCCCCATATCGCTTGAATGTCGCGGAGATTGTACCAAGAGTTTGAACCAGATGTTCAAATAACTGACGAAGGTACTCTTATCTCTTCTAAGGATATATATCAAAGAGTTAATTCGGTGTTCGGTCGGTTCTCATTTTTCACCTATTCGGTAGTCAATTTTGGGTTCGGTTTTGAACCTCTGTTAACCGATATACCCGTAAAACTGAACAGCCCCTGGCCCAAATAGCTGAAGCCCGCCCGTAAACAGCCCATGGCCCAAACAGCTGAAGCGCATTCCCTTCCCTACCTAACCTTAACCAGGTCGCACGCTCGCACTCTCCCTCCCCCATGGCCGCCTACACGTCGACCGTCACGCCTCGTCCACGCCGCTGCCGATCGCCGGCCACCTGTGAAACTGACATACAAGCTGGAGCGAGGAAATAAGAAGGAAGGGGAGCAGGCAACCAGAGCTGTGTAAGTTGTTTAACTTGAATCTTACTAATCCAGTAGAGGACGTGGAGACAAGTAGATGCAGGCCATTGCTTTTGCATTCTCCATCCCCGAAGCAGTCTAAAGCTGCGTCCTCTGCGAGACGACAGCAGCCGCGCCTTCTTCCAGACTCTTATATACTGTTAAAACGTTAACGTCGGAAACATTACAGTTTGAAAGTTCGAGTTTGGAAGCAGCAAGTTATGATTTTCATCACGATTTTGAGAATATTCTGCGTTAAAGTTTTGGAATCTCTGACTGTATCTTCAGGAATCCTAGTTGAATGTTTAAATTATCAAAAATCTATGAATAGGAAAAGTTAAAACACCAGTTCAAATCCTGGATGAAATTTTCAAATTGGTAAAGTACATTTTTCAACCTTCAATTCGCATTAAAGTTCGATTCTCAACCTTCAACTCCAAAACCGGATAACATACACCCTCCAACTGTCAAAACCTGACAAATTTGGTCCTCGGTTGGTTTCAAAAGCGGTTTTTCTATTTTCTAATAATAATAATAATAATAATAGTAATAATCCAATTTGATTTCTAGAAGTTCATAATTAATTTATTTTAAATTATAATAATATGAAACTAGTTCATGTTTTCTTCTATAGATGCTATATATATGTTGATGCTAGTTTATGTTCAGGGTGTTTTTGTTGTGCTCTGCATGTGTGCGAATTGATTTATTTGCCCTATATTCCTCTTTTCTATCTAGGCAGGTGGCTCCCATCCTCGTGTGTCTTTGTTTGTTTGGAGCCAAATGTTTAGAAAGATGGAATCCAACACCGATAAGCTTCAAAATCTTCATATCATCTCCAATGAGGAGTCGGAGCCTGTTGTCATCTTCAATACTGATGATGTCGATCCTGAGGATGACAAGGGCACAGAACCCCAAGTAACCCTTGGTTTCATAGAGGAGCCAGAGGGACCAGAGGACTTGCATTATCTTCTCCCACAACATTTGCCCCATAAAGCTGGCGGTGCTCCGGTATGACATTAGAATATGCTTTATAATTAGACATCAAAGCTGTTGAAAAATTGTATGTATTGAAAGATTATGTTTCTGCTCATCAGGCCTGGCTTGATCCTGTGAATTTGCCATCTGGCAAGTCAAGCAGCTGTGACTTCTGTGGCAATCCACTGCGTTTTGTTCTCCAGGTTTGGTTTTGTTTCAGTTAGAATAGTAGATGTACTTAATTGTTTATGTTAGGATTGGCAGCCAACTTAGTTGCTGATGTTCAGGTTTATGCACCAATTCAGTCAAAGGAAACTGCCAACCATCGCACATTGTTTGTGTTCATGTGCCCATCAATGACATGCTTACTCCTGGACCAGCATGAACAGGAGAAAGACAGGACAGTAAATCCTAAAAGGAGGTAAATCAAATGTATATTTCTTGACTTCTGGTGTTTGAACCAAAATTTAACTGAATTGCAGTGTCAAGGTTTTCCGGTGCCAGCTGCCCAAGGACAATGCATTTTATCAACTTGAAAAACCTGAGGGGTGCGGTGAAACCTTCGAATCACAATGTGCAGGAGGTAGTTTGCTGCTTCAGTTTTTTTTTTCTGTGCATAGTCTTCTCATTGAGTCACAGTATGATTGTCGTCTATCATTTTGGGATGTAAACGTAAAATTCGTCTTGTCAGTCTAGTGCGTCACAGTTATATAGCTCTTGCATATATGGTTGTAAAATGGAGAAAGTACTCATGAGTTTTGTGCTGTTGCCCACATGTTTCAGTATACATGCTCATCCCATTCCTTGTTTTGAACACTCTAATTGTTTTTGCGAACGTAACCATTGTGGAGCACCCTTGTTGTTGTGATGAGCGATTGTCAACATACCAATACTTTGGTGTATGGTTGGTTCGGTGGTTCTTCTGATCCCCTGGCACAGGGTTATGTGTCGAAACGGTGTCTCTTGGCTCGTGATGTGCAGGTGTGGAGTTCGGATGCGGTGGCAGCGGTCGGGAGAAGGTCAAGTAGGGCGTGCCGTACTGACGAACCGGGTGCGATGAAGGGCGGACGCTAAGCTTAGACTGACGGACCAGACGGCCGGGTGGCCAGCTGCGGTGGCTGACACCTGGGACATCGACAAGCGCAAGTGTACATGGCGGGGGACGTGTACGCGGTACGCTATTCGCGAGGAGGTTTGGTGGTTTGTCCTCAAAACCATCGACGGGAGACGCGTATGGACTACGCTACTCGCGGACGGTTTGGTGGTTTGGCCTCAAAACCATCGGCGACAGGTTTCGCGGGTTTGTGCCTCAAAACCCGGGCGGAGGTCCCGATGCGAACAGACGGCACGTGGCGGCATCGGAGAGATTGCGTCAAAGCGAGGCTACCGGTGAGAAGACGCGGTGGCCGTCAGATCAAGAAATCTCGAGTTGGACTATAATACCCTAAGCTAGGTGGTTCGCTTTTAAAATATCTAGGGGCGAAATGGGGTGTTAAATAGACGGGGGAACCCCCAACTCTCCCTACCTCTCTCATTTTTATTTTTTCTCATTTAGAGCTAGAGTTGCTCGTGTGAGAGAGGTCACAAAAACTGAAAAATTCGTGGTAGTTTTTGGCTGTGATTTCAAGTGGGAATGGTGGCCCTTACCGCATCTTGTCCTCTGGGATTCAAGATTTTATCTCTGTGATTTTTGGTTCTCTCGGTACTGTGTTCCGTTCTTGCTGTCTCGTTCTTGCTCGTCCTCAAATTTTATCAATTTGCGAATTCACCAGTTCGATTTGAGAGCTGTTCTTCCAGAAGCAGCTTTCAGTCACCATCGTGAATCTTTGTGTCAACTTTGAGGCCGTAAGGTTGTGTCTCCTGCTAGTTTCTTTAATTTCTGGATCTGCGATGTCGGGCGTTCTTCACTGTTCTTGTCCGCCAGCTGTTCTTCGTTCTACGTGTGGATACGCTGAATTGATTTCATGATTTCGCCTCCCACCTGTTCCTACTGACCGTTACTGTACGCTACTCTTAAAAAATTGGCTCCCAGCATTGTTTGGAGATGACCGACGCACAGTGGGCAAACACTGGCCACTTCTCGTAAAAACAGGATCTTGTAATCTCTTTTGTTTAAGATTTTATCTCTTTCTCACGAGTTTTGGAAAAGGCTTCTGAAGCCATCGCTTTCAAGCAATAGTAGTTGGATTTGTTTAATACTTCTCAAAATCTTCTTTGCTTGCGGTTCGTTGCTCTGTCTGATTCGGTTCTTGTGTTCAGCTTTATTCTGGATGAAAGGCAGCAGTGCTACCGGCTCAGGTTCTCAAGAACTGAGTGTGCCCAACAGAGCAAGGCCTTTAGCTCTCGTCAATCTACTGTCTATCTCTCAGTTTGTAGGTGCAGCTCTCAGTTCGTCATTCTTCCAGTAAATTTTGCAGGAGCCTATTTCCAGTTGTGCGAGTCCGGTATCTCCTCTGGTTGTGCTGGTTCTGCAGGTGGATTTGGGAGGAGTTGTCCACTGTTGGTAGGCCGTGCACCATCGAGTGCCGAGCAAATCCAACTCAGTATCTGTTTTGCAGGGATCTAATTTCGCTCAGGTGGATGAATGATTTTCTTACAGATTTTCCGGCGAATTTTCACTACCTTTGATTTTTCGATCTGTTCGCATATTTGTCATTTGAGCTCCGATTCGACTTTCGTCTGTTGCATTGGCTTTGCGGTGTCCCGCTGTGTTCCTAGGGAACATCCACCCACTCGTTTGGGTCATGCACACCATGGTGTTCTATCTGTGTGTTTGGCAGTGAATTTGGGACAGCGGCCAAATATTTCGAAAGAAATTTGAGGCTCCCATTCACCCCCCCTCTGGTCGCCGTTTTCGGTCCTTCAGTTTTTTCCCCTCAAATTTTTGCAGACAGCTACTAAGATTAACGGCATTTTCATATTTCTTTTAAGAAAACAAATTTGCTTGTTGATAGATTGAGAATTCATTTATTTATATTTGAGAATAGCAGACTGAAAGGACCCTCCTGGGAATATTCATAGATCGTATCATTCATAAAAGGATGGTCATACGTTTTGCACACATGGCTGAAAGTGTGACAATAATTTTCTAGTACCTTACTACTTTAGCGATTCCATATGCGCCAACATAACTCCTAAGTCGAATTAGTAATACTTGAGCAATTGAATCATATTCTTTAAATGTTTATGTTAGGAATGCGACCTCGACTATGCCATTGGTGTGGTACGTGGAAAGGCGAAAAATGCTGTGACTATTGTAGGAAAGCATACTATTGTTCCAAGAATCATCAGGTATACACTAATCAGGCAATCACAGTGCTGTTCTAAATTGATCTATTTACATCTCCTGCCTGGATAATTAGAAATCACTGTTTTGTGAATCACATAAATGTTCTTATTCAGGAATTGCATTGGCGCGCTAGTCACGAGAGTGAATGCCATCAAGTGCTTTGTTCACCCAATGCTTCTACTTCTATTCTGGCAGATGACGGGAGAGGTAATTATATTTTGATTGTGCTCTTTCATTTCTTATAAAGGTCCATCTGGTGCCTCATGAACTTTCTTTGTGTGCAAATATTTCCAGTATTTGCTGGCACCGCATGGCCTGAATATATGGTGGTCGAAGAACCTGAAACGGCACCCAGTTTCAATATTTTTGGTGGCAATACGTCAGAATTGTCTGTGGTGCATGGGCAAAACAAATCAGATGACATGCTTTCATTGACGGACGAGTTTGAGGTTTTTGTTTTCCTGCTATGCGTTATGATATTCTATTTTATTTTCTAAGCACCAGTGTTGTTCTTTTTATTTAATACAATTTATTTGTAGGCTGATGCCGACAACAGATGCTGGGCATCTTTTCTGGAGCGTACCTCAAGGGACCAACAACAACAACAACGTGTTGAGGTGGGTCTTGTGCCTTTTACTCGTGTTCTGGGTAGGCTAAATAAAGCAATACTGTATGGATTTGTTATATCATCATTTCGATTTAGTCAAATTTAGTAGAGTTAGTCTATTGAATTGCTTAATATGAACATGATCTCAAAATTTGAGCAAGGATTGATACACCAAGAGCTGTTTCTTTGTTATATGGTTTGTCTGTCCCAGAGACCTATTTAGGGATGCTTTTCATCTTCATTAGATGCTTTTCATCTTCGACTCTGTGCAATGTGCATGGGTAGTGCACTGGCTGCGTGGTGTTGATGACCAAGAACACACTTTTACTAATACCTAAAGCATGCTCCATTTGATTTTCTGTGCTGTAATCCTTGGGATCTTCTTAGCTCTGTAGTTTCCCCTTGCCAAACTGCGATTTTTTTGAACTGCATCAGTCTTCCTTGTAGTGGAATATATGTTCTTTTGTGAAACCCTTGTGATACTTATCATGTCAATAGTACACTCCAATCATGTTCCTTCTGTGACTTTGAATGCTTAAAATTTTTCATAACTAGATTTTTACCTCAGTTCTGCTAGATTTCAGAAACTTGGCTCTGTATTCCTTATGGTTCTTATCTCTGCTTCTACACAACTCAGCAATGTTACTGGAAATAGGGCTAACCTATCAAGGGTTATGAAACAACTATAGGATTTGTGGTCACTGGTGTTGGCTTTTTTTAAGGTCAACGGGGGGAGGTGTTCCCCACCTCATTTTATATATTCGCTCAAAACGGCCCGTTATATAGTTTCACAAGGCATTTTGTACATTTTAAGGTGAACGATGGCAACCATAGATACGCCAAAGGAGAAAAGAACTACAACACCGTAGGCTTAATTCTCATTGCTTTACTACTTGATGCTCTTGAACACTTTAATGGTACATTTTTAATGCTCTAATGAAATACTACATTTTAGTGCTACACCTGTGGTTACTGAAATACTCATTTTACTCCAAAACCCTGATGTTTGTTATGCAGGTACTGTTCTCTACATTTCCTGTTCTCTACCATAATGTCTGTTTGTTATGCAGGTACTGTAGGGAGGCAAAGGCAAAACCTCTTTGGGCTGTGTCATCTGGATCTCTGACTAATGATGCCGCTATCCCATTGTGCATCTACTGTAATGGTCCACTTTGCTATGAATTTCAGGTTGGACTGGCTCCATTTTCTAATATAAATGTTTTCAACCCAAGAAAAATACTTCTTTTTTCGTGATGAATTATATTTATGCAAACTATCTGATCCCTTTGTAACCTTACTAGTCAATAATTCTTGTTATTTTTTTCACAAAGCAACTGGCCCTTTAGTAGTACTACAGACATGAGGCACTCTGCCACCCTCCACCCACTCAATCAAGAGGCAGGTAGTGTGAGGAAGAAAATCAATGCATTAGGCAAAAGATCCATGACCCTTATTCCTTAGGCACAAAAAAAAAGTGGTTGAGGAAAAAGCTATGAATTCTCCCCCAGCATTATAATGGTAGCCAGACATAATTTAACCACTAGAGATATGGCATACATTTGTGATTTTTCTGCTTTTGGTTGTATTTGTAGTATGGTGGTTAATAAACAATCTTCATTCCAATGTGTATGCAGATAATGTCACAACTGCTCGACTACTTCCATGTTGAGAATGAACCTGACTCCCTTGATTGGGCGACAATAGTTGTGTACACATGTCAAGGGTCCTGTGACTGGAATGTTAGTTATAAGGAAGAATTTGTGTGGGTTCAGTTATGTCCGCCCAAGAACAACCTACCATGGTATGACACTGATTTGTAACCTTTGTCTTGTTAATTTTATGATGTGCAGTATCAGTTTTCCTTCTTTTGTAATGTCATCCCAAATCAGCACCTAGAGCTTTGCTGCTTTCACTTTTTTCATAGTATCCGAAATTGCATGATTTTAGGTAGCTTTTCTGCACTTCTGCTACATGCGATTTTAGCCACAAAAAAAGTATCTATTTATGCCATTTTACCATTTTTATCAGATTTAAAATTTGAGTTTGTCAGGATAGATATCTACATAATGTCGAAAAACATGACGCCTGATTTCGTAAAACATGGAATTATGTGAGTTAGATATAGATATGCTTACATTAAAGTGACTGAAGTTTAGTCACTTTAGTTTTAGTTATGGGAAACCAAACAGGGCCATAGTTTGGTTAGCCTTATAAATTCTGTGGTTGTTTTTTAAAAATGTTTTTCACTGTACCTTATAGTTGTTTACCTTTGTTGTCAGGTAACTAAAGGCCTTTAATTTCGTCTCGCAAGATTATTCGGTCTGAGCTATGCATGTGCATCTGTCATGTTACCAGTTGTAAAACTTTCCAATGTTCGCCGATTATGACTCAATGGCCAATAGACTATAGGAGTTAGCCGAATTGTCTTCCTACTACAGGAGTCACAAACCTTCTATGACCGCCTTGTTGTGACCTTGCTGTGGGAGACAGTGCAGGTAAGTCTCAGTTCCCTGGCATTTGAAAGCTGTGTGAAATATTCAGCAAAATGCTGGAATGGTAACATCTGAAATTAACTACGGATATCATCCAGTAGAATTGTCAAGATCAAAAGATAGATGGGCTCGTCCACAGGATATGACAGGTTCACCACCTGTATATTAGGCCGAGCCCGTCCCATATATATGTAAGAAAAAATAAAATAACCTCCCTCCTAATCCTCCCTCCTAATCATATCTTATATCAGTGTCACGCTTTCTGCATTCCTATACATTGCATCCTTCTTCTATCTCGGTTCGGGCGTTGCAGTTTCAAGCAAGGGCCAGCGCCTCTGTGAACTCATGATCGATGAGCCAGGAGAAGCACAAGCGTGGCCGACCGAGCAGCTTTAATGAGTGCTGCTAGATGAGTTGGTGGAGGGACATGGGAGTATCCGTTCTTTACCCTTTCCTAAATTGGATTTCTTTCATAAGTTTGGTCGTTGTAATCCTCGGTTGTAGTGTGATCGGTATTTTTTTTTCAAAAGCATGCGTTACATGTGCTTTATCAAGAGAAATTAGAGTGCTGATACACGGCCCGCTATGCTGGATGGCGAATGTCTCAGGCACAGTTAGCATAATACTCACAATAATCATCGGTTTGAATGGTGGAGCTTCGAGGGTTCTACTAAGTGAGAAAACTACTGTGCGATTGAAGCGACGCGCACAGGTTCAGCTTCGCGCATTCCATCTGGACTCGCCAAGGCCCATGTCCTGGAAGACGTGACTGTTCTGCAAGTGGTGATCGTTATGTATTTTGAGGTTTATGCTGTCAAGTCGACGTCGAAGACTCGATTCGTGGCACTCAATTTCGATGGATGAGAAGAGATAAAAAAAAAATGAGCGGTTCTGATAAAAAAAAACAGCAATTGACGGTGTTATATATCTATCTTTGTCTGTCCCATATATGACTGAAAAAAGGATTGAATCTATATCCTTCCCAAACTACTCCTAGTGTGGACGATCTTATCTAAAAAAATGGAGACAATTCAAAATCATTCCATCTCAACTTGTCTCCGAACCATTATCGTGGCTTTGCTTGGCCGTGCTTGTTTTTTAGATATGGCCGTGCTTGCTTTAAGTCGTCCCAACTCCCAAGCCCCTAATCGTGGACGATGCATGGAAATAGTCAACCGCCGTTGACAAAGCTGGGGAGGGACCGTCGACGGTTCTCTTCTCCGTGGCCTGGTTGGCAGATAAGCCGCTCCAGCTGATGCTGCTCGCTTCAGACATCAATGGCGTCGAACGGTCGACGTGACAGACGCCCAGGGGCGGATGTGAGAGCCTTCAATGAGGCAGTAACTCCATGCCATTGCGGCATTGCGCGCGCGGCCAACCAGAGTCAAGTGCCCCCGTTTCCATGTGTGCCTCCGGTATCGGTGGATCGAACCATCAACCATCTCTACTCCGTAAGGTGGCTGAAACGCTCATGGCTGTCGACTGCTCACGTGTACTCGTGTATAGGGAGGGATGCATGTCGACTTTCGTCAAACTCTGGATCGAGAGATTATTAATTATTGGTGGAAATCAATGCTATGCTACCAGTTGGCCCTATTGCCGGGCACACATTATGTCGTACTGGCCCGGCCCAAGGGTAGGCCACGCAACGCTTGGACATGATCATGGTCCAGGCTCTTATGGTTTCTGTTGCTGATAAGCTGGTTGATGTTGTTTCATTATGAGAGAAAAAACACTTAACATGACTGATCCGTTGGGTTAAGAAGTTCAAACCAACAGTAGAACACCGACGAGAGAGCTCCTTTGCGAAGCTGACCAGAGAACTATGATCTGCTAGCTGCAAAAATGTTTGGTATCCTGCAGTGCCAAGTACTTCCCAGATTCCCAATGGTACCGGATTGAATTCTGAACAGATAACCCAGGGACAGAAGGTTGTCATGCATTCTAGTATGTCGTTGTGCTATCTTCCATGACTAGCTGCCGGGTAATCCACCTTTTACCACTGTACTCTCCACTTAAACACGACAGCCGCTAGTCTTTCTCTACTGTGCTAAGCTACATACTGCTCCTGCGGCTCCTACTTTACTATGGAGAAGAAAATTTGACAAGCAATCTTTCGAACAAACATAAACCGAGAGCAGTAGAACACCATGCATGCAGCACTTAATGCTTTCCTTGCCTCTCACCTGTCCAAAACGCGGCAAGTACTCTGCCAACTCACAGCAAGTTGATAGTCAACATTGTTGAGTGTTGACATAGCAGTAGCCTTCACTCTTTCATCAGTCTTCAGAGAGATCGCTCCACTCCCGTGACCCGTCCCTATATAAACCATACGGACTCTCCACTCCAAATCAGGCAAGATTAAGCACTCCACCTCAGGACACACATCCACCGATCAGTGGCTAGCGCTGATCTAGCTAGCTAGCCATTGTCACCATTCCAATCATGGCGATGGCGAGGAAGCCTACCTACGCTCTCCTCCTTATCTCGCCTTCCTCTGCTTGACATGCTCTGTTCGTGCTCACTTCGACGATGACTACGACGACCCGAGGTACGGCCCTGGGGGGTTCGGCCGTGGTCCGGGCTTCGGTCGCGGCCCGAGAGGTGGCTACGGACGTGGTCCGCGCTTCGGACGTGGACCGTTCGGCCGTGACTGCCGCTTCGGCCGCTGCCGCGGTGGTGGTGGCGGTCTTGGAGGCGGTGGAGGTGGTGGCGGTGGGCTCGGTGGTGGAGGAGGTGGTGGCCTCGGTGGTGGAGGTGGCGTGGGTGCTGGAGGAGGCTTTGGTGGTGGCGTCGGAGGGGAAGGTGGTGCAGGAGGCGGGCTTGGTGGTGGAGGCGGTGGTGGGTTTGGAGGCGGCGGGGGCGGCCTCGGGATCGGCGTTGGTGTCGGAGTCGGTCTGGGCGCTGGGGCAGGCGGCGGCGCCGGTGCGGGCGTTGATTCATCCGTTCCGTCGACGTCAAGTTTAAAGAAGGAAGGTGTGCATGCACGCGTGCGGCATGCAGGCGTAATCGACGCGCGATGCTGTCCTTCTAAAACGTGTGTTATGTTCACGTTCTGCGCTGGAGTAATTACGAACTACTCTCTGATGTGGTTAAATTTCCGTTAATTTTACTCCTCCCGTGTTTGCTGTGTAGCTAGTCTTTGCTCAAAAGATCTTTACAAGTTGACATTATTGTCGGTGTCCATCCAAGTGTTTGTAATAATCTATATATGCTGGGAGAAAAAGAAAGAGTCGAACGATGAATAATACAGTGCTAGTAATTCTTTTTTTCATGTATTCGAGGCTTCCAGCTTGTGTGAACCTCAGTCTTCGGACTTCGATCAGAGTTCAGAAGATGATCTCTGTGCTTGAGCAGCATGATGGTCTTTCTACGTTCCCTGCAATTTTCTGAATTTCTATGCTTTTTCATGTTTTCTTCGATTCTCCTCTGCGCTTCTTTTTTTCTTCTGAAATATTAATGTCACGATCCGGGAAGTAGTAGCTTGATTTGATTGGGACGGCCTGGAGAAATGGTGCCCGTCAACTGGTCAGATTGAATGACTCCGTGCACATGAACATGCACGGCGGCACGCCGGTACACGGCAGGGAAGGTTTGGCATCTCATCAAGGGATCAGGAATTCAGGATCATGCGTTCATGCTGCATGGTCCATGCAATGCTTGGGTCGGATTGGGATCGTATCGCCGATCGCCGACCTGTTCCTGTTCATCGGCGTCAAACAATTTCCCGAAGCAAAACGTCGGCGGCGGCAGCGAGACTGCAGACCCGTAGAGACGGCAGCATTGACTTTGGCTCCATTCCAGTTCCAGCCATATATCTGGCTCTTGGCAGGCGGCAGGCCTCTGCTTAGTTCTTCCAAATAATATAAAGGTTCAGGCATTGTGGAGTATATTCAGTTTAGGCATATATATTCATAATATTCATGTTTAGGAATATTCATAATAACATGTTCCGACATTAGTGTTTATGAATTTTCAGTATCCATTTCACATCTAAATTTCTTTCAGATATAACCTTAATTTTCCGCGAGTTGTTGGTGTTAGCGTACAGTGTACTCATATATGAGTACCGGCCGGATAGGAGAAGAACTCGAAGGACAGTCAACTTGGTTACCGTGCGCGGTTGCACGTTCCAACTGCCATATACTTTCAAGGACGAGCGTAAAATACAAAGAATCTGCATTCTAGATCTCTCTTTCATTTAGACACATATTCTGCAAGTCAGCTTATGTACAACTAGCTGGGATTCATTGAAAGCACTGATTTTCTCTTCACTGACGCTTCACCTCTTTAGTGCGCCGACGAAGCCGACACAAATTCTATAAGCATGGCCCCAAAAGAGTACAAGTGATTCTAGCGCTCTCGTAATGCTACTCGATCCTCTAGGACCAACTGATTCTTCCTCTATACAAGAATCTTGAGGGGAGGATTTCGAGTCAGAGAGGAAAGGGAGGGCAGAGGAGGTCCTCACAGGATCAGTAGGATGACGAAGGAGCTCGGCCTTGAAAGGTCGTGGTGGCGCTTGCGATGCTGAGGTGGCGCGTTGACACTCGAAACACCAATGGCAGGCAGACACGGTTAACCTAGGGCGCAATGACGGCGTCGGAGGCAAAAAAAGAAATCGGTAGGCTAACAATTGGATAATAGTTGAATTCCCTGGCGTTGTTGCATGAATTTAACGTTAAAATTTAGATGACCACTTGAGGTATAATTTGATGTTATAGGTTAGATAGTTTGAGTTTTATCGGAGAAAAGATATGAATGGGATATTTCTAATGATATAAAAATATGTTATTAATTTAGTTTGTAAACGATAGGTTAGGTCATCCTACTGAACATATATGTATATATGGTCTGTAAGGTTCGGAATACATGTGGCTTTGGTTAAAAAATGAAAAGAAAACGATATAGTAGTATTCATGTTACACCTGGATATCAGGTAAACATTTTGAACCTATAATATACGCAACCTCAACAACAAAGTTATAATATGGTTCAGGTAAAAAAAGACTTATATTTAGAGGACCGAAGCTTCTTGGTTAGAAATGATAACTACTGTTGGCTAGAAGCTTGTTGTTGAGTGTTGACTGCAATGTTCTGCTACTACCAAAACCAAAGCAGTGACCTGCAAGGAGAGAGGTAGAGCGGGCGCTGGGCGCACCTGCACCGCTTCCTCGCTTGGCAGCTGATAGCTCTGCCTACCTAAGGTCGACATGGGCCATGGCGCAGTTGAGGCCGGTCTCCTCTCTACTGCCGTCGGTGTAGATGAGCAAAGCACAATGGAGGTAAGAAAGCGACAGGCAAGTAGTAGAAGAATGATAGCATACACACAACACAACTATTTAACGGAGAGAGGACGACATGGTTCAATTTCTTCCACATGTGATTTTCAGTGGTGGCAGTCTAGCAGATGAATTGATGTGGAAATATGTCCGTTAAAGTTTTGTTGGTAGGGGAGTAGAAGAGATCAAGAGATGGTAGTCGGAAGCAACAGTTGCCCCCTCCAATTGCGCTTGATCACTCTTGGGCTCCTACTGAGTATATTGGCCTTGCGTGAGAGCATCATGGTGGCTATTGGGAAACCGTAGAACATTATGAGGTATAATGGTTATGTGAACACAGAACGCAGTGGGCGATGGAGATCTAACGGACAAAACAAAAACTGGATGAAGATCAGACGGCTGAAAAAGAGAAGTGACGTGGAAGTATGAGAACTGAGATTTAGCTAACATTTATTACTTAGTAGGTATGAACTATATAGAGATATTAGATTAGATAAGAGAGAATGTATGCCTAAATTTATTAGAAGTCTCAGTCTCCAACACCTTAGGTGTGTATAGGGTAAGAATTTCTAGAGGCGGCCAATTTGCGAGCTGCCTCTAAAGACTTTTGTAGATGCGACCGGGATTCAAGCCGCCTCTAGCGATGCCATATATGGAGGTGGCTTTTTACGAAAATCATTCTTATTTTGTTTTTAATATTTCTAATTTGATCAATATTTTATTTTATATTTAGAGGCAAGCGTGTGTGTGTATAAATATACAATACACATAAAAATCATTTATAATTTGACAAATATCTATAACTCTTATATAAATAAATTCACTATCTAATTTTCCTGACATGCAACACGTCCACCACAACAGTCCACTACCGGTCCCACTATCTATTCCCCTTGATATGTAATACGTCCACCTTAGTAATTTACTATTATTTGTCAGTAGCAATTTATCTTGACATGTAATGTGTCTAACTCAATCGTTTACTATTCTAATATATATTTTTTCCTTCATGCCCGCGGCAATGTACGGAAAATCCTCATAGTCATTCAAAAGTGTCTGACCAGTTTAAACCTTACATACTTACTTGCTAAGCTTGTAGTTTATTTAGTGTCCATATTTGCTAAGTTGGTAGTTTATTTAATGTTCATAAAGTTCCCACGAAACCTCAAGGTCATCCAACACGACATAAATGATTCATCAAAGAACAAACATACGTAACATTGGGTTCATCTAACATGACATAAATAGTTCTTCAAATGTAATGTAACATAAATGATTCATCTAGCATGACATAAATGGCTCATCTTAGCACGCAAAAAAAGTCTTTCGCCACCAGATCTTATGGAAATTGCAATTATATAATTACAAGTACAAACAGATAGATTGTGCAACAACATATTATAAACCGACGAACGTCTGTTTCAAGGTAAGAAGCATACCGTATAGTACGCTGTATACCGTATAGCACCTGTCGCTTCTGTCAAGCACGATGAACACGGGCAGGACGCAGTAGTAGACCGTCTCCATCGGGCCTCTCCTTCCGCAGCACGCTGACCCGGCCGACGACAAACGGAAGCGGGCTCCTTCCCCAGCAAGTTCCCGCCAATTCGCTTTCCCCGGCCGAAACCTAGTGCTCCAACAAATCCCCCCCCCCCAATCCCCCTTCCTTTCTCAGTCCCCAGTAACCGCCCACCCGGCCACCCCCACTTTCCTCACGCGCCGCCGCCTTCGCGCCGCCATGCCGCCGCGCCGAGGTAGGAACCCCTCCTCCGGCAAATCGCCGCCAGTCCCTAACCTGAAAACCCCCACGCTAACCGAACCTCATCCGCCGGAACCCTAACCCTCGTCTCTCCTCCTCTGCAGGATCCAGCAGCGGCAGCGGCCGCCGGCGCCGCCGCGACGAGGATGACGACGACGACGTCCCCTCTGACGCTGACACCTCCGACACCGACTTCGTCGCCGACTCCGAGGACGCGGCGGAGGACGACGACGACGACAGCGACGCGGAGGGGTTCGCGCCCGACGAGGACGCCCCGCCCGCGCCCGCGGTGCCCGAGATGGCCGCGCTGCCGCCGGTGCCCGAGATGGCCGTGCCGCCGCCGGTGCCGATCCGGATTATGAACCAGGCGCGGAGAAGGAGGCGGGGTAAGAGGGCGAGGGAAAACTTGCCGCCCCTGCCGTGGGAGGAGTGGGAGGCGGCCAACGACAGCTGGCTCGACGCGCTAGAGGCGGCCGAAGGGGATGGGGGCGGGGACGGCGAGGCTGCGGAAGCCGCCGCGCCGCCGGCGGCTGTGCCGACCGCGGACCCGGCCCCGGACGTGGTGCTCCCGCTGCTGCGCTTCCAGAAGGAGTGGCTCGCGTGGGCGCTCGCGCAGGAGGCGTCGGTCACGCGGGGCGGCATCCTCGCTGACGAGATGGGGATGGGGAAAACCATCCAGGCCATCTCGCTCGTCCTGACCGCGCGCCACCTCCGCCCCCTGGACCACCACGCCGCGGCCTCCTCGTCCAAGCGCCGGGTCGGCTGCACTTTGGTTGTCTGCCCGGTGGTGGCCGTCATCCAGTGGACTGAGGAGATTGAGCGCCACACCGCTAGTAGCAGCGTGCGCGTGCTTATCTACCACGGTGCCAAACGCGGTATTAAGAAGGTCGATTTCAACAGCTATGACTTTGTTGTCACCACCTACTCCACCATTGAGGCGGACTACCGCAAGTACATCATGCCACCCAGGACTCGGTGCCAATACTGCGATAAACTGTTTAACCCCGATAAGCTGAGGCTGCACAATAAGTATTGGTGTGGGCCAGATGCTATACGCACGGAAGCTCAGGCTAAGCAGCAGAGCAAGAAGTGGAACACCAGCAAGGGAAAGG
This sequence comes from Bothriochloa decipiens, assembly GCA_023333625.1. Classification (NCBI taxonomy): domain Eukaryota; kingdom Viridiplantae; phylum Streptophyta; class Magnoliopsida; order Poales; family Poaceae; genus Bothriochloa; species Bothriochloa decipiens. Next base: position 12,705,443 of record CM041631.1, on the reverse strand, counting down.
TGAGGGGGAAGAGAGGGGCTCAGAAGAAGGGTGTTGAGGTGGATACAGATTTTCAAGAATTGGCTCATGAACCGGGCAGCCAGTCGAGGGGCCAATCTCCTCTGCATTCTGTGCGGTGGGAGCGTATTGTCCTGGATGAGGTGATTTATGTGCCTTTCATGCTTCATTTTGATGTTTCTAAGTGATATAAATTTATCATTGCAATTAGAAAACTATTCATCAAAGCACCAAAAACACAAACAGAATTCTGGAACAATTGTTTCAACTGTTTATTCGATTTATTCATCGGAATAAAGTGGTTGATTAGTTGATTTAAGGGTTATCAGTAATGCATCCAGCTGTAGAATTTTAAGCTGGCTTACTATTTATTCCAAGGAAAACTCAAATGTTAGCCTCTATGAAAATTTGATATCACAGATCGGGGCAGAAAATGCCATCTACAATGTATTCACAAGCTAGCTTCGACATATTGTTTGTATTATTAGGTGTTTCTGCTGCTTAGGCAATACACTAAGGAGTTATTGCAATTTGCAAGTTCAGCCAACATAAAAAAAAAATCTTTACTGGTATTTGTGTGATCTTACAACCTTAATCAGTTCAACCATCCTTCCTAACTGTCAATTGCTGGCTCATGTTTAGAACTGCTTTGGATTAGTGTCGGTGTTTCGACCCGGGGGTCAACACCAACGAGTAAATTTGTAATTGCATGCTCCCTTAATCCGGTGGGTGATGCAAGAAGGACACGACGATTTATCCTGGTTCGGGCAAAGAAGGCCCTACGTCCAGCGGGGGGATAGTTCGTGTTATCTTGCACCGAAGTGCTAGTACAGGGGTGAATACAAGCAGGTGTGAGAAGTGTAAGCTTGAGCTCGAGCGTTTCAGGCACTTAGCTCTCTACTTCACACTGTCTCACGGTGTTGTTCTGTGATCTAAGCCTTAGCGTATGATGCTCTCGAATCTCTCTAGCTAAAGTCCTGGCGCCTCCTTTTATAGGCGAAGGAGGGGCACAGGAATACATGTTTTTAGGGCTAACGTGGTCGGTGACGTATGGCGTTGATGCCGATCATGTCGGTGCCGCTGTAGAGGTGTACGTCGGTATGGGAGGTCCCGCAGCTGTCGCGTCGGAAGTTGTTGAAGTCCCGCTCAAGGGTCAGCGTGACGGAGCCGAGGGGTGACGGTCGAGTCGAGGGGGTCGAGGCCCATCGGATAAGGCCGAATCCCGGGAAATGCGGGGAATGTGCTGACTTACGCGTCTCGAGGGGGTGCTGGACGGGGCACAGTGGTCGGTATGGCGTAACAGTGAGGTACGATCCGCGGGATTCTGGGGTATGGGCGGTAAAAGCAGGATTCGACTGTCATACTCGCAACTGTTACCGTAAGTGTGACCATACGGTTAGGCGGGAGCAGGTAAAATGCATTGAATGCGCCTGGATCCGTACGGGGAGTAGGTAGCCGAGGGGTATACTGTGCTCGAGGGATGCCTATTCGCACAGGCGAAGTTCCATCCTCGAGGGCGGGCTCGTTCGCTCGGGCAAAGTTCCGTCCTCGAGGGTTAGCTCATTCGCTGGGCAAGGTTCCGTCTTCGAGGCCGGCCCGTTCGCTTGGGCGAAGTTCCGTCCTCGAGGGGTCGCCCGAATCGTACCCTCGAGCGTACAGTCTTGGTCCGCGTGGTAGCCCGTCGAGCAGGCTGTGGCTTTGGGCTGTCGACGCCCGTTCGTGGGCCGGCCCAGTATGCCTTAGCCTGTGGGCTTTCGAGCGATAGTGAAGGATGTCGATGGAGGGTTTGCGTTGCTGATTTCGGGGATTAGTCCGGTTAATCGAGGGTTTGGGGTACCCCTTTCCCAGGTACTCGACAATTAGTATTATGTTGATGGTTACAAGTGTGCTATAATAGTGGTTGTCTTATATGTTTGGTTTCCCAGCATTGTTTGTTTAGGTTTGCATATCCAATGCAATTATCCAAACATATTAGTTTGAATACTAATCAGATTCAAAGAAAAAAGTAAAAGGCTTTATTGCTTATTATTACATTATTGTTCATCTGCAATTGTTGCGAGCATATTGTACAGGGTGTGCTTCTAACATCTTGGGGAGCCTCACTGTGGGCGAGTTGGAGACGTAGGCATGTTTAGATTTTCTTTGCTTGGGCGAGCCAATCTGGTTCTCCTGTGCTGGCCTTGCCAGGCCATGTTCAACTTTTGCATTCGATTGCTTGCTTGTCGATAGTGTAGATCAAGAAAATTTAGCAGGCAGTTATGCAACTGCATGCTGTGTACTATATATTTATTGGTTTTCAATACTGAGATGTACAATAGTATTGTGTCATGTGTAACCATGCAAGGGATGTTATTCATAGATTGGTGTCAGGTCGAGCAATTCATATTTTTTTTCAAGCATTATGTTTTCCCATGGTATGGTTATTGGTTTTATCTAGTGGAAGTGAATATTTACAGGCTGTGGGCCATATACTCATGTTTTTGTTTAATATGGATATGATTTGAGGAGCTTTTAACAATTATTAAGACAAATAATTATATGTGGGAAATATACCATTGTGGTAACTCCAGCAATGCGTAACAGATGTTTTTGGATGTGTGCATTGAGATTCTGGACTTAACAGCTGAACATCTCAAGATTCTAATCGTTTTCTTAATGAATTTCTCTTTCTTTTTTGTGCAGGCTCACTTCATAAAAGATAGACGATCTAATACTGCCCGGGCTATTTTTGCATTAGAGTCAGAATACAAGTGGGCTCTGAGTGGGACACCTTTGCAGAACCGTATTGGAGAACTTTACTCGCTTGTCTGTAACTGATATCTGAATAAAGAAATATAATACCTTCTATAGATTATGAATTCTTACATGCTGTTTTCTCAGATTCGGTTCTTGCAAATCTTCCCCTACTCAAATTATTTCTGCAAGGACTGTAGCTGTGAGATACTAGATACCAGGTAGGTGTGCAATGCCTTACTGAAGCTCTTTCTGGTGAACCTAACACCCATTCAAGTATTTACCTTTGAAAAAGACAAGTATAATTTTCAGCTTAAGTAAACATGATTTGGCAGTAATATACAAGTTACAATAATCAAATAGTTTAGGGATAAAGCACAAAACAAATGTTATTCCCTTAGTTATATCACATACACTATGATCTCGCACCGTTCCATCATATATTTATTTGTTCCTTCAGATTTAGGACCTGACCAGTGTACCTCCATTCTCCTGCAGTATGAAGAAACAATGTGACTGTGGTCACTCGTCTGTTAGGCACTTTTGCTGGTGGAATAAGGTGGGGTACAGGGTCTGGTTATTTATGTCACTACAGTTTTGCACGATTTTTATTTGTTGTAACAGTATGCTGACAGAAAGCCATTATTTGATAGTACATATCAACGCCAATACAGTCCGGGTCAGCAACTTATGATGGCAAAAGAGCCATGACTCTTCTGAAGGAAAAGGTTCTGAAGGGCATAGTGTTAAGACGCACAAAAAAAGGCCGAGCGGCTGATCTTGCTCTTCCACCAAAGATTGTGAGTGTGCAATTACTCATGTCTTCATGTGTGTAACATGAAGGGTGAAAACACAATATTGGCATATTGCAATACCTTTTCCCCCTCATTTGCATACATTTTCAAGCAGTTAATTTTTGCATGATAGGTGACATTAAGGCGGGACTCTTTTGATAAAAATGAAATGGAATTCTATGAAGCTTTGTATACTCAAAGTGTCACCCAATTTGATGCGTAAGTTCTCTTTTCCTACTTTTGCATATGGAGTTACAGACTAGTCAGCAGATCTCTGTGGTGTAGTGACGATGCTCCTCCAAATATTCAATTTGGTCTGAGCAATGAACCCACTTTTCTAGCTATTTTGTTCCGGCATTTGGTATCAGTGTTCCATTGTTGCAAACAACTAATGTCCCAGTGACCTCTTCCCAATTTTTTATAACCCATGGCAACATCACCATTCACTAGGATTATGTTTATGTCCTAAGCAGAAGCATGTATTATAGAAAATAATTGTTCATTAATGTTTTTTTCATTTGAAGTGGAGCATGATTTGTGTGTATGTGTCTTCAGCAGATGGCATTTGTTAAGCTGTTCTTTTTCCCCACTTGTTTTTCCATGCAATACAGATTTTTACCTTTGCGCCTATTATCTTCAGATATGTAGTTGCTGGAACACTGATGAATAACTACGCTCATATCTTCGATCTTCTCACAAGGTTGAGACAGGTGAGCTATATAGCATCTTTTTATGGATGCATAAATCTTCTTAGGCTCAGAATGCCCTGTATCCATCCGCCACGTTCATATTATTATAGAATACACCTGTAAGGGAATGTAACAGTTTGCTTGTCCTGACAAAACTGTAGGCTGTTGATCATCCTTATCTTGTAGCATATTCTAAGACAGCACAGAATTCTGAAGGAATGAATGAAGAAAATGAGTCCATGGAAAGCCAATGTGGTATATGCCATAATTTGGCTGAAGATGTTGTGGTTAGTAATTTGCGCCTCCAAAAATAATCGAGAATAATCATTGTAGCCTTCATGCTGCTTATTCTTGTTTTCCACTGATCACAAGGTGGCTCAATCTTTCGCTGATTGATTTTATTTTATTTTTGGCCAAGGTTACCTCTTGTGATCATGCATTCTGCAAGGCTTGTTTGATAGACTACTCTGCAGCTTTGGGGAGTGTTACATGTCCATCCTGTTCAATACCTCTCACCGTGGACTTAACAGCACAAAATTCAGCTAGAAAACTAACTCGAAGTGTCAAGGGCCGTAAATGCTCAGGAATATTGAGCAGACTACCAAGCCTTGTGGATTTTAAGACGAGTACGAAAATTGATGCTTTGGTAAGCCATACTGCTTGCTATCGTATCTTATTGTACTTCTTTGTGCCTAATTATATTATGATGCCATGTTTTTTATGCACAGATTCAGTGAAGAAAACAAAATACAATAATATTGAGGCATAGACACATAGTGAAAGCTGGAGTTATTTGAATGTTTGTCTATATGTTCTAGACATGACCAGCAAACCTAAAATTTTTACTAAATTTGGATCAATTAGCGACATGGAGATTGCACAAGCACAAGTACACGTGATTTCACACATGTGACAGTATATCAATGAAGGGACTAGTCCCACAACATGTGTCTGTTGTATATTGATGTCTCTTGGGAGTTTAGTCTATACAGCACATTATAGCTATATACAGCCTCAAACTCACTACGAGCCTGGAAGTCTATATGTTACATCTTGGCCTAATGCCATGGAACTTTCGAGGCTTAGTCTCCCTTGGATCTACTAGCAATAAACCACAAGGTGCCTGTTTGTTGCCTCATGGCTTACCACACCAGTAAAACTCAGTTGTTCTGTAGTGTATCAATTTATGAGTATGACACCAGTGGTGGCTGTTTACTTATGCCTGATCCTTTCTCCCTGTTTTGCAGAGAGAGGAGATAAGAAACATGATTGAGCACGATGGTTCCGCCAAAGGGATTGTCTTCAGCCAGTTTACATCATTCTTGGATTTGATTCAATTTTGCTTGGAGAGGGTAAGCATCAATAGTTTGTTTGTCTCATCGTGTCCTTGTCTGTTAACAGTTCACGGTGATTTGGCAGTCCGGCATCAAGTGTGTCCAGCTGAATGGAGCAATGAACATTACTGAAAAGGGAAGAGCCATAGACACCTTCACCCAGGATCCAGACTGCAGGATCTTCCTGATGAGCCTGAAAGCTGGAGGAGTTGCTCTGAATCTGACCGTAGCATCTCATGTGAGCTTAGCCAACCTTCTTTCTTGCCAACTTACTTTTACATAGCAAGAATTTCTTCGACTTGCAGTACATGGGGGAAACACAGCTTTTTTTTTTTTTTTTTCTCCTGATAGTGGATTTGTTACCTTGCTGGAGTATAGGTGTTCCTGATGGACCCTTGGTGGAATCCAGCGGTCGAGAGCCAAGCACAGGATCGTATCCACCGAATCGGGCAGTTCAAGCCAATCAAGTTGAGTAGAGCTCGCAATACTGATTAGCCGAATCATTGGACATGATTCCACCGGTACAATACATACCTCCTTTCTTACTACCTTCCTGTTGTGGTTCGGCAGGAGCACTAGGTTTGTGATAGGGGACACGATTGAAGAGCGCATACTGCAACTGCAAGAAAAGAAGCATCTGGTGTTTGAAGGGTAACAGCTGGACCTCTGGTCTAACATTTGAGTGTTACTATTGCCATGTCAATAATGCTGATGCTGCCCTGTCCTCTCTCTGCTGCAGCACCGTGGGTGACTCGCCGGATGCCATGTCCAAGCTTACAGCGGAGGACCTCAGGTTTCTTTTCCAGATCTAGATGCTGACAGACATGAACATGAGTAGGGAGCGCAGCGTATGCTGGGACTGGAGCGCAGACTTTGGAAGTTGTAAACCCTGACGCCGCCATCAATCGCCAGGACCGTTCGTAGATCGGCTGTTGCCGTGCCTTTTGGTTTTGATACTTTTGCAGTGTAACCATTGGTAGCTGACTAGCGAGGCTTCCGCTGGAGTAGGCGAGTAGCCCGTTTTACCCGTTTGGGAAAGAGCATGGTGTCATTGGCCGGTGTGGCTCTGCAGTGTGGGCGTGCTGGTGTGGGTGGGTGATGTACTGGACGCGTTGAAAATGTTGCAGGCAGGCGGGTAGGGGAATTGTAGCAAGCGTGTGAAGCGGCGGCAGGGACCATCGTCCCCGTCTGAACTTTGCAGGGCGCACCGAACCGTTCGCTGCTCTGTTCTGTTCTGGACTTCTGGCGAGAGCTGCCGAAGCACTATAAAAAGTGGTCTGCCCCAGTTGCGTCCGGTAGGCGGCAGTAGGCCGATCTGACGTACTGTACCCGGGCCGAAACAAGTGAGGCAGCAGCAGCGATCGTCTGATCGAAGGTGGTGACGCAGACTGTGCAGTGCTTCCTGCTGACTGGTACCGTCAGAAAACGGCGTCGCTTGCTGGATCGTACTGCAGCAACGACAAGCCTTGCGTGCATAGCCCTCTTTGGCTTGACTCTTCACTCTTGGGCGCTAGCGCAGGCCAGTGTCTCGACCTCTCTAACCTCTTTGCCGGGTTTGACTCTTGAGCAGATGAACTGCCCTTCTCCTGGTAACGGCACGCAGAAAGAAAGCATGCCCCCGGGGTGGACCAACAACTTGTCGAGGTACGTAGCCATTTCATCTGACGACACGAACGTCCATTAGTGTCCAAACAAGCGCAATATATTATTGTATCCATGGGCATGGCTTGTACCACGGGCGGGCCCACCATAAAGGCCAAGCAAAGCCACTGCAGTGCAAGTGAAGCAGCAGCGACTGGTACAGTACTCCTTCGCTCGCTTGCTCGGATATTATTATGGATGATTGGATCCTCCGGCCGGCCTAATAAACCGCCGCTTGGCAGCGCTGGTTGCGTGAGGGGGAAGGGATCCAGTCATCCAGAGCTGCGGCAGGGGCGGAGGGGGCCACGCCAAAACACGGCTGTGAGGAACTGACGATTTACGGGAACCCGCGGTGTCCGGCCTCTGTTTCCCCAAGGCCCGCCACAAGCTACCGCACATGCACGTCGCGGTCGCTTCACTCTCCACACGCACGATTTTTACACACTCTGCTTTATCACGTCGAATATATAATATAAAATATTACAATCAATTTATCATCCCGGTGACAAAAGCGGTCGAGCATCACTAACTATTTGGTCAGACTGGCAAGTTGCTTGGCTACAAGGCCATGTGCAACGCTAGGCCTTATGGGCCGGTACAAACCGTTTTCTTGTCAGCGTGGAGCCCTGCATACTGGCACGCATCAAGTCGGGCGCTTACGCACATAGGCGATGCTTCAAGAACTAGTGGCGCTTGGACGGACTCTCGAGCGATCTTGAAGAGGCGGACGCACGGATCCGCTTCAACTAGAGTGCACACAAGCGCCTTCAAATTTTTTTTTCCTTTGTAGATTAAATTTTTTTAAGGTGCTTAATGATATAGTATTTTCTCCTCTCTTTCTATAAGAGCTTGTAGCATTGTCAAGCCCTAAGCGAGGATAGTGCACGAGGGCTCATCAGGCCAAATTCTTTTAGCAATGTTGCCTCCTCTTCTCACGTCTCACGCATCACCGCTTGTTTCTTTGCCACACTAACTAGGGCTGTTCAGCTGGTCCATAAGCCGACTGATCTCAAGAGACTAAAACAAGGGAACATATAATGCTGGACAAAAACTCGTAACTCGCTTGATTTGCTCGTTAGTGACTTTGTTCGAGCCTGACTCATTTTATAATGAACAAGCCTGTTTGTTTTATAGCGAGCCAACTCATTGTGTAATAAACAAGCTTATATTTTTATAATGAGCCACTAACGAACCAGCTATCCAGCCGAACAAGACCATTGATATAAGATCGTGGCCTGAGCTTAAAGACCCGCCCACAAGCGTTCTAGCCTTGAGACCGACGCTGCAATGTTTGAGGGCGACCTCACGTGAGCGCCACTTCATATCAATCTGGCCACCGCGCAGTGGCCAGTGGAATTCCTACACTCCTGGTGCCATAGATGCCTCGCCATCCATATGCCACTTCAGCTCTTCGATTTCAGTACCACGCCACTAGCCATCAGCCATTCCCCTTTCCCGACCGTGGGCCCCAGCCTACGGCCTCCATCATCCATCATCCATCCATGCAGGTAGGTGGTGGGAGCGCACTTGGATGGTGGTGCGTTGCGATCTGCTGACAAGCTATTGTGAAGCGATCACACGATTCAAGCAAGCACGTTACACGGTGGTGGCCTTGGATCGACCGAGATGCATCGGAAATTCTCGCAGTGTCGTGACAATAGTAATCTCCCATCGTCGGCGACGGCGATTAAAGCGGCGGGCAGCAGTGGGCGGCCGTCCTTTTCTGCCGAGTTTCAGTGCGTCTTGCATTCCCGAAAAGGACCGTGACGGGTCTCCTCGCCTTCTCTTTTTATCTACCTTCCGGATTCGGAAAGGAAAGGATCCGATTGCTGCAAAAACAACAGCCTAGCAGCTACCGGCCTAGTCAACCACCTGCCTGCGGGCCCACACCAAGGGTCTGCTCGATCATGCTAGTAGTGCAGTAGTGCCAGTGCACGATAGATCTCCATCATTTTGGTTTTAATCATTGAATTGAATTCATTTATTTTCACAATCTTCCTCCTCAACACTAGCGTCTAGCAGTGTGCGCCACCAGCAACTCGTGGAGATCCAACAACTCTCTGGCAGAGCCCAATGGCTTCACATCGCAAGCTTAACTGAACTGCGAAGATCCAAACGTAGCAGTCAAATAATCCAAACCGCCAGGCCGGTACAGTATCGTTCCTCGGTTCGTATGCGTACCTAGAACTAGATCCTCAAACCTCCAAATCGGCCCTCGCAGTCGCGCGCTCCACGCACAAAAGAGAAGAGAAAAAAAAAATGCGCCTGCAGCTTGCTTTGCCCACCAAAGCACTCGGACAAAAGAGAGATTATTGTGCGCCCGTGGCCGTGGCATGTCGCGAGAGTAGAGAGCACCACCGGTACACCACCCGGTGTCCATCCCGACAGGTGGCGCGTGGGGCGGGGCCACCAGAGGACAGGACACACGGCGCTGGTCATGCCCATACAGTACCTCCGCTAGCTGCTGACTGCTCTGCGCAAAAAATGAACGGAGGAGTAAAACGGTGCAACTGTGGGAATGACCCCCGGGGATGTGGAGCCAATGACTGGCCTCCGATCCGCCGGATGCACGCTGCAGGGAGTTTTTCATGTTTCACGCGCACGCGCAGGGGAGGAGTCTCGACGTCTCAGGCAGTAAAACCTGTGCGACGATAACCTGATTGACCAGTCAGCATTACATTTCAGTGGCTGGCCCAAGACGAGCCGGGGCAGTTGCAGTACGTAGTAGACTAGTAGTACTAGACCGGGACCAGATCACGAGTCCAGTCAGGGAGTGCAACACATTTCTACGGTCACAGTTATTGCTGGGACATCGTGTTTACCTACAGTATCTTCGATTTCAAAAATCAATCAAAAGCAAATGGACTGACTATCACCCTTCTTGCCCTCTTGCTTGACCGGCCCACTAAAACCACATTAGCAGTACATTACTACTTGGAAACAGAGTACAAAAACCACGCTATCGATCGAGTCAATCCCAAGCGGAATAATTGGACTGAGAGCTGTTTCCTACTTGCCGTTTTCTGTACACCAACCGAAGAAGCAAGCGTTTATGCAGCTCACCTGCTGCTGCTGCTGCTGCTGCTGCACCTAGAGCCAAAAAAACTCGAGAAGAGTGAGTGGGTCAAGAGCACGCATGACTCCAAAACAGTGCTCCTGCTTAGTTAGATTTATCACAGCCACCAATCCTACCACTTCTGCGACATTTATACTATCATTGCATCAGTTTTTTCCCCTTTCTTTGTTGACTATATTCGCACACATTTTTATAATCGGGCCTTAATTAGTTTAGAACATAAGTTTTGACAATATGTGGAGGCTACATTTAGCAAACAATACAAAATGTACTCATCTATGGTTAAACTTTTCCCATCTGGCGATTTAAATAAACACCTGCGCAAATGTATATATGCAAATGGAGGTGCACATGTTCCTGCCAAAAGCATGTCGACCCCATCCAAGCACCATATGTTTCGCACATCTTGTGCCCTTAGCTTTTGCCTCTCCTTTTTCTCTTCAAATCCTAACCATGCATCCACCTTAATGCTAAACATTGACCCCTCTCATTAATTAATTTTCCTTAAGAGTGCAGTTCCATGTGGCCACGATTGCCAATTGCCATCACCACTGTCTCGACATTAGTCTCATGTAACTTGGTGGTGGGTCCAAAATTTTTTCTGGAGCCTAGACGAACATAGCAACCAAGATCAAGTTTACACAAACACATCAACTACTGGTAGAAGCAAAAGTCGGTAACATGGGTAGTTTTAGAAATATAAAACTATTAACAAGTACATATGTGAACAAGCATACTTCAAGAATTAATATTCTAGAACTGTTAACAAGCGCCAGGGCCGTCCCGGGAAAAATCGAGTCCTTGTACGGTATAAAAAATAAGGCCTATAAACTTAAAGAAAAAAAGACTAAATACACTTATGACTGTTTCGTGACAAACCTATCCATAGATCCTTTCTGAGATTGGACTAATTTCTCTATTTGCTAGATGAAAAGACCATAACAACAAAATTTAGCTTTTGCATTTGCGTTGTGATTGCAGATGAATTAAAAAAGAATCATTAATAATACCTTGAGGGCTTTCGGCATGAGCACCTTGCGCTGTTGCCGTCAATCGTCACGGCTCACGCTCACCGCTCGGAAGCTCTTGTGGGCGGCGACCGTCAGGGCCTCAGGGTCGGCAATAGGAAGTCGAACAGGTTTGCGATCTGCTGTGTTGCGATGGGAAACAGATAGTCCGTCGATGGCCGGCTCAAACATCATTGTTTATTGGGCTTCACCGTTTATGTGAGTGCTAACTACTAGTACTAATGGGCTAAACCGCTATGTTGCTATAGGCCTCCAAATAGTTAACTATACGTAGTATATGTACGTACATAATTGGAGGCTTATACAAATCGAAGGCCGCGTGCGGTCGCTCACTTCGCACATGCGAAGGGACGGCCCTGCAAGCGCGCACAAAGGTTCTAGAATTTGTGACGAATCCATGATACACTCGGTCTTGTGGATTCATATTTTGTTCTCAACAATTGGCTAAATCTTAAAGGCTAATTGATATCTCTATCCCTACATGCGCTGCTTTTCTTTGCCTACCTGACCTATACTGATGTCTGCTTCACCGTCACTCGGGAGCTCGAGCAAATGCCTAGAGTTGCTAGGTACCGAGTTTGCTCTTGATGTAACCCGTTGTGATTTATCATTTGGCCCTATTTTGGACTTGTCCAACATACAATTGCAATACACATCACTATTCCGAGAGCACTACCAATAATTGTAAGTAGGATTGAAGTATCACAGGTGCTAAAATAGCCTTCAAAATAAGTAAATACTAACTTTCACTATGGTGTAGATATTTGATGACCATAATACTCTTAAGCTGCACACAATGCAAACTTTGACCATTAACTCTTGGTCAAAACAAAGATCATAGGGTTGGACCTGTATTTGAGGCTCTTGCGATTAGGACCAAGTTGCGCACATGTGCTAATATATATTGTCACGATGAGCTATATTGCATTACTACTCGAAACACTCTACCAGCAGAGTCACAGCCCCAAACATGACATTAATGCATTTGGTCTTACAATTATGATTTTGATTAATCAGTGGCAAGCGCATAATAAGTTTAATCCACCCTCTGTTTTGAAATTTTTTTTGTTGAATATGAAGGAAATCATACTAGAACTCTGCATAATACATATCAAAATCATATATGAAATGACTTATAACGTAAAGAAAGAAAATGGTATTCTATTCGAATCTTTTCATCTTCCTACCTTATAGTTTTAGTTGATGCAACAAAAGGTCTAGACAAAACAAAATCCATTGAACATCCGCTGGCCACCCTTAAAAGTTAAAACATTGATGAGCCGCAAGATCTAACATTTTGGGACTAGATAAAAACACATCTAAAATGCTGAAAGATCATGAACAATTGGATTGTTGCAAATTCAACAGATCCAACCCCTTGATCCTTGAGTTGGATGCATGTTTTTCTCATAGCAACCATTGAAATGGAGGTCGCCTCATCATGGCCATCATTTAAGTCATCACAATTAAAGTGTTTATAGTCAAACTTCAGTGATAATTTTAATGGTAGATTTATTTGGACTTAACCAAATCAATCTATCAAAGTGTAAATAATGCTTAACTTGAAGTGGTTGATGTGTCCTCTTTTTATTTCCACTGGTGACATCATTGGAAAAAAAGCCCCCAAGCCGACGGCACAACAACATAGAAGTTGTAGCTATTTTAGCATAAATCTTCTTTCTAGAGATTAGTAGTGTAATAAATCTTGACACAGTCTAGTTTGCTTAGAATATTTGCATAATAAAACAATAAAATTGCCGCGCCTTCTGTGCTTGGCATTGAATTGACGCTCGCTAGTCAACAAAAGATTAGAAAAACCCAATAGAAAATCCTAAGGAGGCCATGCGAAATTTCCTGGTGTAAAGCAAAGCGTGTGCCCCTAGCAGGCCATGTGGGAAAGGAGGAACTGGACCCCGGCAAAGACGGGCATGGATTTATATCTCGAATATAAAAAGGACCGGAAATTGTCGTGCTGTCGGAGAAGATCGAAAGCAGAGCGGAAAAAATAAGAGGAGAGAGAAAATATGAAAGCGACCCGGTCTGACCGCTGCGTAGACCTGGCCCATGCAACAAAAACCCGGGACACCCCTCAGATCTCCTGTCCGGACCTCTTTGGCGGCAAACGGGAGACTCAAATACAACCGCTCAAATACCCGGTCTGGCCGCTACAAGCTCGGTGTTTGTTTGAATTTGAATTTACACATAGCGAGAAAAGTGGTACTTCGTGCTAGCCTTCTATATATAGTTAATGGCGTGCTGTGCAGATTTTACATTTGATTATTCATAAACACTTTTGGACTAGGAAAAATATTTTTTTACCAAGACAATGCCTTGATGTCAAAGTGCAGTGTAAGTTTGTCAAATATTTTTTTTGCATGTTAAAAATGTGAGTGGTTTGTCTGGGAAGCTTCAAACCTGTAAATCCTCTATCTATGTTATCATCTTATTACCTGAACAGAAGAGAAGTCTGGCTAAGCATTTATGAGTATATATATCCATTGTGTAACTAGTGTATTTATAAACTTTTATAAAAAACTTTTGCTCTTTAAGATGATTATTAGTACTCCATCGACCAAACTCTGGCAGAAGTTATGCGCTAATTCAATTCTGTTGTACCAGCAGTAGTCGGCAATAATTTCACTCTTCCATGGACCAAGCTCATCGTCCTCCCGGAGGAGAGAGAAAAGGTAGACTAATAGCCGTAGTGGTTGGTGCAGGTCGCTAGGAGAGAGAGTGAAGAGATAGGGATAGGAAGAGAGAGAGAATGAGGAGTGTGTGGAAGCTAGGCAAGAGAGAGAGAGGGAGATGGCAACGCAGAGACGCAAGCGGCGATAGAATTGCTAAACAAACAAAAGCAGCCGTAAGGAAGAGAGAAAAAAAGGGAAAGGCGAGCAAGAAAGAGAGAGAAGGCAGGCAGGCGAACCAAACCCCAAGGAGGGGAAGCCCAGACGCGGACGGCAGCAGGCAGGCAGGCACAGCCATGCCGCGGTCGCCGTCGCCGTCGCCGTCGCCGTCGCCGTCGCCGGAGAGGCACCACCAGCCCGCGCGCCGGAGGGCCCCGTCCCAGATGCAGCTCCACCACCACAACCACCGCGGCGGCGGCGGACGGTCGCCGACGCCGCCGCCCCGCCGCTCGCTGCGCCCGCGCCGCCCCGCCGCGCCATCCTCCCGCCCGCTCGTCGACGACTTCTTCCCTTTCCCTTCCTCGCCGTCGTCCTCGCCCTCCCGCCTCCGCCAGCGGGGGCCGTCGCCGGAGCCGTCCAGCTCCGACTCCGGCGCCGACGGTGGCGCCGCAGGCTCCTCGGCCTCCGACCGGCGCCGGCGGAAGCTCAAGCTCGTAGTCAAGCTCTCCCAGCTACCCCCGGACCAGCACCACCGCCGGGTCCCACCTCCCCCACCCTACTCTGACGGCTCCGACGGGGCCGAGGACCTGGCCGGGGACGGGAGCGGCGACGAGGAGCAGGTCAAACCGCCCAAGAAGCGCCGGATCGAGCCGCGCGCCGACAGATCTCGCCATCGCGAGGTGGGTCATGCCGCCGGATAAGGCGCCAGCCTTGACTTTGCTTCGCCGCGCAGCTGCTCGCTAACGCTAGATCTGCGCTTCTTGCAGGTAGGTGGTGGTGGGAGGAGCGACCCCGCCAGCGCGCCGCGGACGAAGCGGCCTTCGGTGCCAGGTCCGATTTGCTTTCTGTGTTTGACCGGCCTCTGCTTGTTCGATGTTTGATTTTTGAGCGCCTTTTTGTGTGAAAATTTTGATTTATTTTTTTTCCCGCGTGGTGGATTTAGGGACCGCGAGGACGACGCCGCTGCCGGACCGGAAGGCGCTGGAGATGATTCTCGAGAAGCTTCAAAAGTGCGTGTTTCATATCTTCGTCGCAAACGCAAGATGGGATTTGTTGCGTCAAAGTTTTAATGAGCTCGATTTCTCCCTCTTTTACCACTGTTCTATTCCGCAGGAAGGATACGTACGGAGTGTTTGCGGAGCCAGTGGATCCAGAAGAGGTAAGAGGATCCCATGCTCATTTGCCATGATTCCTGGAGTTGCCAATTCGTTTGGTACGGAGCTGTTGAGTGTTGAGTATTGATATCGTCGTTTTTGGTTGACACAGCTGCCTGATTACCACGATGTGATTGAGCACCCAATGGACTTCGGCACCGTCAGGAAGAAGCTTGCCAGGAATGCATATCGCTCGTTCGAGCAATTTGAGGTCAGATTGCTAGCCCTTTTGGTCGTATGTTTGGGCAGCGGTTTTGTTGGCCGTTGAAGCGTTACTTTTCGGTTCATTTTACTTTTGTCGTGAGCGAATTTGATGTGTAACGGTCTCGCAAAGCAGCAACCTGTGATATGTTAGCGAATTTGCTAGGCTTTCTGCTTTGTCTGTTTGTACTAAATTTGTGCTGCCTCATGCAAATAGTCGTTAACCACTGTTATTCTGCCCTGCAAAAGTTGCCTTTTCCAAAATAGGCTTACATTCACCGCATGTAACAAAATACTAGTGATTTCTAGTCATAGAATCACCATTGGTCGGCATGTGAACGAATCCAGGCTATGGGATATAGCGGTTCCATTGGGCTTGACACTTGAGTCGCTAACCATGTCTCATCTGGTTTTGTTGAAAGAGCTAGGATGCTATACCTTTCTTAAGTCCTAGTAAAGAATATACTGAAACTGAAACTTCTCGATAATAGCTCAAAGAAGTTTGTTGACATTGAGTAATATTGAGATAACAGTCTCATGGAGGATTTAGACTGGGCCAAGTTGAACTGATCAATGAGATTCCAAGATGTACTTTGTTACTCAAGTCACAAAAGGAGTCATTTTGGATTCTGTGCAGTCAGCTTGTTAAAACTTTGACCATGACTATACCATCAATATAGACTCTAGAATATTCCTACAAATATTACAACTTTGTGTTCGAGTAAGTTTCATTCTGGTTATCCAACCTTGTCCACTGATGGCTAGTCTCGTACTGTGGTTATGATCTATAAACCATCACAGAATGGTTACTTATAGGGTTGTAAATGGTATAGATATTTCTTGTTTGACTGTTCGACCGAAGGGATTCACATACTAAATGGATAATCTGTATCTGAATCTGGTCATTTAATCTGTGCCATATCCAAATACTCAAAATCGGATGTATATATATGTTGATATCCATTTATATGTTGATATCCATTTATATCTTATCTGACACTACCCGCACCCAAATCTGAATCCGAGGGGGAAAAACAACTATCTGTAATCATATATGTAGATATCTGTCCATATCGGATCTGTTTACACCCCTAGTTACTAATTATCGAACTAGTGTGACCAAGCTTGATTATTGAAACAAAAAAATTGAAGTGGATGCGAATGGCTGAATGAGCATGGAAAACATAACTGAATGAATCTGACCTGACATTCTGTTTACATATTTGTCTTGAATAGGCAAAACTTGTGCCAATTTATTTTTTGTCTTCTTTTGGGAAATGAAAAGTGCTTCAAATGATGATCACTGGTGCATCTTATTGATCGTTTTCTGTGAAATGATTTTCTTTTTAAATTGCAGGATGATGTGTTCTTAATTTGCAGCAACGCGATGCAGTACAATGCACCTGATACAATTTACTTCAGACAGGTATACAGTCCCTAAAAACGTCATGCGCTTACAATACCATGATTTGATTATTGGTGTTGAACATTTTGTGCTATTCTTGGGAATGTAGGCTCATTCCATACAGGAGCTGGCAAGAAAGAAGTTTCAGGAACTGAGGGATGAGGGCATACCTACAGAAAACCCTATAAAGATTGAACAGAAGATTAGACAAAATTTCTGCAGTGGAGATATGGTTAAGAAACCTGTTTTGAGGTATCAAGATGATGATCTAGACTTCTTGTCCTGCAAAGAGCAAGTTAAGAGACCCAATTCAAATAATGTAGATGATGACATGAGCTTCAAAAATCATGTTACGAAAACAATGTCCAAGAATTCACAGGATCAAAGTTGCTTATTACAGAAAGAGCGAATTAAGAAACCCATTCCCAGAAATTCAGAGGTCAATTTAAGTTCATTCCGCAAAGAGCGGCCTAAGAAACTGATCTCCAAACATTCGGAGGAAGACCTGAACTCCCCATATCGCAAAGAGCAAGTTCGGAAACTTATTTCAAGAAATTCAGAAAATGATGAAAGCTCCCCTTCCCACAAACATCAAGTCAAGAAGTCCACTCTGCAGAGTTCAAAGGACGACTTCTCATCCCAGAAAAAACACATTAAGAAGCCAATTGGGAAAAATGGAGAAGAATCAGTTTTTTCATCCTGCAAAAAGCCAATTGAGGATCCTATTTGCACAAATGTTGAAGATGCAGGCTTCTCATCTACGAAAAGGCTTTCTGAAAAGACCATGAGTATAAACAGAGAAGAGGACCTTGACCATTGTCACCAGGAGTCATCTAAGGAACCTAGATGCAGAGTTGAGCAAGATGATCATGGTAACTCATGTGATGAAGAGGCTGTTAAAAAGCCAGTTTGTATGGATAGCCATGATGCCCAAGGTTCAGATATCTCTGCTGCAACTATTGCTTCTGTGGGAGATGGCTCTAATGGTTTAAGCATGTCAGAGCCTTATGCTACCGAACCTACTGGTTGTACTCCTGCCAATGGGGTTATAGACAAAGATATCAGTTCTCCACTAGATGAAATAAGACCTGAGAAGACTGACGATATGTCAGGTACTGTATTCTTTTTTTCCTGGCCATTTTCCTCACCCTGTCTACTAATGATCTGTTAGTTTTAAGACCTAATCGTTATACTTTTGTGCATTGGTGGTCACTTATAGCAATTTTAGACTGGAATTTGCTTTACACGTATGTCATAGGAGTGGATCAATTAGCAAAGCCATAAATATACAAAATTAGATGTCCAGAAGGGGTTATGGTTTTATTTAACATATACACTTGTACTACACATTTGATGTTCATTTATTCAGGTCCATTTTAGGTTGTTCCTTAGGTGCATAATTATTATTATTAAGAAAACTGAATTGTTGTATTAATAGAGCTGTATATGGTAGGATGATGTCTGACATATAACCAAGGCTCACTTTAATAAGACGTGTTTTAATTTGAAAACATCAGACTTTGCAAGTTTTGACCAAAAGTCAGTCCAATATGTGCATTGCATTGCATGTTTTAGTGCACAAGAGCTGTATCAATAGATTGGTATTTCCACTTCAAATACGATGCTTATTTTGTAGCAATTGGCTATATATTGTAAGATAACTTACGATAACAGATATTTTCGAAGGCTTTTTGTTCTAAACACACTAAAGTAATGCACAGAATGATTTGTCTAAAGGGGAAACTCAGTCATTTGTTATGATTACTGCTGTGCAACCAAATGTTTTGAAAAGGAAATTCAGTTTCACTTTGTCGAATTCTAATTATTTTTTTAATTTACCACGTTTTTTCAGCCAAGCCTAGCTACAAGCCATTTGTGGTAGATGAGACTAGACGGAAAACTTATGATGCATCTGAAGAACAGCCTCCAATGGAATCTGATCCAGTTTTTGATGTTTTCTCTGCGGAACCAAAAGAGCTCGTGAATGTGGGTTAATACATCTATGATTAAATCAAATACCGACTTATCTGTAGTTATTGGTCCTGGTTTTCTTATTTAGATTAGCTCACTGACTGAATTTGCGTTGCAGGTTGGGCTTGATGCTGAACACTCATATGCATATGCAAGGAGTCTGGCTCGTTTTGCTGGTTCGCTTGGTTCTCAAGGTTGGAGAATTGCTTCTGACCGCATTCGGCAAGCATTACCTGCTGATGTAAAGTATGGCCGTGGTTGGGTTGGAGAGTATGAGCCACCATTACCATCTATTCTTGTTGTGAATGATCAACATAGATACCCGAAGAGCTCTGAGACAAATAGACGAAGGAATGCTCCTCTGCCTAGGGATAATGAAAGGATCAGACCAACGGAAACGAACAATCCAAAGGATATGAGACGGATAACCACATGCAATAATATAGTTGGAGTGCCTGGACCGCTAGAGAGTCCAGAATTTAAGCCAAGATTATTTGGTGTTACTACTGAGCCTCAACACAGGAGCACAGACGCATCATCACTGCATGAGAACCACAGAGTGTCTGGTAATGTTGCAAAGACCAAAAGAACAACCAATGATCAAATGAGAAAAGGAAATTCATCTTCCAGTGCTCGACCTCTTGAGATGCAGCTGCAGAAAGGACGTGCTTCTGGTGCACTTGATATCCCTGCCTCAAACAAAATGGCTGGCCAGCCTAGACTGTTTTTACAACCACCAGAATCAACTAGACCTCATCAAATGAGAAAAATTGACTCGTCAAAAAGCAAAATTCCAATTGAAATACCACCGCTGCAAGTTGAGTGTGCAAAAGGTGGTGCTTCTGGTGTGCATGATACTCCTTCCTCAAATGGGCAGCCTAAACACTTCTTCCAGTCACAAGCGGTGGCTTCCTCTGGTGTGCATGATATGCATTCTTCTAATGGGCAGCCTAAGCACTACTTCCAGTCACAAGCAGCAGCTTCCTCTGGTATGCATGCTATGCCTTCCCCTAATGGGAACCCTAAACACTACTTCAAGTCACAGGCAGCAGCTTCCTCTGGTGTGCATGATATGCCTTCCTCCAATGGGCAGCCTAAACAATTTTTCCAGTCACAAGCAGTAGCTTCTTCTGGCATGCATGATATGCCTTCCTCCAATGGGCAGCCTAAACAATTTTTGCAGTTACAAGCAGTAGCTTCTTCTGGTGTGCATGATATGCCCTCAAACGGGCAATCTAAACCCTTGTTCCAGTCTCAAGAAGCAGCCGTACTACAGCCCAAAAATGAAGCAACATGGGTGTACCATGGACGACCTGGTGATGGAAAGGTTGGAACATCAAACAAAAGCAGACCATCGACCAATACTGGGTTCATCAATAAAAATCAATCAGTAAATGCTGCAACTTTTGCCATGAATTTGAATGGACAAAAGATTGTTAATGACCATACCAAATCAGCAGGCACAACCGCAATGCCTGCACAGGCAAATATACCAAACAGAGGTCTTGATGCTCCTCGGAACATGTTCTCAGTATTTCCAGCTGCTGTTAGGGAGAACCAGGGCATCCCATCAGCTCCAGTAGCTCAATCTTGGATCTCATTCGGTGCTACTACAGAGAACAAACCAACCATTGTCAGCCCAACTTTCCTTGACAATAATTGTGGCTGGAAAATGCCATTTGCTAACGTTCAACCTTCTGATGATACCAAAATAAGTGCTGTTCCTCAGTTCTTTAGGCATCCTGTTCAGGTAGTTAGAGAGAACTCGGTTCAGAACAAGGGTTTGGTAATATTTCCCCAGTTGGTGCAGCCAGATTTCGTGAGATCACAAGGGCAACCACAATGGCAGGGGCTGGTTCCCCACATGCAACAGAAGCCAGGCAAGGATGTACTCCGCCCGGACTTGAACATTGGGTTCCCATCTCCTGGTTCACCACCCGCTCGACAATCGTCTGGCATCAATTTGGAAGCACAGCAGCCGGACCTCGCATTGCAGTTATGAGCTGGGAATAGACAATGAATACTTTCTACTACCAGGATTTACGCTATAATCATAAAGGCATGAGGAGCTCAGGTGCGAAACAAGGCAAGAACAGCATTGGGACATCCGTATAGGATTGGTGATGAGTGATTGGGAGGCTTTACATGCCATATGGCATCATCGCAACCCATCAACTCATCCGGTAGCTGTACAAAGAGATCAGAAAATGGATGGATGAACACTGCTTGGAATGAGATCATGTCTACAGAATCCAGCATTTGGAGAAATGCTTTGGTGGCAAACATGTAGGTAGCATACTAGCATGCCCATGATCTACTTGGGGCGCCTCTGACCACAATAGCTTTCTTCGGTGGAAATTTTGGCACCAGAATTAGGAGATAAATCGTTCATTTGGTAGTGTAGATCTCGTGGTCACCCCTATGTAATGCCCATATAAAAATGTATGTTGGTTGTAAATGGTTCTGCGTTGAATAGATTGTTAGAGTAGGGCAGTGTCCAGTGGCCTTTACCTCTCGTCTGAATGAAATTGCTTATTTTGTTCATGATGTATGTAGCAGAAATCAGGAACTGAGGTCTATGATCCATTCAGTTCAAATGGCAAGCGGAATCTAAAAAGGTGGCCAATTCCTTCTTGGATACAATGATTCAGTTTGTTCTAACATTGGATTCTAGCTTTAAGCAGGGATGTCATACTAATGAGCAATGCCATTTCTCCTTGAAAGCATAACTTTGCTGATAAACTCACTGGACATAAGTTTGCTTGGAATGTATATTTTCCTCTAAACTGCAGACATTGGAGTGCAGGTTTAACGCTGGGGTTTGCTGCTTACATCTTCATCCCAAAAATAGTGTTCTTCAAATTCATAGCTACAATGACTCTTTGGGAAGGAGGTAACTAGAATGACCCTTATAGGAAGGAGGGTGTATATATTGCTAATGTGAGTCTTTGTACCTACCGCCTCCTTGGCCCAAGCAAGGTCAAGTAGGATTGGACTCCTTTTTGAATCCTAAAGCACAAAATTATATATTTCGTTCATCCTAAAATAATGATCAAAGCCACCTAGAATTATATTCTTTTTTGGGACTAAAGCCAGTAGAAACAGATCGTGCTATACAAGTACATTGAAGTAATATTGTAGAACCGAGACTAAATTATATTACCAAACACACTTTACTTGCAAAGCGGCAATAGACAAAGGTCAGGTGTTCATGCATACAATAGAAAACCGAAGCCCTGTGCACAACAGCAGAAGGATTTTACACCACAAGCATATTAAGTGAACTAGGCTCGTCAGCTGCGGTTGCCTACAGATAACAAGCGGGTAATCAGAAACAACCAGCAGCATACTATCCAAACCTCATTCCCTGCAGGACCTGGGGGCCACGTTAGGTGTAGCCTCCCCAAGGGAAATGGAGGATAGCTTCTGGGTCAGCAGATCAACTAATGAACTCGCATTGACATTAGCCTGTATATTCTGATCCAAAGCTGGAATGTTCTCCTTCGAAGAGTCTGCACCCACCACTGTCTCACTCTTGCGCGTGCACGCTTCAGGTTCAGCGACAAGTTGTGGTTGCAGCAGTCCTGTGGTGTTTTTGTCAAAGGATCTGTCCTGAAAGCATACACAGAGATAGTTAGAAGCACATCAATATAGGACATTTCCACTGACACTTCGATGGTAAAGAATATACTCCAACAAAATGAAATGCACGTACTTTGGGTTTCTCCACAACTGGACGAGCCAGGTGTCTGCACACTTGAGGTGTGTCTACTTCCATCGGCACAACATCTCCTCCTAGTGGCACAGCTTCCAGAGGCACCTTTGCTGTGTTACTTTGGCAAGCACTAACCTCCTCATGAGGTGCTGCTATAGGTTGTAATACTTGCTGACCAATGGTTGGATGAGAGTTTGGTGTGGCGGCTAGAAAGTTATGGATCTCTGTGGATTGCGGTTGCGCCTGTACATGCACAGCAAGATAGTTAGAATCACACTGATATAGGACATTTTGCAAGTGAAACTGCACTTTCACATCATGCACATACAGCTTCAGGTCTGGTCACAACTGGATCAGTCAGGTTTGTGCAAGCTTGTTCCACCTTAAGAGACAGCAGCTTCACCACCTTACTTTTGGGAGCACAGCTTTTCTCAGGAGGTGCTGCTGTCAACTTTGGTTCCTGTTGGCCATAGGTAACTGGTGCGGCATTCACATTCATGTTCTGAGATTTTGGTGTGCCAGGTAGACACGAAATCTTTGAAGGTTGCGGTTGTTCCTGTGCACCAATGTTTTGGTCAGTGTATTTCTCCTGAGACATACAGAGCAAGATAGTTAGAATCACACTGACATAGGACATTTTGCAAGGCAAACAACATTTTAAAAAATTTGCACATACAGCTTCAGGTCTGGCTACAACTGGATCAGTCAGCTTTGTGCAAGCTGGTTCGGCCACCTTAAAAGGCTCTACTTCCACCATAAGAGGCAGCGGCCTCACCACCTTACTTTTGGAAGCACAACTTTTCTCATGAGGTGCTGCTTCCAACTTAGATTCCTGTTGGCCATAGGTAGCTGATGCGGCATTCACATTCATGTTCTGAGTTTTTGGTGTGCCAGGTAGACAGGGGATCTTTGAAGGCTGCGGTTGTACCTGTTGACCAATGTTTTGGTCAATGTGCTTCTCCTGAGACAAACACAATGAGATTGTTAGAGGTACAATAATAAATGAAATCACCACTATTGCAAGTTAAGGAACATAAAAAAATTGCACATACAGCATCAAAATAACCAATCTTTGGTGTGGGCCTCCGAAGCCCCGATGGCTTAAAGCCTTTTCCCTGGTTGATTATTTCTGCAGTAGTTTTTAAATTATCTCCAGCTGCTGTTCCAGAAGAATGTCCCTCTGTGGCAATAGGAGGCCTAGGTTTTGGAGATGGAGGGCAGTCATTGCTCTTTCTAAGGGAGGGGGACAGTGCATTCAAACTCTCAGATGTATGGCTCATCCTTCCTAAGGTGGAAACGGTTGAAGCCCCAGATATGACAGAGCTCATGCTGTCCATAGAGCTGCTAGGTGAAATGCTTGGTGATGCACGGTCAGCATGGCCCTTAGCTGGGATCTTGTTCCCTGATGATATTGAAGGAATAGTTTTGCTGATTTCAGTTTTTGATGACGGATGAACAGGGACCCTCTGGGCAGTCCTATTCTTGCTGCTTAGGGTTCCTGATCTGTTTTTTGTTTCTGGCTTAGTGTCCATCGACACACCATGGGAAGAAGTTGCTGATGTGAAGGGGCCAGATTTTGAGATTGAAGAAGACTTTGTACCCCCGCCAGATCTCAGGCCAGCTGAAGTACTGGCAGTTTTACCAGCTGCCTGTCTGTTGACAGCACCCCCTGAAAGAAAAAAGGTACATATTAGGCTAAGTTTATGTTATATTAATAACATGAGTGAACAAAAATGCATGCCAATTTACACACCAGTGCTGCTTCTTTTGTCTGAAACTCCAGACGTGACAGCTATGTTAGTTGATGATCTCATCATAGCAACCCTTGGCAGAGCCCTAGGAGGTTTTGAGGATATCTTTGCTTCTGCAGCTCCTGGCAAATTCTACTCAAGCAAAAGGTGTAATATGAAACTCGCATCAGAATATCACTCAAGATAGAATTTTTTAATTAAAACATGCAAAAAGGAAATAAGTCTCTGAAAAGACAATGACTATTGTTATTAGAAATTCAGTTGTGGTAAGCTCTATGATTAAAAATATAGTGACAAAATAGTAAACCTTGTGAACAAGAGCAACAGACCATCCTAGTCATTTATATTATTTCCATGTGAAGGTACATAATCAGACTTGGTGAGCAAGATCAAGAGGAAAATACTAGTGACTGGGATTTTGATTTGATGTTCAGATACGTAATTCAAACATTAATTTAGAAAGGGGGATACATTACATCTTAGACAAGACAGCCTGAAGCCTAGCTGGCTTTACTTAAGAATTTCAGTCAATTGCAAAGTCAAAAGATATAGTTTATCACCTACGAACATTTTCGTAACACAATAAACTCTAAACAAGCATCAAATTATGGGTGAATGGTTAGAAGACTACAACAGCCATGATTACTAAGGCATTACAGACAGGGGACATACAACTCTTGCGGCCACAGGCTCTTTTGTGGTGACTTGGGGCCTTTGTCTGCCACCAGCTCCTTGGCTTGTTGAAACAGGGGCCCTTATCTGAAGATTAGGTAATGTAATCAGCGATCATAAACGACTGCAGAAATTTGAGATTGAACAAATGATCAAGTGGGTTAGCATACCTTTGGCTGGGGCATCCGATCAACAGCTCTTCTAGCTGAAAGCAACAATTTGTTTGTCAGTTACCAACAGCAGGCAAAGGTCAGTAGAGTTTAAGTTTCCGATGCTAAAGTAGCACATTGAATTGGCGCAGGCCTGATACCTGCAACACGAGGTACATTTGCCGTAGCCTTTGGTGGGTTTGAGCCAGCAACGGGCCGACCTGGAACTTTATCAGGTTTGCCAATCGATCTCTGGATTGAAGCACGGACATTGTCAAATAGTTCAGTCTCAAGGCTCTCCATAGCCCAGGATTCACTTTCCAGAGTTGAGGTTGTGGATTCCCCCGATCTCCTCATTTCCTCCACGATTCCAGGCAACCTGGAACCCTGGGTCTTACGGAAGGTGCTGTTTACAATGGCCAATTCCTCAGTGTCAAGAACACCTGCAAAGACCAGGAAAGATGAAGAGTTTCTATCAATCTGCATCATCAAGGTTTACCAGAGCAAGCGACTACTGCTGCCCAGTTACTGCGTTGGTGTTGGCCTGTACTAGCACAGTGCTGGTAGCTGCTGCTGCCACTAATGGCACATTTCTCTGCTGCAGCAACACAAATCATATACATGTTGTATACAAATATTTCAGCAACAAATCATACATGTGCATAAACAAAAAAAAAATATTGAACATAATATCCTCTCCCAATCAGCCTCTTCTAGTTAGCAAACCATTAGCAATACTATCACGAAAGGCATTCATATTTTGATCCTCATCTCCAAAATTGGTTTGCTCAGCTAGTCAGCTGGAAATTTGACAAAAACTGCAGGCTATAAGATGACAGAAGAACACATGACCACTTGTTCAAACCATTATTCTGAAAGAGTGAACTAATAACAGCTAATGGATCAATCTAAATGAATAGAATAAACCAATGGAAAAAAAAGTCTAAGAAAGCCATCACACAGTTGGATTTGTGGTCACACGAGGATGGACCGAGTGCGGAATGATGATATTCGTGATCGCCTAGGGGTAGCACCTATCGAAGAGAAGCTTGTCCAGCATCGGTTGAGGTGGTTTGGCCATGTCCAAAGGAGACCTCCAGAGGCACCAGTGCATTATGGAGTTCTAAATCAAGACAATAATGTGAGGAGAGGCAGAGGAAGGCCAAAGTTGACATGGGAGGAGGCAATAAAAAGAGATTTGAAAGAATGGGATATACCTAGAGATCTGTGTCTAAATAGGAGTGCTTGGAAATTGGCTATCGACGTGCCTGAACCGTGACCGAGGGTGGTTTGTTTGGTCTCAAATCTAGCCTACCCCAACTTGCTTGGGACTGACAGGCTTGGTTGTTGTTGTTGTTGTTGTTGTAAAGCCATCACACAGTTATGTAGTATGCAGCTTGCCAATAACTGAATGTACATAACATGACTCACACAGACTTTTGGTTTGTCAAGACTCCATGTGGATGGTGTGAGGCTGTGAGTTGCTTCTATTTATCAAGGCACGTAACATGACGGATAAAACCCAGAAAAAAGGTTGCCGTGCCAGGGTAGTGCAGTGCTGCATCTGATTGCTAAGGATGACTACACAGAAAAGCATACAGTCATGACAAAAATGCAAAAATGCATTCCAGGTAATAAGGAATAGCGAACAATTCTCTCATACTATCTCAAATAATGCAGTCATAACCCATGTAAGAACTTGTGCCACTTTTAGCTTCAGGAACAAAAAAGCAAAAATGTCGATAGACTTTGCCACGCCCAGGTTGTTAAACTAGAAAAACCGTGCGGCTTTGCCACGCCTAAGCCCAACATGTCGATAGGCCATATGTGGAGAGGGGCAGGTGCTATATGTCATTGTGTTCATCAACTTGCTACAAAATACAAATCATGTTATAAGGCAAGGAGATGAAGTTCAAATTGTGCCTCACCACTGCAATTGCATGTCATTTAGCATTCAATTGAATTGAATTATTGATGTGTCCCCTTAATAGAAATAGCAACTTTAAATAAAACAATTGACAGAGATTAGACATGTGCACACACGTCAGCAATAGGTGACGGAATCAACTGGAGCAAAAGATGACGAAAGCAAGCAATGCACTCCACAATAACATTCTGTGTTTCAATTGTCCCCAAAAATCAATCGGAGATCATAAGGTATGCTAGTCAATAAGATACTTAACTGCATTAAGCATAGATAGAAATAGCATAGTACTTTATACAAGCTACCTCTTTTTTGATAGAAGTATAATTTACTGATTAATTTAGAAATTATTCGTATGATAGGAGTAGTACCACTGTTGAATACTCCCTATGTCCCATATTGAATGTCATTTCAGCTTTTAACCGGTACAGCCAGGAATCGTTGAATGATGAGCATAGGTGTGTCCAGGTTCCTTCCATGAACAGTGAACATAGACATTCACTCCACTGCCCAGAACGTCAAGAGTTCTGGGACAGAGGGAGTACTTCACAATTTCACATATGGTAGCTATATATTTTACTATTGATTAGAAACTAATCAAAATACCCTGAAATATGATGGACTAGAGCTAATTTGGGCTCATTTGTAGCTGGCTAGTGATTAGCTGTGGTAACGAGAAGCGACAATTTCACAGAATACATAGAATTTAGACCACGATTCATGGATGAAGACCAGGAAAAAGGAAAAGCGAACCAAACCTTCACTGGTGAAAAAGGCGCTGTCCCAAGCCAAGCTCTTGCGGAGGTTTACCCCCTTCTTGGCCTTGCGCTGCTCCGGGGACTCCGTCCGCTCGGGGGGCGCCTGCACCTCCATCCCACCGTCCGGATCCGCAGTCCGGCCCGCCGCAGACGGAGAACCAACGGAGGAGGTCGCCTCGGCGCCCACCAGAGACCCTAAACGAAAATCGCCTCCCGTCAGATCCACGAATCGCAATCGAAACAGATTCATCCAGAGGAAATCCTACTGCAATGGGTGGCCGGAACACCTCACCTGCGTGGGCCGGATCGGGACGCGGCTGGGCCGGTGACGGTGAGGCGAGGTCGTAGAGGAGATCGTCCTCGGCGGAGACGTCGATGAGGGAGAGCGCCTCCATCTCCGCTGCGGGGAGGCCGGCGGTCGGTCAGACTCGCAGGAGACCGGTGGTGGAGGGAACCCTAGATCGCCCGCCGGTGAGGGGATCGAAGAGGAGGGATGGTGAGACGAGCTGGGGAGAGAGACGTTGGAGATGGGCGGCGAGGGTTGGGCGGAATTGGGTATAAAAAATGCTGGGGGGTATGGTTGCGGCGGCCGCTGCGATGCGGGCGACACGTGCTGCT
The DNA here is from genome assembly GCA_023333625.1 of Bothriochloa decipiens. Taxonomy (NCBI): domain Eukaryota; kingdom Viridiplantae; phylum Streptophyta; class Magnoliopsida; order Poales; family Poaceae; genus Bothriochloa; species Bothriochloa decipiens. The sequence goes on along the minus strand of CM041631.1, from coordinate 12,676,990 downwards.
GTTGCGGCAGAGACTGACCGGTGGGCCAGGAAGCGGGCTGGCCAGAGGGGTTTTGTTGACTACGGTTATTATCGCCTTCCTTTCCTTTTGGAGAGGGGAGAATGATGGTTTGAATTTTGGAGAGTTTGGGCTGTATATTTTTGTTGGGCCGTTTTTAGGGTTGGATACTAAATTTGTGGCCCAACTATGGGCTTTGCGTTTCAACGGCCTGGTTATTATTATTATTATCATTATCATTGTTGTTGTTGTTAATTTTTTTTTTTTTTGTGTGGATGCGTTTCATTCAGTAAACCATACAATGCCTTTCTTTTAGAAGACATGGGTTCTGAGCGATCCCATATGGAATCATATCCGACAGGTTGCAATCAATCAAATGTCGTTGATACTAATACCGTAACAACAAGATGAATCATTACCATAATAGCCCGGTCCATCCGTACTTGTGTTGTGGCAGACAAGCACGCACGCACGCACGGTAACGTCCCCCTCCACCAAAATGATTTTGCCCTTCAAAAGAGCGGTCACACACAAACACAGGTATGCATGTCGCATGCGAAACGACACGACGTCTCCAGCCGGCGCAGGCGCGCTGCCATGATGCACACACACACATAGGCCTGGCCTGCATAAGAAAAGGATCCATCCATCACACGCGCCCAGCTCCATTACACATCGTTCACTTACACATCTTGCTTTGCTTTCCAGGATGAGATACACGCATACATTTTGATCAAGCACGTGCTTGCTACTTTCGCCTTTCGTATACAGCACATGGAAATCGGTCCCAAGCAACACTCTTTTATTTTTCTTGCTACTATAGCCGGGATGCCACTCTGAGCGGAAATAGCAACCATCTCCTCTTCAAGGTGCAGCAGCTCAGATTGTTGTGGAGTACGGATAGCAGCGAGGGAGAATCGCAAAAAAAAAAAAAAAAAAAAAAGGTAGCAGCAAGGGACACGCAGGAAACTAGCAATTTCCTCTAAACACATATACCCTTGGGTTAATAACCTGATAGAAGAAAGCAAACACTACCAGTATGTGCTTAGGCTTAGCATGTTCACTTGAAAAAATGTTTGCATGTTCACTTGAAAAAATGTTTGCATGTTCATATCTTGACCGAAAGTATCGAATGATTATCTCTCCTTTGGACGCCATGGATAAGTCTCTTTTCCTTCTTGGCAAGGAATAGCCACGACTGGATGTTTGAGTACTGACTATGTTTCAGAAGATGGATGTCTGTAAATCGTATCATCCCACGATTGTGCTACTAGTGGCTAGCATGCAGATGACACAACACTAATGACTAACATGTAGATACTTCAAGGAATTTTAGGCATTTTGTGCACGGACATCTGCCATCGATACTTCGAAATCGACGTAGAAAATGTAATTGAACTGCCTGCAACTAAGAGGCTGAATTGATGAGACCGGGAGATGTCATCGATGTATCTATAGAAATTTCACAAGAATTGTATAGAAATTTCATAAAATTAGTTCATTACCACAGGAAAGATTCGCGAAATATGAAATTTTCCTATGTTCCAAATGGGACGAAATGTTTTCTTATGATGTTTTTTAAGAGAAGCGAAGAAGCCAATAGAGTTTTTTTTCATGTTTGGATGGATAGTACTCTCTCCGTTCTAAATTGTAAGTCGCTTTGACTTTTCTGGTACATGTATTATTATGTCTAGATACATAGTCAAAGGGACTTATAATTTAGAACGGAGAGAGTAGTATATATAGAGAACTCAAAATATAACTTTTTCTACGTTCTAAAGGGGATAGAAATATCGCTATGTCTAGATACATAGTCAAAATGACTTATAATTTAGAACGGAGGGAATAGTATATATAGATAACTCAAAATATAACTTTTCCTATGTTCCAAAGGGGACAGAAATGTCGCTCTTTGTCGCTACAGATTATACATGCATATACCGGTAAACCCAGAATTTTGCAGGCTATGCCTGGCTCCGTGGCGGCCATGTGGCAATCTAGCTCCAGTTAACACGTTTTGGCGAACTCTAGCATGGAGTTCTTTGGTTTTTCGTTTGATAATGAGTTGATTCATCACCGTTTTATTTCTCAGAAGCTAATAATTACGACTAGCATGAAGAATGGGTCATTCCACTAAATTTAAGGAATAGACCCAAGATACATCACTGCATCGGGTTGATTGTCAAAACCAAGCACTTTATTTGTATGGCCATCCAATCTTATTGGTAGGCTAGCCCTAATCGGCCGCCCACCCTCTGCTTCAGTTTGCCCTCCCCCATGCTAACTTTGTTTTTTACCCCTATTTTCCTCTAGTTTTCTCTTTACGCCTATTTTTTCAAAAAAAAAAATACACGGTACTACGTAGACGGACACACACTGGCTCTTTCTGCTGTTTTAATTCTCACGATCAACGATACATGAGTACATTTTTTATTTTTGACAGGAAGGAATGTTCGTGGCCGCCATGCCCGGTAAAGCCTACGGCATGTAGGCCGATGATTCTGTCCTGCAAAGCGCGGACACGAAACACAGGGATTTCATTGGCATGCAAACATCTTTAGCAGGCGCAACACTGGCACTGGCATCATGCCTGGGCCTGCACAAGCAAAAGGAACTATCGATTCATCGATCCCCGCAACATACACGCCCATTCCATGCACCTCCTCGCTTTCATGGTCAAATATCTCATAGTACTACGCTCTTTGTACTTCCAGATGCACAAGGGAATCATCCTATCTCAAGCGGCACAGTATACACAAAAATGCACATACACTGCAGATAGTTTCAGACAGTCTTCAGAACTGTTCCAGTGCCTTGCTCTTCCATCCATAGGCCTTCTGCAGAAACCAGGAAGGTACAACTGACAATGTATGTGCCAGAACTAGCAGAGGAATTCTTGCATTTTGGTGGTGCCAAGTTTTACAGTACATTGCTGAACAATCGGTGAAATGAAGCCCTACTTTAACACTCTCTAAACTCTTGTCTCCGGCAGCTAGACAGCCGTGCTTATAGTCGCTGAGCGAGCCCTAATGTCGAGGCAGGTCCCAGGCACTTGGTAATTACAGGTTCTTGGCTGATGACGGCTTATGCATGAGCTTTCGCTGAGTCAATACACCACTGGACTGGATCAGTGTTCAGGTCTCTTTGGTCTTGCCCTTCTTGGACTTGGACGACTTCTTGTCATTCTTGGAAACAAGGCTGTTCACCCAGGTGTAATCGCTCGGCACTGTGAAGGGGTCGGCGTTGTCCGCAACTTGTGACAGGTTCACAGCCTTTGGTCTCGAGTTCTTCAAGCCCCACTTCAGGTAGGAGCTCTTGTGAGTGTCAGGCTTCGCCATGATGCTTCCTGGCCCCGGGCTCGCCAAGAGGCTGGGGCTCGACATCGGGGTGAAGAACTCCTCTGGCTCCATGAGGGGGACGAACTTGGTGAAAGTGATAACCACCCTCACTGTTGGCACAACAGGGATTGCAACCTGCATGAATGGCGAACATGATCAATGAGTTGAATGCAAATCTGCATGCACTGCATTTAGGAGTAGCGAAAGGAGCTATGTGCAACAAGATAATTACAGGAACAGCCTTCAGAACATGATACAAGTTTACTGTGCCAAGAAGCAGCAAAAGGTTCGCACAGGCATTCAAGGCGAAGGTGTCTGCACTTCGGCGAACACTTCTGCTGAACATAGAGCAAACTTGGACGAGTGCTACAAGCGGTCTAAACAATTTCTACTTTCTAATGACGGGAGTTCAGTTATTCCCTATCGCTCACCAAACAAGACAGTATGCACTATGCAGGTGAGTACCAGCGCTGAGTAAATCTGTGTCCCAGATGCCTGTACTGTTCTGCAATAAACTAAACAGTGAAGAGCCGTTGAAACTATCAGTCTCGACAGTTTTTTTTTTTTCTTTGCCCGGATAGCACTCCAGTCTCCACGAGAGGCAGCCAGTATACCATAATTCTGACTAAGCTTCCTATGTTGTTGTCGCTGTGGCAGCTAAACGGTGGGTTTTTTTGCTTCCCCTAAAGAATCAGTTGCCATAAAACAACAGATCAACAGACAAGAATCTGCAAGCATTAAGAGGAGTAACTACTTTGCTGATCAGAGATGGGTCTGTCTGTTCTCTGTTGAGTATGAGAACATCATTTGAGCCGGTGGTCACCATCACAAGAAAGAATTGAAACAATTCGTTTACAAGAAGGATGAATGATTGCAGAACTGATCACCCGCTGAATCTAGAAATGAAGAAGTATATGTAATTTTGTGATTTCTTATTGAGCAGGACAGCTGTATTACCTTCACCGGGAAGGTCCCTGGTGGGAACTTGGTAGTGAGCAGCTCGCGGAGCCGGCGCACGGCGCGCACGCGGCTGGCCAGGATGTCCAGCAGCGGCAGGAATTCGTCGACGCTCAGGGGAAAGTCCTCCGTGAGCCACACCGACGGCCGCAGCGTCTTCACCGTCTCCTCCTCCTTCCACTTGGCTCCACCCGCCGTCGTCGACCCTGGGTGCCGGCCGAAGATGCCATCCTCGCCGCGCCCGACCGACGCGCACGCCGGCAGCCGCCGCGGCACGTCCACGCTGTTCCTCCGCCTCTGCGGGGTCCCCAAGTGCGAAGGCGGCCCCGCCACGCTGCGCCGGCCGGGAACGTAGCAGCTGCGCCGCGCTGAGGGCGGCGGGATGTCAGCGACAAGGAAGTCACCGTCCTCGTCGTCGTCCCGGATCTCCAGTGGCAGGAACTCGTCGTCGTCTTCGTCGCCGTCCTCGTCTCCGGCGAACTCGAAGGTGAAATCCTTGCGCACGGCACTGGCGGCCTTGAGGGTGCGGAAGGAGAAGACGACGTTGTGGACGTCGAACACCCGCGCCTTCCACTCGCCGACGTTCTCCGTCTTCTCCTTCCGCAGCCAGGTGGTCCTCGGGACGAGCCTCGCTGAAGAGATGTTGAGCCCCGGGCGGTATGCGGCCGCGTCGGAGGTGGCTGCATCCTCGTCGCCCGCGGCCGCGGCCGCCGCGAAAGCGTCGTGCACCTCGCGGCGGCCGCGGTGGAGCACGAGCAGAGAACCCGGAGGCAAGCGGCGGCCGCCGGCACTGGTCTCCTCGCCGAAGAAGAGGAACGAGTGGTCCGCGCGGCGGATGCGGAGGCCATCGAATCCAGCGAGCGTGGTGTCCGCGCGGAGGTCCGCCCCGCGCTTCCAAATGCGGTAGGTGTCGGAGGGCGCGGCGCGCGAGAGCAGCGGCACGACGGAGCTCTCGAAGTGGAAGTCTACCTCGAGGTAGAAATCCTGGACCCGGCGCAGCGCGGCGGAGAGCGCGGGGGCCCGGCGGCGGAGCTTCGCCCAGGCGGCGAGGCGGTGCGCGCGGAGGAGGCAGGCGGCGATCTCCCTGCACCCGAGGCAGAGCGACTCCTGGAGCGGGGTCCACCCGGCGTGGTTCTGCAGCGTGGGGTCCGCCCCCGCGGCGGCGAGCGCGGAGGCCAGGGAGGCCAGCCGGAGCCGGACGGCGAGGTGCAGCGCGGTGTCCCCGCCCGGGACGTCGCGGCGGTCGAGCGCGGCTGCGACGGAGGACGCGAGACGGGCCTCCCGGGCGGCGTCGGCGGCGGTGAGCACGCGGGACGGGTGCGCGAGCGGCGGGAGGCCCGCGAGGATGGCCTGCAGCCCCGCGGTGTCCCGCAGCGCGACGCAGTGGTGTGTGGGGCTGTGCGCGTAGTCGGCCGGCAGGATCGGCGCCGACGACGTGCGCTTGGCCCGCGCGCCGCCGCCGCCGCCTCCGCCTGCGGCGGATGGCGAGGAGGATGGATCCTGGACCGGCATTGCCTGCACGGAGCGCTTGGCCTGCACAGAGGTCGGAGGCGGGAGCTGCTGGCCGGGGCACTTGGGATTCTCGCGGTTTCCTCGGGCTCGGAGCTTGGCAGAGGAGCTTCGAGTCTGGCGGCTGGTGCGGTGTGGAGTGGAGTGGGGAAGCGTGCTACCGTTGCTGAGGTGGGGGTACAAGAGAAGAAAGGGGAGAGGGATGGCGGCCGGCGGTGGACAGGCCGGGCCGGGCCGGGCCGAGGTGGGTTGGGTGAAGCGGCGAGAAATTAGTATCCTTTTTAATTAATTTATAAAAAGACATTAGTTGTTCCCCTAAAAAAAATTAGAACATTAGAAAAAAATTTAAATTAATATCTGACTCAGCGAGGGAGGGGAGAGGTACATATTTTGAGTTCTCAAAGATCAAAGAATTCACTACGTCACCGGTCGAACCCGTAGCCATTTTGATGATACAGCAATGTACGGTAACGAAACAGCGATTGGGGTGATAACGTTCAGCACGGCAGCACCGTGTTCAGAAAAGGTTCTACACAAAAACAAAAACCATCCATCTGCACCGGGCTGACTTGATAAACATGCTTTCCAAGCACGGTCGTTTCCGTGAATCAACATGACGTGGCAGCCAAACATCTCTTCTACTTCGTGCTACTATAACCGGACGGTGATTCATGACAGCATGTCTGCATTGCATCCTCCAATTCGGGAAGAAAGCCAAAGTATGCCACACACACACACACACACGTTCCGACGAAGTGGCACGTCATCGGCAAAAGCGGCTCCAAACAGCGTAAAGTGCTAGTGCCTCGCTAACCGTGGTTGTCCTGAATATTATGCTGACACAAGAGAGGCAGTACGACAAATCTAGCTTTTTATACGGGGTGGGTCCGGGCCGGGTTGGGCTAGCTGGATGCCTGGATCCTCTTCTCCGGCTCCCACAGAGCGGATATATCCATCCGCGTTTCGGCTTCTTTCATTCGAGATTCTGGTCAACAGCCGACTGCTTACTCCTTTCGCTTTTCTTATTCCTCTTCTTTTCTTCACTTTTGCATTAAAGCCCTCCTCGGATTTGCGGTGCATTTCGGCTTCTTTGTTTTTTTTTCACTATATTACATATTTACACCATCGAGCTTATGTTCACTTGGCGGTTGGAAGATTAGTTTTAGAGCTCGTTTTGGCAAGGGATCCTATGGCTTTGATTCTGCTACTGAAACCGGCATCACCGGCTCATTGTGTATTTCACATTGAGAGGGGAAAAATAGTTCATGTGAAAAGTTGATGGCCCCTGTTCAGAGGATAGTTTCTGTGGCTGATAAATCCGCTGATGTTGGTTTGCGGTGAGTACACTATGGTTGATGAATATGAGCTGTAAGAAATAATTTGTGCACACTTCTAATATCATTAAAGTCACCGCGGTCTAAAAACAAATCTATTAAGAGACTATGGTAGTGATTGGTTGCCCAAATAACCAGCGTAATCGGCCTCCTTATTAGACCATCCACGGTGCTGTTAGCTAGTCCCTAAAAAGGTCGTCATATAACCAAAACTTAATTCTATAGGGGACACTTAAATTTATCGTCCCCAAAAAGCTAATGGGCTAGCTCAGCTTCATACATGGTGGCAGACCTAGGGGCACCAAATGACTTTGTAATAGAAAGGGGCCATAAAAACCAAACACAATCCAACATGGGCGAACTAATTAAACTTAGCTTAGTAACCAAACAACTCTTTGAAAAACGCCCTAGGACGATCCAACTTGGGCTATATATGGCTAAATCCTAGCCAAGCTAGGAATTAGGTAGCTAACCAATGACGTTAACTACCTAGTATATTGCATCTTATTGGCCCTCTATGGCGCCAACAATTCCATAACAGAGCGATGATTTGTGCTAGCCAGGATTCATCCTTGTAACCAAGCAAGCTAGGTATTCTGTTCAAGGAATAGGGTAATCTGTCACCACTTTTTTTTGACTCGGAAAAATATGAATGGGTCAATCTATCACACTAGCTATCTAGCTAGTTCATCCTGTACGAGCATCTGGTTAGTCGTCTAATCTAATCACAAGAAATAGGTTTCCTTCTATCTAATTAACTCATGAGACCATCTCATCTCCTAATGATGGACGATTCCATTTTAAAACGAGGCGATTTTGTACCAAACAAAGTATTGTACAGCTGCGTATCTCATGTGTATGAGGGTGGGTGGGTCATGGAAAGACCGTGTGATTCCGTGAAGGGAGAGGCAGGCACTCTCTCACCGTCGCGCCCTTTTAGGCGATCTGCCTTTTCCTTTGTGGGACGTACGAGAATCTCGCCCCCGGCCCATCTCCTTCTCTCTTCCGTGACTGGTACACTCTCTCGCAGTCTCGATTGTGAGTTGTGACTGAACTCGATCCAATCCTCCATCTCCGTGGGATCATCGTCTCTGCTTTAATAGAGATAGCGATGGGTGGTTAGGTGAAGGCGAGGCGAGACTCGAGAGAGAGCCGACGCTGGGACTTCTTTCGCTGGATCACAGATTCAGCTCGCTTTGCTTTGCTTTTGTTTTTCTTTGCTTTTCTTTTCATGTTTCTGAATGCATCGGAATCCTCTCCACGCCACCCAGCTGGAGTAGCTAGGAATTCGGACGACGAACTGCTACAGATTTGGGCCTAGCTAGCCGCTGTTGCCGCGCGCATCAGGGCCCATCAGCGTCGCCGGCCGGTGAGGGGAGGAAAAGCGCGCGCTCTCTCTCTCTCTCTTCCCTGGACCACCCCTTCCGTTGCGTTCGAGCGGCGTTGTGCGGTGATGATGGTGTTCGAGCCGTCCGTGTTCATGCATGGCGTTGTGCGGTGATGATGGAGCACCGTTACGTTGTCCACCGAGATGCATGGCCTCGCTCAGCTCGCTCCCATGCAGCCTCCGCCGCCGACGGATTTAAGGGCGTCACGACCTCGATCGCCGACACGCCGAAGCCGCCGGACCCCGTGCATCCTCATGAACCCGTGAATGAAGCGGGAGGATCCGGCGGGATCGTATCCGATCCCCGTGCTGTGATCAGTGATGATAGAGCATGTAGGGTTAGGACGGACACACTCACCGCACACACAGCTACAGGGACGCACTTATGCCCGCCATTTGGATTCAGGGACACTACATGCATGGAGAGAGGAACATTCTAGTAGTGGCAATGATTTTAGCACGTTGCTCTGCTTCGATCGCTATTACTATACGACGACGACGCAAATCACACCGCCAATGCATGGATGATATGGGCACATGCTGGAGCTGTAGATCGATGATACATTCCAGACAGTGAAAATGAATTATGGCCCAAGATGTTCCAATCCGAGAGGGACCGAGGGGTAGTTTTTTTCTGACGGGATTTTTTCTTTTTTTTTTTATCCCAGGGGGTTTGTTTGGATATGATGCACTCCACGTCAACTCATCTCAACCGCAACCGAGGATCCGTCCCATATTAAGCTCGATGTGTCGCTTCCCTTGCATTGCATTGGATGGATGAAGAACAAGTCACATGTGGTACACAAGATCGAGTTGGCCTTAGTTTTGGACTTTGGTTGACTATTGTTTATTCCCCCGGCCCGTCCCTATTACGGATACGGAGTACTCTATTAGTAGCATGCAGTACTATACCTACACGACGACGACTACTACCAGTCTAGGAGTACTAAACACTGACACCGTCACGTTAAGAACCAGGGACAGCTTGGAGCATCGACTAAAGAAACACGCAGCAAAAACCAAAAAACCACGGATGCCGGATTAGAATACTCCCTGTCCAGAAGCAACAAGCTCAATCCTCAAGGAAGGACAGGGAGCGAGCCGGCTTTGCTGCATCGGGCTTGCCGACGAGCATACTCCGTCCTCCTAGACGTTGCAGGGTTGCACGAGCACGAGGGCAGGCCCACTGCCCAGGGCCCAGGGCGGCATGGGCCGGTCCTGTCTGCAATCTTCACACACCTCCTCAGTCCTCGAGCCTAGGATCCTCTCTGCCGCCTCGTCTCCGTGTGTTCTCCTGCTGCCGTCTCGCTCTCGCCGCCGGCCACCGGCCGTCGTCCCGCTCGCGCAGCCATGGCCCGTGGGCAGGCAGGAGCGCAGGCGCAGGAGATCCTGTCGTGGTTGTGGAGCCTACCGTACCACTGTTGCGTGAAAGAGATAAGAGCTGACAATGGGCCTACCATGCCATGCATGGCCATTGTTTAATGTCAAGGTGAAGGTGAGGTCCCCGCCCGGCCTGCCGCAATTATCCATGTCGTCAGTGCATCTACCGCAGCATACATGGCGGCGACGCCTACCAGCTCGTGCTCGTTTGGTTTGTTTCGCAAATTTATTTGTGAACTTGGCCTGTTATTCACTTCTTCACTTTTGCAGTACCACAAAATGGCAAATACTAGCATAATGCCAAATGCGGTATATGTTTTTCCTTATTTTAATATGATGGTAAATAATTTCCATACGCTATTATCAACCGTATCAACAGTAGTACCCTGGTAGTACTGTATTAGTGACTTTATACTCCGGAGTACTCCTATTTGTTGACAGAAGATGTCCGGTTCATTAATTGGAAAGTTGTCATGGCGCTTGGCCGTCCAGTGATGATTATGAATGAAACTACGAAATGGTATCTTGAGGGTGGACCCAATGGCAAGAACACTCGACTCGACGTCTCGCCTGCCGGCACATCATTAGGGGTGGCGGCCATCATCGTGTACAACGCCATTAGGGCCTCCCGCGTGCTCGCCCGAAGCGGAAGCGCAATTATGCAATAATAACGGGCTCCACTCCACTTCTACGCGAGCATTGCAGATGATGTACAACTATACTCCACTTCTGTGCTATGAAATGTTGTAACGCAATTGCGTGAAAACTAAGAGCATCTCCAACACAAGTAGAAAACTCCAAATTCGAAAAACTAATTATTATGGGAGATAAATTTTTTTTTTCTGACTCTGATGGTCTTGTCTCTAACGGAATGAGAAATCTTAGAAAAACAATAGACTGAGGGGAGGAGAGATCTTCCTTTTATTTGAGGATGAGAGGCTATGTTTCGGGGCAGTAAGAAAAAAATTGTCTCATCAGGATTGAGTTTGAGAAACTGTTGGAACTATAAAAATGTCCAAAATAGCAGTTTTTTTATTGCAGGCGAGAAAGATAAAAGTACCGTTGGAAATGCTTTAATACATTCATCAACCAAAACAGGATGATCTAATACTCACTAACTGGCTGAGTCACTTTGCAGTAGTTGCTGCCAGCTACTGGCTGCCGTGGCCGCGGAGGCACCGGTCGAACATCGGAGGAGGAATTCGCCGCCGGCGCCGCAGAGAATGGCGCTCGGGAGTCGTGGAATCGGGATTCTGGACTCTTGAGCGTGCGCGGCCTGTCAGGGCGATTGTCCTGCAGGCCTCTTTCTTATGGGCTATATCTGGGCTAAGTCGAAGAGGAGGTATTTTTCTCTTTTTTGGGCAACCCTCGTGTTTTTGTTTCTCTCAGAAAGAAAAACTGTTTTTGTAGCTGTGTTTTGCGTTTTTTTTTTTGCTTGGAACGTCTTTAGTCAAGCTTTCTATTCAGTGTGTCGAACTGGTAGATAGTTGTCTTTTGTCGTTAATTTCTTGCTATAGTGTGCAGAAGTAGGTTATTCCGTTTTGTTGTATCGTACTCCGTCCATAATCTTTTATAAGGCGCGCAAAGTCAAACTTTATAGTTCGTGACCAATACTTTAGCTAAAAAATTAATTATTACATAGTACAACACGGCTATGTTTATAATCAAATATTCAATCCAATTATCCTAAATAATATAATAAACATAAACGAAATGTCATTTAAGCATGTTTATGTATTTAATAGGCTTCTTGGATTTTTAAGGTGTCAATAAGACCTTAATGGTAACGGGTCATAGAAACATGCAAATCAAACATCCCTCTTCTACTATGTCTGTCCTTTTCTTTTGTGTTAGTAAGTTTGATCAATTTTATAGAAAATAGTTATAATATTTATATGGATATTAAAATAACATCATTAGATAAGTTATGAAATGTCATTTTTTAGTTACCTATTTGGTATCCAGAATTACGTTTAAATATGGTAGGCACTAATATATATTTTTTGGAAAAAATCTACTTAACCCCCAACCTATCAAGGGTGGTCTACTTCACCCCCAAACGATAAAACTGTCTATTTTACCCTTGAACTTTTCAAAACCGATTAAATTACCTCTTGAGCGGTTTTGTGTGGTGATTTTGTATTTTTTAAATTTCTACTGAATTTTTGAAAAATTATAATAAATTATAGAAAAATCATAAAATAGAAAATCAAATTTTATTAGACTCCACAAAAATAGAAATAGGCCTCCGCAATGAGCATTTAATATGGTATGCTTTAGTACAACTTTTTTCGTGTAAAAAAATGGGTTTGTTTATTATAAAGATACAACAAAAACTTTGTACTTAGGTATACAATATTACATGTTTATTGTGTAGATCGGAGTCTAACAAAATTGGATTTTCTATTTTACGATTTTTTTGATTTACTATGATTTTTTAAATATTCAAGAAATAATAAAAAAGACAAAATTATTGTTACTGTAGCAAAATCATCGTTCAAAACCGGCTAAGGGGTAATTTGCGTTGTTTTGAAAAATTTAGGGGTAAAATAGACGGTTTTATAGTTTGAGGTGTAAAATAGACCATCCTTGATAGGTTGAGGGTTACGTGGACTTTTTCCTATATTTTTTTTGATAAACTCGTTTTTTTTCGATATGCTTGAGTTGGCATAGAGTGAAAGTTAAATATGGTAGTACATGACTTTTTTTTTTCTTTTTGAAACTGTTAGTACATGACTTAGGACAACTAATTCGTTTGAGACAGAGTTTGACTGAAACAAGAAACAGAAAAAAATTGCTATCCTTGCTTGCCTTCAACTTCAGTCCTTTTCGTTCGCGATTCCCCGCACTCACGCAGCGGAGCTGGGAGGCGAGGCCCGAGCCCGGAGGGTATTCTTCCTTCCTTCGCCGCTAAGCACGCCACCACGCGCAACCAATCCAGGGCAAGCGTCGCCGTCTCCCCCGGCCCCGAATCTGATGCTCCACCGATCGGTTCCAATCCTCGCTGCCTCCATAGTCATGCGCGAGATTGCGCGTGATTAGGGACCAGGACGAATCAGATTGAGTTCAGATTTGAGGGGAGCAGGAGGGGAGCCATTGGTGGGTTCTGATCTGATCGTCGTCGGAGGTCGAGGGATGGTAGGGGTGCTGTCGAATCGCGTGGAGCGGGACGAACTCAAGCCCGGGGATCACATCTACACTTGGCGGTCCGCCTACATCTACGCCCACCACGGTACGCTTCCCCAGTTATTATTTCCCTTCATTGGTTTGATAGCGAATCGAAGTGCCACTAGAATGGATCTCATTTCGAACCCTAATCAAGTGATTAATAACTGCTAAATCTATTGAAAAAAAAACTGCTAAATCCATTGACTCACGTACATAGGCTACCATTATTGATGCACAAACATCACCGCCTTGCACACAAAAGTAATAACAATACCGATTTTTGGTGCGGTGGTTTATGTTGGGCCATAAATGAAACCTTTGCGACAATCACGAATTTAGGCCAATTTGAGAAATTTATCTTTTCTTTTTTTGCTTGGTATCTGTCAAAGCATTCCAATCTTCTAATTAAGAGATTCTTTGTTCGTCACCCTGCTTCACCAGAATTGGTTTTTTTAGGTAATCTTCACGATAATTGTTGTTTGAACAAAAATATCATAATAAACTTGAGTAAAACCAAAGCCTTGGTAGGAGGTCGTTGATGAAAAAAAGCATGGGAAGGCTTGAACTCGAGTCCTACAATAATAAATATAACTATATAGGTGCAATTGATATTTTTTGGGGGAGTTATACATTTGTGTAGTTTCAGGAGTCCATTGATGAAAAAGGTTTAGTCTTCTGTGAGCTTGGAACATTCCTTTAGTAAATATAACCACAACTGAAATTCTTGGAAGCCATATGTTTGTGTATTATGCCATTCCCAATTTCATAGAGCCAAATCTTCTCCAACCATAAATACATATTTCATAAGCATCATTAGACTAACCGTAGATCTATCCTGGCATAACCAGACAATAAGTTGGAACATAGCAACCCCTCATGTTCTTAAAAGAATGGTGTGAACATAAACTATCCCCCTGTCAGACTCGTGCACTTGTTTTGCACATAGCATGTGACTGAGTTTAATCTGAGCTTTGTGGTATATTATCAGGGATATATGCTGGAGATGGCATGGTCATCCATTTTACAAGGGCGGCTGGACATGAGATTGGAACAGGAACATTCTTGGATTGGTTCCTTTATAGCTCCTCTCCCGCAGCAACTGAGGGTCTTCCCTGCGAGAAATGTGGCCACCTAGTCAAGCCTGATGGGGTCATCACTTCTTGCCTGGACTGCTTCTTAGATGGGGGCAGCCTGTACCTCTTTGACTATGCTGTCTCGCCTGCTTTCTTCCTTGCCAAAGCACGCGGAGGAACCTGCACCCTGGCTGCCTCTGACCCCAGTGATGTTGTGATCCACCGTGCACAATACCTCCTCGACAATGGGTTTGGCATGTACTCCCTGTTCAAGAATAACTGCGAGGACTTTGCTATATACTGCAAGACCGGGCTGCTTGTGGAGACTGCTTTCAGTGTTGGCCGTAGCGGGCAGCTTGCATCTCTGACTGCTGCCTTCAGTGCTGTGGCCTCGTCGCCATTGCGTTTCCTGACAACCAGTGCTAGTGGCCTGGCAATTGTGACCAGCGGCATGTATTGTGTGGGGCGATATGTTTCAGATATTGGTGTTCGGCGTGATGTTGTCAAGGTCCCTGTCGAAAGGCTTGTGGAGCAGAATGTTACTTCGATTCCTCAAAGTCGGGCTACAGAGGCAGATATCGCAGCAGGAGCACCGCAGCAGCAGTTGGAAGTTCCTTGTGTGGTTGCTAAGGAAGCATCCATTATACCCTGAGCACCGTGATCCCAGGATTGGCATGAGACAAAGACAACCGGAACTACATACTTGTGTGGAAGTACATGTAATGATGAATCTGATGGTGTTATTTATTATGTAATTCATGGTAGCTGCTGCTAATGTTCCAAGCAGACAATGATGACGATGGATGTGATTCCATGGCCATTATTATTACAGTATTGAAAAACATGTATTTGCATTCAATTATGCAGGAGCTTGATGATGTGTGTTGCACAGTTGCTTAAGGATGCATCTGATTGTGCACTTTCTAAGCTGTTATACATTAACAATCTTGACATGCTCTTCACTTAGACCAGTACATATGTGGATTAAAGCAACACGAGCGAAATTCTTTTGGAATACTGCAAAATGAACTGATTGCAGACATTGCAGTGTACTTTCCGTCGACTTGATTTTATTATAGGAACAACAGACATTTTTACAAGGCTTGGTGGGCAGAGATCATCTGACCACAAATTTGGTTAGACTTCAAACCATAAATATCCATATAACTAGTTCTTATTAATATAATTCCACCTTATCTCCGAACAAAGTGATGTGGCATCAGCAGACCTTTGGAATGAGCTAGTGTACAAACTACATACGTACACCATATTGACTCTTTAACAATTCCATTTTGAAAATACTTTAGTTAATTCCAACAGCATTTGAGGCCAAACGTAATTGTTAAATTACAGCTGTTCCCACGGCACCGCCGAAGTTTGGAACCATATTCTTTGTAGATGGCATTCCAGCAGTAACGTCCTCCTCGATGCCACATTCATTTGTGCCCCTTAGGATCTTGAAGTATCCATCCTGGAAAGTATTACCCAATAGAAGTTATTAATTGTTCAACACATGGTACTAAGTTTCAAGGAATCACTGTTAAGTTGGATATTTGTCACAAACTTACGTCGCCCCAGCCTCTATTCCACTGATTTGCCAGAAGCTGCAAACACGAGAAGATCATACAAAACAACTTAGGGCCTCACCATTTGATAATGTACTGCAGGACAAAATGGAGATTAAACAACATACCCAGTAATCCTCTCCAGCATCACTGGTTCCCCATCCAATCAACTTGACGGCATGGCCACCCATCATGCCACCGGTGATGTGCTTGTATACTCCAGATTTGTAGTGTGCGAAATCCTACATAATCAGAAAAAAAATAAAGTGCGTATGAATACCAGGTTTCTTTCCGCTCAAAGAATGATCCCAAAGCATATTACTGTATATACTAGATTTGTTATTTGGCTTGGGTCTCTTGTTCTGCTTTTGTAATGTCCTCACTAACCATTTATTTAAATAATAATAGTCTTTCTAAGTTTTTGTATGTAATGTTTGTCCTTTAAAAGTAGCAGTATCTGCACCCTAGTCCTTCATAACGTCTCAGCTACACAAAATCTGTTGAAACAACATGCATGGAGAACTTGAGACAAAGCAATTGGACATTACCTCGTAAACTGTGAAAGCAACTTCTACAGGGCCATTTTTGTAGACCTCTGCCATTATGTCATGTGGATCTGAATTTATTCTATACGCATCAATGCTGAAATGCTTCTTTTCCTGCCAAACTTGGTTCTGCACCTTGCATTTCTTTTCACACTTAGGCGTATCATAAGCAGGTTCACATCCAGGATGTTTGCAACCGACCTGATCGAAGTATGGATCACACTGCAACACAGAGCAAAGTTAACCTTATCTTTGTATACCATGCTGAAATTGTCATGATGGTCATCAGCTATGCTCTGAATACACAAAAGGATCAACTTATTTTGCAAACTGTAAATAAAGGCACCATCATGGTCTGCCTCAAACCAAGTGTTGAGATCAACCTATTCAAGTGTGATTTTCATTATGCTGTATTGGAATAACTCTTACAACCATACAGTTTAGCAAAATGAAGTCAGCGCTGCATAAACTAACTCAACACATCTTGCTTTAGTAATTCATGTGCCATTCAGTTTCCACGAAATCAGTTTGAGATATGCAGTATATCACTTGTTTGGTGTAGGATCACAAAACTCTTAGAAGTAGTAGGATTGCTGCTGGTGCATACAGAGAAATTCAAGAGATGGAAAGTAGAAAATACACCAATAGACCTATACCTCTTCAGTAACGACACCGTTTTGAACAAAGTAGCGCCATGCCTGTATAGGATAGCCTCCATCACACCCATCGCCACACATAAAACCGCAGCATGCCAGTAGGTCATTGACTGAAAGTGAAATGCTCTGCAAGGAAAAGAACAATAGCTTGGTTATGAGAGAAAAGAACAAAGCATGCCTTATAACATTTTTTGCTAAAAAACTAGGAGAACAGCAAGGTTTTTTGCATCCACTCACCGTGTTTAAGTGAATGCAAAAACGGTCCTGGAGGCACTCCACAGCACCAAAAGCCCAACAAGAGCCACAGTGACCCTGTTATCATCAGACAAGACATTATACTGTAAGCATGTCGCATCATTCTTTTAGGCGCTAATAATATATGGTAGACTGTTGAACTTACTTGATCTGCTCACGAAGATCAGGATTATCCAGGATTGAAAAATTCATACAAGAAACGAGTATCCATCAGGCAACTAAAACTGATATACAGCTGAAATGCACCGAGTTTTAACCAAATAAACCTACCAAGTATGTTCCCAATTGTGCTGCAACGGGACCATGCCGATCTAGCATCAAACTCTTTTGGAAGATCCAGTGATCTTGAATATGTTTTGACAGGAACATCACTTAGTACATTCTTTGGTGCTGGTTTCACTCCAAGTATGCGCTTAAATTGTGCAACCTGAACCGAAAAGAGGAAAAGTATCGTTTTGAGATCACTGAAGCTAGAGAAGATAGATGATGTTTTCTCAGTTTATGGATGCAATCAACAGGTGTTGCCACTTACGGTATAGTTTGAAAAGTAAGGATTACGTGAGGCTGTCCATCCAGCACTGGGATGGTTGTTGACTGTCTCGATGATGTCATCCTGTGACAACAGACATATAATACCATGAGTAAGAATTGTAGAAACAAGAGAAAATTAGGTTGATTTGAAGGTATAGAAGAGGAAGCTTAAAAAGGACCTGGATGATTCTCACGGAATTGTCTCCGACCCCAACTCCAACTACCTGCACAGACATATACATATGTGGTTATATGCCTTCACCGACCCCATGTACGTTGTCTGGAAATAGTAGAGGTAGGCTGCAGAGAGTTCAATCTTGAAGGGAGACATATAGTTTGGTAGTTCAGTGCCTTCAACTCCAAATATAATTCCCTAGCAGAGACCATCAACATATATACAGAATTATACAAATTGACAATATAACATACTCCTTCCGTTCCAAATTATAAGACGTTTTGGCAGTTCTAGATACATAACGTTTGCTATGCACTTAGATATACCACTTTAGGATTATTGTATTAAAATACACAGGAAATCAATCATTGGAAGAAGCAGATCTGTAGCCGGAACTTGTGATAGAATCCCAACCCACAGGTGCAGAATTAAACATTGGTCGGTGCGAAGAATTAAACATGGTCGGTTTTGGACTTTTGGTCGATTATATGTTACTGTTCAGTTATTCCCTTCGCAGTGTTCTGTTTACACAATTTTACAGCAAGCAAGAAGCGCAGCTAAAGACACGGGAACTGGAACGGGATGCGGACCTGAGGGGCGGCAGCAGAGACGAGGAGGAGTGCAAGCAGCAGCAGCTGCTGCGGCAGTCCGCCGCCCATCTTTCCTCTAGCTCCCCTTCCGCGCTGGTCTCCTCCCCTGCAGCAGCAGCACAGACCACAGAGGAACAGGAGGATGGAATCTAAGTGGGGCGGGAGGAAGTAAGCTAAAGTTGTAAGGATCAGATCAGATCAAAGCTCAAGGACCGAATAGAGTGAACAAACAAGATCAAAATCCTGGAAGGAAGCAGATGGGAGTTGTCGATCCAGTACCTTGTTCTTGAAGCCTGCTGCTTGCTCTGCTTTGCTTCGCTTCTCCTCTCCTCTTCTTCCGCCAATTGAGGTACACTAGTGTGTGTAGTATATACAATACTACTACTGGGGTGGAGACGTGGGGTTAGAGATAGCAGAGGATTTTTTTTTTTCGTTGCTTGCTTGCCTTGTGATTGCAACGTGATGCTGATGAATTATAATGGGAAAAAAGCAGCAACGAGGCTGAAGATATTTTATTTTTCTTCCTCTCTCTTTCGCGGAGTCTGGTGTCTCGGTGCCGGTGGTCGGGGTGGTGACGCCACGCGCCCATTATTTCCTGGATGGCCTTCCCGAATCCCGGCCCATCAGGTAGGCAGCGGTGCCTTGCGTGCATCCAGTGCCGACCTCTCGCGTGCGCCACGCCGGTCGTTACAACCGTGGAGCAGCTACTCCCGTTACCAGGCCTGATTCTGATTGACCAATCAATCGTCTGATGTTTGCAATCGTTCTGGTTGCTACCGTGTACCGGACGACTCTGCTACCCTTGGCCTTGGCTTGGTTGGTATTGTGACTTTGTGTACAAGGAGCAACCTTGAGCCACTATCCTACTATTCCCTCGGACCCCTTTTATTAGAAGACGCACAAGCAAAATTGTCGAGTTCATCATGGATTCATGGAAGGCGTTGCTTCAAATATAGGGAGGGATCAACATACTACTTAGCCCATTAATTGCCTATTCTAGTCATTTGGCATATTGTGTTTTTCTAAACGGATATTGTATTTAATTGAATGTGTAACAATGCATGTGCTGCCTTTGAAATAAGAACATGGATTAGAATAGCCATGCGTGCACTGCGAATCGTTTGGGCCCAACAAAATGAGATAGAAGAGCATCTTGTAGGGAGCAGTAGCTAGCCCAACCGCCCAGGTTAGGAGTCGAGCTCGCTGGCAATGGATGATCGGCCATGGGAGGTTAGCTGTGCTTGCCTATGGAGAGAGAGAAGGAACAGGGGAGAAAGGATCACGCATTTGGGCGGGCAATACCGCAGTAAAACTTGCCATAACAGAAAATTAGTGCCAAACTCAAATGATAATCATATTTATTAGACTATATTTCCCACAGAAAGATTAAGTGCCACATTAACCACTTGATATAATCCCAGTAGTGTTATAACAACAGATTTATAATCCTCAAAAAGCGGCAATATTCAGGTAGTAATCGAGAAGAACTGTAATGATATATGCTTTTATGTCAATTACAGCAACATATCTTTGAAACATGATAATTCTAAATAGCACATATTTAGATCCAATTAATCTAGAAAATAAATTGCTTCCCAATGGCCTAGCCCGACATTTAGAATTAATCACGACAAATCTTACTTAGATAGTTAGCCCAAACTGAAGATACTTCAACTTAATACCGTGCTAGAATTACATTCTTTTCTAGAGAGGGTTTCTAGAGAGGGAGTATACAGTATAACTTAAATAAATCAAAAATGACAGGCACAGTTTGTCTAGTAATGATAATCTATCCGTTCAATCAAGAAAATATATTGGCTTAGCTGTCAGCAGAATGCAGCTTAAAACAAACACAATGAACATAGATAAACACCAATCACACATCAGATGAGACCCAACGTAAGTGAAGTAACAGTGGAATAAGCAAATGTTCCATTATTTAAGGAATTCAGTATCGCGGGAGAAATCCAGACACTTGGAAAGCTAAGGACACATTGAAGCCAACACTTGAAAGCTAAGGACACATTGAAGCCATTGAAGCAATCCGGCTGCAGCATACTAGAGACTGAGCTATGTACACAGGTTTACGATAGCAGCAGCTTTATTTACAGTGGCAGGGGCAGTTGCTCTAGGCAGAGCCGAAGGTGTTCTCGCCACTGTAGGTCATGTAGAGGAAGCCATCCTCGTCCTTGTTCTCTTCGTAGATTGCAGACATCAAGGAGGCTGCCACAAGAGAGTATTAAAAAATGAGAACATAACAACAACTAAGGAGGAGCAACAATGAATGGATAGAGACGTTTGTTCAATTTATACCAGTCGGTGGCAAGGTGTTCTTCACAAAGACAAAGATGGCCTTCTCTGGGCTCAGCCTGATCCTCTTCCTCACCACATAGACAAACTGACCGACAGTGAGATCA
>CM041631.1:12623620-12644945 GCA_023333625.1 Bothriochloa decipiens | reverse complement strand
ACATCACTCGAGGTTTTGTCGAAAAATTTTGTAGTTCGAATTTTCGGATTGTTACATGTAGTATGGTATATAGTGAGCACCTCGTACGGCTCCTTATTGTGTCCCTCCGTGTAGTTTGTAAAAATTTTACTTCTATTTAATAATAAAGCACATGCTAATGCTAAGATTGTGTGAGCCAAAAGGTTGACATGTTTCAATTATATATTCACTTTTGTTCTCTCTATTCCTTTTATCTTTGTTTACACCATTTCTTTCAAGCAGCATGTAGTATCTTGTTGTGTTTCTGCGTAGAGTAAACGATATCTGCCATATTTTAAAGTTGAAGAGTACTCTACCGACTAGGTATTCCACGTTCCTATAGTTTTCCTTTGTTTCTACTATTCCTATCGTCCTTCTGACCTTCTCCATTCCTATGTGCCAAAAGAGGCCTATAAGTAGCAGTGGAAGTATTGCTCCATCTGATGAAACCCATCATATCATACACGTACAGTAACAAGCACATATATATCCACAAGCATTTTCCTTTTGCATGAAGGGTCATCTAGCTTTTGTTTAGAGGAGGGTAGGATTGCTACGTACATACAGTACTATCGTTGCTGCTAGCACTACTCCATTCGCTAAAAGAAAAAAGAACGCTGCTATCACTGTTGGCTTTTTACGGTTTTCGAGGTGCAACTCTGCCATGATTTTGAAGACGCGGGAGAGATGCCTTGGTGAAATTTGTTGTTCCACTCTAGTGAGCTGTTAAAATTGATGTTTATTTAGATTTTTTTTTGAATAATTTGTTTATTTAGATGTTATGGTTGGATCTTGATGAACTCGCGTTTGTGACTACATCGACAGAGGAAGTAGAAAAGGCAGTAAGGTTCTTTTTATGGAATATTCTCATGATTTTAGTGTCATATGTTGAATTATCCATGTCATCAGATTAAAAATCAAGCAAACTCCATGTTCTTCGTGGATGCCGCCATCCTTATGTGTTGGGCAATATGGGCAGTAAGAGTCTAAGGGTTCATCCTTCTGTAGCGGATCGGTTTATTTGTAATCATAACCTCGTGTATTCGCTGAGTTAGGTCGGTAATCTATGGATTACTAAAAACTGTAACAAAGTCTCTTCTTCTTAATGAAATATGTGCCTAGGGTGCACTCTTTAAAAAATATGGGCAGTAAGAAGGGAATATATCTTTCAAGGAATTTTCTGCAACCTTTGATCTAAGGATCCGAAATTTTTGATAAAGAGATCAGAATCCTCTCTCTGAGAGTGAAGACCAAATTTTCTGCAACCTTTGATCTAAGGATCCAAAATTTGTTGTAATTTGTCTTTCTTTTTTCATTTTCTTATTTTCCTTCTTTGTTTCCTGATTTCATTGTAACTGCTTTGCTTTACTTTTCTTTTTCTGAACCTTTATTGATTTAAATAGAAGTCTATAGGGGCTATGTGTCCTTCCAGTTTTATCAAAAAAAAAAAATCCATGTCATTAGTATTTATGAAGCTTATTCTGTCTCTTATCTTCTTCCAATAATAACTAGAAGTCGACGAAACTATTTTCTGTTGTTCCATAGTCTATTGTGCTGTTAACTGTTTTTTATCTTCTCTAAACACTATAGCAATAAGCCAAAACCATGTAAAACTACACCAAAGAGACCCCGATTTACCCAAAAGTATCAGTGGCATAGGAAGCGAAGCCAAGTGATGCGCACAAGTGGATGGATAAGGAAGGCAGGTGACAGGAACGAAGGTGACAAGACGGGGGATGCGGAGACCGCCGATTGGGCGGCAGGCTGCTCGAGGCAGGGAGATTCGCCTGCTGCGGTTGCTTGTGATGCCGCCGCGCGCCGGGGCAGTGCAGATGCCCTGGCCGGATGCCCCTGCCTGCAGGAAGCCGACATGCCGGTCGAAATGTGATGCAAAGCCTGTGCGTATTCTTTTCTTCTTTTGATGATGAGAGATGAGAGTGTGAATGCCAATGGCGCGCTACGTGCCACGGATCGACGTGGTCGATGCCCAGCCAGAAGTGAGGTGATTTGAGATCCAGCAGTGGCATTATCTGGTGCTCAGCGTCTAGGACTCTTATGTGTACCCTCTCTCCGTCCTAAAATAGATGTTATTTTTGTTTTTTAAAAAGTCAAAGTTTTTAAACTATCGGTAATTATATATTAAAATATATAAATATTTATACTAAATAATTAGTATCATCGGAAAGATCTTTAATTCTAATTTTTTAATAAATTTATTTAGAGAGATGTTACACGTATTTTATATAAACCTAGTCAAAATTAAGAAAATTTGACCGGTACATTTCCTATAACGTCGTACTTTCTGGGACGGAGTGAGGACGAGCGATGCCTTTCCATGCCAACTTCGCCCGAGCAGGCTCTCGAGTGCCCTGGTGGCCTAGTTCTCCTTTGGCCCTGCTCTAAAAGAACAAGTGGATAGAAAAGAGCTCTATTTTTACACTTATTTTACCTCTCATATTAAAAATGAGTTTTTTCTCCTCTCATATCTAAAATGAGTTTAGAAGTATGTAATTGCTATTTATGGCTTTGTCGGTTTCGGCTCCGACTGCTACATCAGTACAGTCAGAGACAAAAATCCGTAGAGGCCTATCAAACATGCTCTGAATTCATGGGTTGCTTCAAAGCTGGTTGCCACACACTGTTTAGGAGAAGAGAATGTTTGGTTAAAATGTCATAGGGAAAGACAAACACACTCCACAGATGTTAGTCCTATTACCATACCATAAAAAGAATCCTGCATTGGTTCGTTTTTTTTTCTTTGGAAACCCTGCATTGGTTCGTTAAAGCCTTTCAATTCAAACTAGGCACAAGCGCAGTCTCTTCTCTTCTACTGCTAGTTGTTTCCTCTGCTTTGTTTGTTAATTTTCCAATTATATAAAATAACTTGCTTTCAGCACATTTGCCTAATAAAAAAAAACTAGGTTTGCCAGCTACGCTTTCTATTCTTGTATAAGTGGGCGGGAACAAGGGAATACCGGACTATATCTGCTTTTGCGCGATGACAATCTCACTCGAATTATAGGGACCTACACATATTAGTACAGTATACTGGGGTCCCCGGCCAGAACCGCACGTGCAAGTTTCCTTGCATGTGGCTCGTCCGTGCTTTTATCGGAGGCGCTGCCTGGCCAATGAGACCATTCTACGATTTTTCTGAGGATGAGACTTTCTTCGCTATTTTTGATATTTTAGCATTCTAATATGATTGATAGTTAAATAGTGGATAATATAAGGAAGAGGCTTCCACGGCGGGTTGCCCAAAATGAGGATCCCAAATGGCATGAACAATAGGTCTTACGTGTAAAGGATCCTGTATCCATGATTCAAAATTTCCTTGCCAAGCTACAGATTTCCGTCCCCCAGCTTGCTCTTCTCGTGCATGACAGTTCATGCAACACCCACGAGAGCAAATCCATCACTTTGGATCAAGTGAGGAGTGAGGATGTTTTTAGTGTGCTAGATTTCCTATTAAGTGCGAGCAAGAAATCAATCTAAACGAGACAAGCCTAAGAGTGTAATGTAAAACAGTCCACGTCATGAGCTCCTAGCACTGACCTGCACTGCGAGAACTTGCCGGCGTCACCTTGAGGAACCAAAGTTTAGCTCGCCGTCGTCGTTGTCGCAACGGGCGCCGGCTGAGGGCTGAACTGTTGAACCAAAGTTTTAGCTCGTCCTCGGCAGCGGCGGCTCTGAAATCGACTCTTGGAGGCGGGAGCTCGCCAAACAGGCACTCCTTGATGTTTCCAACATTCAAAATTCATAGTATAAAGTTTTTGTTATAAAGATTTTGTCTTTTTCATTTTTATTTATTTTGGCTTAATCTTTAAAAAATCATAGTAAATCATAGAAAAAATCATAAAATAAAAAATCTAATTTTGTTAGACTCTAAATCAGAAGATCTACACGTTAAACATATAATATGTAAAATTTAATCCAACAAAATGGTTATAGAAGCAGCTATCAATTATTCTAATCAATTATAGAAAACAATAAAATCTTTATAGCAAAAACTTTATACTACAGTATACCATATTATATATTCACTGTATAGATCTATTTATGTGGAGTCCAACAAAATTATATTTTTATTTTATGATTTTTCTGTGATTTATTATGATTTTTCAAAAGTGCAGCCGAAATAAATAAAAAAAAGAAAAACAAACCGTTGTCACTGTAGTAAAACTTCCGTTATTATAGCAAAACCGCCATCCAAAACCGTCGAAGGACGTAATATACACTGTTTCAAAAGTTAAGGGATGTGTTTTATCCGGTTTTCAAAATTGAGGAACCAAAAATAAACTTTCGCTATAGCTGAGAGACTGAAATAGACTTTTTCCAACCGTAAAAGGAAACAAGCTAAGAGAAACCGACGATTACATGCGAGATGTCCATGTTGACTGCTTCATGTAAAGCTGCTAGACAGCCCAGTAGTTCGGCCTGAAAGGCATCTTGAGTCTTCCTTTTCTCAAAAAAAAAAAAAACTCGACTGTTCCGGCTCCCGATCGGATCACCCGGTCACAGTCGCCCCGAATAATGAAGCCCCAACCATCAGCCTTCTTTTTCAGGATTGAAGGAGCCATCGGTGTTCAGTATCAAAAAAACCAGCCCGTGGCTTCTCCCAAACATGCCTGTGGCGAGAATCCGGCAATAAACGTTCACCCTTCATTTGCTGATGTCATGGCCGGGCGTTAGCCTTTCATATAAAATTGGTAAGCTTAGAATAGCTCGACTTATAGAGTGATTCTAGGGATTGATTTATTTTGAGACAAAAGTAGTATTAGTTAGGGATACAAATTATCCAAACACAACCCAATCTAACTTTTAGCTGAAGGTTATAATCAGTACTAGTTGATTGAATCATTGTCCAAAAGGATGAGTCACATGTAGGTAAGCTTGAAGACACTTTGCTTAGTATATAATTATGTTGTGTGCCCATGAGGGCGAGCGTTGTAAACTGCATCTATAATATTATTAACACCCTGAAGATTTGCTCTGGTGGGGACATATCATGATTAACAAGCTTCCTCCTTGAAGCACGTTCTTAAATTTTTAGAATATTTTCCTTTTGTTTTAGCAATACTTCGAGCTATATATAGGTCACATAGCCTCACGTAACAATGCAATCAACTAGACACGGAGAAACAAAGTGACTAATTTATTAGAAGATGATTAAACACAGCATATTCATTTGCAATGTAAGGAGATATTCGGCAGTATAGTACAAGAAGGATGTCCTCATTATTATTGTTTTTGAAGCCTTCACTGACTTTTCGTTGACTGGTTCCTACCCAAGGTAAGCCTTTGTGATAGCTCTAACTTTTAGCATTTATTATGTTTGTTTATGCATTAAGTTTTGAGAACAAATATACACCACATGATGTAATTTTGATTAGAAACAAAACTTATTTTTATTAAAACATAGATTAGTAATGATATAACTAATAATCTTTGGAAGATTATTAATGAAATATAAAACAAATGCATTCTTGTAATTCCTAATGATGGCTATTGTGTGAAAAACCAAAAGTGGTCTTATTGGCAAACAAAATAATTCTCTTTACACATCAAAAAAAAGTTACGGAGGTTGACATGATGTGATAAAAAAGTTACAAAGGTCGATATTGAGCCATAGTAGTATTGGAAAATAAAAGGTAGATATATTTGTATCTAAACAAATAAGTATATGCTTGGCAAATTAATATTCTACAACAAGAAGATATCAGGATTGATATCCGTCAAGATACACAAGAAGGAGGTGCATAGAGGCACTTGAAGATCATATTAGACAAACAATCCACTGAGGTCAAAATATTCGATCATGGATGTCAAAGAAAAAAATGAAAAGAGAGAGTATGCACAAATGACACCAATTGACATTATTATGCTTAAAAATATTATTTTATCTCCCGTTACAACGGACAGACATTTTAGTTAGTATATATTATAAAAACAAGACGCACGCTCTATGGGGGGACTCGGCTGGAAAAAAAGTGGTTTCTAGAGAACTACTGTGTGCTGATCTTGTACAGCATAAACAAGTTGATTCCAATGAGGAAAACGTTTAGACTACGGATGCTCTGGTCGTCCATCAACCTAAGAACATGCGTGAGAAACGAAGATGTTAGATTATGGCAGAGGGAATCAAGTACTCCGTAGTTCATCAAAATCAAGATCCAAATTGATATAAACGAACAAAGAAAACAAATTAGTAATGAAAAGAACTGCACACGAGAATAACTAATACTGTAGTTGTGTATATATACATCTATCTATATGTATCTATACTTACCCGGGAATACGATCGGCTTCCACGCTCAACATCTTGCCGTGCCTATAGTATTGCATTCCAAAACCCTGCCCTAATATAGAATCCACCTGAGCAGAGGTAGTAGTTTTGGCTCGTGCCTTGTTCGTGCCGCTAGAGATGGTCCGGGGCCGCAAGCCGAGGGCTGGAGGAGGCGCGCGAGGACGAGGTGTCACTGCACGGGCATAACCGAGGCCGGAGATCTGCTTTAGCGGACGCAGCAGGTTTCTTAATGCTGCCATGTCGATCGCTTCTTCTTGCTGCCACTTCTCTTCTCGATGCCGACGCGGCGATAGTCTCGAGAGCTAGTTTCTTGGATGTGGCGAAACAAAAATAGTTTTGAGATATCAATATCGTCTGATCAGCGCCTATATTTATATATACAAGAGTAATACGAAATATGACAATCCGAACCGTTTTAGAAGAACGCTCTCCAAACTCCGGCAGCTGGAAGTTGGATTGGTTATGGAGCCGAAATTATGACCATTATTTTTTAATTAAAAAAATTGCAACTTGCATCCCTTCTCCTCTCTATCATGCTTTCATCTGGAATACGCTTGGGAATGGGAATAGGCGGCACTGAGACCATGTCAAACAACACACTTGTTTTAGATGAGATGCTTCCATTTTCTTTCCCTTTTGTCATCGGTTACTCCAATGTAAAGTTTTCACTTCACTACAGTTTGCATAGGCCAAAGGAGAAGGGCATGGAATTACAGAGTTATAAAATGCAGTAGAGGACATGGACATGTCCAGCAGCTGCCGCCCTGAGCCTGCATCGATCTTGGAGCCCGTCGCAGCAATGCAGCACTGACCCATTCTCCAACATCCTGGGGACCAAACAAACAAGCTCTCTCGACGGCCACCTATATATTGTTAGATGTTTTGGCCATAGGCCAAATAATTCCAAATAAATTCTAAATGTCCACTCACATATGTATGTACATATGAAAAGGTGGGAAACTTTAGTCCTACCTTACTACTTTAAGAGGAGTGAGACCAACTTAAATAGTTGAGCTATCTCTATCTTGTTGGAGCTATTGGGGAGAGAAAAAGGAAGAACCACACGCGCGCGCTCGCTCGTCTCGCCTCGCGGGGCGGGGCTAATGGGCGCGCACGCTCGACATACGCGTGAATGGTTCGCCGATTTCCCGCTTCGACCCTTGCGGGTGCGCAGCCTCCTTTTGCCACTCCGAATTTTTGCATGCATGAGTTATATGTGATGGAGAAGTACCACGACTTTAAAATGGTTGAAAACCGTTCAGTCGTGGAACAGGCTCATGAGTTCCAACTTATTGTGAGAGAACTTGAACAACTCGGACACGTCTTGCCTGACAAGTTTGTGGCTGGTGGTATGATTGCCAAGTTGCCTCCGTCATGGAGAAACTTTGCCATAGCTCTGAAACATAAAAGACAGAAGATCTCAGTCGAGGATCTGTTGGCTGATCTTGATGTTGAAGAGAAGGCTCGGACAAAGGATGCTCCACCAAAAGCCCCAGAACAGTCCAGTGTCAATGTGATGCAGCATGCTAGCAAGAACAACCTAAAGCCTGTTCAGACTACTCAGTTTAAGAAGAAGAAGATGAACATGGATGAAGTTGTGTGCTTTGTTTGCGGTGAGAATGGACACTTCTCCAAGAAGTGCAAGAACCGCAAGGGCAAGAAGAATCAGCAGGGGCAGAAGTCTGCCAACGTGACTATTGGTGATCCTAGCAGATCTGGGTACGGTAAGTATTTACCTAGTGTATTTTCTGTATGTCAATCTAATGATTGGTGGATCGATACAGAAGCCAATATTCATGTTTGTACTGACATCTCCATGTTTTCATCTTACCAGGTCGCACGAGGTTCAACCGTCATGATAGGGAACGACTCGCATGCTTCTGTTCTTGGTGTTGGTTCGGTCGATCTGAAGTTCACTTCGGGAAAGATCGTGCGGCTCAAGAACGTGCAGCATGCTCCCTCAATAAAGAAGAACCTCGTTAGTGGATCCCTCTTGTGTCGAGATGGATTCAAGCTAGTATTTGAGTCTAATAAAGTAGCCGTCTCGAGGTATGGCCAATTCATTGGCAAAGGCTATGAGAGCGGAGGCTTGTTCCATTTTTCACTCTCCTATTTCTATAATAAAGTTATAAACCATGTGTGTGATTCAAACAATTCGGTGGCTGATATATGGCATTCACGTTTGTGTCACATTAATTTTGGTTGTATGTCGCGTCTATCCAGTATGAATTTAATTCCGAATTTTTCTATTGTCAAAGGCTCTAAATGTCAAGCATGTGTGCAAGCAAAGCAACCTCGTAAGTCTCACAAGGCTGTAGACGAGAGATGCACGACATTGTTGGAGCTCATACATTCAGATATTTGTGAAATAAATGGTGTGTTGACAAAAGGAGGGAAAAGATACTTTATGACTTTAATTGATGATGCAACTAAATATTGTTATGTGTTTCTTCTAAAAACTAAAGATGAGGCGTTTGAATGTTTTAAGACTTATAAAGTTGAGGTAGAAAACCAATTAGAAAAGAAAATCAAGCGTGTTAGGTCTGATCGCGGTGGAGAGTATTTTTCCAATGAGTTCGATCTCTTCTGTGCGGAGAATGGAATAATTCATGAACGGACACCACCATATTCACCTCAATCTAATGGGGTTGCCGAAAGAAAGAACCGAACGTTAATGGACTTGGTGAATGCCATGTTAGGAACATCTGGTATGGCTAAAACATGGTGGGGGGAGGCTGTCTTAACAGCATGTCATGTTCTAAATAGAGTTCCAACTAAAAACAGTGAAGTTACTCCATATGAAGGATGAAAAGGAAGGAAACCATCACTCCATTACTTGCGTACATGGGGCTATTTGGCCATGGTTAGCGTACCCATTAATAAGAAACGCAAGCTCGGACCAAAGACCGTTGATTGTATCTTTTTGGGTTATGCGTATCACAACACGGCTTATAAGTTCTTAGTGATAAAATCTGAAGCGCCTGATGTTTTAGTTGATTCACTTTTGGAGTCACAGGATGTTACTTTCTTTGAGAATATTTTTCCAATGAAAGTTGGTTATTCTTTATCGAGTTTGTCTAGTGAATTTATTCCTGAGCCTACACCCTCGATAGAGCCAATTATAGATCCACCTGGTATTGAAGAGGATGACAATGTTGTAGCTCCTAGAAGGAGTAAGAGACAAAGGGTTAAAAAATCCTTTGGTGATGACTTTATTGTGTATCTCATAGATAATACTCCCATGACCATTGCAGAGACATATGCATCGCCAGATGCAGATTATTGGAAGGATGCAGTCCGTAGTGAGATGGACTCCATCACTGCAAATGGCACATGGAAAGTAGTAGATAAACCAGTGGGATTGCAGACCGATTGGCTGTAAATGGGTATTTAAGAAGAAGCTTAGGCTTGACGGTATTATTAAAAAGTATAAGGCTAGGCTTGTTGCTAAAGGTTTTACACAAAAAGAAGATGAGAATTTCTTTGATACCTACTCACCTATTGCCAGATTAACTATAATCCGAGTGTTATTATCCTTGGCTGCTTCCCATAAGCTTCTTGTTCATCAGATGGACGTGAAGACGGCTTTCCTTAAAGGAGAGTTAGAGGAAGAAATTTATATGAATCAGCCTGATGGATTTATAGCACAAGGACAAGAGGGCAAGGTGTGTAGTTACTTAAATTCTTGTACGGCCTAAAGCAGGCACCTAAGCAGTGGCATGAGAAGTTCAAAAAGACTTTGACCTCTACTGGGTTTGCAATAAATGAAGCCGATACTTGTGTGTATTACCGTTATGGTGGGGGCAAAGGAGTAATCCTATGTTTGTATATTGACGACATACTAATTTTTGAGACAAGTATCGAAGAGATTAATGATATAAAATCATTCTTATCCCAAAATTTTGACATGAAAGATTTGGGAGAAGCCGATGTGATCCTCAATATTAAACTTAATAAGGATGGGAATGGGATTACTCTTTTGCAGTCTCATTATGTGGAAAAGGTTTTGAATCGCTTTGGTTATATGGATTGTAAACCTTCTCCAACACCCTATGATCCTAGCCTAATACTTCAAAAGAATAAAAGGCTAGAAAATGATCATTTGAAATATTCCCAAATTATTGGATCTTTGATGTACTTAGCTAGCGCAACCCGCCCTGATATCTCATTTGGTGTAAGCAAGTTGAGTAGATTTTCCTCTAATCCAGGAACTGATCATTGGCATGGTATTGATCAAGTAATGCGCTATCTAAAAGGCATAATGAGTTATGCAATTCACTATTTAGGGTACCCAGGAGTACTCGAAGGATATAGTGATTCAAACTAGATTACAGAAGCTGATGAGCTTAAAGCCACTAGTGGATACATATTCACTTTGAGTGGTGGTGCTGTCTCTTGGACGTCTTATAAGCAGACAATACTTACAAAGTCCACAATAGAGGCAGAGCTTACAGCTCTGGATACAGCCTCTACTGAGGCTGAATGGTTAAGAGAGATGTTGAAGGACTTGCTTATGGTTGAGAAACCAATTCCTGCTATTGTCATAAACTGTGATAATCAAACGGTGATCACAAAGGTGATGAATAGTTAGGACAACAGAAAGAAGTCCAGCAAACATATAAAGCGTAGACTGAAGTCTGTCAGAAAATTAAGGAGCTCCAGAGTAATAGCTGTGGACTACATCCAAACAGCTAAGAACCTGACAGATCCCTTTACAAAGGGACTATCACGCACCGTGATTGACAATGCATCGAAGGAGATGTGATTGAGACCCATGTGAGTTAACCTTAATAGTAACCCAACCTATGTGATCGGAGATCCCATGATTTAGGACCTGGGAAGAACAAGCTGTTGGTTAATGGGAGAGTACATTCTTTCCTTTTGACCCACTCCGCTGGAGATGCAGTACTCTCACCTCTGTAAGGCAGGTTGACTTTGTCTTAATATGTTCTGAGGCTTTATAGCGAGATACTGTCCTACAGAGTATCCCTGTAAGAACACACCTATGTGAGCCCAACTGTTAGTCGCAGTTTATAAGAATTGGGTATTCTTTAATAAGCTGATGAAGTGAGTTAGGAGTATGACTCATACGCTCCACTCGTAGGGTTGGCTATGGCAGCCTAGTATCAGTCAAGACTTCAAGTGAAGCCTATTCGCACCAAACTGCCAATTCAAGGCCTAGTCTATTGTGCAGTTGTGGATGGGCCTATCTTGTTGTTCTAGGTGGATGTTCAACCTTAACCGGTCTTCACTGAATAGCTGGTATATTAATAGTACTGTGGTACAGGGAGTATGACTCGCGTGCCCTTGGGATGTGGTGGGGGATTGTTAGATGTTTTGGGCCATGGGCCAAACAATTCCAAATAAATCCCAAAGGCCCACTCACACATGCATGTATATATGAAAAGGTGAGGGACTTTAGTCCCACCTTTCTACTTTAAGAGGAGTCAGGCCAACTTAAATAGTTGAGCTATCTCTATCTTGTTGGAGCTATTGGGGAGAGAAAAAGAAAGAACCACACGCGCACGCGCTCGCTCGCCTCGCCGAGCGGAGCGGGGCGGGGCTAATGGGCGCGCACACACGACATGCGCGTGAATGGTCCGCCGATTTCCCGCTCCGACCCTTACGGGTGCGTGGTCTCCTTTTGCCACTCCGAATTTTTGCATGCATGGAGAAAATTACGCTGGCCTATTTGGTAAGCAATTATTCTTGTATTATGGTAAGTGCACAAACGGCAGGTCAATTACCATAATACTGTGATTGAGCGGCTAATTACTTTGCTATTTGCTACGACGCGTGTATAAATATGGAGCGAGACATCGTCCTCAGTACCGAGAGATTCATCTCTTTCTCGCCACAGTGCTACGCTGCCGCCGTCTTCCCCATCCCGTCGCCGACGTGCCATCGGTGTCAGGAGAGCAGGCTCCGAAGCCTACGTCTCCTCGCGTCCCTGCACGGGGTAGGGGGCGTATTAGGTTTTTGGGAAGCGCCGTCGCGACTGCTCGCTGGATGTCTTCTTTCCTCTATGCCGCTGATCCGGATCTCAGTCGACGGTCTGCTACGTCTTCCTTCGCAGGCAATCCTACTGTAAGAACGTTGATTCTCTCTCCGTTGTTCGTTCTCGCATTCTCTCTGTTGCTAGTATCAAATCACATACCTGTGGTACATGCTGTTGGTCTTTTTTTCATTGTTGAAATTAATTTATACATCGCTAAATTACTCTTATTTTCAACGTATATATGCAGCTGAATGTGTTCTTCTGAACTCATCACAGCATCGCATACGCAAAGCCGAGGAAAAAAAAGAGAGTCCGGCAGGCATCCTTCTCCATGGCTTCCAAGCAAATGCTGGTTGCAGTGGCCGCCTCGCTGGCCCTCGTGTTCCCGCCCGCGCTCGCCTCCACCACGGATCACGTCGTCGGCGACAGCCAGGGCTGGACGCTCGGGTTCGACTACGCCGCCTGGGCCAAGAGCAAACAGTTCACAGTCGGCAACACACTAAGTACATACTCGCAGCTGGATCAAAAGCACTTACTACATACAGTGCACATATATAGGCCTCGCTCTTTGATCTGACGACATTTTTAATTTGCAGTGTTTAAGTATGCCTCCAGCTCCCACAACGTGGCGGAGGTGAGCGGGGCAGACTTCAAGGCGTGCAACACGGCGGCGGCCTCCTCTGTCTGGAACTCCGGCGATGACCGGCTCAGCCTCGACAAGCCGGAGGTGGTTCATCTGCACGGTGGGCAGCCACTGCCAGCTTGGCACGAAGCTCAACATCACCATTCTTACGGCGACAACGCCGACCTGCTGTCATCAGCGCCGGCGCCATCTCAGCCGTTTCGGCGCTTCCTCTCCAACTCCAACTGGTGATGGATGCAATCGCAATGCGCCAATGCTTGCCCTCTGTGCCAGAGTAGCTGGCCCTGTATTTTCAATTCTGCCTCGATCGAGTTCTTTGTACCGACCGGCATCGATACGGACTACTCCCTTCGTACACGTAAAATAAGATGTTTTGAACAAGGTTTGACTCAAACCTCAGAAATATAAATGTTCAAAAAATTTTAAGTTATTGAATTTAAAAATATAAAAATTATATGAATGTATTTGACAAATACTTTTATAAAAATATACATATATCATTTTTTGATAAATATTTTTATAAAATAAGAAGTCAAAGTTGTATTTTGTAGATCGTGCCGTTGTCATAAATGACTTGTTTTATGGGTACAGAGGGAGTACGCTATATGACAACCTAAGTGAGTGACATGGTGTAATAATAATTCTTGGACCCATACGTGTGCTCAACCCATGAATTTCTAATGGGTCGTTTACGTGTATACGATTAAAAAAGATTAGAATCTCATAAATTCCCTTAGAAAGTTTGATCTATCATGGCTGTCCCTGGGTCCGAAAACTTGTTTTGTCCAAGCCATTCCGTCGGCTCTCCATCGATTTTTCCTAGTTTGGCGATGCTGACTTGTGGGCCTGTTGGGTATGGAAATCACATACACATGTGAGATGAAAATAATGTATGGGTTGCAATTATATTTCATTCTGAATCCAATCTTGACAACTCGAGGGGGTATTTATAGGGGCCTCTCGACTCCGCGATTACATGAAAATCACAAAACTTTATTGCAAACATCTCTTGCAATCAGCTAGGAAGTCTATTGACGAAGCTGTGGAACATACTTGGCCTTTCCTCCATGCCCATTCTGAACGACTTCAGTCTTCATGTGATTTTCTCACCCTGGCGAAAGGTAATGATCGCTTCTCTGAGCGAAGTTAAAATGTTGACTTCGCTAGGTGTTGTGCGAAGTCAAATCCGAAGTATTGACTTCGCTGATCGTTGAGCGAAGCCAAGTTTCAGGCGAAGCCGCTTGCCAACCCATAACCTGAAGAAATGAAAATCGAAAAACGAAGCCTGAAGAGAATCAAGCGAAGTCATTATGTCGCCTTCGCTGTGTTTATCTCATGATACTTGATCCGACATCTATATTGTACTCCAAAGTTTGGATGAAGGGTTTTCATGTCAAAGTTGTTCCCCAACAGCAGCCCCTCGCAGGCGAAAGCCTACTCCAAAGGTCTGAATCCTGCGAAGTTTGAATAAACTTTGCTTGGTAAACGTCGTCCAAACTTTGGAGTTGGCCGTTGTTCATATTATTTTTTGAAAATGCAACGGCTAGTTTGACCGTTTAGGTGACAGTGTTATCTTTGACTAGAAGTGCCTATAAATAGCGATGCCCCCCTGAGGCTGTCATCTTCGAAAGAGGGGAAACGCTGGCAAAATTTTTCTTCGACTGAAGAATTTGAGATAGTTTTTTTCACTTTCCTGCTTTCTAGGCGACTGGTGTTTTAAGCTTGTTTTCTTCTGACTGTATCAGTGGAGTTTGTTTGATGACTTCGTTCGAGATGTCTTCTAAAGATTTGTAAGATCGGATTTGGTCCCAGGAGAGTGACAAAGTTGATGAAGATAAGTCTTATCCGGATTCAGATGATGAAAAATTAGAGAATGTTGATGCTTTGATTGAAGATTTAGTTAGGGATGACGAGGGTTATACGTTGACCTTTGGCAGAAGTCTGTTTGACAAGAGCTGCCTTGATGAAATGGTAAGGCTATGAGTTCTTGATCGTGACCTCGTCAGAATTCCCGATGCTGATGAAACTAACCCTCGACCTCATCCTGATGAATGTATTGTTTATCGTGACCTTTTCACTGCTGGGCTTCGGTTTACATGCTGAGATTTTCTTGAGGATGTGTTAAAAGTCTTCAACATACAGATGCATCATTTGACACCTAACAGAGTGGTTAGGTTGTCACAATTTATTTGGACAGTGAGATCTTTAGAAGCCAACGATAGCATTGTTGCTTTGTGCGAGCTGTACCCAGTATAAGACATTTATGCTTGATGGGCACTTGATTACTAAGCATTTTGCTTGCTTTAGTTTTGAGACAGCTCGTAATGCTGTTCAGATTTCTCCTGCTACAAAGAACAAGTGAGGAGTTGGTGACTGGTCTAGGTACTGGTTTTATCATAAGGTGCCAATGGTTGAGGAAAGGGATCCTGTTTCAAAGAGGGTGGTGAAAAAGTATCCTTTGGTTGTGAAAATGGTTATTAAAATATTTGTGTGTACTCCTTCCTTTCCTCCTACTATGATTTCTAAGACTGCAGTAAAGGCTTTCAAGGCAACAGCTTCGCTGCAATGTGCCTGTGATATCATTGAAGAGTATGCTGCAGCTAGAATTTGGCCATTGAAGAAAGGGTGGACTTTCTCATGCTTCTATCCTAAGTAGATTCGTGGCATCAACTATAAGTTTCCTGACAATGATTTTTATCGCCCAAGGGCATTTGCTTCGGATGAAGAATTTGTGAAGTCTGTCAAAAATAGGGCAGATGATTTACTTGGTAAATATGTGAAGAGCGAGAAGGATAATATAGATAAAATTATTGGTTTGGAGTATAAGCATTTGAACAGGGTTTTCGAGGTTGCTAAGGTTGAATATCATGAGAGACCTCCTCCTGCTTATAGTCATGAGAAGAAACAAGGTCGGAAGAGGGACACTGCTACTCAGGCGAAAGGGAAGCGAAAGGCTGCTGAAGGTGCAACCAAGGTTGTTGCGAAGAAGGTTAAGAAGAATAACAGTCCTGCTGTTCTACTTGATAGTGAAGAACTTGACGCTATCCTTGATCAGTCTTAGGATATTGAAGGGAATATTGTTTCTGATGCCGGTGCTGGTGGCGATGATGATGTTGAGGTTGTTAGAGGTGGTGGTGATGGTGATGATGTCGGTTTTCCTATCTCTCAAAATGTTGAGGATGAGGTGAGAAAAATTTGTATGACTTTCTCTTCTAGTGGTTTGGCTCCACTATTACTTACTCTACTTAACAAAAACTTACAGAATTTGCAAGCTCGTGGTGCTTCTGCCGGTGGTTTTGGTGGAGTTGGTGCGAGAGTTAGTTTGGTCTCTGAGAGAGAGACTCAAGTTAGGGATTTTCAGAAAGCTGCTGGGTCAACTTCGCCGAAATTTGGCTCTGAGGTTCCTGTGTTGAATCTCATGATGAAAATATTGATGCTGGGAAGACTACTTCGCTTGAAGACCCTGCAACAATTGAGGTTGGCGAAGTTGGTGTCCCAAAAGTGGTGAAGAAGGCTGGTGGTTCTAGAGTTTATTCTCTTGATCTTGAGGAAAGTGATGATGAAGTTTTTGATGATGTGGTTAATGAAGAAAGGTTGATGCGCCTATTGAGCTCTACTATTCATGTTGAGACTGGCCAAAAGGTTGATTGTAGTTTGGGAGAGCGCGTTTCTACTGGTGAGTATTGTGCCCTCGTGTTTCCTTTTTACTTGAATTGTCTTCTTTTGCTAATTCTTGATTTCTATTTTTGCAGAAACTATGTTTCCTCATGCACCATCTACTCCCCAAAAGAATGTTGATTTTGGTAAGATGAAGAGTGTTCAGTAAGATCCTGCAACTCCTGTTGCCCCTGCTGTTGACGGAGGGGAAGTTTCTGATGCGCTAAAGCGGAGCTTGGAGTTTTGTCAGGAGAAATGTTTGGGTCTTGACTGCTTCAAGTTTATAGGCATTGGGTCTGATAAACTTCGGATGATGCCTCGTACTTCTGAGGTTCAATTGGCAAAGTGTATATACGAGGCCTTTACAGTCCCTGATGCAAAACTTGAGATATCGATGAAGCCTTTGCTCGAAGTTGCTGATGCTGGCTTGTCTATGTACAAGGGTTCTATCTTGATGAGAGGGATGCGAATGGGTTTGGAGGAGAAAGAGAAAAATTTTGCTCTTCGCGAGCATGACTATCAGGTTAAAATTGAAAATCTAAAGAAGCAACTTACCGAGAAAGAAAGGGAAAGAGCTGATGCTGTAGATGCTCAGAATGGTTTGGAGGGCATTGCTCGAGTTGAAGAAAAAGAGGACGATATCAAGAAGATTATGGAGGATAAAGAAAAGTTGAAGGAGGGCATGAGGCGTATTGAGAACAAATTGCAGGAACAGGACAAGTCCTTCTTCGACAATTGCAACCGGGTTTGGGAGCTTTGTTTTGAATGTTATGATAAGTTTGGAGCCCGCCCTGAGAAAAAATGTTGGGAGCTTGGTGATCGTGATAGCTTCTTCAGTTGGCTTTGTCGTCAATATGAAGATTTATCCCGAGTTACCGAGACCACAGTTGACATTGGGGTTTATTATTCTGCTCGTGCTTTGTTTCATTTGATGAAACAGAGCCAGGATCCTTTGTTTGCACAACTCTGTGATGCCAACTACAAGTTTCCTTCTGTGGGTGAACTGACCAATGTGATGAAGACGACACAAGTGTTGTGCAACAAATATCTTAAGCAGTATTGGAGGTCAGGTGGTCAGGCTCATTGCTTTGATAAAGCTAGAGAAGTTACAGAGGGTAAATTTTACACTTAATTATTTTTGTTTTCTGTTGTGTTTCTTATCTAACTTTTGTCTCTTTTTATGTCAGAAAATTGTAAAGGAGGCGAAGGCTGCTCGGAGGGAGGCGGAGGAAGCCGCGAAGAGGGAGGCCGATGCTAGAGGTCAAGGCGGTGCCGGATCTAGCAATGTTAGTGGCAGCCATCCTTAGGCTCTAGTTGTTTTTCTTTTGTGAGATGAGAGGGTCTTAAGATACAATAGTTCTAAGTTATTGACCTTGTAATATATGCTTGGAAGTTGTTTGACTATTTGTTCATCCTGCACAGGTTCCTCATGCTGAGCCTGTGCAGGATGTCGAAGATATCGTTCCGTTGTTAATGTATAAAGATGACTTCGTTTTCGAGCCTGCCGAGTTTTGTGATTTTCGTGCAAAGTGTGATGGTTGTGATGTCGATGATTTTCTTGCTCGTAAGTTTTGCTTCCATTTTTTTTGAACTTGAATTTTTGAGGATTCTATCTTACAAATATTTTATAGATGTGAATGAACGATACCGTAGTGTCAGACCTCCCAACTGTTGAGTATTTGATTTCACGAACTTTGCACAGGTAAAAATTTGGCATGTAACGTTTACTCTTTTTTGCTGTTGGACTTTGTTTTCTAACTTCTTCTTATAGTCATCTGAATCAAGTACTTCGCCGGTGAATGTTTTTGAGGACTATTTACGCCGTGAAGCGGACGAGATTATTAACGAAGTTGTGAGTGACATGCTTGGTGATGCTGCTGAAGTGATTAGTTCTCAAGATGACTAATTTTGTAAACACATTTTGTTTATAATTGGATAAGTTTTATTGTAGACATGTTGTTGTATTGCGAAGTTTGTGAGTTTTCCTTCGCTTGTATAAATGAGTACAGAATAAATGCTTTGAATTAAATTGTGTATGTACTTTGCTTAGAAATATGTAATCGAGAAATTTACCTTAGCAAATTTTGAAATGTCGTCCCTTCTTTTTTGTTCGAAGTAGACGCGTGTACTTCGCTTAAAGGCTTGAAGCGTTTTCACCTTAGTGAAATAGAGTCAAAAAATTTGCCTTAGCAAACTTTAAAATGCCA
Source organism: Bothriochloa decipiens (assembly GCA_023333625.1). Classification (NCBI taxonomy): domain Eukaryota; kingdom Viridiplantae; phylum Streptophyta; class Magnoliopsida; order Poales; family Poaceae; genus Bothriochloa; species Bothriochloa decipiens. Next base: position 12,626,115 of record CM041631.1, on the reverse strand, counting down.
TCCCTTCTTTTTCGTGCGAAGTGGACATGTACGCTTCCTTAGAAGCTGAAAACATTTCACCTTAGTGAAAGAAAGTCAAAAATTTTGCCTTAACAAATTTTAAAACGCCGTCCCTTCTTTTTCATGCGAAGTGAACGCATACCCTTCCTTAGAAGCTGAAACATTTTACCTTAGTGAAATAAAGTCAAAAAATTACCTTAGCAAATTTTGAAACGTTGTCCCTTCTTTTTCGTGCGAAGTGGATGTGTACGCTTCCTTAGAAGCTGAAAACATTTCACCTTAGTGAAATAAAGTCGAAAAATTTGCCTTAGCAAATTTTGAAACGCCGTCCCTTCTTTTTCGTGCGAGGTGGACGTGTACGCTTTCTTAGAAGCTGAAAATATTTCACCTTAGTGAAATAAAGTCGAAAAATTTGTCTTAGCAAATTTTAAAACGCCGTCCCTTCTTTTTCGTGCGAAGTGGACGCGTATGCTTCCTTAGAAGCTGAAAACATTTCACCTTAGTGAAATAGAGTCGAAAAATTTGCTTTAGCAAATTTTGAAACGCCGTCTCTTCTTTTTTGTACGAAGTGGACGCGTACGCTTCCTTAGAAGCTGAAACATTTCACCTTAGTGAAATAAAATTAAAAAATTTGCCTTAGTAAATTTTGAAATGTCGTTCCTTCTTTTTCATATGAAGTGGATGCGTACGCTTCCTTAGAAGCTGAAAACATTTTACCATAGTGAAATAAAGTAAAAAAATTTGCTCTTGAATAAGTTAGCATTTTTTAGATTTAATAAAATGTTGATGCTAACTTAGTTTTGCAAAGTTTGTGCCAATATGGGAGTATATATTGGATATACTCTTCGGCATTTTGTATTTTTAGTTGTGCAATGTAGAGACATATCTTTGGGGAAAGTACTTTCTCATTTATATTTCATGAGGTTTACAAAGAGACTGCCTCGTTAAAAAACCACTCACCTTGTGAAGGGTTTCCCCTGAGTGGAAAAAGAGTGCAGCTCAGTTATGAATGTAAACTTGCTTGTAAAGAGAATTTTTACTTCTATTTCTGCTAAAAGGTAGACTAATCTTGCAATCTTGCTTATGGATAATACTTGCGGAGTGCTTCTATATTCCAAGTGTGACTAAGTTTCTCACCTTTTAGATTTGCTAGATGATACGCACCTTCTTTGTTTGTTCTTGTGATGATGAAAGGACCTTCCCACTTTTGTTGGAATTTTTTCACTGTGTCTTCATCTCTTTTTCTTTTCAGGACAAAATCTCCTGGTGCTAACTCTCTTGGTTTGACTTTTTTGTTGTACCACTTCTGTGTTTTAAGTTGGTACTTTTTAATATTCTCAAGTGCTTCATTTCTTTCTTCTTCGAGTAAATCTTTGATTGTTACTTGATCCTCTTCTGTGATCATTTGAATGTTTATTCTTGGACCTTTATATTTTATTTCTTCGGGGGTCATTGCTTCATCTCCGCAAAGTAACTTAAATGGAGAAAAATCTGCTGGCCTTGGCTTTGATGTGTTGTGAGACCATATTACTTTTGGTAATTCGTCAACCCATTTTTCTTTTTTTAAGATCTGTTAAGCACTTTGAAATTCCTGTGCAGATTATCTCATTTGCTCTTTCGACTGCTCCGATAGACTGCGGGTGCCTTACGGATGCGAAACAGAGTTTGATTCCCATTGAGAGGCAGTATTCTCTAAAGTCTTCACTATCAAATTGGGTTCTATTATCTATTGTGATGTGTCTTGGAACTCCAAATCTGCATATGATGTTTTGCCATAGGAATTTTTTCATTGCATGAGAAGACATGTTTGTGATTGGCTTCGCCTTAATCCACTTGGTGAAATATTCAACTGCAACTATTGCGTATTGGTAGTTGCCATGAGCCAGAGGTAACTTTCCAACTATGTCGATTCCCCATCTTGCCAGTGGCCAAGTTGGTTCAATTGGTTGTAAGTTTGTTCCTGGTGCATTGACTTTACTTCCTGCCATTTGGAAACTGTGACAAGTCCGAATGATTTCTTTGCTGTCACTTTGGGTAGTTGGCCAGAAAAACCCTTGTCTGAAAGCTTTCCCAACTATTGATCTAGCCCCAGCGTGACATCCACAGATTCCCTCATGTATTTCTTTCAACAAGTTTTTACCATCTTCTCTTGAGATGCATTTTAGTAGTGGTTGGCAAACTCCTTCCTTATATAATTCTTCGTTGATGATTTTGTAACTTCTGATCTTTTGCTTCATTCTTATTTTATCAACCTCATTTTCTGGCTCGTAAAATCCTTTGAGGAATGCCATGATTGGAGCTCTTCAGTCTTCACTTTCTATGATATGTACTTCTTTCCGTTGTTTGACTTTTGTTTTTGTTGAGGCTTTGATGATAGTTTGGAAGAATACTTCTGGTGGTAACTCTAACTTTTGGGTGGCGACTTTCGCAATTTCGTCTGCATCTATGTTGAAACGACCTTGATTTCCGTGAAGGGAAATCCACAGTGTCGGAGT
>CM041631.1:12559681-12612023 GCA_023333625.1 Bothriochloa decipiens | reverse complement strand
ATGATGACATGTCGCACCACATCACTCAGGGTTTTGTCGAAAAAAAAATTTTGTAGTTCGAATTTTTGGGTTGTTACATATGTTGTCATTTCTTAAGATACTTTTTACTGTGAATCCAGCGAAGTGTTTTTCTTGATCCCTTAATAGTTAAAGATACTTTGCTAGCTCGGGACCTCTTGCTTTGTAATTTTTCATTATATGTCCAGCCACAACTTGAGAATCTATCTTGATTATTAGCTTTTCGATTCCCATTGCTCTTGCTTTGCGAAGTCCCAATGATACTGCCTCATATTCTGCAATGTTGTTGGTGCATTGAAAGTCTAGTCTTGCTGCGTATTTGAGTTTGATTCCAGAAGATGAGGTTATGATTGCTGCTGCTCCTACACCGGCGAAGCCCCAAGCGCCGTCGCAATAGATTGTCCATTCTGGTTGCTCCATTCTTTCTTGATTGTACTTTGAGGGTGTCCAATCTACTACGAAGTCAGCCAACACTTGAGATTTGATTGTTGTTCTTTTCTCAAATTTGATGAAGTATTGGGACAATTCTGTAGCCCATTTTCCTAATCTCCCTGAGGACTTGCAGCCTTGTAGCACTTCTTTACGGTGTTAATTTGTTGGCACTCTTATTTTGTGTGCTTGGAAGTAGTGTTTTCACTTTCTGGATGCCATAAGTACTGCATATGCAATTTTATCGATTTCTAAATAGAAAATTTTTGATCCGGACAAAGCTTCGGATGCAAAGTATACTGGAACTTATCTTGTTGAGTGCTCCTTTTCTTCTTCTTGTATCAGTACTGCGCTAACTACACTTTCGTTTGTTGATACATATAGTAGCAGATCTACCGTTGGATCAGGTGTTGCCAAAGTTATGGGATTGGATAGATGCTTTTTTATTTCTTCGAAAGCTTCTTGCTGTGCTGGACCCCAGCTGAATTTTTCCTTTTTCTCTTTTAGTGATTGAAATATTGGGAGGCTTCGCTCAGCTAATTTGGATATGAATCTGTTTCTTGGCTTCGCTCAGCTTATTGGGAGGCTTCGCTCAGCTGAAATATTGGGAGGCTTCGCTCAGCTTATTGGGAGGCTTCGCTCAGCTAATCTTCCTATCAGCTTTTGGACGTCCTTGATGTTTCTTGGCACTTGCATGTTCAGTATTGCCTTTACCTTCTCTGGATTCGGGTCGATTCTTTTTGCGGATACGATGCACCTCATAATTTTGTTTGTTTGAACTCCAAATGTGCATTTTTCTGGGTTCAACTTTAAGTTTGCTTTTCTGAGGTTTGAGAAGGTTTCTTGTAAGTCTTCGACATGGTCTTCTCTTTTCTTGATCTTGACTACCAAGTCATCAACATACGCAAGCAAATTTCTTGGTATTTGATCTTTGAGAACTGTGGATGTTATTCTAATGAAAGTTGTTCCTGCGTTACGAAGCCCCTCAGCCATTCTTTGGAAACAGAAGTTCTGAATGGTGTAATAAAACTTGTGTACTCTTCATCTTCTTTTTTCATCCAAATCTGATGGTAGCCTGAATAGCAGTCGAGGAAACTGAGCATTTCACTTCCCGCTGCCTGATCTACTGAAGTGTCTATTCTTGGTAGTGGAAAGTTGTCTTTTGGGCACGCTTTGTTGAGATCTGTGAAGTCTATGTACATTCTCCACTTTTTATTTTTCTTCTGCACCATGACTATGTTTGCAAGCCAAGTTGTGAATTGGACTTCTCTTATGACTTTTGCATCTAACAATTTTTAGACTTCGGCTTTTGCGGCTTGTGTTCTGTCTTCCAACAACTTTTTGAGTGTTTGCTTTTTCGGCCTGAAGTTTGGGACGATGTTTAACTTGTGTTCTATAACATCCCTACTTACCCCTCCTAAGCCTTGTGCAGACCAGGCGAAGATATCCTTGTTACTTCGCAGGACTTGTATTATCTTTTCTTCTTCCTCTCTCGATAGATTTGTGCCTATGATAACTTGTCTTTCTGGCACCATTGGATCGATTGGTACTTTCTTTGTGTCTTCGCAAGGCTTCGCTTTTTCTTGTGTCTTTGCGTTTTTAGTTGCAAGCTCATCATCTTCTTCTTCTTGTATCACATGGGTATTTTTGAAAGCTGGGCTTGCATCTCTTTCTATGTTTCTTGCCTTTGTTTGATCACCGAAGACGGTTATGATGCCATTGACTGCTGGTATCTTCATGCATAAGTATGGGTAGCTTACTATGGATTCAAAAGCATTTAAACTTCTCCTTCCAAAGATTGCGTTGTACTAGCTGTGTATTTTGACAACATCGAATGCTATTTGCTCTGTTCTCGTATTTATTCACTGTTTCGAATGAGACTGGCAAGACAATTCTGCTGACAGAGTTTATTTTCTTTCCACCGAAGCCAACTAATGGGTGCTTGGCTCTTCCTAAAGTTTTTCTGTCAATTTGCATTGCATCTAAAGTTCTTGTGAATATGATATCTGCTGAGCTGCCACCATCTATCAGAATTTTTATTACTGCCCAACCTTCAATGTTTGCTTCTATGACCATTGCGTCCATATGAGGTTAATCTTTGAGTTTGAGATCTTGTTCTGAGAATGTGATTGACATGTGGGACCATCTTATTTTCTTGAATAGACCTTTGACTGCTATAGAGTTTACTCTTCTGAAATAATTTCTTCTTTCGTTTCTTGAATCGAGCTCCATGCTATTTCCTCCAAAGATTGTCATAATTCTACCTTTGCTTGGGATGACTGCATTCCCGTTGTTTGTTGACGCTTCAGGCATGTTGTTGTTGTATTAAATTTGGTGGTTGCTATTTGCTACTGAGCTTTCAGGGTAGAAACTTTGCTGCTGACTTAGGCCCCATTGATTTTGCGAGCACGCTGCTAGCGGTTGGCAATTATAGATTGACGAAGGTGGTGGCAACATGTGCTGAGGGTAAGTTATTGGCAAGTAACTTGTTCTTTAGGGAGCTAAATGATTGACAACCTTCAGCTGCGAAGTTGCTCTATTTTCTTCTTGTACTTCTTCAATGTTTTTCTTTACTCTTGGGCACATCTTCAATGTGTGATCAGCCCCTTTGCCATGTATGATGCAATACATTTCTTCGGGCCTCAAAATTTTTCTTTCAAAGTTTCTGCTTTGGTTATTATAATTTGCCCTTTGCTGAAAGTTTTCTTTGTAATTTCTGTTGTTTTGAAAATTTATTTGGTTGTTTGATCTTGGACCTTGACCGGCAGCTTCGCTCGTGTTGTTGATGTGATTTATCCTCTGAAATGATATTCGCTCAGTATTTATTCTTGGGTGTTGGAAATTGTTATTTGATCTTGACATGTTTCTTTCTCCGTTCTCTTCTTCTATTCTTTTTCTGTAGTCTTCGTCGGACTCACAGTATTTTCTTATTTCTTCATATAACTTTTCCACTGTGGTTGGTCTCTCCCTTTTGAAGTGTGATGAAAGTTGGCCTGCTCGTAGTCCTTTGATTGCTGCTATGATGACAACTTCGTCTGGTATGTTTGGTATTTGAGCTTTTGTTTGTACAAATCTTTTGTAATATTAGCTCAACGGTTCTTTTGGTTGCTGCTTGATGTTAAAAAGATCGTCGCTGGTGAGTTCGACTCTTTGTAAGCCTTGAAAATCTAGGAGCAAAGTTATGCGAAGTTAATCCCAGGATTTGATTGACCTTGGTTTTAGCGAAGAGTACCAATGCTGCGCTGGTCCTCTTACTGTCATGATGAGCGACTTCGCTAGGATGAACACTTCTGAATGCTAGAAGGAATGAAAATGTTCGGTAGAGGCCACCCAAGAAATTTGAAACTGGCAGACAGTAATAAAATCCTTACTTTTGTATTTTATAAACAGTTAGCAGAAAATAGAAAAATGTAGAAATAACTACTCTGGATAATCAATGTGACACTAACAGTTAATCAAGCACCTCTTTACTCTTTCCAGACACAAGTTAAGTGCCAAAATCTGATGGTACAACAGATAGTGAACTTAAAATAAACTAATTGTTAGCTGCAGAATAACAAACACTCATATAGCTATATACTAGAAAACAAACCACCAGGATTCTTCAGCTTGTTGTACATCAACACGTTTTATGCATTAACATGTGCAGAAATATGGTTAGATCTTACATCGCTTTAAGCTGCAACTATGTCACCTAATTGAACATAACAATTTTACAATACAGGAAAATATCTACATTCAAACTTAGGTTATTAATTTCATTTCTAGAGTCCAAGAGTGCTCACTCCCAGAATGAATGGAGAGAAGCAGCTAATGTTCCGAGAAAGCATCATCTGCAACCCAAGTTGACATAGAACACATTATGCGCCCCTTCCACCCTTCCAAGAGCCACTGGTGATCCACATCAATGACAAAGTCCTTGTGATAGCTTTCCATGACCTTATTCCTCACGACCTTAACAATATCTGGATCCAGCGGCAGCTGTCTCAGCCCTGCCCGGTGCTTCCTCACTTGCCATTGCTTGTATGTCTCGTGGCGCTCAATCCTATCGGAGCCCTCACAGGCAATGACATTCATGGCAAACCGTCCAAAGAGGTCCCGTTCAATCAGCAAGCGTCGGTCATTGTCCCGTGGGACTGTAACATCAAGCATGTCAAACAGTGCCGAGAAAAAGAACAGTACCTCTCGGAACCTTGTTACAAAGAATGGCGTCCCGTGGGAGCCATTGACATTGCAAAAGATAAACACATCTGGTCGCATCTTTCGGATGTTATTGAGGACCATATCCCTTGGGCTTGGGCTATATATGTCAACACCCTCATCCATCAAGTTCCCAAAATCAAATAAACCATTGACGGCAAGTGCCTCATCAGGGTCAATGTGCAGGTCGTCAACAGAAACCATCTCCCACTTTGCCGCAATGCTTTGGAACTTGAATGGTATGCCAAACTGTCGGGCACATTTGCTGAGTCGGCGTCCGATCTCTTCAATATGAGCAGCTGGGTGGAATCCAGGCTGGGGAAAGTCAATGCCGGTGATCCTAACTTCGGGTGGTCCACCTTCCCAAGTAGACAAAATGCCAAGGAAGCTTGGCCACTGGATCCCCTCACGCATGCCATAGTCTACAATGTGAAGTTTTGTCCTCCCTGCGATAACATTGGCAATTGTCATGTTGGAGAACCTGTAGGCCATCATCTTGAAGCAGCACACTGTTAGGTACAGCTGATAAGCTTTAAGGATATCCACTTGCGAGGTTCGCTTCGACATGAGAGACTTGTAAACCTGGCTTCCTGTGCCTGCCAGTCGTGCCTCCAATCCATCTGCAAAACAATGTGCCAACCTTTGATTGGCATCTCCCGTCGGTGAGGAATGCTGCTTGATCTTCTTAAGTAGCATGTCCGCACTCCAACGATCACCCATCGAAACAGCCTGTGCACAGTGGATAAGCAATGTGTGGAAGTCCACTACTTCATTCAAGCTCTGCCTTTGCAGCACAGACCTCCAATTACCCTTCCTGACGAACTTCCCATCCTCACTGTCCATAGTGATGTCCAGACCCAGCATTCCATGGAGGCACAAGCGATACTCATTGAGAATTATTTCATCAATGATCTCATCTGTTTCCTCCAGATTCAGAACCATCAGCTTGCTGTTCCTGCTCATCTCTGCATTCTCCAAGTCCTGCCAATTACACCGGTTCTTGTGGCCCCTCGCATTACTGATTCCTTGGAAGGTTAACATTCTGTCCACCTCATTCCTCGCATGGCCTGGGATAAGAACTTGTGATAGCTTGCAGCCTCGAGCCTCGACGACAAGGCTATTGTCGGTGGGCAAGAATTTTTTGGCCTCCTCCATGCCCCTGAGGAACGCCTGGTTGAGCATGTCCATGTTTACACTGTTCTGGCCACTGAAGAAGATCGAGGCCAGCACGCCGTGTTCCCTGTCTCCGGTAAGAGTGGAAGTGGTCAGTGTAGTTGTCTCCTCCTCGGGGCTAGCCAACAACTCCGAACATTGGATGCCAGCGCCGCCGCAGTTCCGGAACGAGCTGGCCTTGTCCGCTCTCTGAAATCCCGCGCTGGCCGTGTCTTGTCGGGGCAACAAGAATTGGTTGGCTTCATCATCATGTGCGGAGAACTCGTCGACTCCCACTCCCATGTCTGGGCATGGCGAGGGCAGGAGCAGGTGGGGGAACTCGGCCTGGTCGTGGGGCCAGGTGGCGTTGGCGAACGCAGGGACGTCGGAGGATGCTGGCGGAAGGGTGCAGGAGCCGCTTCCATCGTTCCTGGTGGCGAAAGAATCGGGGGAGGCGCCTGCGTCGGAGAGGATCTGGGCGAATGGCTGCTGGACCTGGAGGAGCGCGGGGTGGTCGGGGTAGTGGTACAAGAACTTTTCGTCGATGTCCTCCTCCTCCATGAGGATGCGCGAGATGAAGGTCAGCGCAAGGTCGTCCGTGGAGGCCGGCGCCGGGCACTCTTCGCTTAGCGTCGGCGGAAGGTCGAGGAAGACGGAGGGGATGAACGGCTCGGGCTCGGGTCCTCCCTGCCCCGGGAACTCCTCCGGCGTGCCGGCCATGCCTGACTGACAGTAGAAATCGAAGCTTTATCCGGTTGGACGACGATTATGGTAGGTTCGCAGTGGAGAAAACATGGAGACGATGGGAAGGGACCAAATTGGGGTGGCAGTGGTGGAGGGTTGGTGTCGGGCGTCGGAGGGGAGGAAGTCAAGCAGGCTTTCGTGGAAAGCTTCGATACGACTGCGGCGGCGGCGGCGGCCACACTGGAGCCATTGGAATGTATGTTGCTCAGTTGCTCTACAGTAGCACGGTCGATGGGACACATGTGGCAACTTGCGACTCGCACTTCCAACTGTAGAACAAGCGGAAAGTCATTCCCACAAACCGAGTATCTGCTTTGCTGAAGACTCTGCACTGCAGGCTCGCGGCCGCACTTCAACTGTAGAACAAGTGAACAACACAACCGCCGCCGCCGTGCGAAGTAGCATCTCGACGCCTTCCCGGAACCTTCGCTGCTTGACTCCTCCTTCTACCTTCCGCTGCCGGCGTCCATGTCTGCCAAACCCATCCACCACGGGCACATCTATCCCGATTCGGTCACTCTCCATCTCCATGTTTCCCCCACTCGACACCGACCCACGATAATCGTCAGCAACCCCGATTGAAGCTTCGAGTTTGACCGCCGGTCAGGCAGGCATGGGCGCCACGGCCTGGGGCTGGGGCAGGGGTTCCCCGAGCCTGAGCCATTCTTCCCCTCCGACTTCCTCGACCTCCCTCCGACGCCCAGCGAGGAGGACCCGGCGGCCTCCACGGACGACCTCGCGCTCCCCTTCATCTCGCGCATGCTCATGGAGGAGGACATCGACGACAAGTTCGTTTACCACTACCACGACCACCCCGCGCCCCTCCAGGCCCAGATCCTCTCCGATGCCGCCGCCGCATCCGATTCTTTCACCACCAACACCAACGGAAGCGGCGCCTGCATCCTCACGCCGCCCCCTGATGCCCCGGCGTTCGCCAACGCCACCTGGCCCTACGACCCGGTCGAGCTCTCGCAGCAGCTCCTGCCGTCGCCATGCCCAGGCATGGGAGCGGGAATTGACGATTGGCAATGGTGGCAACCAACTTTTGTTGCCCCAACAAGACACCGGCAACAACGGTGAGGAGTTCTTGGCTACTGCGGTGGAGCAGACAACGACAACGGACACCTGCTCTCTTTCTCCTGCCGGGGATGGGGAACACGACGCCCTGGCCTCGACCTTCTTCGATGGCCGGAACACGGTAGACATGGACATGCTCAATCAGGCATTCCACAGAGGCATGGAGGAGGCCAAAAAATTCTTGCCCATTGATGAGACTCGAGGCAGAAAGCTGTCGCAAACCTTTAGGTCCCCTTTCGAATGTGGGAATCGTTTTTCCTGTAAAAATGAACAAATTTCTGTGAAATTCCTGCGTTCTAAAGGGGCTCAAACCACAGACGATACGAGGAATGAGGACAATGCAGACAGAAGATTAACATATCAAGGAATTGAAGATTAACATATCAAGGAATTGGTACTGGCCGGGGCTGCAAGAGCCGGTATAATTGGCAAGACTTGGAGACAGAGAGAGGCAGGAAGAGCAAATTTATGGTGCTTGAGTCGGAGGAAACAGGTGAGATGATTGATGAAATAATTCTCAATGAGTATCGCTTGTGCCTCAATGGAATGCTGGGCTTGCACATCAGTATGGATAGCGAGGGTGGGAAAAAAAACATGAGGAAGGGGAATCGGAAGTCAGCATTGGGAACTCAGAGCTCGAATGAGACAGTGTACTTGCACACACTGCTTATCCACTGTGCACAGGCCGTGTCGATGAATGACCGCTGGAGCGCGACCAAGCTGCTTCGGCAGATCAAGCAGCACTCCTCGCCAACAGGAGACGCCAATCAAAGGTTGGCGCATTATCTTGCAGAGGGACTGGAGGCACGATTGGCAGGCACAGGAAACCAGGTTTACAAGTTGCTCATGTCAACGCGCACCTCGCTTTTGGAGATGCTCAAAGCCTATCAGCTGTACCTAACAGTTTGCTGCTTCAAGATGATGGCGTACAAATTCTCCAACATGACCATCGCCAATGTTATCACGGGGAGGAAGAAGTTGCACATTGTAGACTATGGCATACTTCATGGCCTCCAGTGGCCAAGCTTGCTTGGCATTTTGTCTACTTGGGAGGGTGGACCACCTGAGGTGAGGATCACTGGCATTGACCTTCCCCAGCCTGGATTCCGCCCAGCTGCTCAGATTGAAGAAACCGGGCGTCGGCTCAGCAAATGTGCTCGCCAGTTTGGCATACCATTCAAGTTCCAAAGCATAGCAACAAAGTGGGAGATGGTTTCTGTTGATGACCTGAACCTTGACCCTGACGAGGCACTCATCATCAATGGTCTATTTAAATTTAGGAACTTGATGGACGAGGGTTCCGACATATATAGCCCAAGCCCTAGGGATGTGGTACTCGGTAACATCCGAAAGATGCGACCAGATGTGTTCATCTTCTTGAATTCCAATCTCACCCATGGGACGCCATTCTTTGTAACACGGTTCCGGGAGGTACTATTCTATTTCTCATCGATGTTTGACATGCTTGATGCAACCGTTCCACGGGACAACGAGCAACGCTTGGTGGTTGAGCGGCACTTCTTCAGGCGGTCCGCCCTAAATCTCATTGCCTGCGAGGGCTCCGATAAATGTATAGGCAGTGGCAAGTGCGGAACCAACGGGCTGGACTGAGGCAGCTACCGTTGGACCCAGATATCGTTAAGGCCGTGAGGAAGAAGGTCAAGGACAGCTACCACAAGGACTTTGTAATTGATGTGGATCAACAGTGGCTCTTGGAAGGGTGGAAGGGGCGCATAATTTGTGCCATGTCAACATGGGTTGCAGATGATGCTTTCTCGGAACATTAACTGTTTTTCTTCATCAATTCTGGGAGCGAGGTATTTATATTTTCGCATCCTAGGACTGTTTTTCTCCATCAGTTCTGGGAGTGAGATATTGATATTTTCGCATCCTTGGACGAAAGGCGAAATTACTAACCTGAGTTTTAAGTATGTAAGACATTGTCATGTAATGTAAAATTATTGTTCATTTAGGTGGCTTATTATGTAGGATCTACCATATATCTGCATCTGTTGATGTACAATTGATTTCTGCATCTGTTGATGAACAATTGGTATTGGTGTACAACAAACTGAAAAACCTTGGGGTGTTGTTTTCATGTATACTCACGCTAGTCTGTAGCTGGCAAGCAATTTCTTATGAAGTTCAATTTCTGTCGTACCATCAGATTTTTGTGTTTCCCTTGCGCATCTGGAAGGAGTAAAGAGGTGCTTCATTAACCATTAATGTTGCGCTGGTTATTCACAGTGGGACTGTGGGAGTGATTGGTTGTGTGGCTTATTTATCCTACGCCAGGACAGGTAGCATTCCCTGGTGTTTCGATAAGTGGCCCAAAGTTTGCTAGCTCGCGTTGCTGTTGCTCACATGTGGTGTGGTGACTTTAACATCACTCCTAAACCCACTCTCTTTTCTCTCCCCTAGCACAAAACTGCATTCAGAGTGAAGTGCCATACAACCTGGATATTCCGGTAAGCATGCAAATAGCCAAAGCGATGCAATTATCGTATTGATGATATTTCTCTTTCAGCATTTCTTACTAACTGAAATTTCAATAATACCATCACAACAGTCAGCAATTTTTTTTATTGTCACATCTCAGAACAAGGCGTTGGCAACCTAGGCTCCCTTGCATGACACTACATACTGAGAACAATCAAAATCAGAAATTCAGAGTTCAAGCGAAACAGCAACAACATTTCCAATCCTTCTCCCTTCTCTAATCTCTCTTGAATCGACCCAAGCAGCAGCTAGCGTCTTCCTTCACCACTGAACAAAAGCAACAGCTCCATCATCCAATTTCTCTCAATCTACAATTCTGTACCCTTTCTGTTTCCCCAACTCAGTGCTGGCTGTCGAGCAAACAAGAGTTTCAGGCTGCCGTCCATATGTTGGCAGTCGGAGGTGGCCAGCCCCCAGAAGCAGCTGCCACGCTGTCATCGGTGCCGTTTGGCAGGGGGGGCACTGTTCCAGGTCCAGTTCTAGCTCCAGCAGTGGGCACTGTGTGGAGACATGCCCGGCCATGGCCGTTGCCGGCCCTGAGCCCCTGGTGGAGCCAGTGCCGTCAGTCATCATCAATTCAGCATGTACTAATCAGCACCGCTTCCAAAAAAAAATGTTGAATTTTCCTAGAATCTGTCCATTCATCATCTCTTTGTCGGACAGGAGTACAATATCTATTGCATACATCATATAAAATTGTACGCAACATAAATCAGAAGAGACCATACCCAAAAAGCATAGGTGATAGCCGTTGACACCGTCTTGGACTGATTAGTTCCCTGGCTAGCGCCAGCAGCCAGCTCCTCTACTCCCAGGCTCCCAGCTGTTTGGTTGCTTCCATGTTCAGCAACTCAGCTGCTGCTCAACTCAAGCTGAACCCATGCAGGAAACTGCCTTGGAAGGAAAGAAACTCATGCCCAGAGCGGATGAAGGCCTTCAGCACAAGCACATGAATCCCTACATCAGTATAGTATATGCACCTGGATTCTGGATCTGTAGAATGACCACCTGCTCTCACTACCTCCTACCTTACAGTTTACAAGCCTAAATTTGCCTGTCTGAGTGATACTAATAGCAAGCCACTGCTATCTAAGGGGCTGCACTGCAACAGCCAGAATAACCACTTCCCTAAAGACCAGAAGAAAGAGCTCCTGAACCAACCAAACATGAAGTGCTGCCACGCCTACATAAATGGGTCGACAGAGGTCGAAGCGGAGTTGAAAGTCACAACTCACAATCCCTCAAAGGTTTTCCAATGACATTCAGAGGAACCTGGACCTGGATATTAAGAGTAACAAAACTTCAGTGCATAGCTGCGGCCATGGGCTGGTATCATGCATACAACAAAAATATGAACATGGTGTAAGTGCAACCAGCTATTGCCCTGTAAAATAGATATGCCAGCCCATGACAGGACCAGTACGCAGCTCTAATGTTGAACATTTGAGCAAAATAAAATACATGGGAGATGCACTGGACTACTTCTGCAGATAACATGCATCCTCTTGCCACAAGTGCCACTGCGCCAGCAAGAGCAATAAAACAAAGGAAATTGTTCCACAGGGTAGGCATGGCACACAAAAGAATTTTGGATATACATTAAATACCTTAATATCCTTCATAAGTTCAGATGTTCTTGGCACCACCAAAAGTTGAATTGGGGCGTATTGCAGCAAATGCAGACAGATCCTGCTGAACATAAGAAAAGCAAGGGAAAATAAGTTCAGGAATATCATTTTTGTTGCACCTACATCCATAATGCCTAGCTAAACTCCATACCCATACTTTTGCTACAGTTCGTGTTGTCTGCATCTTTGTTTGGTTCTGTTATCTCTCAGGGTCTTTGCCAACAGTTGACCATGCATTAAACTTTCCATCGGTGGCATGACGAGCTCAGGTCCTAAATAACTTCTCTAAAAGAAGACCCCTGAACCGATCTACCAAATGAAGCATCTTTTTTCACGGGACACAAGTTTATTATTTTCTTGGAGTTTAACATATGTTGGTGTTATAAGCTAAAAAGAGAATAAAAGAAATAGTCTGCTATTTGGGGTAAAGATCCTTTTTGGCGACATAATGTGAGACTTTCGCTCACCAACTTGGTTCAGAAGTTCAGAGCTCAGCGGCTGCGATATCTAGAGTTCAGATCATCAATTTGCTTCAGTTCAGTTCGAAGTTAAACTTGCTATGTTGTTGCATGTCTCCCGGAATCCCGTTGCCATTGTGTTACATTGTTGAAGGGTGTTGTTGATGCTTTCTGTTGGTTGTGGCCATGTATATGGTTACTTCCTCAACTTCAAGTCACACCAAAGGATCCTTCAGACATGACTTGCCAAAGTTCTTCATTGTTCCTCATGTGCGACACAGCGCACTTTGGGGCGACATCCAACCATAAAGCTTAAACCATGGCCACCATCGCCGCTTGAAAATGAGCTATTATGGAGTTAGAAGGTGACATGTACAAAGGGCCAAGGACTGTTCACGCAGAAAGCAGTACCCACATAGTTAACGCAGGTCAACATATTTAGAGAGAGACTTCTACAAGAGAACCCACCCACCCACCGCCTTCTGTCAAATCACATTGATCTTTGCAAGGACAAAGAAACATGTTTAGGTCAGTCTGTCGATGAGAGTACCTGCGGTGTGCAAAGGGGCATTGTGTGCATATTTGGATGCATGTACATCTGGTTTGGTTGGATAGGGGAATTTGGAAAAGTCTGCTGAACCTGAACATGAAGTATGTAAGTACAAGATCCGTTAATGCCAAAAATAAAATGAATAAAAACTAACTTTTTCTATGTACCTGATAGTAATATGGTCTTCCAATGGTTGCATTACCCTGAGCATCTTGTGAAGATTGAAATTGATGTTCATTAGTTTGGACTATCAGCTCCAGACCAGTTGAGGAAACTCCTGTGTCTTGTTTTGCTTTTTCTGCATAATAGGGTAATAGTTTGAATAAAATGATACCCTATGAGGAGGGAGTTTAAATTTGTCACTTACTTGGGTTTGGTCCTTTTGATGTTTTTTTCTTCTTTTTCTCATTCTTATTAGCATCTTTTGCTGCTTGAGTGCGCATGTTTCTCATTTCAAAGAATACTTCCAGTGCCTTCTCTCCAGTCTCAAGGGAATCCCAGAATATTTTTCTTGATTCTTCCAGTTCTTGGCTCTTTATAATTAGGTTATATGCATACTGCATTGCCCGATTGCGATATGCAAGTTCAGCCTCTGTGCATTCCTGTTGGGTTGAATCATCCTGAGCAAGTGTATACATGCTTTTCCTGGCATCTTTTGTCCAGCGTTTCAAAACATACTTTTCTGGAATTGTGTCCACATTCTGCAGGGTGAAGACTTTGAGGGCGTGTGAACAAAGAAGACCCATCCTTTCAAACTTTCTACAACCACAACTGATCTCCATGGTGGAAGTGTCAAGAACAACATCCCACACTTTTGAACCCCTTCCCTGCATTGTAATTCCAAATCTCAATAAATTTCCACCACTAGAAGTTTCGTGGCATGAAGTTGCTCCACAACCATCCAGAAATTCTGCTTCAAATAATTTGTAGATCCTATGTGTATATGATTCTGCAGCTTGCTTCAGAACTGTACTATGCTTAATTGCACGGACTGGAGCAGTTTGGCTACAGCGAAAATCCTCTTCAGATTCATTTCTACGTAGAACCTTGACAGCCTTTTCTAGCAAAAGGGCAAAACGTGTCAGAGAGGTATTTTCATCAGAAATTCCATTGAGAATATTACTTGAAACCTCCCCCCACTGAGAAGAATTAATTCCACCATCAAATGTATCCTTATTAAATGCTGAGCACCATTTACGATGGAATGTATAAAGGTCAATCAACCAGCTATTGTCCTGTAGCTTGTATTCCTGGATCATTGCAGTCCATGATTCCTTAAAATCCTCTTCTGAGTCAGATCCTTGCATACACTTGGTAAACATACTTTGAAATGCTTGAGACGTATTTAGTGAGCCTAAATGAGATTGTGCATTCTTCAGAATATGCCAGTAGGAAAAGCAATGTTGCGTGTTAGGGAAAACCTGTTCGACTGCCTGCATAATAGCTTCATCCTGATCAGTGAATATTGATTTTGGCGATCGGCCTCCCATTGACTCCAGGAACGATTTAAATACCCAGGCATAGGAAGTTACAGACTCGTCTAACAAGAATGCGCAGCCGAAAACAACATTCTGCCAATGGTGGTCAACACCAACAAATGGGGCGCATATCAAGTTATATTTGTTTGTGCGGTAGGTTGTGTCAAATATAATGGCATCTCCAAAGCAGCCATAATCATTTCTACTTTTACCATCCCTGTAGAAGAAGTTAGTCATCCGCCCTTCTTGATCAACTTGGACATCCCAATAGAACATGCCTTCCTCATTAGTTCTACGCTTGAAATAGCTGACAAGACTTTGGCTATCCCCTGCTTCGATTACCGTTATACTCTGCATGCCCACTTGATTGTAACATTCCCTTATAGTGTACCCTGAATTCTCAGCTATATCACCTGTATTATCAGAGAGAACATTAACTGGATGTGACTCCGTAGATGCTGATGGGTCTATAACACCTGATTTGCCAACAGCAAGCGATTTGGCTGATCTCAGCATGTGCCTTTCTCCAGGTTTCGCCAACTGGTGATTATGTACAGGAACAAAGCGTATAACTGTCCATCGGCCCTTCTCATCAACTCTAAAGCGGATCATTGCTTTGCAATTAGTTCTTGTATCTGGTCGATTAAAATTTGCTTCTGTAACAGGCTCATCATATTTAAGCCCTTCCTTTGAGCAGTAGTAGTCCTTTGTTCGAATATTCTTGGTTCCAATAAAGTAAGACTGTTTGCCCTTCCGCACGCTAAAACCGATCCGATGCCCATAATCACAGTACAGCCTGTATGCCTCTTCCTCACTATGAACTACACAACCAAGAAGCTCTTCTGTTGCTTCCTTACGGCTCAAAGCATTTCCATAGTCAGACGTCTTTTCTGCTTCTTCACCATTCTCCCTTCTTTGATGGCTTTCTTCTTGGGAATTTTGACTGCAGTCCATTTCTACTCAGCTAGCTCCATCAGATTTTACAAAGACAGGATCAGAAGTGGTTCCCCAGTTCCAGTTAATTGCTGCAAATCAACATTCAGATATACCTCGTAAGATGCATAAATTAAAACAATTTGGTCTCACAATTGTGGGGAATCTTAACATGAAAGCTGCAAAAAGAATCCCTATTCTACACAGGATGTTGATTACATCAATAATAATATACCAAGACGGTGCTAGTGGGTGGCCTTGTGCTGCAACATGACATGGCGCCTGAATTTGAAACTCTTACTTTTATATCACCAAAGAAACAAAAGAAAGCTTACAGCTAAGCTCTAATTTCATCGGATCATCAAGAGAAAAAGGCTATTGCTAAACCCTCAAGCAGGGGCGTCGACACAAATAACTTTATTAAAAAGATGAATTTTCTTAGGAATAGTATACATACATAAACTTGTAATTAGATCAGATCCGAATACAAATACCCAAATAGATTAGGTTAGGCTTCAGGTACTCGGTTTCAAACAGCAAGAAAAGAAACAGAGGGTGCGCATACCTGGTGGGTGTTGGTTGCCAGTGAAGGACCTGACACTAAGGAACCGATGACATCGAATTCGCAGGCCTTTTGAAATATAACCCTCTGCACGCCAATTGATTTGATATTAGAGATTTTGGAGGATTCATTCAGTAATTGCAGCAGGCTATTTTCACTGTTTATAGTATGGGAAAATACGAAATTGCCCTTGCCAGCATTTCGACAACATTTTGACTGAATCCCAAGCAGAATAACAGGAAAAATTCAAACAGCAATTAAGAAAACAAGGAAATTCACCACATCACAGTCCACGCGCAGCCTGGGCTAGCCGTGGTCTGGCCGTCTGGGCTACCCGCCTTGGATCCTGGGACGCCGCCGCGGCAGGACGAGATGGCCGCGGCAGCCTGGGCAGCGCCGCTGCAGCCCTGCACTCCGGAACGCAGCCGGCCGCCTGATCCTGACCACGGAGGAGGAGAGCGGGAGCACGGAGCAGATGGAGCACGGGCCACAACCCACGGGAACGGGAGCAGTGGCGGCGGCGGCCGGGGGCGGCGGCCGGGGTACGGCGTGTACCGTGCGGGGCGGGGGCGGTGAATCGGGGAGTCGCGTGCGGGACTGCGACCTGCGGGTGACGGCGTGACGGGGATGGATCGGGTACTCAGGAGGCTAGGGTTTCTGTCCGGGACGGCGGGAACGCGGCGCAGGGCGGAAGGCGTTGGGCGGAGTGCGGCGGCGCCAAGTGCGGCGGCAGGCGGAGGGCGGCGCTCCCTCCTCCCAGGTCGCGCGCGGTCGATATGGAGGGAGAGAAAGGGACTTCAGTCTAGAACCGAGGGTAGTATCGTCTTTTCCCTGGTCCTAAACAGTAAAAAAGAGCCCGCTGAAATCACTAAATGAGAGAAACCATCGAAATTCCTAATATCAAAACAATCTATGCGTGCACGGTTATATTTCGAAAGACATGCAAATTCGATGTCAAATGTTAAGAAACATGCAGGGTTAACTGTGACGATGACGGTCACGGTCACATAGTTGCCATAAGAGCGTGCCCATAGCCCACGCACAGGAGAAAAAAAAACACTCTTGTCCATGGAGATGACTCGGGAGGCACCTTTCGTCAAAGTAGTAAAGTTTGAAGTCTGAGACACTGACGAGAGCAAAGCCCTGAAACGTCGCTCTAGGAGAAAGATGAACTATTATCGTAGGTCTTTTAGTGTGTTTGTGCTAGGCATTGTGTCTTGTATAAGTCATCTTGTTTAGTTATGTGGCATTGCATCGTTTCAGTTCTGGCAAGTCTAACGAAAGGTTTAGTGAGGCTCTTGCTAAGTATAAGTTGTGACGGAAGTTTTTAGCAAAAAAAAGTTGTGTATTTTTTGAGTTGGGAGAGAGGTGAGTGTCCTATGGTGGTGGACATGGATAATATCCTCAATTTGTAGTTGCTCTGCTCACATGGTTTGCTTGTGAACCTGTGGTTATCGATTGGCATAAAATTTGTATGGTTGTTAATTATCATAAAATCTCTTACCGAGGCAAGTCGCACGAAATTCAACTAGTGACTAGTGAATGAGCATGTCGTCATATTTCATGACAATGGGTAGCATTTTCAAAGTAGAGGAATTGTAAGAAATCTAGATGTAGCATATAAACATGTTATGCTCTCCCTATGTCCGTACAAAAACCACCCTTTTCTTGAGTACATCTAGTCTAGCCTCTATAACACAGCCCCAATCACCGGCCAGGCCACCACTTCTACCTGCAATCACGGTTGCTAGTGATGGTTTACTTGCTTTTGCTTTATGCATTGCCTCACCCTCGCATGTTCACTACATGCTTCCACAATAGCACAAACTAAAGCTTAGATCTGCTTACGTTCATGCTCATTCCAATTTCTAAATGGATAGAAAAAGCTTCCTTGACAGAAATTCACGCACTATGCAAGCTCAATTCTAATATTCTCCATCAACAGACATGGCTACATTGCCATGAGAACCGAGCTCAGGTGGCTACCACAACCAGTGGGCATGCAGCCGGCGCGAGAATCACACTCACGTCGGGGTTTATCTCCAAAATTTTATTACCTTTCATGCATGAAACCATAAAGAGAATGTCATGTGTCCGTCGTCTATGGAGTCATAGATCGATTTAGTGATCTTCTAAAGGATACAATCTAATAATTTGAGTGTAATTGTAGTTTTATTTGAGCAGATACTATCGCGTTACACGGACAAGAGGTGTAAAAAAAATGGAATATAATAACCGCTGAGTGATGAGAGGAAGAATAAGCCCGCGTTGTTTAACTTGTTATAATGGGGTCATAATACCTTCATCATCTACAGGCCTTGGTTGCAACGAAGTCACATGACCTTAGCATTATACTCTTATCTGTCCCACGGTATTATTTCCACCTTTTAAGAAATTAAATATTTTTAACTCTGATCCAATATATAAAAAATATTAATATTTATTAATATTTATAGTGCATGATTAATATCATTAGATGAATCATCATATTTTATAGTTATTTTATTTAGAGATAAAAATTTTTACTAATACTTTTTATAAAAAAACTAGTCAAATTTAGGAAAGCTACTTTAGTATTCTTTTTTGACAAAGGGAGCACTTTTATATAAAAAAATGCAAAAGTGTGACAAGTTTTTCATGAAAATAATCCTGTCAACTTTCTTTGAAATTTATGCGTTCAAAACACCTCTAGACTCTAGTTGCTACTGCAGCTTTATACTCATCTCATGTATATACGACCTTCTTTAGTTTTTTGGTTAGCACGAGTTTCCTTGTTTTCTTTTGGTCCTTATCCTTATTATTACAAGATCGACGACACGGATGTCCATACGGTATCTATACTGACATTCAGGCTACCATCATGGATCTCTCCACTCTCAAGAGCAAGTACTCACTTTTCTATAAGCCTTCCCTTTTTTTTGGAAAATCTTGCTATATTGAACCCTTTTTTTGTCTATGTGAACATAGAAGTAATTTTCTTGCACTTGATCTACAACCGCACCTGGCCCTTGCACCATCTGGCATCTTTTGACCGTGTTCTGCACTGGCGCACAATCCAATCAACCACTTTTTGTAATATATAGAAATATACTGTGGAAACCATTGAGCTAAGTTGATGTAGCAATCCAATCCGATGAACTAGATAGAGGAAGTGCTAGATGGAGCAGTTCTATTTCAGCTTCAGAATGGGCACAGGACAACTAAAGTGTAAAATGGAGCTAAAGCATCGAAACTAGCTGGACATTTGCAAGACAAGGCAAGACTTAAAATACTCAGATTATACATTTCGGCATCTCTGGATTGAAATTCTTGTGTAGTGTATGTCGCCAGGAACACAGAACTCCGTTGCGTTTGTGCTATTAGGAATTACAGGCAGAGTGGACAATGAGAAAAAGAATTATATATAGGATATAGCAGGAGCACCGCACCAAGAAGGCCGCCACAGGGCACATCTCGGCTCACACAAGTCGCAAGGGCTCAGGCTCAGGTGAGGGCTTCGGCACCGGCGACGATCTCGAGGATTTCCCCGGTGATCTTGGCCTGGCGCTGTCGGTTGTAGGTGATGGAGAGGTTCTTGGCGAGTTCGATGGCGTTGTCGGTGGCGCTGCTCATGGCGCTCATCCGGGCGGCGAGCTCGCTGGCGAGCGACTCCTGCAGGGCACGGAGGATCTGGCTGTTGAGGTAGAGCGGGAGCAGCGCGTCGAGGATCTGCACGGGGTCCTGCTCGAACTGCACCACGGGGGAGAAGGGCTGCGTCTCGATCTTCACCTTCTCGCGCTCCACGGTGAGCTTGCCCTCCTTGGTGGTGAGGCGGAAGAGCTCGTCCTCAGTGGCGTCCACGCAGACGCCGTTGACGTCGCAAATCTCGCCCTTGGGGGACATGGGGAGCAGCGTCTGGATGATGGGGTCGGAGCGCACCAGCGACACGAACTTGGAGTAGAGCAGCTCCACCTTGTCCACCTCCTCCGAGACGAAGAGCGAGTAGACGAGGTCGCAGATGCCCTGCGAGTCCTTGACGGTGGGCACGCCGTTCACCTCCAGGTCCCGCTCCAGCGGGATGTAGGGGCGGCGCTGGAAGTAGGCGTTGCCCTTCTTCCCCACGCTGATGACGGTGTACTGGAGGCCCAGCTGCTGGAGCTCCTCGATGCGGGTCTCCGCCTTCTTAAGCACGTTGTTGTTGAAGCTCCCGCAGAGGCCGCGCTCGCCGGTGAGGACGACGAGCGCCACCTTCTTGACGGGGCGGGTGCGGGTGAGGGGCAGGTCGATGTCCTCCGTCTGGATCTCCTGGTTCATGTTGTAGAGCACCTCCACCAGCGCCTCCGAGAAGGGGCGGGAGGAGACGACGGCCTCCTGCGCGCGCCGGACCTTGGCGGCGGCCACCAGCTTCATGGCCTCCGTGATCTTCTGCGTGTTCTTGACGGAGTCGATGCGGGTACGGAGCTCGCGGAGGGAGCACCGCACCACGAGGCCCGAGCGCGGGGCGGAGCGCCGCTGGGTGGTGGAGGCGCTGCTGGCGAGCGCCGAGGAGGACCAGGCGGTGGAGAGGTGAGAGCACGACATGGCTGCTGCTGGTCGGCGGCGATGGGGTTTCACCAGCGGACGGCGGCGGCGCGAGGGGGGGAGCGGAAGAGACAAGGGCGGGGCGGGATGCGATGGGAGGGAGGGAAATGGGTTTGGATGGATTGGGTTTGGGTGGAGAGGTGAGCACGGTGGGGTATTCAAGCCGAGCTGAGTGGTGGAGGGTCAGTGACGGCGAGATGAGGAGGATCATGTGGCTCCGCCGAGCTGGCTGCACCCCCTTTGCTGCATGCCGCTGACGCTCCAGACCTTCATTTCTGGAGACTGGATTGTAGGGAATGAAAATCTGAATGAAAAAAGCAAAAATAATGTTCTGGTTAAAGGATGGTGGGATCCTGCTCAGGATATCCCACCATAAACAACAACAGATACTCTCTACAACCACAATTTGGAGGAGCTCTTTTTTTGAAGGCAAATTTGGAGGAGCTCTTGCCCATGCCTACAGGAAAATCGAATTGTTTCCGGTGAAATCCTGAATAATTTATGTGTTCCAAGAGCAACCCAAGTTTAAGGCCTGTCCGGAACACACTAATCTCATCACAATTCCGAGTTAAAAACAGAATTTCGATGATTGAATCTGCTGAGTTTGAATTCACTCGTATAAAAAATGGCTCACCCAAAATGATGCAGCCAAAAGAAGTAGGGGGATGAAACTGGTATTTCAAGATAAAGCAGGGTACTCAACCATATATGATTGAGGGACACATACAAGTACAAAAGATCAGGTTTAAGGGGATGCAACCAATTCTGGGAAGTAAAAGTTGAACCTCAGGGTACAACGACAGGACAGGTACTGTGACATCCGCGTAGCCTAATCCCTTGCAGATTGAGGATCTTTCTTTGGTGGCTTGTAGACACTGAAGTCACCAAAATCCCGCCGTCCACTGCACCACACAAGAAGACATACAGATAGCAGTAAATATCTGGTGATGAAAGGAAATTTGGACAAGAAACATCGCGGCACAGAAAGATCTTTTAAGGTCGCTGGTACATGGCTAAAACTTCACATACAGTTTGCCAATTCTAAGCACCAGGAAGTTCAGGTGGTTATGCAACTAATCAGCATGCATAGTTGGAATAAGCATCCTCCCACAAGAAAAAACGTATATGAAAGGCAACTAACCTGTGGTTAATATTCCAGCCAGAAGGTAAGTAACGGGGGTGAACAGCTTCAACAAAGATCTGCCTCCATCTTTGGCAAAACTGGTTAATAGCTTCCTCTCCGCCATTGGAAAGCAAAAGTTCCACAACTTGTTTACCGTGATGCCCATGACCCAACAGGGAGATCTTCTTCTCAGCCTTCTTGGAAATTGCTTGGCTAGAATTGTCACGGATGGATAGTTCCCTGTTGACATGGTTGTTTCCATGAATGCAGGCACCTCTTGCTTGCTGCTTGTCATCTGTCTCGAGTGTCACAGTGTCATGATCAAAAGTGGTCTCCTCCATGCTGACTGACAAACTTGAGATTCCCTGGCTCAGGGTTAAATTCTCTAACTGGTTTTGACTCTCAGTCTCATCAAACTCTTCTTGACCATTACTCTCAGTTCCATCGTCAGGAAATCGCTCAGATAAGGCATGACAATTTTCTGATCCATGTCCATTGTCTTCTGATACGGCATTGCTGCTGCTCTTTCTAATAATATTTTGAGCCTGAGCTCTAAATGAATAGCCTTTTTTCTTTTCAAGACGCCTTCGCTCATGAGGACTCATACCAACAAGTAATGCCATCTCCAGGTCTTCAGGAGTCACATCCCTACCACCATAGTATGATTTTACAATCTGCAAAGAATTGAATTGGTCTATAAAAGAGATCTATAGCTAAGATGTAATACCCGGTTTTAAAAACAAAACCAGATACACACTATATGTGAGTTTCTGAAGACAAATCTCATAAATAGCTATAATTAAGGGCAGTATCAGTAAACAGTGCTTAATAAATAACGTACGTATTAAAAGAGAAATATACCCTTAGGTAGCTATCAACGGAATGACACTCCGATCTTCAGGTGTAGACTCCACTCCACTGACTCCAAATTGACTGGTTGACAACAAGCCTAACACTCCTCCTGAGGTGTGGGAGGAATAGCAAGAGTGAATCCATGTCGAACTCCGCAAGTATAACAGTAAGGCAATACCCATCAACTCATGATCAATGTAACATAAATAATATAAAGCATAAAACAGTAAACCATGAACATGTTAGCAAACAAAAGTCATCATCTTAATGTAAAGATTCCAAGGCCACTCGTGTCCTTGAACAAGGCTAGTATACCAGTTTAATAAACTCTGCGCAGAGGTGTACACTTTCACTGTGAGCCGTGATTTACCCTTTTGTCCGAGGTGATCAGCCTCTTAGCCCACTACCAAGGAAGACCGGCAGGGTTCACTATGAAGCCTTTCAAAGGTTCCTCTAACAAGTTAGGGCCGCTAGGTTTTATCAGTCAGTCCGTGTGATACAACCAGTCCCAGGGATCCACGATCTGCTTATCCCCGTTTGCGCCACAATTAAGGGTAACCTCTAACAAGCTAGAAAAGGTCCTCATACTGAGCTAAAACCAGAGCCATATAGCCCTCACAGCTGTACTGTAAATCCCGGAGGTTCTCTTACAGATAAATCATCAAGTTGCTAAAAAGTCATTTTTATCGTTTATTGCTTAAACATTAATTAAGTCACAAGATCATGGTCACAAAAATAAAACCCAAACTATACTTGCCTCAAACTTGCCCATACTCTGCTTCTGGCCATCTCCTTCTGATCAATAGCGCCCTCAAGCAGTTCTCGTTCTACTTATAGCAATCACCAGGCATAGGCAAACATACAAGAAACAAATAGAAGGAGCTAAGAACAATACACCAGTCAGACAGAGCTTTTTAAAACAACACACTAAAGAACAAAACTCGTTACTATGATTGAAAAGGAACTATTACAGGAGGCTTTGTATTATTACAGAAAGAAAATACTACATTGATTCAATCGCGGTGCAACAAAAATAAATTAAAGTGAGGTAAAATTCATGATAGAAATAAGATATCAGTAATGAATGACTTAATCACAGGCTGACCAGCTCCGCGACGTATATGAATGATACAATTCATTTTAAGAAATAAATAAAGAATGATGATATATATAGTGTGCATGAATGACGACAAGGCATGACATTGGCACAATATTTGATCAATAAAATAATGGGCAAGGACATATATAGGTGCGTCTCACCTTTAATCAAATAGGCTTGACGCTTGTTTTTGATGACAAGGCGATGGAAGAAATAGCATCTCCTAGCTTCTGCTTGTTGGACAGAAACTGGGTGGCCGTGACTTCCATCATCTGCTAAACATGAAGCATCACGTGTGCAAATGAACTTGCACGGTAGAGGTGCTCGATGCGGTACTGCAGGAGATAGCAGAACGTGGTCATGGAGTTGTTGGGCTGAGACTAGCAAAACAAGCCCATGATGGCTTCTCAGGCTAACTCAAGAATAGAGAAAAAGATAGGAATTATATAAATGTTCAGTGCTCACCGATGGCAAACACGATCGACGACCGGAGTTCTGCAAGGGATGCTGGAGCACAGAGCAGGAAGGACGATGGCCGGACTTGATAGAGAACGGTCGTCAATGTTTTCGTAAATACACGTTGAGATGGTTGAAGTAAGCGGCGATGAAGTAAGAGGGAGATAGCATTTTTTTTTCTGGATTGCCATTCTTAGACAACTAGGTACAGTATTGGGAGTTTTCCTCCATTGTTAATAATACAATTTTCAAGTGATACAATATTAGCTTTTTTATATATTTTTTAGATGATAATATTGGTTTTCAGTTAACCATATTCATTTCATTTCATAGAGCAATTACAACATGCATACACGTGATGTGATCTACAAAAGGTTAGAAATGACCCAAAAAAAACTAAACTACCTGCACAGAATTGTTCCTTGTGCAAATGGGATGTCGATTTAAGCAATGCATGCCACACACCATACCAAAAGCAGGTCCAGCGAGCAAATGATATTAAATGTGTGAAAAGGACATATTATGCCAGTACTTACCTTGGCAGTATCAAACATATTCACAACATAAATATGAAAATCCCTTTGAAGCCAAAGAACATCATTGTCAGCTCCATGGAAGATCTACAGCAGAACAAAAGAGAAATGTGCCTATTTAGGATGTCCTACAGCTTATCTTTTATTCTAGGCTGAGTAATTGAGTGGCATATAAACACAGTAAAGGGAAAAAAATATGTTGCCATCAGTATGTCGTACAGCTTATACCTCTAATGCATATCCAAAAAGTAAACTCAACTAAATTTCAATGGCATGTAAATAGAGTTCGTGGTATTGTCTTTGCTTATACTGTAATTGAGCTTAAAGTTTGCAGTCACCACTGAAAATTGAAAATAAACTGCTTACCACTGGCAGCAGTTACAAAGATGTGTTACCTTACAAATAGAAGAATTGGCAAAGACTGGTCGTAGAATGCCCATCACATCATGCAATGCTATCGTGTCTATCAAATAGTCATCATTCTGGGTAGAGATCTAAAACAGAACAATTCCATATTTTTAAAAATAATAAACTTATAAAGAATAGAATGTTGAGGGTGCACATGCATCTACCAGTAATTACCTGCATTAGTGCAGTATATCCTAGGAAAGACCGAATGCTATGTTGCTCTGTATCAACAGCAAAAGCTCTTTCCTCACCTAATAATCTTGCCAAATGCTCCAGTTGAGCTTCTGTATCAACCCAATTATATGTAGTGCTCATTTCTGGGCACTGGGCACCCAGCATAAAGCTATGGAAACCAGGGAGCCTGTTTAGCAAAGATGTGATTTCCTCCTCAAATGGATGAACTTTTTGTGATGATTCTGTATCAAGTAAAAGGAATGTCAGAAGAATTAAAAGAATGGGACCAATTGGGATATGGTCCTATAAACAATCAATATTCTATATGCCAGATATGCATATTTCATATCTTACAGCAAAACTTATGCAATCAACCATCCAGCTTGACTTCCTTGAGTAAAATAGATAGCAATTACTTGAGCATTCCCTTTACTATCTCTACATCCCCTTTACTACTAAATCCAAATAGCAGCTTGACTTCCTCGAGCAAAATAGACAGCAATTGCAGTACAGATATAAAGTTAGTTGAGAGTTCCAGAGTCCAGAACATGACAAGCGATTGCTGTTTCAAATGATACCAGCAATAATCTAGTCTTCAGTTAAGGGCATGTCCTGAAGCTCTTCTGAAAGCCTGTAACATTATTCTATTATTCCACTACGTGCATCACTAGAGTAGCACGAACAAATAGAAGCACGAAGTAGAACAGCATTTTGCACGAATGCACAAAGCAGTGACTGACTGGAGGATCCGAGGATGTGCCAACAAGGAAATCGACCACCCCAAACGAAATATCGAACTTCAATTATGCAAGCAAGGCTACCAGAACATGCAATCTGCTCCACAGCTGCTCGCTAAGATTTCCTCGTCAAAGTGTCGAACTCGGTACCGCCTTGCCCTCAGGTGTTGGATAAAACTCCTCAGACACAAAATCCACATCAAACTGCATTCCTCTAATCCTCTACTAGCTCCCCCACCCCCTGGTGCATCGGGCAGGTCGATCCTAAGTACCAGGGGTCCCGTGTGGAATTCCTAAAACAAGTAAACAACAATATGGGTACGATGGCAATGCCGAGATCCCCACAAGCACGAGCAGGAGTCCAGGCGCACGCACCTTGAGGCGGTGGCAGGGGTACCTCCCCTTCGGCACTTCCCGGCTGAGCACTCTGGCGGCGCAGGTGTTTGAACGGGGAGGAGGAGTTGTCAGCGAGCACGCGCTTGAACCGGTCCTGCGGCTTCTCCTCCTCCTCACAGGCGCGGCGGGGGCGTCCCCCGACCCCGAGGCGGCGAGACGAGGAGGGCGCCCGGTTCCGGCGGCGCCTGCGGTGGAGCAGCGCCGCCGCGGCGAGGACCGCAAGGCACGCGGCGGCCGCGACGGCCGCGCGCGATCTGAGGGTGGCGGCACCTGGCATGTCGCGACGCAGGCAGCGGCAGTGCGACGGTGACGGGAGGAGAAGACAGAAAAAGGGTGGCTCGATTTGGACCGTTTGGACTTCGGATGGCGCAACCGCGCAGAGAATCCGTCTATGTCGGGACAGGGCCTGCTGATTCAAGCGGGTGATAGGATCACCGAGCCGGAGCGTGCATCGCGTCTCTTGCCAAGGCCCTGCACGGTCAAACAAAAAGAATGAAAACTCTAGTCGAGTGAAAATCCAATAGGAATTTCTTTTCTATCATTCCATTTGGAAATTGGAATAAAGGGCTGGATTTCTAATTTTGTAGATCCTATATAATGGCCTTTTATAGAACTTTAAGAGGAATTTTACAAGAGGTTAAACCTTATGAATGTTTTTTTTCAATCTCTTCATCAAATTCTTGTATTTTTCATACGCTCCGTTCGAACATTCATTCATTGTTATAGTTTCCTATGTTTTTAAGATTCATAGGATTCAACGTATTATGACATTTATTCCTGATTGTTGAATGCACATACCATCTTGCCTCTTATGTGTGTGCGCTGATTTTTTTGTCTTGCCCTCTTGTGGGGCTCTTGTTCACGTTGCTACGTTGTGTCCCCGCAGGGCTTGCTGGTGCCAACCTACGGTGCACATTGCGGCAATCTAGCTTGGCAGCTTGGGTTCATAACCGCAGCAGTGATTAGTGGGACTCTAGCAGTTTAGTACTCAAAACACAAAAGAGGGTTTACCCTATTTCGAGTGTCTAAATCATATATCCATTAGCTAGTTCTTTGTGTTAGAATTCTCAATAGAATTCTTACAATGGATGTGAGAGGAAGGGAGAGATGGTAGGACTGGCAGGCCTGGCCCTACCAACTTATAGACCCGAAGCGAAGCTGCGGAGATAGGCCCTTCAATACAACTCTAATAATATAATAATGTTTTTAATAATCTTAACGCGTATAAAAATATTCTTATGAAACAATTTATAAATATTACCTCAAGGATTTTTTTCCTAACATTTACCGATGGGAACTCATTGCATGGCCTCAATACTTAATTTATCTAATAATTTCTTCTCGATGTATAAAGTTGTCAAACCATTTAATCTTTCTTGGAGCATTACTGAATTCTATCCTTTTCTCGTTTTTTCTTTTCTCACTTCGAGATGCATGCTTTTTAGACGACATGACTTCAGTGTATATTTAGAAAAGTAGTAAGTAATTTAAAAAGTTTTATGCTATATCAATTTTAGAATTTTGGAAAAATCTATGTCATACTAAACATGAGTGCTACACTTAACATGGCTTGTGCATTGTAGTGATTGCCTTGTTCGTCTGAACTTTATGAGTCCGACTTATCAGCACTGTATAATATTCTTCTCTTATAACAGCATTAACCTGCTTATTAAGCGCAGAAGCGTGTAGCTATCTTTTTAGCTGTCGAAATTTAGTGCATACGACAGAGAGTCCGACGGCCGCCCAAATGATCTTGTCGGACACTACACGTATGAGATTCCTAGCTAAAAAAGTAAGGAAAAAAGATTGGGCACAAGCAAATATTGCCAGGAGCAGGAAAGGCAGGAACGGAGTTAGAGTGAGTCACCCAAGTTGGTGCCTCCTGCCGGTGGTTGCTCGCACTCGTACGGGAGTCTCGATTCGCGAAGATCGTGAAGATGACGGGAGTTGCTCTGACGTGCCCTGTGGGCGCTTGCACTGCTTGCACTGCAATGAATAAGGATGTCGTTGATTTTAGAATATTGGGTTTAATCTTAGTTCCAAGCATGTTGATTTAGAATATTGGGTTCCTTGTTGTTTTGTGAAACTAGGGATGAGAGAATGATGAACAAGAATTACTTCTCTTGATTGATTAATTATTAAGGATGGTGACATTACTTTGTGTGTGATATTAATTTATGTTTATATGAACTATTAGCTAAAATGATATCGATTTTTTGTTCTAAAACTTTGTTGTGTGATATTCTATATCAAAATTAATGTTGATGTGAAAATTGGCGGTAAAAATAAAATTATTAAAATAAAAACAAGATAAAAAAGCATAGGCAAAGTTGTCCTTTTGTCCAAAAGTACACTCTAAAAACAGGGTAAAGCTTTCATTCGTTTTGAAATCACAGGAGTAAACTCTAGAGATAGAAATGCTTATGGACTTTTTTCATTTGTTGGGCCAAAGTTGAGAAAAAATTTGGTCAAAAAAGTTGAGAAATTTTATTGGGATGGGTTGGGTTAACTCTGACCGGGCGGGCCTAATTGAACATCTGTGCTTCTTTAAGCCTAGGTTTTTGTCCAGGTTCGAGTGACCGATAGTGTTTAAGTCATCGTCTCAGCCAACCTTAGCCCTAACGAATAAGGGTAACGAACAGGCAACGAGGGATGAGCAAGGCAGAGGCGGGCTGGCGGACCGTCATCCAACATGTCACTCTACTCTTACTCTACGCCTTGATCTGCTTACTCGTCTTCACCGTGCAAGTCGCCGCCGGTTAGAACTCCAACCAAGTCACAGAAGCGGAGGTGAAGGGCCGACGAACCATCATCCACATCACCTTCATCCGCTACCTTGTCCTCAACATCAAAATCACCGCCGGTAAGAACTCTAACACATCCTGTGAATCCTATTAACAGTGTCAAGGTTTGGTTAAATTTAAAGGGGAGATTCAATCTGGTGATCGTTGAGAACTTATGCCTCATACTCCTGGTCCTCAATGCCGATATCAATAGGGTGTGGTAATGAGTGTTGACTATAGGGTAGAAGAGGAGTGGGTTGTAGGTGGAGGATCCTGTAAGAGAAAGACTTACATTTACAAACTAGAGGGTGAAGAACAGTGAGGTAGGGGGATTCCTGCTTGAGTGTTGGCTTGTCCTCAATGGCAGAACCAATAAAACTAACTTGGCTAAAATTAATGGTATAGGCAGTTTTCAGTTTTTAGTTTGCCATTAACATCTAGCAGAAACTAATGGTGTTTGCAGTTTTCAGTTTCAGTTTGCCATTTTGATAGCTTAATTGTTGTTATCCTACATTTGGTTTGCTGCTTGTTTTTTGGGTTAAAAAGAGAATGGTCTTCTAGACCTCAGCCTTCGAACCCCCTATTTTTCACAGAGAGCGAAACACTCACAAATGTAGTGAAACGATATACGAAATATTCATAGGAGAAAAGATGGATGAAGAAATAGAAGAGAAAACGGATAATGGTAACCCTCCTCTGTCCCCTCCTTCTCTTCCTCCCCCTCACCTTTTATAGAGAAGGTGAGAGGGGTTGTTATCTTTATAGCCCATGGCAAGGTTGCTATTTACAAAAATGCCCCACTACATGTTATAAATAGGATTATACATCATATGGCTAACTCCCAAGCTATGCAATTGGGTCCAAAACAAAACCCAATAGAGAGTTGTAAGTGCATTCGCCTCCTAAGTGGGTTTTGGATAATTAATGACAATCAAATTAGGGACTAACAATTTTATCTAAGTAAATATGCAGGTGTTAGTCCATTGAAAGATTTGAATGATAATATTTGGTGATACAAGCACCCTAAATTTTATATGGATGGACGACGTTTTTACTCAAGAGTGCCCTCAATTTTTATCTTTATTTGAGTTATAGGAAATGTCGTACTATCAAAAGGGATACAAATTAGGTTGGTAATTCGAGGTCTAAAAGTGTTTAAGTCTATATTTAGAGCGTTTGGAGAGTCACCGTTGCACTCACATCACTTAGAAAAGTCCTCTGCTTCAGCCAGCCTGACCTACCGGAAGTCCCGAAAATATTAGAGTTTTAAACTGGAAGTAACCGTACTACTTTTTTAGAAAGTCGAGATGTGCAAAGTTGAAGAAACTTTGTACTACCGGTAGTACCGGTGCTCTCCGGTAGTACCGCATTTTATTAAAATTATACTCCGAAAGTATCGGGCATATTTTCCCAAAGTCGAAGTCTGTGAGTTGGTGTAGTTGTGTACTACAGGTAGTACCGCTGGTGGTACCGGTAGTACCGGCTATATATATATTTATTTTTAACCCAAGTCGCACATGTCTATGATTGCCCAGTTTTATACTACTGGTAGTACCGGTATGACTCCCTCTGCACGTTCTGACACACAACAATGGTCACATTTGGTGAGGTACCGATAGTACCGGTGGTTCCATCAGTACTACCGATAGTTGTTCTGGACAGACCATATATATACCCCTCACCTCTCTCTTTTCTTTCTCTCTCGCTCATTCCATTCATTCTCCCGACACACACCCGAGAAAGGCTCCTTTCAAGCACCAGCTCACCTGCTCTCTCTTCCTCCCTTGCTCCCAAACTTCATCCCCTCAAGGATTCGAGCTAGGGACGTGAGATTAGAGAGTAGGAACTTCGATCTATGACTTGAGCACTTGAATTCCTCGTTTTGCCGGCTTGATTTGTGTTTGTTACTCTTGGGTTCTTGAAACCCTAGCTGGCTAGGCATTCTTCGTGGCTGCCTGTGTTGTCTCATTTGCGAGGATGCCCCGAAGTGTTTGTATTACCCTTGATTCTTAGTGAATATCTCAATTTTACCTTCGTGGTTGCTTGAGGGAGGAAACCTTTATGGTAACCTCATCAACGGGGACGTAGGAACTCCTTTGTGGGGATTGTCGAACCTTGGATTAAATCATGTGTCTTCCTGTGGTGGTAGCATCGACTACCCTTGTTCTTGTGTTCTTCATGTTCTTCATCCCTACCCTCAAAGTTCATAGGTTGAAGGACTCGATCTACGATTTGATGTGGTGAAACGCCTCAAGAAGTTCAACACCTTCATCAGTAACATCAGCAAAGGGGTGGTAATAATTAGATCTGAATTTATAGCTCATTTTACTCTGATTTTTATTTCGATTTCGTAGTTTCGTAGGCTACCGGTAGTACCAGAAGTTTGCATCGGTAGTATTGGTTTTTATACTACCGGTAGTACCGGTGCTACTTCTGCTCCTACTTCCGATAGGTATTTAAGGTTTTTGATTATCGCCTATTCACCCCCCTCTAGGCCGATTAGATCCTTTCAAGAGTAAAGAAGCTATGTTCTTAAAGAACACCGTTGATGAGAACTCCAACCAAACCAAATCCCCTTCT
Source organism: Bothriochloa decipiens (assembly GCA_023333625.1). Lineage (NCBI taxonomy): Eukaryota > Viridiplantae > Streptophyta > Magnoliopsida > Poales > Poaceae > Bothriochloa > Bothriochloa decipiens. Next base: position 12,580,594 of record CM041631.1, on the reverse strand, counting down.
CTAAATCATGTCATGATTTAGCTAAGACAAAAGTGGAAGAGTGTGAAAGAGTATGAGGAAGAGAAATTCAATCTGGTGATTAGAAGGATAAGGCACGTGCATGACAAAGAGCCTTCAGGTTTGGTAATCAAAAGGGGGAGGGCGTGAAAGAAATCCCCTTGTGAATTATGAGAGAGTCTTTTTTGGGGTTTGGCAACCAGAAAGGGAGAAGGTGCCTGAGAGAGACAGCTTGAGAGAGCTCTCTGTTGATGTGAAGGCCAAAGGGGAGCGCGTGCGACTTGCGATAGAGACTTGTCATGTAGAAGTGGTTTTAGTCCACATACTTCATGTAGAAGAAAAAAGGCTGATTCTATACTCGAGATCCATTGGGCAGGTAGCTGAAGTTAAACCTATTGATATTCTACAACATCAAAGAGTAATGCAAAGAAATAGCCTAACTTACAAAGATTTGGTTGCAGTGTACTTAGAGCAATAGAGAACCTTATTTGATTGTTGCACCACAAGAAGTACACACTTGGATGAAGATTTAATGTGAAGATGTTGTATCAAATTCGATCCTCCAAATATGTGAAAATCCATAAGGATTCAATTCCAGATTTGACGAGTTACAATGACGAGGGGGGTAAAATGGACTACAACTCAATAGGAGGTCAGTATTCATGATAATCTTTTTGAAGGACTGAATTCATCCACAGACATGGTGGAATGGATTGACCTAATGCTGACTGATCCTTTGAAAGACAAATACCTTGGTTACATATAATGTAGCTTTGCTTCACGAAGGGCAAAGATGGATCTCTTCTTGTCATGCTATGAGAAGTTACTACAACTTAAGAAGTTAATGAAGCTAGATAAAGCAAAGAAACTCAATATGATAAAGTTGTTAATGATATAGGTGTTGGTGAATCAAATCCTAAATATGTATGGAAGACATCAGTTGCCCGTAACATATATGTACAACAAGTTTATGTAGAAATAGAGAAGGAAGATACGATATAGTCTTTGAGTTGATGAGGTTTGTGAGGGATTGCATCCATCACTTGATGGATATTATGAAGAAAAAAATATTGTCTTGTTTAGTGTTGATGACAAGTACATGATGATAGAGACATGTTTTTCTAGAGTGTTCCATAACATTTAGAAAGCCATGGCGGATGCCAGAATGAAAGAGGTGAACATGATACTCCTTGCAGTCTTGTATGTCTTCTTATTAAGATTGTAGAGTGTTTTACCCTTGTGTATGTGATGCCAATTTATAGCTACATGCATTAATTGATGCAAAAGCTAGTATATCAATATATTCCCTTTTTTTAATAAAAATGCGGTGCTAATTTGACTATTTGACAAGAATGTGAAGAAAGAGCTCATGGGAACTTTACTGATTCTAAGTGATGCATTTGACCAAGAATTTTATGTGGAGAGGTCAGGGCTTGAAGCTCATGTCGTTTGTATGTAGAGAACTTTCATGACAATTGCTAGTGCAGCGACAAGTTCAGAAAGGGAAGAGACGGTGGCTTTAGCCATTTTGGGCCTTAGATGATGTATATATAGGCATCAATCTTGTAAAGAACATGCATCGCAGAACATAATTCAGAAAATCCCTAACTGTCTCCTTCCTTGCGGGATCAACCGTGTCCTCTGTGTCCCTACCACCTGAATTATGCGCTTCCCATTTCTTGCTATGCAATTCCAGTTCCCTGTCTAGTTTCTGCTCTAGATACTTTGTTTGGTGACGCAAACCTCTTGGTCGATGTGTTTCTTACTTTGCTTTGATAACTCAAACTTAGCTTGTTTATGTTTGGTTTGATCGGTAGAACATAATTTGGCTACACTGATAGGGTGTTTGAACGGTTTGTTTTTGGTCGAACACATTATGTCTTGTTTTTTTACTATTTCCATTAAGAGCCCTACATCTTCTTTTACTGCCAGGTGGTTTAGTAGCAAGGACAGAATTAGATCTGTGCAAGTGCAAGGTTTGGAGTAGCGAGTCATTGCTGCTATTAGCGCTTGCCTAATCTACCATTATCCTTACGAAGGCTTTAGCGCCCGGACTTCCGGACGGACACTGGCGTCTGAACGCCCAGCGCCTGTAACACCTCTGGTGTTATATTAACTAAAACCTGCCATGTCATCATATGCATTGCAAAGCATCCATGTTTAGGTCAACCTTAATATGCATTACCTAAAACAAGTTTATAATTCATAGGTTGATTGAGTTCATGGAATGACTTGTCACATGAAATGATAAAATCCTATTTTAGAATGTCATTGCAAATACTTAGTTTATACTCTATGTACTTGAGATGTAAACTGTGTTTACACTAGTATCAAGCATAGTGTATAAGTCTAAGTCCAACCCTAAAGATGATTTCCATATTTGAAATTTAATTTGGATTCCAAAGCTTATTTATAAGCCTGGCAATTCAAATTTAAAGTCAAATTGGAAATACTATAAAAGGTTTTTCAAAAGTCAACTTGGTCAACCAAGGGTGTAATTGGGTCAATGACCTAAAAATGTCCTTGGATGATGTTTGTGATCACTAATAACCAACCAATTAAGTTAGAAACCCAATTGAGTTTAAATTCCATTTCAAAAACCCTTTATTTCCAACCCTAGTTTTATCCCCTTTTCTCTAATTCAAATTCTATAAGGAATTTGGAGATACTCTAAAAAGACAGTTTGTAGATCTTGACAGGAGTTACAAAGTTGGTATACAAAGTTTTTCAAGTTTCCAAAAGGAATTTCAAATTAATTTGAAAATACAGTTTCTAGCATTTATCCCCTTTTGAATTTAAAACCATAATTTAAAAATTATGCATAATTTGAGGAAACTTTGTACATGAAAAATGTTTGGTTTGACAAACTCAACATTTCATAGTTTTGAAGATTTTCAAGTTTTATTTAAAAATCAAAAGTAATTTCAAATGTTTATTTCTAGGGTTAATCCCCTTTCCAAATCTGAATTCAAATTTTAAAATCTAAACAGAATTTGAAGATGCCCATTAAAGGAAAAGTGTAGCTCTTGAAAAGTTATGCAAATGATATTTTTGGAGATTTTCAAGTTCTTATACAAATTTTGGATTAATTTGTATTTTAAACCGAGTGGCAATTCTGTAAATAACTTGAACAGCACCTAACCCTATCGGCGAACGCCATGGCCGGCTTCTCATCGCGCGCCGCCGTCCACCGCCGTACCTTCTCGGCCGCCCGCGCGCTCACAGACGCGCGAAGGTTCACCGTCGTCGTGTCGCTTGCTTAGATATCGACTCCATGCTATAAATAGCAGTCGGCCGTCGTCATTCTTCTTCTTTCTTCCTCCCACCACCGTCGCCGACGATCTCCCTCCGCCGCCGAAATTCGCCGTCGACGCTCAACCTCTGTCCAATTGCTCTTGCCCAAAGTTCCGCAACTTCCTCACGGTCCTTTTGGGCCAGTCCGTGTTTTCTTTCATCACCCGAGCTGCCTGCACGCAGTCTTCTTCCCCGCGGCCAGTCAGTCGCGCCGCCGCCGCCATCTCCGCCGTTTGCTGTCGCCGGAGGTGAAAATATTTTACCTTCGACCCCTTAATCATGCTCTCCGTGTTATCCTGCGTCTGATGTGCACCTTGGTTTGAGCAGCGCATTACCGGAGGTCACCGTGACGCCGTTGTGCCATCGGAGCGCCGCCGCCGCCATCACCGCCATCGACCGCAGCTCAACCCAGCCACTCCGGACCTCTACTAACGTGCGCATCAGCGCCGTGGTGAGCTCCTGCGTCTATTCGTGTTATCAATTTCATCCATCTCGCATCGGGAGTTGTTGTAGTGCAGTTCGAAGTCGTCGGAGTCCTGCTCGAGGGCTTGGCCGACGAGTCGAGGGGGTGACGGTCGAGGTGCGGGCTCGAGTCGAGGGGTGCACTGTTCTCGAAGGTGTCGAGTCGAGGGGTGCGCTGTTCTCGAGGGGTAGTCGAGGGTTGTACTGTTCTCGAAGGGTTCGAGTCGAGGGGTGCACTGGTCTCGAGGGGAGGCTCGTTCGTCGGGCGGAGTTCCGTCCTCGAGGGGAGGCTCGTTCGCTGGGGAAAGTCTCGTCTTCGAGGCTGGTCCATTCGCTCGAGCGAAGTTCAGTCTTCGAGAGGATGACCGAATTGTACCCTCGAATGTACAGTACCTAACCGACCGATAGATCCTCGAGCAGGCCTTGGTTTCGGACCGCCATAGCCCGTCCGTGAGTTAGCCGGCATGCCTTAGCCTGCGGGCCCTCGAGCGTTGGCTAGCTCGTTGGACTCCCCGTATTGTGCTGAGTCTGATGGACCAGACCATGTCGCCGGAGACCTCACCGACGGCGAGGAATCGGCGGTCAACCGCCGCGCGGCCGTCGGTCAGCGCGGGGTTACTGTGCCGATTTTTCTTTTTCCATTTTCAGAAAATGATTTAAATGCTATTTTCTTTGAAAATTCATAGTAAATCATATATAGCTCCAAAAATTCTAAAATTTTTTGTGAATGTTCCTTAGGATGCCATCTACCTAGGAAAAATGTGAAATGACAAAATTGAGTACTTTTTGCATATGTTAAAATTAGCCCTTTTAATTGAAAAATGGACCTTCGATGATTTTTAATAATTAAAATAATTAGCTTTTAATTCTGAAATTTGTTTTGCTATCTATTTAGGCTAAGAGCTTTCTAAAACAAAATTTTGGGCTTAATTTGACAACTTTAATTTTTATGCCTTTATTTAATGCTTTTAATTAATTAATTAACCCCTTCTAATTACCTTAATCATTATAGGAATTGTGTGACTTGGGATTGATTGATGACCTTAGGCCATTAACCCTAATGACCTTTGGCACTTTAATTAATTGTTTGCGCTTACCTTAATCATGTCATTAAGGTTTAATTAACATTATTTTATGTGTTTAATTAATTATAAAAATGGCGTAGTTAACCCTAACGAATTTTATAAGCAAAAATTTTGTTAGCTTGCAACTTTATCGTGAAGAAAAGTTGTACTCAAGCCTTTCATCTGATCATGCACTTATCCAGCATCATGTTTACTATTCCATCATGTAAAGCATATTAATTATCGAATAGTTTCCGTTAACGGAGAGTTAACGTTATCACTCAGATCCAAAGGACGAGCAGATTCAAGAATCGGGAGTTGATCCAGAGTTTGAAAACTTCTACCCCGAACATCAAGGCAAGCCCCGGATACATTTAAACCCTATTCTATTTATAAAAAGTTTTACCGCTTCAGCTCTGATATGTTGCATTTAGTAATAGGAGTTGAGTGAAAACCCACCAAATTGCATTACCTGTCTTATTCCTTATTCCTTGTTACCTATTGAAAAGATAAGTAGTTATGCTTAGCCCTGCTTATTTATTTAATTATTCAAAGGCAAAAGAATGAAAAAGATGAGATTGGTTTCTTGTTGGAATCTTGATATTAGTAATAAATCGAGTCCGGACGGCGAACTTGCACTGGGAATGGAGTCCCTCTGTAGTGTTCTCGTCTGTTGATGCCCTAGGTCCCGTCCGTTGGTGAACTGGATGATATCGAGAATTTAGAAATCCACATGCATGAAGTGGTATACGGATGGTTGGAGCCGTGTATGCCATGGAGTGACCTAGCGTGGGGTCAGAGAATCCCATCTGCTGTCATAGTGTGTTTTACTGTGGGGTTTAAGTTCCCATGTATCTCGGTACGCTGGGCCGTAGAGCTCACGTGTATCATGTGGTGATATACGGCTGAGGTTGTTATCCCGGTATATCGGTGCACCTGGGGTGCTTCGGAGTTAAAGTCTCCGGTATGCTCAGTCACCTAGGTCCCAGCTGGGTATGAAAATGGATTCGAATCGCCGTTGCTTCTCGGAGAAGAAGACTCGATCGTTGTTCATCATCGTAGTAACAACTTGAACAAAAGTTAAGATTCAATAATGAAGTTGAGTGATAATGGGAGTTAGCCCAAACAAATTTCTCCTTCTATAAAGTTTTTCCGCAAAATTTCTTATCTCTTACAGACCTTACCTTGTCCCTCTAGCCTGCATTTCTGTTTTCTCTACCCTTCTCTTTCGTCGGGTCAGTCTTGTTGAGTACTTTGTACTCAGGGTTTGTTGAACCCCTGTTGCAGGTGAGCTTCATGGGCAGGAGTGTTATGCATCCTGCTGCATGACAGTCGTCGAGGAAAGCGACGACGAATAAAGATGTTAAGCTCTTGGGCGGAGCTTTTGTGTAATACTGTAATCTACTGCTACTCCACTTCTATTATGGTTTGTATAACTTAAACCTATCATTGTAAATATTTTGAAACTCAGAGTTTGTAAATGTATGTTATTGTAAGTCTTCCGCTGTTTTACTCCGTAGTAGTTTATTTATATGAAACTGTTGTAATACTGCAATGTCTCTCTACAATGATTGATCCTGCTCGGCGAATCGTGGATGATTCGGGATTTACCCGACAGACTTTTTAAGTCGTATGGAACACAGTCATGGTTATTTGGAGTCTGTTTAGACAATAATCATGCGTGTGGGCCATATGATTTAGGAGGTTCTGCCACAGCGCCCGTGCCTTCGCTCGTCTCTTCTCTGCACATCTGCAACCCACTGTAAGTGCATTCGCCCCCGATGTGGGTTTTGGATAATTAATGACAATCAAATTAGGGACTAACAAGTTTAACTAAAGTGAATACGCATGTGTTAGTTCATTGAAAGATTTGAATGATAACATTTGGTGATATAAGCACCCTAAATTTTGTTCGGATGGACGTCGTTTCTTCTCAAGAGAGCCCTCAGATTTTATCTTTGTTTGAGTAAATGCCGTACTATCAAGAGGGATACAAATTAGGTTGGTAATTCGAGGTCTAAAAGTGCTCATATCGATATTTAGAGCGTTTGGAGAGACATCGTTGCACTCACTGCACCTAGAAAAAGTCCTTTGCTTCACCCAGCCTGGCCTACCGGTAGTACTGGTTATATTTGATTTATATACCGGAAGTACCGATCGAATATTTTATGCCAAGTTGAACACTCGAGGTTGCAATCGATGTACTACCGGAAGTACCGGTCGCCGCATCGGTAGTACCGATATTCATCGGTAGTACTGGTTTAAAATGATTTATAGACCGGAAGTACCGGTCCTATTTTTTCTACAAAGTCGAATGCTCAAGGTTGTAGTTTTGTACTACCGGAAGTACAGCGGAAGTAGGACCGGTAATACTGGTTAGGACCGGAAGTACCGGATATATTTGATTTATAGTCCGGTAGTTGCAACGAACATTTTCTGGTCCTGTTGAACGTGCATTGTTGCATCTCCCTGTACTACCAGTAGTACCTGTCTGTCACTCTCTGCATATTCTAACACACTACAACAGTCATATTTTCTTAGGTTGGAGGACTCAATCCACGATTTGGTGTGGTGAAAAGCTTCAAGAGGTTCAACATCTTCATCACCAACATCAACAAAGGGATGGTAACACTTGGATCTGAAATTACAGCTCAATTTACTCTGATTTCCATTTTAATTTCGTAGTTTCGTAGGGTACCGGTAGTACTGGAAGTTTGCATCGGTAGTACTGGTTTTTCAACTACCGGTACTACCGGTTCTACTTTTGGTCCTGCTACCGGTTGATCTTTCGCATTTGAGCTTTAAGTTTCAGGTTATCAAAAATAGCCTATTCACCCCCCTCTAGGCTGACTAGATCCTTTCAAGTGGTATCAAAGCTAGGTCCCTCGGATCAACGCTCACCGTGTGAGGAGTAACATTGGCCAAGATGGATGAAGCTACAATGAAGATCTTGGTTGATCAAATCATGACACAACTCACCGTGACACTTCAAAAGCAACAAGAAGAGCAAATGAACAAGATGTAAGAGCGACTTGACAAGATGCAAGAGATCATTGATAAGAAAGGTCAAGAAGCAACTAGCAAAGAGAATGAAAATGAAGGTGATGATGCAAGCAAAGCACGAAAAAGATACTCAAAAGTGGGATAGGAGTATAGCTCATGAAGCAAGAACACCAACCCTCACATGTCAATGATAAATCCCGGCAAGCCACCTCCTTTTGATGGAGTAAGATACATCGATTGGGCTCATAGGATGAAGTTGCATCTTATAGCCGCAAGATGTTGGGAAGCGGTTGAGGTTGGTTTGGATATTCCAGAAAAACCTAGTGAGTGGACACCCGAAGATGAGGTGGATTTTCATCTCAATGCTACAGCTGCAACTTTGATCTTGCAATGTCTCACTCCCGAAGACAACAACAAAGTCAATGGTATGGTTAATGCAAAGCAAATTTGGGAAACCTTGAGAATATCATTTGAAGGAGATAAGAGTGTGAGAATTGGAAACATTGAGCTTCTACAAGGAAAAATTGAGAAGTTTACCATGCTTGAAGGAGATACGACTAAAGCTATGTATGATAGATTCATGACCTTGATCAATAGAGTTAGAGCACTCGGATGTACACAATGGGATGAACAAGCTACTGCAAGAAAGCTATGTAGAGTGTATAGAGAAAAGAACAACATGCTAGCTTCCGTGATAATGGAAAGAGAAAATTACACCACAATGATAACACAAGAGATGCTTGCAAAGATTATGCATCATGAAGTTTTAGATGATGAGGTCAAAGAAACACTTAGTTAAAAGAGAAACATTGCCCTCACAACATCTCATGGAAGTGGGTCAAGTCATTACAACAAAGGATGTTGTGAGCACAAGCATGATGATAGTGATAAAGAACTTGATGAACAACAAGCTCTCATGGTAAAAAATTATGCAAAGTTCTTGATTAAGAAGAAATAAAAGATGAGGAGTAATGGTGGAAACAAGCAATATAGGAAGAGATTTTGCTATGAGTGTGGACTCACCGGTCACTTTGCAGAGGATTGCCCAAACAAAGGCAAGACATCAAGGTACAACAAGGAAGGTGACAAGAAGTATAAGAGCAAGAAGAAGGGTGAAGCACGTATAGGTGAAGAATGGCAATCTGATGATGATAGTGATGAAGACAGTGACAATGAAAAGAAGAGTGTAGCCGCAATTGCTATACATGATGCATCCTCTTCATCGACATCATTCTTCACCAACACTTCTTCCTCATCCAAGCTTTTTGCCAACCTCTTCGACGACGACGACGACATTCCTACTTGCCTTATGGCAAAGGAGGAAAAGGTATCATCTCACACTCCCACACACTCTAATGATAAATGTGATGATGAAGATGAGCTTGATGAAAACTATGCAATTAAAATTATTAAGCTACATGGAAAGGAAGCTGCCTCTAAAATCTTAAAATTGATGTACACCGTAGAGGAGCAAGAGACATGCATTGAGTCGCAAAGTGAAATGCTCCTAGTGAAAAGGGAGAAGAACCAAGGACTAGATGCATGTCTCGCCAAGGAAAGGGAGAAGGTTGAGAAGTTAAGTGTAGAATTATCTTTGGCCAAGGACTCATTTGAGCGATTGACTAAGGAACATTCTACACTAAATGACTCTTTGGCTAGTCTAAAGAATGATTATAGTTTATCTCAATAAATCCTCACAAGCTTGACAAATAAATATCATGAGCTTGAGGTAAACTATGACACTCTTTGGAAGAGCACTTCTACTACTTCTAAGGACTCTAATGCTTCAACAAGTAAAGGATGTATAAAATTCTATAATGTTGATTTAAATGCATATGCTACTAACCTTGTTGAGCTAGAGAAGAAAGAAAAGGAGATTCTTAGGTTGAAGGCCATTGTGGAGATTGGTTGCAAGAGTAAGGATAAGCAATCAACCACATTTTACAAGGCATCAAGGCATCCACTCATAAAGGATGGCCTCAGTTACAATAGGTATAATGGTAAGGCAAATGGGAGAAACATAATAAATGGTGTGTCTTGTGTAAAGTTCAACAAGAGCGTGCCTCTTGTTGATCTCATCAACAAGGTGAATAATGGTTCTCCTAACTCTTCCTCTGACAACAAGAACATCAAGAAGAAAGAAGTGAAAGTTCCCGAGCAACAAGTGCCTATCTCAAGGAACAACTTTTGTAATTATTTATGTTGTTGGGATAAGAATGGTAAAATTATTATAAAATATGTGGGTGCCCTCAAGAAGAGGCAAATCTTGAGGAGTGTTTGGGTGCCCAAATCTTATGTGTCTAACCCCTAGGACCCAAGTCAAATTGGATACCTAAAACAAAGGCTTAATTTTGTTTTGTAGGCCTATTCCTCCGGTGGACCTTGTTGGGTGCTAGATAGTGGATGCACCAATCATATGACTGGAGCGAAGAAAATGTTTGACTCCTTTCAACCAAATGAAGGCATGGGTGAAAGAATCACATTTGGTGACAATAGTAAAGGAGAGATTCTTGGTTTGGGTAAAATTGCTATATCAAATGATAATTCAATTTCAAATGTATTACTTGTGGATTCGTTGGGATATAATTTGTTATCCATTTCACGACTTTGTGAGATGGGTTACAATTGTCTCTTTACGGATAAGGGTGTGGAAGTCTCTAGAAGGGTGGATTCCTCTATTGTCTTTACAGGTCATTTAAAGGGCAAGCTCTATCTAGTTGACTTCACAGCTAGTAGAGTGGAGTCCAAGACTTGTTTAGTGGTAAAATCTAGCATGGGTTGGTTATGGCATCGCCGGCTAGCCCATGTTTGGATGGGGAATGTAACACCTCTGGTGTTATATTAACTAAAACCTGCCATGTCATCATATGCACTGCAAAGCATTCATGATTAGGCCAACTTTGATGTGCATTAACTAAAACAAGTTTACATTTCATAGGTTGATTGTGTTTCTGGAATGTGTTGTCACATGAAATAATAAAACCCTACTTTCAAATGTCATCTCAAATACTTAGATTATATTCTATGTACTTGAGGTGTAAACCATGTTTACACTAGTGCCAAGCATAGTGTATAAATCTAAGTCCAACCCTAAAAATGATTTCCATATTTGAAGTTGAATTTGGATTTCAAAGCTTATTCCCAAGCCTTGCAATTCAAATTTAAATTCAAATTAGAATGCTATAAAAATGATTTTTGAAAGTCAACTTGGTCAACCAAGGGTACTATTAGGTCATTGACCTAAAAATGTCCTTGGATGATGTATGTGATCACTAATAACCAACCAATTAAATTAGAAACTAAATCGAGTTTGAATTCGGTTTCAAAAACCCTTTATTTCAAAACCTAGTTTTATCCCCTTTTCTATAATTCAAAATCTATGAGGAATTTGAGGATACTATAAAAAGATAGTTTGTATATATTGACAAGAGCTACAAAGTTGGTATTCAAAGTTTTTCAAGTTTCCAAAAATAATTTCAAATAAACTTGAAAATACAGTTTTCCAACATTTGACCTCTTTTGATTTTAAAACCATAATTCAAAAATTATGCATAATTTGGGAAAACTTTGTATATGAAAAGGGTTTAGTTTGAAAATTTAAACATTTCATAGTTTTGAAGATTTTCAAGTTTAATTGAAGAATCAAAAGTAATTTCAAATGTTTGTTTCTAGGGTTTTATTCCCTTTTTGAATTTGAATTTATATTTCAAAATCCAGATAGAATTTGAGGATGCCAGTTAAATGAAAAGTGTATATCTTGAAAAGTTATGCAAATAATATTTTTGGAGATTTTCAAGTTTTTATATAAATTTTAGAGTAATTTGTAATTTCAAATGAGTGGCAATTCTGTAATTTTCTGGAACAGCACCGAGACCTATCGTCGGCCGCCACCGCCGGCTTCTCAAGCCGCGCCGCCGTCCACCGCCGCACATGCCACGGCCGCCAGCATGCTCCTGGACGCGCGAAGCTTCATCGTCGTCGTGTCGCCCATCCACACCTCGCCTCTGGTCTATAAATAGCAAGCCGGCCGCCACTTCCCTTCTTCTTTCTCCCTGCTGCCGCCGCCGACAACCTTGCTCGGCCGGTAAAATTCACCACCGTCACTCCATCTTTGCCCGCTTCATCTTGCCTGAAGCTCTGCCTTGACCTTGCGCTTCTTCTGAGCCATTTCATGCCCGCTCTCGCCGTCTGAGCCGCCCGCACGACATCGCCTTCCTCGCGACCGGTCGCCGAGAGCTTCCTCGCCGTCCACCGCCGCCAAGGTGGAAAACATATTACCTTTAACCCTCTCATCATGTTCTCCGTGCTTTGTTGCCTCTTATGCGCATCTTGGTCGGTATGATGGTACACAGGAAGCGCCGGAACGCCGTCCTTGCCACCGGAGCGTCGCCGCCGCCATCAGCGCCGCCGTCCATAGCTTGACTCAGCCACTCCGAGCTTTCATTAGCGTGCGCGCTAGACCCATGGTGAGCTCTTACATCTGTTGGTGCCCTCAATTTTACCGCTCTTGCGCTGTAGGGTCCGGCTGCCATGGCTCGCCGCCGGCATGGCTTGCCAGCGCCGCCGCGCGCGTAGCCGTTTGAGTTAGGGGCCAGGAATAGCTTCATTTTCTCGTCTTCGCATCGATGTCCTGCACCTGCCCGTGCCCTCGCTGTCGCTGGGAATTGCTCCGGTGAGCGTTACCGCCGCGCCCGAGCTCCGCCGCGCCGCCATGGCCGCCGGCGTGGGTGCCGCCGTCGCTCCGCCGCCACGTTAGCTAGCCTAAGTTGCTCGCCGTGCCGAGATGAGCCTGTAGGACCAAACCTCGTCGCCGGAGACCTCACCGTCGGCGAGGAATCGCCGGTCAACCGTCGCGCCGCCGTCGGTCAGCGCGGGGACATTGTGCTTATTTTCTTTTTCTTTTCTAGAAAATGTTTTAAATACTATTTTCTTTAGAAAATCATAGTAATTCATATACAGCTCCAAAAATTCCAAAAATTTTTGTGTGTGTTCTTTATGATGTCTTCTACCTAGGAAAAATATGAAATGTCAAATTTGAATACTTTTTGCATAAGTTAAAATTATCTCTTTTAATTAAAAAATGAACCTTCAATGATTTTTAATAAATAAAATAATTGGCTTTTAATTCTGAAATTTGTTTTGCCGTCTAATTAGATCAAGAGCTTTTCAAAATAAAATTTTGAGCTTAATTAGATAACTTTAATTTTTATGCCTTTATTTTATGCTTTTAAATAATTAATTAACCCCTTTAATTAAGGTTAATCATTATAGGATTTGATTGACTTTGGGATTGATTGATGACCTTGGGTCATTAACCCTAATGACCTTAGGCACTTTAATTAATTGTTTGCGCTTACCTGGATCATGTCATTAGGGCTTAATTAACATTATTTTATGTGTTTAATAACTTTCTTAAATAATGTACTTAACCCTAATAAACTTAGTAAGTATGTTTTGGTTGGCTTACAACTTTATCGTGAAGGAAAGTTGTACTCAAGCCATGAATCTGATCATGTATCCATCGAGCATCATGTTTACTATTCAATCATGTTGAAGCATATCATTGTATCGTATAGTTTCCGATAACGGAGAGTTTAACGTTGTCGCCCCAGATCTGAAGGAAGAGCAAACTCAGGAGATTGGAATTGATCCAGAGCCCGAGACCATCTACCCCGAATACCAAGGCAAGCCCCGGATGCATTCAAACCCTATTCTATTTTATAAAAGTTTTACCGCTTCAGTTATGATATGTTGCATTAAGTAATAGGAGTTGAGTGAAAACCCACCAACTGCATTACCTGTCTTACTTCCATAACTCCTTGTTACCTGTTCTAAAAGATGCGTAGTGATGCTTAGCCCTGCTTAATTAATTAAGGGTTCAGAGGTAAAAGAATAAAAAAGATGAGATTGGTTTTATCTGTTGGAATCATGCTTTTAGTTAATAAATTGAGTCCGGACGGCTAACTTGCATTGGGAACGGAGTCCCTCTGTAGTGTTTTCGTCTGTTGATGCCCTAGGTCCCGTGTCGATGGTGAACTGGTGATATCGAGAAAATAGAAAATCCACATGCATGAAGTGGTATACAGTGGGACAGAGTCTCCACGTATGTCATGGAGTGACTTATAGTGGGCCAGAGTCCCCACATATGTCATAGTGTGTTATACTATGGGTTTAAGTTCCCACGTATCTCAGTACACTGGGTCAAAGTGCTCACATATATCATGTGGTGATATATGGCTGCGGTTGTTATCCCGGTATATCAGTTCACCTGCTATGCTTAGGAGTTAGAGTCTCCTGCATATCAGTAACCTAGGTCCCAGCTGGGTATATAAAATGGATTCGAATCACCGTTGCTTCTCAGAGAAGAAGACTCGATCGGTGTTCATCATCGTAGTAACAACTTGAATAATGAGTAAGGTTTAAGAAGGAAGTTGGTTGGTAATTTTGATCTTAAGCAAGACAACTTTTCTTTCTTTCAAGCTTTTCTGCAAAATTTCTTAGCTTCTGCAAGCCCTACCTTGTCCCTCTAGCCTTCATTTCATGAGTCTTCACCCCTCTTTTTCGTCGGGTCAGTCTTGTTGAGTACTTTTGTACTCAGGGTTTGTTGAACCCTTGTTGCAGGTGAGCCGCATGGGCAGGAATGCTTCGCATCCTGCTGCATGATCGTCGTCGAGGAAAGTGACGACGAATAGGAGCTCTTGCTCTTGGGCAGAGCATATAATCAAGGTGGATGTAATAAGTTATATGGTTATTCCGCTGCTATATGGTTTGTAATAATCCAACTTATGGTTTGTAAATGGTTTGTAAACTTATGTTATTGTAATCCTTCCGCCATTTTACTCTGATGTATATTATTTGTATAAAACTGTTGTAATACTGCAATGTCTCTTTGTAACGATGGATCCTGCTCGGAGAATCATGGATGATTCGGGATTTACCCGACAGACCTTTTAAGTTTTATGGAACACCTTCATGGTTATTTGGAGTCTATTTAGACAATAATCATGCGTGTGGGCCATAGGATTTAGAAGGTTCTGCCACAGGGAACTTGGCCAACCTTCAAAGAGGCGAACACATTCTTGGACTAACAAATGTTTCTTTTGAGAAAGACAGGATTTGCAGTGCATGTCAAGCAGGAAAACAAGTTGGAGCCAAACATCCCGCAAAGAACATCGTGTCAACATCAAGACCACTTGAGTTACTACACATGGATTTATTCAGACCCAATACTTTTATAAGCATTGGAGGTAACAAATATGGTTTTGTAATTGTTGATGATTATTCTCGCTTCACTTGGGTGTTCTTTTTGAAAGATAAAAGTGAGACTCAAGCAATCTTCAAGAAGTTTGCAAGAAGAGCTCAAAATGAGTTTGATGTAAAGATCAAGAGAGTGAGAAGTGACAACAGGATGGAGTTCAAGAACACCAACATTAAAAAGTTCCTTGATGAAGAAGGGATCAAGCATGAGTTTTCAGTTCCCTACACTCCCCAACAAAATGGGGTTGTGGAGAGGAAGAACCAAACGCTCATAGAAGCTTCAAGAGCAATGTTGGATGAATACAAGATTTTGGAGAAGGATTATTGGGCAGAGGTGGTCAACACGGTATGTCATGCAATCAACCACCTATATCTTCACAATATTAGGAACAAAATCGCCTACGAGCTACTCACCGGTAAAAAGCCTAAGGTTGATTACTTTAGAGTTTTTGGATGCAAGTGTTTCATACTTAGAAAGAAATCCAAAAGCTCTAAGTTTGAATCGAAGGTTGATGAAGGTTTTCTACTTGGTTATGATACTAACGAACATGGATATCGTGTTTTCAATAAGACCACCGGTCTTATTGAAATAACGGTAGACGTGACTTTTGATGAATCCGATGACTCTCAAAAAGAGCAAGTCAATATGGATATTGTAGGTAAAGAGGAGCCTTCTCATAAAGTGATAAAGAAGCTTGCAACCGATGAAGTAAAACCCATTGAACAAGATGATGATGATGATGCACAAGTGCAAGTCCATCATGATCCATACATGCATCATGGGTCAACCGATGCCCATGGTGATGCTTCCACATCAAGAGATGGTCATGACTTAGGAGAACAAGCAAATCAAGATCCACCACAAGTTGAAGAAAGCAACCAAGATGATGATCAAGGGGGAGGGATTGATGGAACTTCTCCAATCAACCCAGACCTTGATAGTGAAGACGATGACCCAATTCAAAGAAGGACAATAGTACCTCACCCAAGAGTTCTTCAAACCATTGAACAGGACCATCCAGTTGATAATGTGATAGGAAGCATACGAAGAGGAGTGATGACTCGTTTTCATTTAGCATCTTTTTGTGAGCATTGCTCTTTTGTTTCTTCTATGCTATCTCTTAGGGTGGAGGAAGCTTTGAAAGATGAGGATTGGGTGATGGCTATGTAAGAGGAGTTGGGAAACTTCACTGGGAATGAAGTCTGGTCCTTGGTGGAAAGGCCCTAGCAAAATGTGATAGGTACCAAGTGCGTCTTCCGCAACAAAGAAGATGAGTATGGCGCAGTCACAAGGAACAAGGCTCGGTTGGTTGCACAAGGCTACACCCAAATTAAAGGTTTGGATTTTGGAGAAACTTATGCACTGGTAGCTAGGCTTGAATCTGTTCGTATATTACTTGCCTTTGTTGCTCACCATGATTTCAAGTTGTTTCAAATGGACGTGAAAAGTGCATTCCTAAATGGCCCCATCTCCGAAGTGGTGTATGTTGAACAACCACCGGGTTTTGAAGATCCACATCATCCTGACTACATCTACAAGCTTCACAAGGCACTCTATGGGCTCAAACAAGCCCCTAGAGCTTGGTATGATTGTCTCAAGGACTTCTTACTCGAACAAGGGTTTGAGATAGGGAAGGCCGACCCTACTTTATTTACTCGCAAAGTTAATGGTGATATCTTTATTTGCCAAATATATGTCGATGACATAATATTTGGTAGTACTAATAAGGAGCTTTGTGAGCAATTTAGTAGGATTATGACCAAGAGGTTCGAGATGTCCATGATGGGAGAAATTGACCTTCTTCCTCGGTTTTCAAATCAAACAACTCAAGGAAGGAATGTTCATTTGCCAAACTAAGTACACTCATGACATGTTGAAGAAGTTTGGTATGGACAAGGCCAAACCCATCAGCACACCTATGCCAACTACAGGACATCGTGACCTTGACATGAATGGTAAAGCCGTTGATCAAAAGGTATATCGCTCCATGATTAGATCATTGCTTTACCTTTGTGCATCTAGGCCCGATATTATGCTTAGTGTGTGCATGTGTGCAAGGTTTCAATCTAATTCGAAAGAATGTCATCTCATGGTCGTTAAGAGAATTTTTCGGTATTTGATGCTAACACCTAATCTTAGCTTATGGTATCCCAAGGGCTCATCTTTCACTCTACTTGGTTATTCCGATTTGGATTATGCCGGTTGCAAGGTAGAGAGAAAGAGTACATCCAGGACTTGCCAATTTCTTGGTAGGTCTCTGGTGTCTTGGAGTTCTAAGAAGCAAAACTCCATTGCCCTATCCACTGCTGAAGCCGAGTATGTGGCGGCCGGCTCTTGTTGTGCCCAACTACTTTAGATGAAGCAAACGTTGAGAGACTTTGGTTACAACCTGTCCAAGATTCCACTCTTATGTGACAATGAGGGTGCAATCAAGCTAGCCAATAACCCTGTTAACCATTCCCGTACAAAGCACATAGACATCCGTCACCATTTTCTTAGAGACCACCAAGCCAAAGGAGATATCGTTGTTCAACATGTGAGAACCAAATACCAGTTAGCCGATATCTTCACAAAACTCTAGATGAGTCAAGATTTTGTGCGTTGAGGCGTGAGCTCAATATCATTGATTCTCGTAACATGGAATGACATCTTGCACACCTTGATTGGCTTAGAATTGGATAAAATGTTTTTATAAAATCATTTGTGAAATTTCAAAACCTATTTTCAACATCTTAAGTTTGACCATAGTTTTGTATTGATTTGATGAAATCTGGTCATGTTTGAGAGGGTTCAAGTTTCCTATGTGGTTCACCTTCTGTAGAATTACTTCCAGCAATTTTTTTACCTACTGGTAGTACCGATGGTATCACCAGTAGTATCAGTCCCCGGTACTACCGCCGGACTCCTAGCGCTACCGGCAGTTCAAAATTTTACATAGCTCCGCGTTGACTGTGTCCTGCCACCGGTACCTCCGGTCGAGCGACCGGTAGTACCGGTAACCTTTTCTTGACCACGGTAAAAGAGCCGCCAGATTAAAATCTGTTCCTTACCCCTTCATTCACTTCTTTTCCCCAGCCCGCCCGACCCGCCCGCCTAGCGGCGCCGCCGCATGGTCTCTCCCTCCGTCGATCTCCCTCCTCCTCCGACCAATCTTCATCTCCTTTGAGGGGGAGTTTCCACTAGCCTTGGAGATCATCTTGGAGGTGTTGGTGGTTGCCGAAAGGGCTTGGCTCATGCGGATTCGGCCTCTTCACTTCGAGCACCAAGGTACTAGGGATTCATGCCCGATCTCCCAATGTACTTTGTTCTAGGTCATCTCCTTGCTCTTGCTTGGTCTATATGGCGTATACTTGCTTTGTGAATGCCCATCTTGCAACTTCCATGGTGGATGTTGTCGTTCCATGTGGATTGAGTCGCACCCGAGTACTACCGGTAGTACCGGCCCTCACGGACCAGTAGTATCGATAGCACCCAGTGGCTCGGTTTGTGTGAGCTCTTCATTCTACCCTTATTGCAAGCATTTGCTAGCATGTCTAAGACCTTCTTGCCCCTATTTTGCTCCTTACAGCATGTCGGAGTGCCGGCACAACCCACTCGCGGTGCTCGTCCTCGTCCACAGAGTTTGGGTGATGGGGAGGATGATCGTGCAGCTAGTCAGTGCACTCGGCAGCATGGGACTGATCGTGCTGAGTCCTCCCGTGGTGACTGTGCTGAGCCTTCCCATGGTGGACATGCTCCTGCGGTTGATCCACAAGATGCTCACGCTCGCAGCCGCCATCAAGACATTGTCAATGGGGCTGTGTCAACCAATCCTGTTGAAATCGAAGGCCTTGCTCTCCAGCCACAGTTCAATCAGTCTCCTGAGAGGATTCGGGATATCACTGCAGCTCGTGTTCTTCCTCGTCACCCGCACCGTAAGGCCAAGATTCATACCCCTGATCTCCCTCGTGGATTCTTTGATTACACCAAGGATCGTCAGGCTCTAGCGTAGCAGCGTTTGGAAAATCCCTACCTATTTATTAGGAATCCTAGGGTTGATGAAAGATTTTGGTCTTTATTTTATCATGATTATTACTGCTCTATGTGCCTTAAGGACACTGCTACTAGCCCTACTCCTATATTTGCGCACAAGGCCTTGAATCCTGCATCTCTGGACAAAATCAAGCATTCTGACATTCCTGTTTGAAGGCCAGGCTTGAGGAGTGGCGCCTTTTGCTGCTCATGACTTTTCAGCATGATTGGAACATCGAGATCATTAGTCAGTTTTGGTCAACCCTCTACATTGATCATGACTGCAAGGTATTACATTGGATGACCCAGAATCATCATTATAGGTGTGACTATGTGCAATTTTCACGTTTGCTTGGTTTTAATCATGAGGACCATGAGACACTTAGTCTTTGGAGTCACTATGTTGAGAATGTTGGCAGAGATGATTTTATTGCAACTAATATGTATCTTGATGAGCAGCATGCTGATGGGAAGAACACTTACTTGAAGCCCTATTTTTACGTATTGAACAACTTGATACGGGCTACCATTGATCCTAAAGGTGGTGATTCAGTTCATATTCAAGGCCATGCTTCGACCATTCTTGTTTGTTTTGGCTTGAACAAGTGCTTCAGTGTGTCGAACTTTTTGTGGAAAAAGACTGCAGATGCGTCCACTGATCCTCACCGGTCTCTGCCATATGCTCCCTATCTTATGCATATTATTAAGCAAGTTGTGGGACACATTTTTCACCCAGATGCCGGTCATCCTTCCTGGGGAGTTCGCAACACTCGCCTGCACACAATGAGGACACCTGCTTCTGCTTCTGCTAGTGCACCAATAGATGATGCAGGGACTGCTAGAGTTGGGAGGGAGGAACATCCTCCTGTGGACCCTTCAGCTGGAGCTTTTGCAGGCCGTGGTGATGGTCGTGGTCGTGGTCGTGGTCGTGGCCCTTTTAAGTTGCTGAAGAGGTTCATCTCCTACATGTGCTATACTAAGCAGAAGCACGATGGCATGCTTCGTTGCATTGAGGAGCAAGTTGAACTTACCCCATCCTCTACCCTTCATCCCTTTCAGTATGCTTTTGAGGAGGAGGATACTGAGCAGCTTGAGCAGCCACCTCAGGAGCAGCAGGTCTTTGGGCAGTCATCTTAGCAGCAGCAGGATTTCCAGCAGTCGCGTTCTTTTGATGCTACACATGATGCATGGCCTTCTTCTGGTTATACTCTTGAGGACACTGATGCTTTTGGATCTTTTTTTCGGTGGGGCTGATTATATTACTTGCACCTCTACCAGTGGACCATCTTCTTCTACAGATCCTTATGGCAAGAGCAGGTATAACGACCCTAATGACAGTGATGATAACTATGAGGAGTTCTAGTGATTTTCTACCCTTGCTCTCTATCATTGCCTACCCTTTTTGGCATTTGATGCCAAAGGGGGAGTGTTAGGCTTATCATGGTGTAACAGGGTAGCTATTAATTTGGTTATGTATAACTCCCTCCGTGGTGAACTATGTGGTGAACTTCGAACTATGTATGTGATGAATGCTTGTAGGCTAAACAATTATGCTTACTCGATATATCAAGTTGTGTTGGCCTATTTTTTGGTATTGTGTTGATGATTATTATTTTAGAATGGTTATGTTGGTTTAAGTCTTATTCTTTCTTACATAACCATTTTTGTTCTTTTTGTTTATCTTAATGTGATATATCTTGCCATAAGCATCACGGATTATACTTGTCACACACACCTTTTTAGGCACCCCACGGATTGTAAAGTTTAGGGGAGCTTACTCTTAATGTATGCAATCTTGATTATAATCGAGATTTGAAATTCAAA
>CM041631.1:12518162-12559671 GCA_023333625.1 Bothriochloa decipiens | reverse complement strand
TTCACCCCCGATGTGGGTTTTGGATAATTAATGACAATCAAATTAGGGACTAACAAGTTTATCGAAAGTGAATACGCAGGTGTTAGTTCATTAAAAGATTTGAATGATAACATTTGGTGATACAAGCACCCTAAATTTTATTCGGATGGACGTCGTTTCTTCCCAAGAGAGCCCTCAGATTTTATCTTTGCTTGAGTAATAGGAAACGCCATACTATCAAGAGGGATACAAATTAGGTTGGTAATTCGAGGTCTAAAAGTGCTCATGTCGATATTTAGAGCGTTTGAAGAGACATCGTTGCACTCACTGCACCTAGAAAAAGTCCTTTGCTTCACCCAGCCTGGCCTACCGGTAGTACAGGTTATATTCGATTTATATACCGAAAGTACCGGTCGAATATTTTGTGCCAAGTCGAACGCTAGAGGTTGCGATCGATGTACTACCGGAAGTACCGGTCGCCGCATCGGTAGTACCAGTATTCATCGGTAGTACTGGTTTAAAATGATTTATAGACCAGAAGTACCGGTTCTATTTTTTCTACAAAGTCGAACGCTCGAGGTTGCAGTTTTGTACTACCGGAAGTACACCGGAAGTAGGACCGGTAGTACCGGTTAGGACCGGAAGTACCAGATATATTTGATTTATAGTCCGGTAGTTGCAACGAATATTTTCTGGTCCCGTCGAACGTGCATTGTTGCATCTCCCTGTACTACCGGTAGTACCGGTCCATGGACCGATAGTATCAGTCTGTCACTCTCTGCACATTCTGACACACTACAACGGTCATATTTTATGAGACACCGGTAGTACCGATGGTTCCCATCGATAGTACAGGTAGTTATTCTGGACAAACCATATATATATACCCCTCACCTCTCTCCTTTCTCTCTCTTGCTCATTCCATTCATTCACTCCGAGAGAAACAGCTCCCAAGCTTCTGCTCACCTGCTCTCTCTCCCCCTTTTCTCTTAAAACTTCATCCCCTCAAGGATTTGAGCTAGGGACGTGAGATTAGAGAGCGGAAACTTCTATCTATGACTTGAGCACTTGGATTCCTCGTCTTGCCGGCTTGTTTTGTGTTTGTTACTCTTGGGTTCTTGGAACCCTAGCCGACTAGGCGTTCTTCGTGGCTGCCCGTATTGCTTCATTTGTGAGGGCGCCCTGAAGTGTTTGTATTACCCTTAATTCTTAGTGGATATCTCAAGCTTTTGCTTGAGGGAGGAGACCTTTGTGGTCACCTCAACAACGGGGACGTAGGAACTCCTTTGTGGGGATTGCCGAACCTCGGATTAAATCATGTGTCTTGCTGTGGTGGTAGCTTCGACTACCCTTGTTCTTTGTGTTCTTCGTGTTCTTCATCCTCATCCCCAAATTCTTAGGTTGGAGGACTCGATGTACGATTTGGTGCGGTGAAAAGCTTCAAGAGGTTCAACATCTTTATCACTAACATCAACAAAGGGGTGATAACGCTTGGATCTAAAATTACAGCTCAATTTACTCTGATTTCTATTTTGATTTTGTAGTTTCGTAGGGTACTGGTAGTACTGGAAGTTTGCATCGGTAGTACTGGTTTTTCAACTACCGGTACTATTGGTCCTACTTCCGGTCCTACTACCGGTTGATATTTAACTTCTGCATTTGAGCTTTAAGTTTCAGGTTATCAAAAATAGCCTATTCACCCCCCCTCTAGGCTGATTAGATCCTTTCACCCGCACATGCCCATGTGAAGCCCACAACTTAGGACCCGCTCCACGCCGCCCAAATTGCACCCTGGGAGTCCCTTGTTCGCACTCCCCTTGGCATGCGGCTCACGCATATGCATGCGGTCAACGGCGGCAGCCTGCAACAACGCGACTCAAACAATGAAAAAAAAGAGGGAAGGGAAGGCAAATGCCCAGCTAGTGGCGGGAGGAGGAAGAAACACCGAGGCTAAGGTGAGATAGCAAAATGTGCGAAGACAGAGATGACCCCCTGATCTACTGTTGAAACATCCCGATGCAACACTTACAACACAAGTCTAAAAGAAAATGAAACATATGAAATTTGCGTCTTAAACACTAGGTGGAACACCATGCTTATTAAACATCTAGATTAAACACTTGCAAAAATATGTATAAAAATAGCTGAAACATATGCGTATGAAATGAAACACTTGAAAAAAATAGGCAAAGACATAGATGACCCCCCATCTACTTTTGAAACATCCGGATGCAACACTCGCAAACATAAGTCTAAAGGAAAATGAAACATATAAAATATGCATCTTAAACACTAGCTGCAACACCATATCTGCTTATGAAATATCCAGATTAAACACTTGCAAACATACGTGTAAAAATAGCTAAAATTTTTTGAAAATATGCGTATGAAACACATGCAAAAATAATGTTGAAACAACACCGATCTAATGAAGCAAACATCACCGATTTGATGAAGCAACAAAGGAAGAAATGTATTGCAACAACATGCAAACATTGGGATGAAGAATTGAAAACACCAATAAAACATGTATTCCAACAACAGAGACAAACGACTGAAACATCAGGCTCAAAACTAGCAGAAACATCCAAAAATACTATATTGTTGAAACAAACACCAACGATCGGCTCAAAGCAACCGGGGAACAACTAGCCACACTGTGTTCAGTAATTCCAGAGGAAGGAGGAGGAGGAGGAGGAGAAGGAGGAGAAGGAGAAGGAGAAGGGGATCCAGATCCAGATCCAAATCCAAATCTAGAGGAGGACATGCCACATGTCTGGGAACAACTAGCCACCACCGTTGATCTAGAGAGGGAGGAAGGAGGAGGACTCAGATCCAGAGCACCGACCAAACCCCGTCGGAGCCGCTGCTACTTGTCGCCGATGGAATCATAGGGAGGTCACGAAGGAAGGAAGGAAGGGAGGGATAAAGGGAGGAAAGGGGCGTCAGCGCCCTAGCACGCGAGGGCGGTAGCTCGGCGAGCGGAGCGCGCCGCGAGAGCGAAGCAGATGCAGAGGAGCGAGGAGAGGAAGCGGGGGACTGGAGCGAGCGAGTGGATGCGGCCGCAGGGGACGAATAAAACTACGGGGCACGGGGCGTGGGTGCTCGAGGTCGTGTGGTCGAGTCATGTGGAGGCACGCATCTGGATACATCCGGACATACGTGTACTACAATGTTATCCTTATATCTGTACTTATTTATGCATACCATATCGGTAAAAATAGTCCTGGTGACTGGACTTTGGAGAGTTGAATTACTTGTAAAGCATAGGAAGGAGCCTTTAGATCTTAGACGAAGGGTAGATTTGTAGGGTAAAGTGTCGCAAAAAAAAAGATTTATAGGGTAAAGTTATATGGGCTTCCCAGAACAAAGTTATACCACATGATACTATTGGAAAATGACGTACTGGCAGACCTGCGAGACAATCCAGGCCTGCCAGTACTGCCCGGAGAGGAAATTAACGTGGTGCCCGTTTAAACTTTGGAATGTCACATACTCCTACTCCTGCTAGCTTAGTAGTCTATGTTTACCCACGATCTGGCTACAAGTGTCTCAGCTATGACTGCCTCGGTCAGGATCACGATCCTCCTTTTTTTTAGCATAGCAGATCACCGTGACCACGAAGCTCTGACTGACAAGATGAGAAGGGAGACACGCTGCGCCGGCCCCGCGCCGCCGTGGCACTGACTGACTGACAGACTGACACGCGCTCACGAAGCGTCGAGAGGCGCCCTCCAGAAGGCCCCCCCACCTGTGACCTGTCCGCTGCCGGCGGGCCCCCTGCACGGCTGACGGCTGAACCTTCTCGTGCGCGCGGTTCGAGTTCCCTCCAAAGCAGCCTTCCTTTCGGGGCAGCGCCCGCTCTTCTTTATCACTCGCCGGTCGCCGCAGCGCAGCGACGACGATGTACAGAGCGGCCGCCTCGCCGCTCCGCCACAGCCTACGCCGCCTCTCCTCCTCCCGCTCCGCGGCTACCCCGCTCGCTGGGGTCGCCCGCTTCCTCGCGCCCTCCGAATCCGAGCCTCAGCTCACCTCGTCTCGTCTCTTCGGGTCGGCGGCGGCCGGGCCGTGCCGGTGCTCCTCAGGCGCCGCGATCACCGAGCGGCCTGCGTCTACGTGGCGCGGACTCGCCACCATGGGTAATGCTCCTCGGTTGCCATCTTTTCTCGCAACAAAAAAAAGTAGAAGGTGTTGTTCAACGGTAAAAATAAAAAGTAAAGAAAGCGCTAGTGCCATTTTTTCGAATTGAGAGGTGCACGGGTGTTGTTCATCATGCGCAGCGTTCACTGCTTTCTTTCTCTGTATATATGTGAGAAGAAGATTTGTCATACATTCTGGTTTGTATTTTGGGTAGCTCGGAGATTTGAAGGCGTATTAGGTGACCGATCAAGTAGTTCCAAGCAGCCAAATGTCGCTGATCATGTCACCCTTTAAGGGCCCTGTTTGTAACACGGGATTTTTTTTCCTATTCCTGCATCTTTCTCGTGAAATTGAACTCATTCTTGTGAAGTCCTGAGTTCCAAACAGTCCCTATTAAATTCCTAATGGTTGTTGCTTGTGGTTTCGTTACCACTCTTTAATATTGATCTCCCTATGTGACCTTACTGCAGCTGATGGTAATAGCCGCTTTGGGCATGTCCTGACAAGCCTCCCAAAGCCCGGTGGTGGAGAGTACGGGAAGTACTACAGCTTACCAGCCCTGAATGATCCTAGGATAGGTAAGCTCTTCTTAGCTGATCAGAAATGTTGCGGTGTTTATACAAAACAATATGAAGATCATCAAGGAGATACATAATACCAAGTCTGACAATTTGCAATTATCCATTCATGCATTCCATTTTCAGAAAGATTGCCATACTCTATACGGTATCTGCTGGAGTCAGCCGTCCGCAACTGTGACGGTTTTCAGATTACAGAGAAGGATGTCGAAAATATCATTGACTGGGAGAATACTGCTCCCAGGCTAGTGGAAATACCGTTCAAGCCCGCCCGTGTGCTTCTGCAGGTGTGGAAGTGACCTGACTTCATCCTTCGCTTCATGTGGTCTAAAATAACCATTCATTTTCCTCTCTTTGAAGGATTTTACTGGTGTCCCAGCTATCGTTGATCTTGCAAGCATGCGCGATGCTATGGCCCGACTGGGTGATGATCCTGGCAAGATTGATCCCATGGTAGGCGGCACTCAGTACACTAAGACACATTAGAATCGTCATCATTCAAGAATGGTCATGCGAATGACCATCTTCTAATATTTCTGAACTTTTCACGTTTTTGCTATTTGCTTACAGATTCCGGTGGATCTAGTCATTGATCATTCGGTACAAGCTGATGTGGTAAAATCAGAGAATGCCCTCCAAGCTAATATGCAACGCGAATTCGTCAGGAACAAGGAGCGCTTCGCCTTCCTTCGGTGGGGTTCTATGGCATTCAATAATATGCTTATTGTTCCACCAGGTTCAGGAATTGTTCACCAGGTGCAGTTTGTTTTTTTTTCAGGCCGAACAGTTCACATTCCCAAATTTTTGTGCACCTTAATTTGTATTATGCTTCTTGAGTTTCATTTGATGCTTTTTTAACTGTATCTTTTCAGGTGAATCTTGAATATCTTGGACGAGTTGTTTTCAACACCGATGGCATTTTATATCTTGACAGCGTGCTTGGGACGGATTCTCACACTACTATGATTGATGGAATGGGGGTTGCTGGCTGGGGTGTTGGGGGAATTGAAGCAGAAGCAACAATGCTTGGCCAGGTAATACTCCGTAATACAGAAGTCTTCACTCTTTGTACACATTAAGATATTTCTTTTAAACATGCACATTAACATATTCTATTTGCATATCAACCATTATTTTGATTTTGTCTGATGAGATATTTTTCTGAATGGACAGCCAATGAGTATGGTCTTGCCCAGTGTAGTTGGATTTAAATTGTCAGGGAAATTGCGTGATGGTGTTACTGCAACCGACCTAGTCCTGACAGTGACACATATTCTTAGGAAGCATGGTGTTGTTGGCAAATTTGTTGAGTTTTATGGTGCAACTTTACTTCTGTCAATTTTATACAACTACAATTTTTAATATTACCACTAAAGGGTGGGTTTGCCTTGTAGGTGAGGGGATGAGTGAGTTATCAGTTGCTAACAGGGCAACAATTGCTAACATGTCACCAGAATATGGCGCAACAATGGGCTTCTTCCCTGTTGATCATGTGACCCTTGGATACCTGAAGCTGACAGGGAGAAGTGATGAAAAGGTTTGCTTTCATTTTTCACCTTAAAGTTGCTTATGTGTTCTCATAAAACATTCTGATGGATCCAAGCTATTGTATTCTGGACATTCCTTTTCGGTCCAATAGCTTTCTTATGTTTTGATGTCCTTACAAATAGGTTGAGATGGTGGAGGCATATCTTCGAGCTAACAACATGTTTGTTGATTACAACATGGTTAGCATCATTGGTACTCCTCTCTCAGATATCAAAGGAAACATGTGTCTAATACAGAACTGTACTTTCAGACTCAAACAGACAGAGTTTACTCATCTTACCTAGAGTTAGATCTAGCAGATGTTGAACCATGTGTTTCAGGCCCGAAAAGGTAACTTTCTTTGCTACCTATGCTTATCTTGATATTATCATGCTACACATAGTTTTTTGTACCTTATCATTGTTATGTATAATATAGACCTCATGACCGTGTTGCTCTGAAAGATATGAAAGCAGACTGGCGTGCCTGTCTCGGTAATAAAATTGGTTTTAAGGTAAGAGTACTAAACTAACTTGAATGTTGCCAGCATCCATCATAGTAAAAGTAGCCTATCCTTGACACAATTTCTGTTGTGCCCACCAACAGAACAGTAATTTATTTGTTGTCTACAATTTTGTTTGGATTACTACAGGGCTTTGGCATACCTAAAGAGCAGCAGGATAAATTTGTCAAGTTTACCTTCCATGGACAACCTGCAGAGATTAGACACGGTAGCATTGTGATTGCTGCCATAACAAGTTGCACAAATACCTCGAATCCAAGTGTCATGCTTGGTGCTGGCCTTGTTGCAAAGAAGGCGTGTGAGCTTGGCCTTGAGGTGAGTGTTCATTGCCAAAATTACTTCTCAACACAGCATGCTTTGGTAACTTTGGTCTACTGACAGGTTAATCCATGGATTAAAACTAGTCTTGCGCCAGGATCAGGGGCAGTGACCAAATATCTGCTGAAAAGGTAGTATTTCCGCCCCTCCCTAGTAGTTTTTTTATGCCTGAAAATTTCTTTATCTTAAAATCCCGACTTTGGCAAAAAACAGTGGCTTGCAAAAGTATTTAGATCATCTAGGTTTCAACTTAATTGGATATGGCTGCACAACATGCATTGGTAACTCCGGGGAGCTTGATGAAGATGTTGCGAAGGCAGTTACTGACAACGGTAACTTCGTACTTATTAACTAATCACATTTGACTGATTTTTCTCATGCTTGATTGTACTTCATAAAATGAAATCCGATATTCGTGGCATGCCTTTGTCAGATATCATTGCTGCTGCAGTACTATCTGGTAACAGGAACTTCGAAGGGCGAATTCATGCATTGGTTCGGGCCAATTATCTTGCCTCCCCTCCTCTTGTTGTGGCCTATGCCCTTGCTGGCACTGTAAGCAGTGGTTTTATGCCTCCTTGATTCTTTTTTTTTCGGTGTTGCCACCATGGATAAATTCTCATCTTTTGCCCCATAAATATATATATATATATTTGCATCAGGTTGATATTGATTTTGAGACGGAACCAATTGGGAAAGGAAAAGATGGAAAAGACGTGTACTTCAAGGACATATGGCCATCAAATGAAGAAATTGCAGAGGTAAAATCAAAATTTCCGCATTCTTCTAAATTGCTCAGTTGCATTTATCATATATATATAATGCACTTGCCTTAAGGTTGGATTATAACATTACCAGGTTGAGCAATCAAGTGTGCTGCCTGACATGTTCAGGAGCACCTATGAAGCAATCACACAAGGCAACCCAATGTGGAACCAGCTGTCAGTTCCCAAGGCACAGCGCTTCCCATGGGATCCCAGTTCCACCTACATTCATGATCCTCCGTTCTTCAAGGATATTACACCTACTCCACCAGGTCCACGCAGCATAGAGAATGCCTATTGCCTGTTGAAGTTTGGTGACAGTATCACGACTGACCACATCTCACCAGCTGGGAGCATCCCCAGGGACAGCCCTGCTGGCAAGTACCTGCTTGAGCGCGGTGTGCAGCCAAAGGATTTCAATTCTTATGGAAGCCGTCGGGGCAACGACGAAGTGATGGCACGAGGAACATTTGCAAATATCAGGATTGTGAATAGGTTGTTAAATGGAGAAGTTGGACCAAAGACGATTCACGTCCCTACAAGTGAGAAGATTTTCGTGTTCGATGCTGCAATGGTCAGTTCTTCACCAAGCTACGTTTCTGTCAAGATACTATTCAGAATTATATTAAGAAACAAAAAGGCACTCGGTTCGCTTTGTGGGCCAACTGAGCTAGGCTTTGTTCATTGAATTAATTATGAAACATAGTGTCATGAAACATAGTGTCCTCTTACTTCATACTAACTAGACCTTTGAACAAATAACCCTGTTTTGTAGCCAACCTGACTTTCCAAATGCATCTAACTTTCAGAGATACAAAGCTGATGGGCATCATACCATAGTGTTGGCTGGCGAGGAATACGGCAGTGGAAGTTCTCGGGATTGGGCTGCCAAGGGACCAATGTTACTGGTATATGCATATCATACAACTGCCATTTCTTTGCTGGCTACCAGAAACTAGGAACATTTCTTTGACAGAACTATGTTATCAGGGGGTCAAAGCAGTGATCGCCAAGAGTTTCGAGAGGATCCACCGCAGCAACCTCGTGGGAATGGGAGTGTTACCGCTGTGCTTCAAGCCTGGTGAGGATGCTGATTCTCTGGGTCTCACCGGTCATGAACGCTTCACGATAAGGCTCCCTACCAATGTGAGTGAGATACAACCGGGCCAAGATGTCCAAGTGGTCACTGACACTGGGAAGTCATTCACCTGCAAGCTCCGGATTGATACCATGGTAAGTTCTCGGGTAAAGGATGTGGAACTGGTATGTTTACAGCACAGCACACAGTGGACATTACAACTGAATACCGCGATAAAGTTTCGGGGCATTACATTTCATGATTGCAAGCGCATACGCCAGTTAGTTTCTTTGTTCATACTGCCAGATTAAACAATGCCTTTTCAAATAATAACCTACAAGCCTAGCAGTTAGCCCCAATCAAGTTGTATTGATTTTAAATAGTAGTATGAATTGTGCATCGAATAACCAAAAAAATGTTTTGTAGGTGGAGCTGGCTTACTTTGATCATGGCGGGATCCTTCACTACGTTCTGAGGAACCTGGTGAAGCACCAACAGCAGCAGTAAAACTCTGGAAATAGATGAAAATCTGTGAATATCTGCCTACATGGTGTGTTTCGAAAAATGCTATGAGAGGAATAAAATTACTCCTGCAGTTTGTAAAGTCAAGCCGATGTAAATGTTCATGAGCTGAGCTGTGCTGTTTTGTACACCGTTTTTGTATATTAAAATTTCTGTGCTAATAAATAAAGGTGTTATTGGTATGTTGGCATCTTGTCACCTGAAGGCTGAAGTTTTTTTACATCATTTTATTTATTGATCATCTGTTGTTAAGTTGTTTGGTGGTATAGTGTAGGTTCATGAATTTACCAACCAAGATTAAACCTTGGTACACGTATTTAAGATGATATAAAATGGCTTTGGACGGTGCTGAGCCTCTATATTACTTTTTTTTTAAAAAAAAGATGTAAAGAACGAGGGAAGTGGGAAAAGGAAAGAGTGACTAAACTTTATGCATCTGGTTAACTGGGATGGGAAGCCTGGGCTGTTTGGGTGTAGTTTCGTCTTCTGCTCCTGTTCTTATGCCAACTGCTCTAGTGAAGCAAAAGCAGTATGTGAAATAAAAATTATTTATTTATTTTGGTAAATTGACTGTCTACTCTCTCCGTTCTAAATTATAAGCCGTTTGATTTTTTTGTTTTATATATTTTACTATATACTTAGACATATTCTTATGTCTAGATATATAATAAAATATATGAAAAAAAAGACTTATAATTTGAAACGGAGGGAGTACTTACCGATGCACTAAATACATTTTGCATGTAATCCTATCATGAAAATAAAACAGAGATAAGAGATCAAATTATTGTTTTGGGGGGAATCAGATAAGAGATCAAACTACTGCAAAACCATTGAACAACACTGCGCGAGAGATCTCAACGAGACCATGTTAACGCTTCCTTTTGAGTTCTACCATAAGCCGCACGATCCCGATCCGGGTGTATAGATGTCATGTAAATTTCGCTTATTCTCCTCTCCTCGCCTGTCCGGGGCACGGCAGAGCGCCCTCCCGCCCAGCGCCCATCTCCTGCCGCCGCCGCCAGCGCCACGGTTGGCACCGCAACCACTCCTGGATCCGGCACCGCCGGATGCTCCTCCGCCGCTTCGCCGCCGCCGCAGCAGCGAAGCGCTCCACCTCTTTAACCCTCGAGCGAGCCCACCGGCACGTGGGCGCCGCCGGCCGCGGCCGCGGCCACGCCACCACCTCGTCCTCGAACCCACGCCGCCGCGGCCACCGGCGCGCGCCGAGGGCTGAGTCCGAGCCCCTCACGCCCACCTCCGCGCCCCGTCCGTTCCCGGACTACCAACCTCCCCGGCCTGACTCGCCGGACGACGACGCCCTCGCGCGCCGCCTCGCTGCCGCGGTGCTCGCCTCGCCAAACCCCACCTCCCTTCCTCCGCTCCCTTTCCTGCCCCTCCTCCGGCCAATCCACCTCCTTCTCGGGCTCCCGCTCCTCGCCTCCCACCCGCACCTCGCCGGCCTCCTCCTCCCTCTTCTCCTCATCTTCCCCTCCCGCCCCCAGCAGCACCCACACCCGCACCTGCTCCGCTGCTTCGCCGTCGCTGCTCACCTCGCTGTAGTACGCGGCGCCGGCGCCGGCGCCGCGCGCGCCATCCTAGTGCGCGCAGTCCGCTTCCCCTCCCCTCATAGACATTTCGTCGACCACTACATCTCCACCTACAAGGCATTCTCCTCGGACCCCGCCTCCTTCGACCTCCTCCTGTTGTGCCTCCCCTCCGCTCCCCTACTGCGCCGCCTCCGCCAGTACGGCATCTCCCCGTCCCCGGAGGCCTGCAACGCCGTGCTCTCCCGCCTCCCTCTGGATGAAGCCATCGAGTTGTTTCAAGAACTCCCACACAAGAATGTTTCCTCCTACAATATACTACTCAAGGCGCTCTGTGGTGCTGGCCGCATGAAGGATGCACGCCAGCTGTTCGATGAAATGGCTTCACTACCCGATGTTGTCACGTATGGGATTCTTATCCATGGATACTGTGCTCTTGATGAGCTGGAGAATGCAGTGAAGCTCTTGGATGAAATGGTGGCTAGAGGGGCGGAGCCAAATGCAACTGTGTATACTAGTGTTGTTGCATTATTGTGTGACAAAGGGTGGGTTTCAGATTCTTTGAGAGTTGTGGAGGATATGGTCCAGCATAAGGTGATACTGGATGAGGCTGTGTATACGACTGTCTTGAGTGGCTTTTGTAATAAAGGGAATTTGGCATCTGCAAGAAGGTGGTTTGATGAGATGCAGAGAAAAGGTTTGGCAACTGATGGGGTGACATACACAACGCTGATCAATGGGCTTTGCCGGGCTGGTGAGCTGAAAGAGGCAGAGAAAGTGCTTCAGGAAATGTTGGCCAGGCGGTTGGATGTTGATGAAATAACATACACAGTGCTTGTTGATGGATACTGCAAGAGAGGGAAGATGGTGGAGGCCTTTCAGGTGCACAATGCAATGGTTCAGAGAGGAGTGACACCAAATGTAGTGACATATACAGCTTTGTCAGATGGACTATGCAAGCAAGGGGATGTTCAGTCCGCTAATGAGCTATTGCATGAGATGTCTAACAAGGGGCTTGAGCTGAATGCTTGCACATACAACTCCCTGATCAATGGCCTATGCAAGGCAGGCTATCTGGAGCAGGCCATGAGGACTATGGCAGACATGGATACAGCGGGTCTTAAACCGGATGTTTACACCTACACAACTCTTATTGATGCGCTCTGCAAGTCAGGGGAGCTTGACAGGGCTCATGAACTCTTGCAAGAGATGTTAGATAAAGGAATTAAGGCTACAATAGTGACTTACAATGTTTTGATGAATGGTTTTTGCATGTCAGGCAGGGCAGAAGGAGGAAAGAAGCTGCTTGAGTGGATGCTGGAGAAGAACATCCACCCAAATGCGGCAACTTACAATTCTCTTATGAAGCGGTACTGCATTGACAATAACATGAAATCTACCACCAAGATCTATAAGGGGATGCGTTCTCGGGATGTGGAGCCAAATGAGAACACATACAATATATTGGTCAAGGGGCACTGCAAGGCAAGAAATATGAAAGAGGCACTATATTTCCACAATGAAATGATAGAGAAGGGTTTCAGACTTACTGCATCCTCGTACAGTGCTCTTATAAGATTGTTGAATAAAAAGAAGAAATTTGTTGAGGCAAGAAAACTATTTCATGATATGAGGAAGGAGGGTTTGACAGCTGAACCAGATGTATACAATTTTTATATTGATTTCAACTTTAATGAGGACAATTTGGAGTCAACCCTTGCTCTTTGCGATG
The DNA here is from genome assembly GCA_023333625.1 of Bothriochloa decipiens. Classification (NCBI taxonomy): domain Eukaryota; kingdom Viridiplantae; phylum Streptophyta; class Magnoliopsida; order Poales; family Poaceae; genus Bothriochloa; species Bothriochloa decipiens. Next base: position 12,546,963 of record CM041631.1, on the reverse strand, counting down.
AACTGGTGGAAGCCAACATTGTGACATCGAATGCTGAAATGGATCAAGATGTTGTGAAGAAACATACATTAGGAACATAATTTTGGCTGGTTATGTCATGCCAGCTTCTTCAGGATTGTGTTTGCATGCAATGTGAATACAAGAGCCAGAGATAGTACTGTCCCTTTTTACCATGCTAAAACTGGCAATTGAGGTAAAAACAGTTTCTTCTAAGTATTTAAATTAGTTACAGATACTAGTTCTGTGTTCCCTGGCATTTTCTGATGGTTATCCTTTAATTGCAGCCTTCACCGGGTTCATCCGGATGATGTTCAGATGTGTAGCTAGAATGCGCATTGTGGTGTTGGTGTGATTTTCAAGGTAGAAGATACTATGCATTGTGAACTCATTGCTTTCCTTTTCAAGTATTACGTCTGGTCCTTGTTCCTGTGTTTTTCTGCATCAAGTTTAATGGTTTATCCATTTGTTAGTTTGATACTTGCAGAATAAATATGAATCACCTATAGCATTGCTATGTCAGTCTCTGGATCCTTGCTCTAGGTGTGAGCAGGATCCTTACTCTCATCGAGAGGATCACACTTGGAGAAATCGGAGTTGGGGCAATTTTCTGGGTTTATTTCTCACACAATGCGATGCCAACCTGAGGGGTTGGGGATACATATTTATAGGGCTGCTAGGCAGCTAGGCATATGCCAAGATGCTAGTCTAAGCTGACACTAAGATGCCGTCCTAGATGTCCTAGATGCTGTCCTAGATGCTGTCCTAAAAGCAGATGCTAACTGCTGTCCTACAGTCAAATATGCTGTCCTTGACACACAAAGAAACATGTGCTGCGTACTACAGCAGCCCCACAGCCAACACAATACTTATCCATCACTCTCCCCCTAAGTCTTGTGTGGCTCCTTGTGAGGTATCTGAGCCATTCCGATCCTGGCGCGAAGTTCCTGGAACTTGACTCGCCCAAGGGACTTGGTCAGGAAGTCGGCGAGCTGGTCTTGGGTGTTGATGTAGTTGGCCTGTACACTCTCTTCCTCCAGGCAGCTCCTGATGAAATGGTACCTCACCCGGATGTGCTTGCTGCGCTCATGGAAAACTGGATTCTTTGCCAAGGCCAAGGCGGACTTGCTGTCCACCCTGAGCTCCACTGCCTCTGCGTCTCTGCCAAGGAGATCGCCAAGCAGCCGAGCCAGCCACAGAGCCTGAGTAGAAGCGGTAGTGGCTGCGATGTACTCTGCCTCGCAGCTGGACAGAGCCACCACCTGCTGCTTGGCCGACTGCCAGCTGATCGGACACTTGCCGAGGAAGAACAACGTCCCACTGGTGCTCTTGCTCGTGTCGATGTTGCCGGCGTGGTCGCTGTCGCTGTACCCGATGAAATGTGCCGCGCCGGGGCACCTCGGGTAGTGCAAGCCGTAGTCGGAGGTGCCCGCGACGTAGCGGAGGATCCTCTTCACGGCCTGTTGGTGCTCCGTCGTCGGTCGCTGCATGAACCGGCTGACATAGCCGACGGCGAACGCCAAGTCCGGTCGCGTGTGGACAAGGTAGCGAAGGCTGCCCACAATGCGCCGGTACTGCGTCGTGTCCACCTCCTCCGTACTTTCCCGGCTCAGCCTCAGCCTCTCCTCCATAGGAGTGTGGGCTGGGTTGCAGCCGGTGAGACCGCCAAGCTCCACAATGCGCTTGGCATAGGCAGTCTGGCGAAAAGAGGTGCCAGAGCTGTCCTGCTGGACCTCGATCCCCAGGTAGAAGGAGAGAGGGCCCAAGTCGCTCATCTGGAAAGTCGCCCTCATCTTCTCCTTGAACGCCTCGATCTCCACCTCCTTGGTACCGGTGATCACAAGATCGTCGACGTAGACTCCTACCTACAGGGCCTTTCCTCCACTGCCCCACCGGTAGATGGCCGCCTCGTGTGGGCTTTGCTTGAAGCCCATCCCCTTCAGCGTGGAATCCAGCTTGGCATTCCACGCCCTCGGTGCCTGCCGCAAGCCGTAGAGGGCCTTGCGCAGGCGAAGCACCTTGCCCTCCTTGCCGGGAATTGCGAATCCCGGCGGCTGATGTACGTAAACCTCCTCCTTCAAGTCGCCGTTAAGGAACACCGACTTGACATCCATGTGATGGACACGCCAGCCCTCCTGGGAAGCTAGCGCAATGAGGAGTCGCACGGACTCCATCCGTGCCACGGGGGAGAAAGCGTCGTCGTAGTCGACCCCCTCCTGCTGCACGAAGCCTCGTGCCACCAAGCGAGCCTTGTGCTTGACGATGGCACCGGCTTCATCCCTCTTCAGCTTGAACACCCACTTAAGGGTGATCGCGTGGTGACCACGAGGGAGGTCAGCGAGCTCCCAAGTGTGGTTTTGCTCGACCGCGTCCATCTTCTGCTGCATCGCGGCACGCCATGCCGCGTCTCCCTCCGCCTCAGCGAAGGAGCGAGGCTCACCGTCCTCATGTGCCAGGTGCAGCTCCGCCTCGAAGTCGTGTACGGCCAACCCAGGGACAGGCTGGTTGCCGAGGATGTTGTCCATGGTGCGGTAGCGTAGAGGCTCGTCGTCGTGGTAGGCGTCGACGCGGTCCTCATCGTCGGACAGCGGAGTGGCGAACTCCACCGAACGCTGACGGGCCAAAGCTGCTGGTGCCGATCTTGGAGATGCCGGCGCCGGTGCAGGAGAGTGGGGAGCCGGTGCAGGAGTGCGTGGCGTAGCCGGTGGTGGTGGTGGACTCGCTGGTGGCGGAGGCGGTGGAGGGCTCGCCGACGCTGATGGCGAGCCGGTTGCCGAGGACGAGCTCGGTGAAGATGAGCTGCTAACTCCCCCGGCTCCCTCCAGGTGGACGTAGTCGACGACGAAGTCCCTGAGGGTCGAAGTCGAGCCGTCGTCCACCGCCTTGTCCCAGGTCCAGCCTCGCCCTTCGTCGAACACGACGTCCCGGGAGATGCGGACGCGCTGTGTCGCAGGGTCGAGGATGCGGTAGGCCTTGGCGCCCTCCGCGTAACCGATGAACACTCCTGGAGTGCTCCGGTCGTCGAGCTTGCCGACGTGAGTGAGCTCCTTGGCGAACGCCAGACAGCCGAAGACGCGGAGGTGGCTCACCACCGGCTTTCGCCCGTGCCAGGCCTCGTACGGCGTCTTGCCGTCAAGCGCCTTGGTGGGCGAGCGGTTGAGGAGATGGACGGCAGTCATCACCGCCTCCCCCCAGTAGATCGCCGGCATCCCTCTCTGCTTGAGGAGGGCGCGGGCGGTGGCGACCACTGTCTGGTTGCGGCGCTCGACGACGCCGTTCTGCTGCGGGGTGTACGGCGCGGTGAAGTGGCGCTTGATCCCTTCATCGGCGCAGTACGTCGCGAACTCAGCCGCCGTGAACTCGCCGCCGTTATCCGTGCGCAGCACCCGAAGCTTGCGGCCGCACTCCTTCTCCGCAACAGCTTGGTGGTGCTTGATGGCGTCCGCGGCTGCCCCCTTGGTGTCGAGGAGGACAACCCACATGTAGCGGGACACGTCGTCGACGAGGAGGAAGTAGCGTCGTCCTCCAGGTGTAGCCGGTGTCACGAGGCCACAAAGATCGCCGTGCACGAGCTCCAGCTTCTTCTTGGCGCGGAAGCTTGCTTGGCGGGGAAAAGACAGCCGTCGCTGCTTGGTGAGGACGCAGGTGTCGCAGAACTGCTCCACGTGGTCGACACATGGCATGCCCTGCACCATCTCCTTGTTGCCGAGCTGCTTCAGGGCCTCGAAATTGAGGTGCCCAAAGCGCTCGTGCCACCGCCAGGCCTCATCGTCTCGCTGAGCTGCAAGACAAAAGGGTTGCGCCATCTGTACGTGAAGAACATAGAGGCGGTTGCTCCCCCTGTTCACCTTGGCGAGAAGTCGGTGATGGGGATCCCAAATGCGAAGCACGCCGTCCTGGATCTCCACGCGCGAGCCGTTCTCATCCAGCTGTCCCAAGCTGATGATGGAGTTGCTCAGCGCGGGGATGTAGTAGACGCCGGTGAGCAGCCGGTGCTCGCCGTTCTTGGCGACGAAGATGACGGAGCCGGTGCCCTTGATCTCCACGGCGGAAGTGTTCCCGAACTTGACAGAGCCTCGAACGTCGGAGTCGAGCTCGGAGAAGAACTCCCGCCGGCCTGTCATGTGGTGGGTGGCGCCGGTGTCGAGGCACCACCCATCGATCTTGCTGCCGCTGCCGGACCCGCTGCTGAGGAGGGCATGTGCCTTGGGCTCGTCGAGGTGGAGAAGAGCCGCTGCAGCCGGTGCTGCTGGAGGTAGCTCGGTGCTCGCATGTGCCATGAACAGAGCTTGTTGCTCCTCCTCTGCCTGCGCGACGTGGGCCTGGGCGCGTCGTGGCTGTCTGCAATCCCTGGCCCAATGGCCAGCACGGCCATAGTTATGGCAGGCGTCATCTTGTGCCGGCTTGGGCTTCTCGGCGATGTCGCCCTGGGCACCTCCGCGGGCGCCGCCCTCGGCACGCCCTTTCGCTCCGGCCTGGGCGCCTTTGCGTGGCTTGCCGCGCTTGCCACGCTTGCGGCCGGCTGTTGCGGAAGAAGGCTCCCCCTTCTTCTTGTCACCTTGGCCGGCAGCCCACTGCTCTCGGGTGAGAAGGAGCTTCCCACCAACAGTGGCAGACCCCGAGAAGGGTTGTGGCTCATCACCGTCGACGACCTTGAGGCGACCTATCGCCTCTTCGATCGACATCGTGGAGAGGTCCAGCAGGGACTCGATTGAGCGAGCCATCTGCCTGTACTTCTCAGGGATGCAGCGGAAGAGCTTCTCGACAGCTCTCTCCTCGCTGTAGGTGTCGTCGCCAAACTGCACCAACTTCTGCGACAGAGTGTTGAGACGGAGAGCAAAATCATCGACGTCCTCACCTGGCTTGAAGGCTAGGTTCTCCCACTCCTTGCGAAGTGCCTGCAATGTGGACTTGCGGGCGCGGTCGCTGCCGATGCGTGCTGCAGCAATGGCGTCCCAAGCCTCCTTGGCAGTCCGCTTGCTGATAAGCGAGAACTGCATCTCGGACGGGACTGCAGCGATGAGGGCATTCAGTGCCCGTCGATCCTGGTCGTACACCGCAGCCCACTCAACATAGTTGGTCTTGGTGAGGGTAGGCCACCCACCACCGGGGCCAACGTCCCTGGCAACAGCCTGGTACCCGTGGTAGCCACGGTACCGGTCCGGGGAGAGAGAGCCACGCTGCCTACGATGGCCGTGCTCTTCCTCGACCCGTCCATCGCCGTGCCGGTTGCCCTCGTGTCCGACACGGCCGTGTGCGCGCTGCTCCTGGCGCTCGAGCCAAGCGTTGGCTCGGCGTGCAGCACGCTCGTCCCGCTCGGGGAAGTCCTGTTCGCGGTCCAGTTCGGCGTCCAGCCGCGTAGCAGCCTCCCGCAGACGTATGGCCTCCAGTGCCCGCTCTTCGCGGGCCGCGTGGTTGGGGTCGCGGTTCCCTGCACTTGGAGCGCCGCCGTCGCCCTGCGCGCCTCCTCCAGGAGCGTCGCCGGGCTCGTGGGCGTGCGCAGCTGCCCACTGCGCCGTTCGCCCTCGCCCTGCCTGCCTCTCCAGCTGCTCAAGGTCCGGGTCGGCGCTGTCATCAGCAGAGATGGAGCTGCTGTGACTGCCGCACAGGTCCTCAACCTCCTCTGCGGCTGCACGCGCTGCATCCGCAGCTGCTGCTGCCTCCACCTCCGCTCTGGCTGCTGCCAGCTCCGCTTGGGCCATCCTCGACGCCCTCGCTGCTGCTACAGCGGTTGCTGCCGCTGCTCGCCTGCGCTCCTCTGCCGCGGCGAGGTCGGCCTCCTACCGACGCCGCGCGCTGGAAGCGGTCGAGTGCTGAGACTGCCCTCTTGTGGTCATGGCGCGCTGCTGCACGAGGGGCAGAGGCTGCCAGAACAGCTGCTGCTGGCTGCTGGGGCTGCTGCGAGGCAGGGAGCTCGACTGGAGAAGGGATTGCGTAGGAAATGCTCAGGCTACAGGATAGTACAGCTCCGATACCACTTGTCAGTCTCTGGATCCTTGCTCTAGGTGTGAGCAGGATCCTTACTCTCATCGAGAGGATCACACTTGGAGAACTTGGAGTTGGGGCAATTTTCTGGGTTTATTTCTCACACAATGCGATGCCAACCCGAGGGGTTGGGGATACATATTTATAGGGCTGCTAGGCAGCCAGGCATATGCCAAGATGCTAGTTTAAGATGCTAGTCTAAGCTGATCCTAAGATGCTGTCCTAGATGTCCTAGATGCTGTCCTAAAAGCAGATGCTAACTGCTGTCCTACAGTCAAATATGCTGTCCTTGACATACAGAGAAACATGTGCTGCGTACTGCAGCAGCCCCACAGCCAACACAATACTTATCCATCGTGCTAGATGTGCGTATTTATTGTCGTCTCACCTATATCCTGCATCTGACTTCCTCATGCATCTTGTGTTGCAACTGACACCATGTTGAAGTTAGAGGGGTTTTGCTCTTTCATTGTTTAGAAGATCCGGTGCTTCTTAAAGATATATATAAACTAGATTTACTTTGCTTGGATAGATTAAGGGTTACTCTACTAAGATTCACTTTTAGCTATATTTTTTTTGGAGTTGCAATGAACTCACGCTGACCTTTAATCTGCTGACGTGCAGGATATGAAGTCTTTTGGTTATAAATTGTCAGGCCGCTGACCTATGAATTAGTCCTCTTTACGAAGGGTAATAAGGGCCTAAGCTGCTGCATGTGATGCCGATAAGTACATAACTACATATAGGAGGAACATGGCGAGACCACTGGTGAAACAGGAGAGAACTAATAAAGAAACAGTGAGGCTTATGGCTGCGAATGGAAGGATTAACTAGAAAGATTTTGTGAACAATAGTGGAAGGTAGCATTGATTAAGAACTGACGTTTGGTCTTCATTTGGAATTTTGAGAAAAATATATGGTATGCACTGTTTGCAGACATCATTCCTTCCACAATGTTACAGCACCCAGATCAGCTTCATGGTTCACTGACTTGGACCTTCGGTTGTACATAGGGGAAATAGATCTACTGTGGTGTATCAGATAACTCAGCTTCTTGGAAATTCATAAAGTGCAGCAGCAGATTTTATTAGCTGTTAGAATTACACGTCACACACAGCCATATATGGGAAACATACAGCTTCGAATGAACATATTGATATAGACAGGATACATGTAGTCTGTAGGAATGAATTCTGATGAGAAATAATATGCAAACTTCGAAGCTCAATTTGTTTTTTTTTCAGTGGATGCAACATGCATTCATTTTTTTCTTGAAATTGAATTTAATTCATGGGGATTTCGAAACTTGGATTAATCTGTAGGAATGAATTCTGATGAGAAACAATATGTTATCAATTTTTTTTCCTGTGGATGTGACATGCATTCATTGCTTTCTTGCAATTAAATTTATTTCATGGGGATTCAACAACGTTGTGGCACAACAAAGTTGATGCATCATTATGTATTTGTATTGGCAACTGTGTGCTGTGATTGTATTGTATTGTATTGTATCGACAGAAATAGATCACTGCACTCCGCACCCGAGTGGACGTTCTGGACGTTAAGGCCCTTCTGAGTTGGGGCAATTTTTTTCTCTCCTAATAATAACTCTTGTAAATTTTGTGAAGAGTTTCTAGCGTTCCAGACAGGTCCATAATGCAGTGAAAGCATTTGACTACGAGCATCTTTATGTCTATTAGATTTTTTTAGTTGGCACAACTAGATATACGATTACTGAAACTACAAGATACGATTACTGAAAACTACACCCAGGAGAAGCCACCGATTTTGACCTCAGCCTTAATGCAGCACTTGGTTTTGATGAGATAACCATTTGATGAGTCCTGCATATCCTTCATTGAAACAAGGTTCTCCCATCCCCAGATCCGAGCATCGTTTGAGAACTGGAACCGGTCTGTTTTTTCCAAATGCTTGCCACCTTCCTGGTTTTTGACGGATTAAGGTTAGTTCAATCAGGAGAGCATAGCCTTGGGGAAGATCATCTGTCATCTTCTTCAGGTACAAGGAGATGTGGTTTTCATTTTTGTCGAGGCGAATCGACCACTTGTACCAACCGGCTGTGAACTCCGGGGAGTACCCTGGGCTCTCCATTCCAAACAAGTCCGCAATGCACCAGGTGTAAGCTTTGGCCTCAGGCAAGGTGCTCTTATTCTTGACAAAGAGCATCTATGATCTCGTCTTTGCTCTTGTGGTGACAGCTTTATTATTGAACTTGGCACCAGAGGAGAGCACCTCCGATGTCGTCTTTGCTTTTGCGGTGAAAACTTCAATGAACTTGACACCAAAGACGCAGCTGATTTTTTTCTATGAGATTTCTTTTTTCACGAATGGACCCGTAGGACCCGTGTTTTTCTCTGAGATTAAATTCTTCAGTTTCTTCACTTCCTTTTTTTCAAGAGAAGCCCGTATTTCATTAAAAGAAGAGTGTGGTCAGTAGACCTACACATAGTTAGTACAAAACGGTTTACGGGTAATTCTAGGATTACCAACGAAGCCCCAACATATAAACACAAAGCAAGAACATGGAGAGGGGGCACCCTCCACCTAACAACCCTAAGAACTGAGCCTAATACAAAAAATACCTCAACACCTAGGTACCCAATAGTGAAAGAAGTCGTAGACGAAACAGCGAGACAGGGCGGCAAAGCATCCGTCCGAACACCAGACGGCCAAGCATCCGCCCCCACCTCGGCGACCTCAACAGCCAACCCGCCGGAGACGCGTCCTCGGTGGCAAAGCATCCATTGAACACACCTCGGTGACAAAGCATCCACCGGAGTAACCCACTCCTCCGAGTCACAAGGGCCAAAGCCCTTCGGATCATGGGCGAGGAGGACACACTTGAAGAGAGTACCTCGGCAGCAAAGCATCCGCCGGAAAACACCTCAGTGGCAAAGCATCCACCGAGAAGACCACTACTGCAGCTACAACAGACACTAGCTAGCATACCTAGGTCAGGAGGAACATGAAGCACAATTAGGCGCAGCGCGACGACCAAAGGGACCGTGCGGGTAGTAGGCGATTCTTCAGCATAGCATGGACTTCCAAGACAATGTCTTCATGAAGGACTGCGCCGCCGCTGCCTGCCCAATCCGGGCTAGGTTTTCACCTCGAAGATCCACGCAGGTCGCCAACCTCCCAACCCTAGAGCAGAACGGTACGAAGAGCGGCGTGCACCACCAGCCCTGCCACCATGGAAGAGCTTGTGGGCCACACACCACCACCGGTCCTGCCATCACGACAATACCAGAATGGTGCAAGGAACGGTGTGCACCACCGGCCCTGCCACCATGGCAGAGCTCGTGGCCACACACCACCACTGGTCCCACCACCACGGCAACACCGAAGCACCATCAATGCCAAGCTCCACCTGGGGGGAGGGGGTGAAGCCAGTTCCAGGTGATGAGGACCCAGATCTGCGCGGGCCCCACGGCAAGGTCGCCGGCCTGGGGAGAGCAAGGCCGGCGACGGCCACGCAGACAGGGGGAGGTGGGCCGAAGCCAGATCCGTGGCCCGCGGGCCCGGATCCGCCCGACCCCCGCTCGACGCGGCCGCCAGAGGGCCGGCGGGGGCTGCCGGGACGCCATGGCCGCCAGAGACGCGAGAGAGGGGGGAGGCGGCCCATCGCTGGGCCCCAGTGCCCGAATCCGGCCGACCCTCAGCCACGCCCCGGCAGGCGCCGGGCCCTGGCCCGTAGGCCACCCGCCGCCGGAGGGGAAGGCGTGGGCGCTGGTCGCCGGTCTCCATTGTTGCAGTGGAAACGCCAGATCCATAGGAGGAGGCGCCGGATCCGGTCCGCCGGCCACCCAAATCGCAGGAGACGGAGTTGAAGAGGAGAGGGGAGGAAGGACACGGTGGGGGTGGGAAGGAAGGCGCCGCTGCGGCCTTTCTGAGCTGCAGCACCGCGGGCCGCCGCCACTGCACGCTGGACGGGGCGACGACGGCGGCCGGGACGACGGGCTTGAAGCGCCCTAGGCGGCGGCCAGAGCCCCCTGAGTCGCCCCAGGAGGAACGACGCAGGGGTCGAGGGGGGTTGTCTCGCCTTTGCACCGGCTTCGGGCCCGTTTGGTGCGGCTCCTTTCTTCACTTCCTCGGGCTTAATCATGCATGACTTGCTAGAACTTGTGCCTGCATTGTTGAAAATGTGTCTCGCGCGATGTTCACTAGGCTCTCCAGACTGATCTTTTTTTTCGTGTGTGTGCGCGCGCGATCACGCGGGAGCGTTTTTTTTCCAGACTCAGATATGCTCATCATCAATATGAAATATGCGTCGACGATAGTGTCGGGTTCCATTGAATGTGGAGACAGCTCAAGCCTGAGGGAGACGTACTCTTCACCGTAGATGGTTCTGTCCACAGGATTCAGTTTCAAGAACCACTCATGGTTCAAGATCCTGAACACTCTGGAGTACGTGCATCATTCACCCATTTTAAGAAGGGAGGAAAAGTTGTCGATGCTCCACTGGAACGTTGTCATGTCTGAGTCAGACACGCGAGTTTTCAGACAGTCTGACGAAGCCCCAAGGACATGCGAGTTGCCCATGGCTCGGCGGATCTTCTGCTCTTGCGATGGTTCGGCGGCGGCGAACGGAGGCTTCACTTGTTGGCCTCACCGCCTGACCCAGGAACTCGACAACACTGCGACCAACGCAGCGGCATTTGTAGATGTAGATCAGAAAACGTGTCGCCCTCGGCCTTTTCTGACTCGAACTCGACTTCCGAGTTACGTGCGCGCGCGCGCACAATGGGACGCGGCTGCTAGTAAATGGGCTTTGGCAGGCCGGCCGCTTTGGCAAAAATAGGCTTATATGAAAGGCCCAATATCCAAGGTTCTCCGCTGCACGCCTGCACCTAAACCTCGCAAAAGCCCAACCCAAACCCTAGCACACCTCGCGAATTCTCCCCGCGAAAGGCATACTCACGGTCACATGGATTTCGGTCGCCGGAAGGCGGCGGCGCTGGCCGCGCTCTCGTCGCCGACGCCGGACAAGTCCCCGAAGGGCGGCGTCGACGCGCCCATCGCCCCGCTCCTCGAAGCCCTCAACTCCCACCCGGACCTCTTCACCACCTCCTCCTGCTCCGGCCGCGTCTCCGTCCTCGCGCAGCCTCCGCCGCCGCATGAGGGCCGGGGCGAGGGCGCCGCCCCTATGTCGAAGAAGAAGGCGCGGGGCGGCGGGTGGGTGTACGTATCGCACGACCCCGCCGATCCGGACGCCGTGGTGGAGCAGCTGTTCGGCGGGAGCGGGTCGGGAGGGGCCGGGGACGAGCTGGTGCTCAGGTTCGAGCCGATGATCGTGGCGGTGGAGTGCAGGGATGCCGCCGCAGCTGCGGCGCTCGTAGCGGCCGCGATCGCTGCGGGGTTCCGGGAATCAGGTGAGCTGTGTGATTGTGTGTAGCGTGCCTCCTTTACCCCTGTGTTTAGCGATTTGCTGAGATGTTGGATAAGGCTTCGATTTCCAAGAACAACTCAGCAGTGTATCCTTACCATTAATGTTATTGTACAGCCTTCTATCATTGATCGCAGGCGCAGGGTTCATTGTAGTCACACACACACACACACACACACACATATAGTTTAGTTTAGAAAAGTGATTTTTGGTTCATGCTTTTGACTGAAATGATAAATTGACTCACAAGTGAAGGTTTGCACGATGAGAGATGGGTTCATTGGATTGCAATGTGTATTGCTGAGTCTTGATATGATGTTTCTGGCCCTTATTTGTAGGAATATCAGATTAAGTTTGTTTAAAAATCGATTAATCTGGTTTTCAGGTATCACAAGCTTGCAGAAACGTGCGATGGTAGCAATAAGATGCTCAATTCACATGGAAGTTCCACTGGGGCATATTGACAAACTTGTTGTCACTCCGGAGTATGTCCGATACCTTGTTAGAATTGCCAACAGTAAAATGGAGGCAAATAAAAGGCGAATGGATGGATTTCTGGATCTCTTGCAGACTAAGGTATTGAGCTATGCTTGTCTTAATATATTCCAACTTTTTTTGTTAGTGTGTGTGGCATACATGTTTGGAAACTTTAGATATCATGTAAGTCCAAAAATGTTTCTGCTGAATGTTCAGTAAGCTGGAGTGGAGAGTAAACTAAGTACTTCTTTTAAGAGATAATATAATCTATACGACGTTTCTGTTTATAAAACTACGTAATGAGCTGAGCAAGATTTTTCAAGCAGATGGCGATAGCTATTTCTTGATTTACTACCACTTATAAGATACTACCTCCAATCTTTTTCAAATGACACTGGTAGTTCAAAACCGAACTAGCCAGTGTCATTTTAAAAAGATCAAAGGGTGTAAATTTATCTTCATTTGTCCATAGTATACGTCCTGAACATTTGTGTGTTCTCAAAAAAATTAATTTGACCACCAATTCGTTTGCTAATGTGTCTGTGCATTCTGCAACAATTTAGTTGATTTAGTGCCACGATGACTTTTATTATTATTATGATTTTCTCTTTTTTTTCTTTTAACATGCTGGTTCCAATCAAATTGCTAGGGTTTGTCATACTCATCGGGATTGTCAAACAACTGTAATGGAAGTGGTGGTCAGTCTGTTGATTATGAGGCTTCCATGGGTCCTGAAGTTAAGACACCATTAGATAAATGTGCCAAAACAAATGATGACTACTTAATTACAAAAAGGAGAAATGGTGGACGTAGTTGTGATGATGATGATACAGGTCCAATAGAAGCAAGGTATTTTGGAAATCAAGACTCTGTATGGAGCGAGGGTGTCAAGCATGGTTTTGGTAATGCTAAACGGCATGTTCTCTTATCTCTTTTGTCTCATCTTGTTCCTACTTTTCATTTTTCTTAGATTAGCATGTAAATTTATTGGTTTGATGGGCCCTGAAATGGATATTTGATATAATTTGGTTGCTTCAAAGAGGTGCATCACAGTACGTGGTAGTTTGGAATGTTGGACCCACTGACTTAGTTGTTAATTGTCCATGATGTTTACATATGTAAATTTTATAAGCAATATTTACGTAAATACCTGAAGGTTGTCAACTTTGTTTAGCCTTGTTGGACTGCGCAGCCTATTAGTCAGATTGCATGTCCGTTTGAGCGAACACTGGTTTAGGAACTTTTTGTTGAATATTAGCTGAACAAGTGAGAAATTAAATTACATCTTGTTTTGATTAAAAATAGTTTTCTTTATTTCTTGTAGCAGATAGGTGATCCTTTCCCTTTACTATTTAATGATTTGATGGTCCTGCTCCTATTTAGGTGTCTACTCTGTTATTCCATAATTCTGATAATGTACTTTTAGTCTTCTTACAAAGTGACAATCTTGTAGCTCGGAGCCTTCGATTGAACCCTTTTCATCTTTTCTGTTGTACTGTGTATAGATTATTAACACAGGAGATGTTGTCAGAAAACAAAAATCGTCTCTCTACCACAACATTGAAGATTAGTGGTGAACCAGTTGAGAAGCTGTTCTTATGGGGCCAAGCCTCGTGTGTTTACTGTTGGAGAAGAGCAGGAGGTCCTAACTTTTGGTGGTTTTGGACGACCAGGAAGACATGCCAGGAGAAACTATTCCCTTCTGCTTGATCACAAATCTGGTTTGTTGACAGAAATGATCTTCAAAGCATCTCCTTCACCAAGGATGGGGCATACAGTTACTGCAGTCGGTAATAGCACTTATCTAATTGGAGGTAGAGGTGGCCCTTCAGAAATTCTTGATGATGTCTGGGTTTTGCTAAGCACTGGGAATACGTGGTCAAAAGTGGAGTGCTGTGGAGATCTGTTCCAACCAAGGTACTGTTTAGAAATTATTATCCCCCTTTGCCTGTTCTTGATTTTTTTATGGATGCTCTGTCTCTCTTTATGCAGGCACCAACATGCAGCTGCTTCAGGAGCTTCAAAAATTTATGTATTTGGTGGACTCAGTAATGAAGGCCTATATTCTTGTATGAATGTATTTGACACAAAAAATATGCAATGGAGTGTACTTGCTGCTTCAGGTGAATGGCCATGTGCTCGACATTCACATTCTATGGTGTCGTATGGTACAAATCTATTCATGTTCGGAGGTCATGATGGCCAACGGGCACTGAAGGACTTCTACAGTTTTGATACAACAACACTTAGGTGGAACAAGGAAAACACAAGTGGGGGATCTCCGTCACCTAGGTTTTCACACTGCATGTTCATCTACAAAAATTATCTTGGGATACTTGGTGGCTGTCCTATTACGGAAAACAACCAAGAAGTTACATTGCTAAACTTAAAGCATCGGGTCTGGTTTCGTGTTTCGGTTCCGTTGCTGTGCCAGTCCCTCTGTGTCCGTAGTTCATCGGTTGTAATTAAAGATGATCTTGCTATTCTAGGTGGTGGTGCATCTTGTTATGCATTTGGAACCAAATTCAGTCAACCAATAATTCTTGATCTGCATTCGGTGGAGACTATGTTTAAATATGTTAGGAACAAAGATGTCACAGCTCAAAGTCGTGATGCAATATCTACTGTTGATTTGCCAAGAGACGAGCAAAATGGCATCTTTAACCATGATACAAAATCACAAGATGCTTGCTCTGGTGGTTTGACGGATTCAAGCCCTCTGGTTCTTCAACTGGACAAGATGTATGCCAAATTAGCAAAAGACATTCTGAAAAAGTTTGGATGGTTGGATCTTTCTAGAAAAGTTCGAGTGAGTCAAGATAATGGCCATGTCCTTTTTCCTATTAATGAAGCTTTCCTTGTCCTAAATGCTGAAGAGCATATCAAGATGACACATGATGATTCATGTACCTTTGGGGAATCATTAGTGTTTACTGAAAAGAAACTTGTAGCAGACAAGCTATCTCTTCAGGATGCATTAAAAACTTTGTCATCTTGCAATGGCTCCTTTATGAAAGATGAACTAGCCATCAGCCGAAAGCCTTCCAAGCCTCCTCAAACCATCATGAAAGAACTTGTATCTACTCTACTGGAAAGTAAAGGGATGCCCCCTCAATTGTTGGAGCAGCTTCCAGCTAGGCATGTTTCTCTGATGAAAATATCTATTGTTATTACAACTATAGTTTCTCTGGCTTGCTTAAATCTCATTCTGATGTGTAGGTGGGAGACACTTGGTGATATCGTTATACTTCCGAAGACATGTTTTAAGAATCCATTGTGGGAATCAGTTAGTGAGGAACTTTGGCCACTAGTTGCCAAGTCACTTGGTGCACATCGTCTTGCACGCCAAGTAAGCATTGGATGAACTCTTTATTAGTGAACCTAGAACATCTATTTAGGCTGCTATTACTCCTGAAGTTAGTACCTTGTATGTTTGTGTGGTCTCCTGTCCTCAATTGAATTCCCATGTTAAGATTTTTATTCTTATAATTTGTGACTTGACTTGTGGCATGCATTTGGTTACAGTACCAAGCATTTGTTTCTATTGGGGATGCCCTTTTCAATATGATTCATTCAATCTGTCCTTTGGCAGGGTAAAATCATGCCAAATGGTACAAGAGATAGTACACTGGAACTTCTTCTGGGCGATAATGGATGGGTTATCCATTATGAAAACGGCATCTGCTATTCACTTGATGCAACAAAATGTTTTCTTCTGGTAATCGTTCAGAGAAACTTCGCATGGGACAGCTAAACTGCAGAGATGAGGTGGTCGTGGATCTCTTTGCTGGAATTGGATACTTTGTTCTTCCGTTTCTTGTGAAGTACATTCTCTGATAGCCCGGTCAAACACAGAGATTCTGATTTTATCCCCCCAAAAATTATTGTTCTTAATCTTTTACTCTTGCAGGGCTAAGGCCAAGCTAGTTTATGCATGTGGATTATCCACATGCTCTGGAGGCTCTTCGGCGCAATGTTAGTGAAAACGGTGTGGAGGATCGATGTATAATTCTTGAAGGAGATAACCGGATGACTGCACCCAAAGTATGTACTGGACAAATTTCATCGTTTGGTCTAACACATGAATTACGATGGCTGCTGATCTTTATTTCTTACTGGACTTGAATTAGGGTGTTGCTGATCGAGTCTGTCTTGGATTGTTACCCTCAAGTGAATGTAGCTGGGTCACTGCTGTTGAGGCTTTAAGGTGATCTGTCTGCATCACCACCTAAGTTGTCTCAGTTATACTTATTTCATTCTAGGTTTCTTGTAGTGTTCAATGAATATTTTTATATAGAGAAGTCTAACTGCTTAGGTAAAGCTTTGTAAGATCATTTTATTGCTATCATCCTCCAACTCATGCTGAAGTATCGTCTCGTGATATGGACAAACTGGAGTTGCTGGAGACTGCAGTCCCAATCGTTCCATTTACGTGCTGCCAAATTTGGTTGTCTGACACACTGAAAATGCCTGCGTGGTGGTGCTTTCAGTGTGTAGGGCATGGAACACGTTGGGCGGCTCACTTGGAAACAAGTTCTATAATGTTTGGATGTGATGTTGGAATTTTGTCAGTTTTCTGGATCCACAACAAACCTTTGATGTTAATATTTTACTCTATTAATATGTGTAGGGTTGGCGGCGGTGTATTGCACATACACGGGATGTCAATGACGAGACACACTGGTTGGACAATGTTGTTGAATCCATCAGTAATATCGCAAAAAACCATGGTAACAATGGTGCATTTATGCTTTGATCTGTTGCGATTCATTTTTGCTGTCCAAGAGTTAAAATTCCATTCTTATGCTATTTTGTGTCGCAGGACTACCTTGGAACGTGTCAGTGGAGCATGTTGAACGTGTGAAATGGTACGGGCCACATATTCGCCACCTTGTAGTTGATGTTAGATGCCAGCAAATCTAACAAAACATGCCTTGTATTCTTGGATATGTTGGATGCATAATATATCATTGAGAATGTAATGCTTTATTTTGCTTTGGTTGTATTTTATTCTCAAGTGTATTCCATTATACCTAGTCATCTTGGAGCCTCTGTTGTGACCTTGAAAGCATTGTCACGCTCTTGACAACAATTCGCAACAGCATAGCTACAGTAAAGTTGTTCTTGTACCGAGCATTTTATGTATCTTTTTTCTTATATATATATATAAGAAAATTATTACGTTGTATAAACATTTTATTACCAGCTTTTGCATTGGCTGATGGCACAGCACGCTAAGGTATTGATTGATTCTGTTACTACGGTGAAGCAGGAAAATCATGGAGAAGTCGAGAGAAACATAGTAAGACAAGGCCATTTTGTTTTGAGAAGGAAAACACATATTTGGTAGGTATTTACCGAATATCTGGGCACGTTATAAGAACCTTTTAATAATATTTTTAATGAAATTGCAAATCTAGAAGCTGTGTATAAAAATCTGAGACAATAGCATCGTGTCGGCGGTTTTGGGGCTGACAGAGTGACAGGCGCCCTGTCGGCCTCTATCGGCTTTTTTGAGGGCCGATGCTGCCACCGGGCCACCAATGGTATTTCATGCTGGAATGTATTTGTATTTCATGCTGGAACGTATTTGCTGACCACATCCACGGTATCCAAAAACTGTGGCAAGTCTATATGTATTAGAATGATGCCGAACGTTTTTTTTGTTTGGTTGGAGGTATCTCTTGAGATGGAACAGTTTCATTGTACTTTTTTTTTATTTAGTTGCACAAAGAATTCATCCAAAAAAATAAAAGAAAGTTCACTTAAGCCCCTGTTTGCTGGATCATTTTTATGACTCATAAGTTGACTGATGTTGATTTATTATAAGAGAAAAATATTATACTATGGCTGATAAGCAGAGGCTGATAAGTTTCATGCGGAAAGGCACGACGACTGTAGCTAGAGCGTACTTGTACTGTACAGTTGCAAGGTGAACTGCTAGTGACCAATTGACCATGTGAGGGGAAGGGAAGAGAGGTGAGGGGAGTGGTTACGCAGCAGACAGCCATGGGAAGGCTGAAAACAGCGGGGGTTCAAGCCATGGGAAGGCTGAAGGCAGCGGGGGTGACCACACAGGAGGCAAGAGATCTTAAAAAACACACAGAGGCGCGTGTCAGCTCCAACTCCACGGCGTTCAAGCCGCGGGACGAGTGGACGACATCCTGCTGGACTGCGGCGCCAAGGGGCAGGGCAACGACACAGACGGCCGGGTGTGGACCGGGAACGCGGACGGGGCCTCCAAAGCTACGGTGTGGTTGCGGCCTTGACGACAACAGAGACCGTCGTGCTGATTTTTCAGCGGATCGTAAGAGACGGGGAAGTTTGGATCCGGGAGACATGCTCTGCGAGGCGGACAAGGGGGAATTCAACCTGTGGAGTTAGGGTGGAGAGATAAGATTGTTTTTAGGGCCGAGGACGGACAACCTCGCCGCGGTGGTGTAACACCCTGGTGTTAAGCATGCATTATCTTGCACATCATGAGCATGACCATCTCATTTGCATAGTCATTTATTTTACATGAAATGATAGAATTTAAATATGTGCTTACCTTGATTTGAACTAGAGCTATGTGAAAGGTTGATTGTTTGGGGTTGAGTGTTAAATAAAGTTTATAGAGAAAATTATTTGGAGCAAAACTTATTTTGGGGTCATTTCATGAAAAGGCTTGAAGTGGGTCAAAAATGTCAAAAACAGTTTGTAAAAATGATTTTCTTTTAATTTTAAATCCCTATTTTTGAAATTCAAATTCTAGGCAGAATTAGGTTTTGATGTTTAAAGGTGAAATGTTCTACTCATCAAAAGGAACATTTCATATTTTATGAGTTTTTCGAAATTCGGATTATTTTAGAAAATATGGGGTTCATCAAGTCTGCACGAATCTTGGCGCAGTGGGACCCACCGAACAGTCTCTTCTTCCTCCTCTCTTCTTCTTCCTCGTGACGCCGTCCGCGCCGACGCCGGCCGCGTGGCATCCGTACGCCGGGCCGCTGCCGCTGTCCGCTATCTCGCCCCCGCACCCGAGCGCCGCACACTGATCCGCCGCGCCGCGCTCGGTCCGACCCCACCGCTCGCCCACGCGCCCCCGCACTGCCCGCATGAGCGCCACGCGCTCGACGAGCTCCGACGCCGCGCTGCCTCGGTCCGAGCTCAACCGGCCACCTCAAGCCAGTCCGACCGCGTCACCCTCACGCTCGCTCACTCTCCCAGCCTCAGACGCGCTCTTGCCCCTCCTCTTCCACCAGAGCCCGAGCAAGCGGACGCCGCCCCGCCATTGCCACCGCCGAGAGCTTGCACCGCCGCCGCACCCCGTAGCCTGAATACTTTTTGCCAAGGACTCGCCAGAAGCTCCGCCTCGACGCGAGCCACGCCCTGCGCACCTTTCCTGCCATCGAGACCCAAGGTAGAGGTCGAATCGACCATCTTCCCCTTCGCCGGCCATGGCCGCCCGATCGCCGTGCGGTTCACCGTGGCCAGCAACCTCTCCCTCCCTTCTTTATCTTGCGCATCGTGTTCGTCTGCTCGAGTAGGTTCGATTGGTGTAGTTCATGATGCCGATTAGGGTTCGAGCCCGACGAATTTGGCCATCCGCCGTCACGGATTTGCGCCGCCGCTCGCCGGCGTACCTTGCCGTCGTTGCTCCGGCCGTCCATTCACCACTTTGTCTAGTCCATCTAAGCTTTCTTGGTCTGCTGGAGCTGGTGGGCTGGTCCGTGTGCCCCGCCGTGGCCCGAGATGGCCGGCGCACCGCCAACCCTCGCCGCCGTCCGCCGCCGCGCACGGCCGCCGGTTGAAATCTCGGTAATAGCTTGCATTTTGTACACCAATGCACCCGCGCTGGAATCCTGAGTCGAGTAGTGGCCGTAGTTCGGCCGGTGACCTCGTCGCCGGCGAGATTGCCGACCGCCGACGACCATTCCCCGCCGCGTGGACCTCGGGCACGATTCTATTCTTTTTCCCGGACTTTAGTGCAAAGTTGCCAGACACAACGAGTTTCTTTTTAGGGCTCGGTTATTTTCTAAAAAGCCCAGGGTCTCCGGTGCAAAGGTGTTTTTCTTTTTTCTTTTTCAAAACTGTTTCCAGATTTCTGTTAAACCTTTAAAAATTCATAACTTTCTCATTTTTTATCCAAATGAGTTGGTTCAACTTGCAGTATTTTTCTTATGAGATGATCTATGCATGAAAAATATGAAATGTGGAATTTGTGATACTTTTCTGTATAGCTTTATTTATCTCTATTAATTGCTTTTATCTTAGAAAATGCATAAGTAATTCTCTGCTACTCAGAAAAATATGAGACTAAGTTTGTTAGTCTTCTTATGTCATGCTCTATCTATGAAAAATGTTGTGAGGCTATGTCCTGTGGAAAGTTTGCTCTGTCTAGTTATGATGCCTATTTCCATGTGATGATAAATAATTCATAATAAATAATATATAAGGAAATTATGCATGAAACTTTTTGGAGAGTGTTTTTATGTTGAGCTAGAGCTAATGATATTCTGAGATCTGTTGTTTGACATACTTTTATGTATAAAGTGTTTTAGGCCTATTAAATTATGCTGCCTTGTCATTTTTGTGTAGGATAAAGTACTTACTGTTTTGACTTAAAGTTTTTATGGTAGTCTTTATTTGGTATGATTAAGCTTCTGTAATTTTTACAGAATTTTTTGAGAAGTCTAAAGTCACGTTGTAGTTATACCCTAATTTCTTTTAATTATAAATAATGCTTTAAAGTTATCATTTCATGTGTGTAAAAATGTTTTTTATGCTATTTGTAATATGTGTGATCTGCTATTGGTTTTGGTTCAGTAGAGTGTAGTGTGCGAAACAATGGTTGTTTATAATTTCCTATAGTGTGCGAGTAAATTGTAATGCGAGGCTTGTTTGAAAAATTGTCGGTAGAAGAGAATGCAGATGACATGTGCTTATCTCATATGTTTCGAAATCATATCATTCATCTTAGCTGAGCATTCATTCACCATCAGCATGAGCATTGTATTTCTATATATATACATGGTATTCATACGCACTATGCATTATACAGGATCGTCAGAGCTCGAAACGGTAGTTCCCGGAGCACAAGCAGAGAAAGGCCAGCAGGAAGCTTTGGTGCGGGAAGTAGCAGCAGAAGAGGATCCTGAAGTTGATCTTCCAGAGTGTCCCGACCACCAGCCAAGCTCTTTCCTGAAAGGCAAGCCCCGGAGCATTCTCCCTGTGGTTTACAAAATATCTAACTTGAGTCCTTTATTTGTTTGATGCATTAAGTTATAGGCGTTGTTTTATACCGTTGCTGCATTACTTATATTTCTTGCCACTGTTATACTTCAATCCTGTTAGGTTCAGGTACGATTATTTGCTTAGCCCTGCTTTAACTAGATCGGTAGAAGTCGGGTGATTTCCTGTCATCCGCGAGCTATAGGTGGTGACTTGGAATGGTTGAATACATTGTTATCTTGGATAACCATGTGGAGATAATAAATTGAGACCGGGCGGGATTGGTGTTGAGACTGAACTGGAGGTTCGGTGTGGTTATCCCGTCTGTGTCAAACTAGGACCCCGTCCGTTGTACGTCCTCAAGTCATATTGAATTTATGCCTCACATTTAGCTGGAAGGATAAGTCGTTCCGACCGCGAAGCCTAATTTTGATTTGGGCCGAGAGTCGACCTGCTGTACGTATCGTATTGGTGAAGATGGGGGACCACAGGTTACGCGGAGAGTAAATCCGAGGTCAGGGTCGCCCTGAATAAGGCAGCCGGGCGGTTCCTGGATACGATGGTACCTGTTGATCCCGTGCTTTTCCTAAATTGAATGTCGGTGATCTGTAGCTCACCTTAGCGGGTGAGTGGGGTTTGTATGAGGAATACCCGCCAGCTGGTTAGTAACGATTATAATTGCCATCGTTCCTGGACAGTGAACACTTGACTTGAGCAGCGGCATCGTAGTAAGAACTTGAACCAGAGATGAGATGGTTGAGCGGTTGAGATTGAAAGATACTCAACCGGAATTGGTTACTTCTTGTTGAATAATTATTACCATGCTTGTTTAGTACAGGTGCTAATGTAGCATGATACGGATAATCAGATTAAAATACATTGCTAGAAGGTTCTTAATAATTGTTTCTTTAACGCAAGCTTTTTCGCAATTAAATGAGTCAGCTATCCTATTTATACAGCCTTGCATACTCCTTGGAGTCACTTTATTTTAGTTTATGACGGCTAAGTCTAGCTAAGTACATTCTCGTACTCAGGGTTTTATTTCCCATGTTTTTGCAGATGGTGAGATGTTTTATGGCTATTGTCAGAACTGCTTCTATCCCGCTTTGGGAGATGACTAGACCTTGGGCATGGTCACTCCTCTCTACTTGATGCTTTTGCTGGATGTTGACCAAGGGACTGGCACTGTATTTAAACTAAGTGTGTGTGTGGTATTTGAACTTAATCGCTTCCGCTTCATTTTGAATTTGAACTCGATTTGTAATAACTTTATCCTTACTCCGATGATTTAAACTATGTGCGAACTATATACTTGTGAATGGGAACGTTAAACTATTACGATCTTGGTCGTGCCGGAAAAGTTTAAAATCCTTCGAGATTTCGGTATAACTACCGGGTTTATTAGGTCTCAATCATGTAGTTTGCCGCACTAATGGTGAATTATGTGCTTGTGCTCTAATAAATTGGTCGGTTCTGTCACAGGTGGCCACCGCCAACGGCCAGGACCCCTCGGTCTCGCAGGTGCTGTACCTCACCGCGCGGGTCTCGGCGTCGCCCTTCACCTAGTCCTTCCCCCTCGGCCCGGGCCGCAAGTTCCTCAGGCTCTGGGATCCGGAGCGACACGAGCATCCCGAACGCCCTCTCGCGTGACGTCAAGCTGCAGAGGAAGTGGGGCGGCACGGGCAGCCGGGGGCGGGTGCGGCGTGCCGCGCGGGCGGCGCCGAGGGCGTGCGGGCAGCCGGCGGTGGGGTGGGGGGTGCGGAGCGCGGCTGGGTGGGGCGTGGCCGGCGGCGGGGCCGGCGTGCTGCGCTGGTGGCGCCGAGGGCGTGCGCGCGGCCGGCGAGGGGGTAGGGGACACGGAGCGCGTGGGTGGGGCGCGACCTCTGCCTCTGCCTGAGGAGGAAGAAGTGTCGTGTCCGTAGAGTGGCCCCACTGTACAGAGATAGAAGTGAGCAAACCGATATGAGAGAAGGGGCAATTTTGACATTGTTTCAGGTGGGACCTATGTGTCAGGACAGTCAAACCGTTAAAAATTAACAGAAGTCAGACAGAATGGCATGGAGACAAAAATAAAGATAGAGTTAGGTCACACAGGTCGGATTGAACTTTATAGGGAGATAGAGGTCGGGTGCATTTTTCATAATGACACACGGGAAAAAGCCCCTTTCTGGAGACCATGGGTCATATTTCAAAGTAACTCGCAGGATATGGGTCATATTTCAAAAGATATGCGAATACCAGATCATATCTTGCGAGACGTGCGAATACCAGGTCAAATAATAAAATTTCTCTAGAGGAGCCCGTTCTATCAAAAAAAGAAAAAAGAAAAAGGAGGACTTGTCACATTCTACCTCGCTTTTTTAACCAAACTGAGCACAAGAGCCACGCACAAGAAATCTCATGGATTTGATGTACCTGGATCTCCTTTAAAGAAGTTCTTACATGCGAGAGACTTTTTTTTTTCCTTTCTCAATACTACGACGAAAACAATGTTCCCTCAAAACTAAACAAAATGCATTTAAATAGGCTCCTAGCGCATATAAATTATAGGATTTGCATCTTAAAATGATTTCATGATATATTGGACTTATTGCAGTTATAAATAATATATTTGTGATAATATAGACCAATTTCTTTTTTCAATATATAATCAAATTTCATACATTGTATTCTTGAATGGAGTGAGAAAGTAGTATTGTAGGACCACTAAAGAAATTTTAGTAGCAGAATTAGTACGGAATCTTAGTTACGAAATTGGAAATAGACCTTTTTCCTATTACTGATTACCCAACTGAAAGCTAGATTCTAACAGTACAAAGTGAGAACCAAAATGCACTTTTTATTAGTTGTACTTGGATAAACAAAATTACAAAAGGAGGGACGTTCAAGATACTACAATGCAACAAGCACGAGCAAAAGAGAAAAAGATATACACAATCATCTCTCAACAATGCAAAAGCAACGCCCATTGTAAGCTTTATCCGGCTACCAAGTACAAAACATGAACAAAAAAGAGTGAAGAACAGCAACTAATGGTACACCATTTCTATTTGAGCCTCATCGGCTGCTGCATCCCTCCTCTCATCATTGCACAAAACTCCTCATAGTTAATCCTCCCATCCTGTGGCAGGCAAATGACCAACATCAAGAAGATGAATGGAAGAAACAAAACACAGCTGAAAAGACAATGCCATTAATAGCTTACATTGTCCGTGTCAACTTCTGATATGATCTCCTTTATTGTACTCGTGTCACCCATCTCATGCTCGATCAAAGCAGATTCCAGCTCATCTCTTGTGATGAAGCTGCATAGAATCAATGTAATCTCCATGTTAATCAAAACAGTATCTGCTTTTGAGAAAACAAAAACAGTTTATGCATGAGACATACTTTGGAAGAAAGTCGGTGCCAATAAATGTGAACCTAGATACTTTTACATACATGCAAAAAGGAGGTCATTCCCCCAGGGTTTTCACCCCTCAGTAATCGATAGCACGTTTTGATGGGATAAAAAGTGCGGCTTGTTATGTTAGCATTTGAGATATCAATTTTTGAAGTACTCACCCGCTGTTATCTTTATCGAAGTACTGGAATGCCTTAAACAAATGCTCGTCTCTTTCAAGCTTGTGTCTATGCATTGTGGCAGTGATGAACTCAACATAGTCAATGGATCCATTCCCATCGACATCAGCCTGGAATAGGTCAAAAGGTAAGCATGTCAGCCAAGAACATGATTCTAATAATGGCATTATAATATAGATTATAGATTAGAACATACAGCCTCCATCAGCTGCTTTACTTCAGCTTCTGACAGCTTTGATCCAAGTTTGGCTAATCCTGCTTTGAGTTCTTCATATGTGATTGTGCCACTATTGTCTGTGTCCATGTTCATGAACATTTGCTTTAGCCCCTTGATCTCTTCCTCGTTAAGGTTTGAAGCAATAACCTGCACATATATTTGCTAAAACCATTAGATAAAGAAAAAATAGCAAGTAAGCATTAACAGGAAGACAATAACCTTTAGGGCCATCTTTTTCAGCTTATTCATTGCTCTGAACTGCTTCATTCTAGAAAGAACAGCACTGTCAATAGGCTTATCAGATGCGTCCCCACCTTCTCTGAGCCATGGATGTTCTGAGAAAGCATTTAGTACACATTATTTTTTTAAAAAAAAAATCAGTTCTATAGTTTGGAATTATTAATTCCTGACAAGCTTACGAAGAACTTGAGCTGAAGTCAGTCTTTTCTTTGGATCTCGACTCAACATCTTTCTAACCAAGTCTTTAGCACTCTCAGAAATTGATGGCCAAGGTTGACTTTCAAAGTCAATCTCCTCATGCAGAATAGCATCAAATATCCCCTTTTCAGTTTCTACACAGCAAAAACAGAGGATAAACAACAACAAAAAGGACGATGTTGCTGCTTAATAGTATCCATTAATTCAAAAGTTGAAGTAGTTCTTAGAGGTCAATATACCAGCCCAGAATGGAGGCACGCCACTGAGAAGAATGTACAAAATAACACCTGCACTCCAAATATCTATCTCTTTTCCATAGCTCCGCCTAAGGACTTCAGGAGCAACATAATAAGCACTTCCAACAATGTCCCTGTACATCTTTCCTGTTAAAAAGTACAGCGATAATGAGACCCCAAATCTGGAAGGATCTAATCTAATGGTATTGATCACCATCAGCAAGTTACTACAGTTATGACAGCAAGTTCTCTTTGATTAGGAATCATCGAGAGAACAAATACTGGGGATGACTGATGAAAATTTGCAAGGAAAGAAAAAACAGAAGAATGGTCTGCCTCCCCACAATAAGCAATTGTCATATATTCTGCAATTGCTATTACCATCCATAACAATGTTAATATATATCACAGATATAAGACGGCAATAAAATGATATAGCATTTCATATCTTAATGTGATTGCAACCGGGCTTCAAACCAGTCAAACATAAAAGCCACTAACTATCATTACTAGTGGTTTCCCACTACTAACTGACATAGAAACAGCAACTAATAATTAGCTCCTTTGGATCCAAACAGGTCCAGCTAGTAGTCAAGCTAACTGTTAGCTGAATACCCAACTATTAACTATCTCACTAGTTTGGCCAAACCAGCTATAGTTAGCTAGCTACTATTAGCAGCTAATAGCTAGCTAGCTACTATTAGCTAACTGACATAGAAACAGCTGTACAGTTTTCAGAGCATTCCCCTCAAAGTGAACATGGCAAAGATCATCAGTTTTGGTTCTCTATGAAGATAGACAGGAGCAAAAGCTTTCTTAAGTTACTAAAAGTATTATGTCATGTTATACAGTATACACTTTGCAGTGACAAAAAAAAATCCCTTTAGTCCTGAACATGTCCAAAGTGCCGTAGGTTAGAGGTTCCCCAATTGCTTGGGTTAAGAAGCACCATACGTTCCCATAACCCAAAATCAGATTACATTCAAAATACTAGCCATAGCAGGGCTGTTCAGAAATATGATAAAAGATAAATTGAAAATTACAACCAACAATGAACCTCAACAGATCAAAGTTATCAAAGTTAAGAAATATATGTCTAACTGCTATTATATTCAGCTAACAGTGCAATTCCAAGTGTCCACAGAGCATAATAATATTTGCATTACCTTCTTCAATGAAGACGGAAAGCCCAAAATCCGTGGCCTTGAGCATTGCATTCTCCTCCTTGGTTGCAAGCAAGAAATTCTCTGGTTTCAGGTCACGATGCATCACACCCATGAAGTGGCAAATGTTGACAACATTCACAACTGCTCTGCAGATTGTGGCAGCTGCACGTTCTGTGTAGTGCCCCTTTGCAATGATGCGATCGAAGAGCTCCCCACCTGCGCAGAGCTCCATCACCACATGGACATTGCTCTTGTCCTCGTACGCTCCCCGGAACTCGACAATGTTTGGCTGCCCAGACAGGTGCTGCATGATCTGGATCTCTCTTCGAATGTCCTCCCTGTCTGCCTTGCTGGTGAGCTTGCGCTTGGAGATGGACTTGCAGGCGTACTGCCTACCAGAGGCAATCTCTGTGCAGAGGTAAGTCACCCCGAACTGGCCCCGGCCAAGCTCCTTCCCGAGGGAGTAGACAGAGCGCACGTCCTCGTACTGCTTGCCAAGAATCGTGTCCGCCGTGGGCTTCGGTGGTGCAGCCACAGGTTGGACTACCGGAGCGTTCATCGCCGGCGGCGTGTACCTCACCTCGGCCGCCTGCTGAGGAGGGTTGTAACTCGGAGGTGCTTGCGCTGGCTTTGCCTGGTTGGAATAGGAGCCATAACCATTGGTGCCTACCCGTCCAGAGTCCGGGGCCGTAGCTCTGCTGCAACACTGCCCCATTTCTCTAGTCAAATTATTCCTTCCAGCTCTAAGCCTGAAACCCGACTGATGGGTTGGTGCGACAAATCAAGAACAAGAACTGAACCTGCAGGGGAAATCCCAAGGAGCAGAACACTTGCGTCAAAAGAAAGGAAGCCAAGCAGGAGCGTTCATATTGGAGAATTCACAAGCTCATGATTCAAGACACGGTATCCAAAACTGGATCTGCAAGCAAAACCCAAACAAAAAACAGGACGAAAGAAACAACTCTAATCCCCAAACAGAGTCACATCATAACATGCCTCTGGATCCAGGAAGGAAGAGACGCTGTAGTGAAAGAAGAAAACAGGTTCCAACCTTAGAGCCCGCCAAGCAGCCGCCTTTCTACCGATCTAGAGCTGAAGAACTCGAGTTTCCTTTTCAGCAAGAAGCGCTGCGGAGGCGGCTCAGGAATCGGGTGTGAAACAAATCTTGGAGAGAGAACACAGCAAGAACAGCTCGGCGAGGCAACCGCGGGGAGTGGATTGGAGGTGGTGGCCACCGCAATTGGCGCCCGGCCTCGATCGTGACAGCGACTAATCCACACGAGGTCCCGAGCTAAAAGATCTCGCGGGCCGAATTTTCTTCTCGAAGAAAAAAGGTTGACAGTGGGGAAGAAACGGCGACGGCGCGTTTTTGTTTGAGAAAAAGCCTCAAGCTTTGCTTTGCTGTCAGCTCGTTTTAGTTGCATTGCTTTACCGGAAGATGAGGCCAAATGGGGTGACAGTTTTGCCAAAGAACCCTCTTGTATTTTGATATTGACTTTGAGATTAGGGATCTACGTGTCTGATTACGCAATTATAAATTAATATAAACAGTTTAAACAGGCGTTTGCCTAAAAAGTTCTGATGTGCAGCACGTGTTTTCAAGGAAAAATATATTCATTTTGTTTTCTCTTAAAAATATTTCATTGATCGAAACATATGTGGAGCTCGTCCCAATAAGCGCATGCATATAAACTCACATATATGAGCAAATGTAGAATTGAAGATGCTGAGTTGACAGATCTTAAGATTAAGAAGATAGCATTAAATCCTAAGATAAATCTAAAAAGTATGAATAACTACATCAAATTGAGAACTTAAAGGTATTATACTCTATAAAGATTAGGAAATCTAATGAGTCGATTTTCAATAATTTCTTGCTTTGTCAATTGCTTCGTTACTACCCGGGCCATTTCACAGTAGGGGTGGATTAGTTGGTGAAGCAACCATTTCAATATTTTAAAACAGTAATAAGAGCTATGTCGTATTTACACCACCGTATCATAAACATTACACCATAGATTCTATGAGCCCGTTTGGATCGTCTAGGGATTATAAAAGTCCACATAATAGATACTCCATCCTC
>CM041631.1:12486085-12517762 GCA_023333625.1 Bothriochloa decipiens | reverse complement strand
ATTATACTCTGGATAGTGGATGCATTGTACATGCTAAATTACTACACACTTCAAATGGTTATCTGAATAAGGTTGAAGTGAGGATAAAATTGTCTGCTTCCCACCCTATGTGGCAGAACCTTCTAAATCTTATGGCCCATATGCATTATTATTGTCTAAACAGACTCCTAATAACCATGAATGTGTTCCATAAGACTTAAAAGGTCTGTCGGGTAAATCCTGAATCATCCACGATTCTCCGAGCAGGATCAATCATTACAAAGAGACATTGCAGTACTACAACAGTTTTATACAAATAAGATATATCAGAGTAAAATAGCGGAAGGATTACGATAACATAAGTTTATAAACATTTAGCTTTAAACTTACAAACCATATATTTTTAATTATTACAACCATAGGAGTAGTGGAGTAGCAATATAACTTATTACAAAACCTTGATGATACGCTCTGCCCAAGAGCAAGATAGCCTATTCGTCGTCACTCTCCACAACGACTGTCATGCAGCAGGGTGCGAAGCAATCCTGTGCATGGGGCTCACCTGCAACAAGGGTTCAACAAACCCTGAGTACAAAAGTA
Source organism: Bothriochloa decipiens (assembly GCA_023333625.1). Taxonomy (NCBI): domain Eukaryota; kingdom Viridiplantae; phylum Streptophyta; class Magnoliopsida; order Poales; family Poaceae; genus Bothriochloa; species Bothriochloa decipiens. The sequence continues at coordinate 12,517,183 of CM041631.1, read as the reverse complement.
CTCAACAAGACTGACCTGACGAAAAAGAGGGGTGAAGACTCAGAAATGCAGGCTAGAGGGACAAGGTAAAGCTCGTAGGAATTTTTACAGAAAAGCTCATGTGGATCAAGTTTTAACTCATCATGAGTTATAATAGAAAATAAAGTTTCTCTTGCTCTAGCTCAACATTACCAAACAACTTTATTTAGATACCTTATCATCATTCAAGTTGTTACTACGGTGATGAACACCGATCGGATCTTGTTCTCCGAGAAGCAACGGCGATTCGAATCTATTTTCATACTCAGCTAGGACCTAGATCACTGGGATACCGAAGACTTTAACTCCGATGCATACCAGATCATAGATATACCGGGATAACAACCGCAGCCATATATCACCATATGATACACGTGAGCACTTTGACCCAGTGTACTGATATACGTGGGAACTTAAACCCACAGTATAACACACTATGATATATGTGGGGACTCTGGCCCACTATATATCATTCCATGACATACCTGGGCTCCAACCCTTAGTATATCACTTCATGCATGTGGATTTCTAGTTCTCGATAAACATGAGTTCACCATTGACACGGGACCTAGGGCATCAACAGACGAAAACACTACAGAGGAACTCCTTTCCCAATGCAAGTTACCCGCCCGGACTTGATTTATTAACTACCATAATGATTCCATCAAGAAAAGTCATCCTCATCTTTTTCATTCTTTTTCTTTTTGAAAACCTACTAATTAAGCAGGGCTAAGAATAACTAAGCATTTTCTAAAAATAGGTAACAAGGAATATGGAAATAAGACAGGTAATGCAATTGGTGGGTTATCACTCAACTCCTATTACTTAATACAATATTTTATAACTGAAGCGATAAAACTTTTATAAAATAAGGGTAGGGTTGGAATGCATCCGGGGCTTGTCTTGGTATTCGGGGTAGACGGTCTCGAGCTCTGGATCAACACCCAACTCCTAAGTCTGCTCTTCCTTGGGATCTGGTGCGACAACGTTAGACTTTCCGTTAACGGAAACTATACGATAAAATGATATGTTTCAATATGATAGAATAGTAAATATGATGTACGATGGATGTATGACCAGATTAAGGACTTGAGTACAACTTTTCTTCACGATAAAGTTGTAAGCCAACAAAACTTACTTACTAAGTTCGTTAGGGTTAACTAATTAATAAAAGAGTTCATTAAACACATAAAATAACGCTGATTAAACACTAATGGCATGATCCAGGTAAGCGCAAATAATTAATTAAAGTGCCAAGGGTCATTAAGGTTAATGACCCAAGGTCATAAATCAATCCCAAAGTCAAACAACCCTATAATGATTAATCATGATTAAAGGGATTAATTAATTAATTAAAAACATTTAAATAAAGGCATAAAATTAAAGTTGTCTAATTGAGCTCAAAATTTTATTTTGGATAGATCTTGGTCTAATTAGATGGCAAAACAATTTTCAGAAATAAAAGATAACTATTTTATTTATTAAAAATCATTGAAGGTGTATTTTTCAATTAAAAGAGCTAATTTTAACTTATGCAAAAGTACTCAAAATTGGAATATTATATTTTTACTAGATAGAGGACATCATAAAGAGTATACACATAAATTTTCAGAATTTTTGGAATAGTATACAATTTTCTACAAATTTCCAAAAAATAGTATTTAAATTATTTTCTGGAAATAAATAAAGAAAAAGGAAAATTCCTCCCCGAGTTGACCACGCCGGCAGCAAACTTTGACCGGCCGGTTATCGCCGGCGGCGAGGTCTTGGAGCGCGGCAAGGGCACCAACGTGACCTACTCAACCTCACGAACACAATGGGGTAGCTAATGCGGTGGCAAAGGCACGGCGGCATGCTCGCCGGCGGCGACGGCGGACATGGCGGCGTGGCTGACCGCGGAGCGGCGGCTGTGATGCATTAAAGAAGAGAAGGAGGGTGCCATAAGCACCAGTGGCTCACCTAGAGGCTAATGCGCTAGCTGGTGAGGCCGATGGTGGACTGGAGCGAGGTCGACTGCGTACAGCGGCGGCTACGACGAGCTCCGGCGGCGGCAAGACTCGATTCCGGTGCGTCAGAGTGGTGTCTATGGAAAAGAAGGAGTCGATTACGTGTGTGGTGTCAAGGCGAACACAACGGTGCTGAAGATGAACGGCGAGACTCAACAGAGAGGTCTGTTCCCGGCGAGCAGCTCTGGCGGCGCTCTACCGGCCACGGAGAAGACGACGGTGCGCTAGGCGATTCCGGTCACGAGGCAAGGCGTGAGCAGGTGCAAATGGTGCGCAAGGACGAGGTGATGTAGTGGGAAAGATGGAGTGGATGAAGGTGAAATGGTGGCAGTGAATTTTAACTGGCGACGACGAGCTCGACGACGGCGACGGAGCAGGGAAGAAGAGAAAAGGAGGTTGGCCACCGGTATATAAAGGGAGGAGGCGAAGCGCGGGCGGGCGACACGCAGGCTGCGAAGCTTCACACGTGGGAGGTGAGCTGGCGGCGGTGACACGCCAGCATGGACAGGGTGGCCACGGCGGCGGCGAGGAACAGAGAGGGGAGAAGACGATGATGACGTCAGCATTTACTGTGACAGGTGATGTCACTTTGGTAACTTACAAATTACTCCCAAAAATATATAGAAACTTGAAAATCTCTAAAAATAAAGTTTGCATAACTTTTCAAGAGCTACACTTTTCATTTAACAAACATTTTTAAATTCTGTATACTTTGTGAAATATGAATTCAAATTAAAAAGGGAATAAAACCCTAGAAAAAATTATTAGAAATTACTTTTGATTTTTCAATAAAACTTGAAAATCTCCAAAACTATGGAATGCTTAACTTTTCAAACCAAACATTTTTCATATACAATGTTTTCCCAGAATGTGCATAAATTTGAATTATTATTTTAAAATCAAAAGAGGATAAATGTTGGAAAACTGTATTTTCAAATTCATTTGAAATTCTTTTAGAAACTTGAAAACTTTGAATACCAAAATTTTAGCTCTTGTTAAGATCTACAAACCATATTTTGAGAGTATCTCCAAATTCTTTATATATTTTGAAGAATAGAAAAGGGGATATAATAAGATTTTGAAATAAAGGGTTTTTGAAACCGAACTCAAACTCGATTTGGTTTCTAATTTAATTGGTTGGTCATTAGTGATCACAAACATCATCCAAGGACATTTTTAGGTCAATGACCCAATGACACCCTTGGTTGACCAAGTTAACTTTTGAAAAATATTTTTATAGCTTTCCAATTTGAATTTAAATTTGAATTGCAAAACTTGGGAATAAGCTTTGAAATCCAAATTCAACTTCAAATATGAAAATCATTTTTAGGAGTTGTACTTAGATTCATATACTATGCTTGACACTAGTGTAAACACAGTTTACACCTCAAGTACATAGAATATAAACTAAGTATTTGAGATGACATCTGAAAGTAGGGTTTTATGATTTCATGTGACATAACATTTCATAAACACAAACAACCTATAAAATATAAACTTGTTTTAGTTGATGCACATCAAGGTTGACCTAAACATGAATGCTTTGTAGTGCATATGATGACATGGCAGGTTTTCGTTGCCATAACACCAGAGGTGTTACAGCCCTTCCCCCTTAAAGAAATCTCGTCCCGAGATTTAAAGCCTTGAGTAAAGTAATGGAAAAGGAAATGTGTCAAGAAAACACACTTCGATGAAGTTCATAAGAAAAAGGGTTTTTACAACTCACACTAAAGTAGTTACAACTCGTAGAGGGAATTATAACTTAGATGGAAGCATAGAATTCTGGAAAGTTCTCCAACAGGTAATCTTCCGATTCCCAAGTCGCCTCTTCTTCTAAGTGTTGATTCCATCTTATCTTATACCACTTGATTGTTCTGCTTCTAGTAACACGGTCTTTTTGATTCAATACTCGAATTGGATACTCAGAGTAAGTCAAATAAGGTTTAAGTTCAATACTTTCAACATCAATAACCTTATCTGGCACACGGAGACACTTCTTGAGTTGTGATACATGGAATACATTGTGTACCGCTGACAATTGTTCAGGTAGTTGTAAACAATATGATACCTTCCCAATTTGTGCCAAAACCTGAAATGGTCCAATATAACGAGGTGCTAACTTGCCTTTGACTCCAAACCGAGTAACTCCTTTCATTGGTGACACCTTTAGATATACATAATCTCCCTTATTGAACCACAATGGTCGACGTCTTTTGTCCGCATAACTCTTCTGATGGGACTGTGCCACCTTCAAGTTTTGCTGTATCTGCTTAATCTTTTCTTCTGTTTCTTTTACAAGATCAACTCTAAAGAATCTTCTTTCTCCTGGTTCAGACCAGCTTAACTGAGTTCTACATCTGCGACCATATAGTGCTTCAAATGGTGCCATTTTGATGCTTTCTTGGTAACTATTGTTGTAAGAAAACTCCGCTAAAGGCAAACACTCATCCCATTTTTTTGAAAAATTAAGAACACAAGCCCTTAACATGTCCTCAAGTATCTGATTCACTCTTTCAGTCTGACCCCCTATCTGAGGATGATAGGCTGTACTGTGTAAAAGATCAGTACCTAATGAATCATGCAAGTGTTTTTAAAATTAGGAGACAAACTGTGTGCCTCTATCGGAAACAATGGTCTTTGGTACCCCATGAAGACTGATGATACGTTCAAAATATAGTTTGGCGTAATACGAGGTTGAGTATGTACTATGAACTGGAAGAAAATATACAGATTTTGTGAGTCGATCCACTATGACCCAGATGGAGTCAAAACCTCTGGCTGTCCTAGGTAGACCTACTATAAAATCCATACTGATATCCTCCCACTTCCATGCTGGAATAGGCAATGGCTGAAGTTCTCCTGCTGACTTCAAATGCACAGCTTTGACTTTCTGACAGGTATCACATTGAGCCACATACTTAGCAATTTCTATCTTCATCTTAGTCCACCGAAATTTCTGTTTCAAATCATGATGAATAGAAAATTTTGAGAGGTGTGCTTCATCAAGGATCTTTTGTCGTAACTCAGGAACTTTTGGTATAACCAGTCGATTCTTATACCATAAGACATCTGCTTCATCAATTGTGAAACAAGAAACCTTTTCTTTTTTAACTTTCTTTTTGATATGGTTATTTCCCTTATTACTTCTCTGAGCAGCAATAATTTGGTCTTTTGACTCAATAGTAATATTAGACAAACTTCCTTGTTGCACCATTTCTATTCCTAACTTTTCTATCTAATGACATAAAGAGATGTCCAGAGGTTTCACTGTCAAGCAATGGCAATGACTCTTTCGACTAAGTGCATCGGCAACTATATTTGCTTTACCAGGATGATAATATATTTCCAAGTCATAATCATTGATTAGTTCTAACCACCTTCTTTGCCTCATATTCAACTCATCTTGAGTAAAAATGTATTTCAAACTCTTGTGATCACTATAAATATTATATTTATTACCTCATAGATAATGTCGCCATATTTTTAATGCATGGACAACAACTGCTAACTCTAAATTATGTGTTGGATAATGTTCTTTATGTTTCTTCAACTATTGAGAAGCATAAGCAATAACTCTCCCTTCTTGCATCAATACACATCCAATACCAATACCAGAAGCATCACAATAAACATCAAACGGCTTCTTGATATTCGGCTGTGCTAAGATTGGAGCAGTGGTCATTAATTTCTTCAATTTCTGAAATGCCTCTTCACAATCTGGTGACCAAACAAACTTAACATCATTCTTCAACAACTTAGTTATGGGCTTTGATATCTTTAAGAAATCAGGTATGAAACAACGGTAATAACCCGCCATTCCTAGAAAACTACAAACCTGATGCACAGTCTTTGGTGGTTCCCAATCAAGTATATCTTGTACCTTGCTAGGGTCAACAGAAACACCTTTATCTAATAAAACATGTCCAAGAAATTTTACTTCTTTCAGCCAAAACTCATACTTACTAAACTTAGCATATAATTGATGTTCTCTTAGACGCTGCAGAACAATTCTAAGGTGTTCAGCATGTTCTTCTTCCTTCTTAGAATATATCAAAATATCATCAATGAAGACAACCATAAACTTATTAAGTTCTGGCATAAACACTGAGTTCATCAAGTATATGAAATAAGCTGGTGCATTGGTGAGTCCAAAAGACATGACCAAATACTCATACAGACCATACCGAGTGGTAAAAGCAGTCTTTGGAATATCTTTCGGGCGAATCTTGATTTGATGATACCCAGATTAAAGATCAATCTTGCAAAACACCTTTGCTTCCGCCAATTGATCAAAAAGAAGATCAATGCGGGGTAGAGGATACTTATTCTTGATAGTTACTTCATTCAAGGGACGATAATCCACACATAACCTCAAACTTTTATCTTTCTTTTTCACAAAGATTGCAGGACATCCCCAAGGTGATGAACTAGGTCGAATAAAACCTTTATCCCATAACTCTTGCAATTGAGTCTTGAGCTCTGCTAACTCAGGTGGTGCCATCTGATAAGCTCTTTTGGATATTGGAGCAGTACCAGGCTTCAAATCAATTCTAAACTCCACCTTTCTATTAGAAGGTAAACCCGATAACTCATCAGGAAACACATCAGGAAACTCACAAACCACTAGTATATCTTTAATCTCTTTCACAGAAGTTGCACATACCTCTTTCACAAAGTGTTGGAAGTTGGATAAGAAGTTGAGATTTGCAATTAGGTATGTTCACTCTCACAATTCTATTCAGGATGTCTATCACAGCACCATGTCGTTTCATCCATTTCATACCTAGGATCACATCTATATCGCGATCCTTTAATATTATCATATTAGTGGGAAAAATATACCCACCCAAACTTATAGGCACATCATGTACCATTTCTTTAGTACACATATGCCCCCAAGCGATTGTATAAAGAATTGTTCTTTTGTCCCCATTATTGGTATTTCATGTGTCTTAACAAATGTACCATTGATGAATATATGGGATGCACCAAAATTGAAAAGCAGAATTGCAGGATGACCAGCAACAGGGAATGTACCCATCATGACAGGTTCTCCTTCTGGAATTTCCCCAACATGAGTGTAGAACACCTTACCAACTTTCTTCTCATTTTTATCCTTCTGCACATTCTGATTACCAACCTTGTTCGGAACCTGATGTTGTTGTGATGCAAAAGTTCTGGGGACATAAAAATTATACTGCCTCGGATGCGGGCAGTTCCTTGAATAATAGCCAGGCTTACCATAATTGTAACATGAGAAGATTTGTGGCTGAAAATTAGGGTTACGAATACCAGGGGCATTCGGCTATCGTGGATAAAAAAGAGTAGCAGCAGGATGAACAAATGTCTGTTGCTGGGCTTGGTATTGTGGTGGACGGTAAGAAGGACGTAAATGGTTCTGGGGATGATAAATAATTTTCTGGCGCTTTTGATTTCCACCAGAAAATCTAGATGTCACATTTTTCTTCTTCTTAGTTTCCAGATGCTGATGGTTCTTTTCTTCAAAAGTTATGGCAATATTTACCGTCTCATGAAAGGTAGCATTTGAGTTCCCAGTCATGATCCTCTGAATCTTGCTATTCAGACCCCTAAGAAAATACTCCTTCTTCTTACGGTCAGTACTAACATGATCAGGAGCATATTGGGACAAGTGATTGAATTTGCCAAAATACTACTTAACTGACATATCACCTTGTTACAAAGAAAGAAACTCTTCAAGTTTTATGACCATAATTCCCTCAGGAATAAAGTGTGCACGAAAACCTTCACGAAATTCAGCCCAAGTAATACGATGACCCTTAGGCTGAGCAGCAACAAAGTTAGCCCACCAGGCTCCTACAGTGCCTCTCAACAGCTGGGTTGCAAACATGGGCTTCTGATATTTGGTGTACTCGATTAGCCCAAACTTCTGCTCCATAGTGCAAAGCCAATCATCTGCCTCCATTGGTTCATCTACTCTGGTGAAGATTGGAGGACGTGTGTCTGTAAAATCCACATACATGGTATCATTCCTATTATTCCGACCATGATTCCCTTGACATGCATTTTGATTCTGGTTCTGGGCCATCATAGTGGTTGCATTGACCAAGGTTGCAACTGCATCGGCCAGGGTTGGTGAAATTGGTAGAGGATTTGGGATATCACCTCCATCATGAGTAGGACCAGCAGCATCACGGGATCGAGTGTGAGCAGGCATCTGTTGATAAACAAACCATACTTATTCACAATACTTTATTGAACTAAGCAAGCTGATGTTACAAAAGTTCAACACACTTATGATACATTATTTTTATTACTACAGTCTGCACTCCGGTAAGACTTTCCACACCTACTAAGTTTTAGAAAGCAGGGGAAAGATATATTACACATCTCACTATCCAAACTCCTTATTCATCCTCCTCACTGGTATCCACTGGAATTACATCCTCCTCTTCGGGATCCTTTTCCTCTTCAGGATCTTCTTCCTCTTCAAGCTCTTCCTCCACTATCTCTGGATCATCTTCTTCTATAAGATCCTCTTTATTTTCATTCTCTACATCCATCTGGTTTTCTTCTTCCTCATTGATGACATCATCATCGGCGGACACTATTTCTTCAGGGTCTTCCTCTTCCTCATCCTGACCCATTACAAGACCAAGATCATCTTGGGCTGCCTGTCATTGATATTCAGAATCCAACAAGTTATTCATCCTCACACACTCATCATCAGCTTCCTCAGCATACTCCAATTCTTCCACGTGACACCTTCGTCAAGGTTTGTTCCTTTAACTTTTATATTTTCATGATTTTTGTCAAATAGTGTTTCTGATCTTTGATTTTTGTAGATGTCTTCGTGTGATTTTCAAGGTCAACTTCAGTCTCAGGAAAGTTCCAAAACTGAGCAAGATAAATCTCGGTTGGATTCTGATGAAGAGGGCCTTGACGGCATTGATGCGTCGGTCGAGGACTTGGTTAAAGATGACGAAGGTTTCACTTTAACTTTTGGAAAGACTTTGTTTGAAGGAAGTGATCTTGATGAAATGGTGCGATTGAAGCTTGTTGAGCGTGATAAAGTGAGGGTGCCTGATCCTTTAGAGACTAATCTGAAGCCACATCCCGATGAATGCATTGTTTATCGAGATCTGTTCACTGCTGGTCTTCGTTTCCCTTGCCAGGACTTTGTTGAGGATGTGTTGAAAGCTTTCAACATTCAGATGCACCATTTGACTCCAAATGGTGTAGTTAAACTGGCTCAGTTTGTTTGGGCCGTCAAATCTCAGGAGGCTAATGCTGACATTGTTGCTTTTTGCGAACTTTTTTAGATGCACACTCAGTTCAAGGAGTTTATGCTTGAAGGGCGAGTGATTACCAAATATTTTGCTTGTTCAAGTTTTAAGGCTGCTTACAACACTGTCCAGATTTCTCCGACGACGAGGAATAAGTGGGGTGTTGGGGACTGGTCGAGGTATTGGTTCTACCATAAGGTGCCCATGGTTGAGGAGAGAGATTCTGTTACTAAGAAGATGGTAACAAGATATCCAATGGCTGCTAGGATGGAGGTTGAGAAGTTTGAGTTGTCTCCATCTCTTCCTTCTTCTATGATCTCAAAAACCACGGTTAAGGCATACAAGTGCACAACTTCGTTATAGTGTGCTAGGGATCTTGTAGAAGAGTATGCTGCTGCTAGGATTTGGCCACTGAAAAAAGGATGGTCATTTCAACATTTTTATCCCAAGAATGTTCGAGGTATTAACTATAAGTATCCGGATAATGACTTTCATCGCCCGTGAACTTTCGCTTCTGATGAAGATTTTGTGAAGTCTGTTGAGAGTCGTGCTGAAGATTTACTTGGAAAGTATGTGCTGAGTGAGAAGAATAATATTGATAGAATTCTTGGTGATGATTACAAACATTTGAACAGAGTTTTTGAAGTTGTGCAAGTTGAGTACGGTGAACGGCCTCCTTCTGCTTATCGCCACGAGAAGAAGCAAGGCTAGAAGAAGGAGACTACTAAGGGTGCGAAGCGCAAGGCTGGTCCTAGCAAGACTGTTGCTAAGAAATTGAAGAAGAATCAAAGTCCTTCAATTCTACTCGATAGCGAAGAACTTGACGCTATCCTTGATCAGACTTTGGATGTTGAAGGGAATATTATTTCTGATGTCGGTGCTAGTGGCGAAGGTGATGTTGAGGTTGTAAGAGGTGGTGGTGATGGTGATGATGTGGGTTTTCCTGTTTCTCAAGATGTTGAGGATGAGGTGAGAAAAATTTGTATGACTTTCTCTTCTAGTGGCTTGGCTCCACTATTACTTACTCCACTTAACGGAAACTTACAGAATTTGCAAGCTCGTGGTGCTTCTGCCAGTGGTTTTGGCGAAGTTGGTGCGGGAGTTAACTTGGTCTCTGAGAGAGAGACTCGAGTTAAGGATTTACAGAAAGCTGCTGGGTCGACTTCATCAAAATTTGGCTCTGAGATTTCTGTTGTTGAATCTCATGATGAAGAAGTTGATGCTGGGAAGACTACTTCACTTGAAGACCCTGCAACAGTTGGGGTTGGCGAAGTTGGTGTTCAAAATGTGTCGAGGAGAATTGAAGGCTCCAAATTTTATACTCTTGACTTTGAGGATAGTGATGAGGAGGTTTTCGACGATGTAATCAATGATGATCGTCTAACGCGCTTGTCTAGTTCTACTATTCATGTTGAAAGTGGAAGGAATGTTGAGTGTAATTTGGATGAGCGCGTTTCTACTGGTGAGTGTTGTGACTTTACATTTATTTTTGATTTGAATTGTCTTGTTTTGTTAACTTTTAATTTTTCTTGCAAAAACTATCTTTCCTCATGCGCCGTCTTCTCCTCGGAAAAATATCGACTTGAGCAAGTTTACCAGTCAAGATCCTGCTACTCCCGTTGTCCCTGCTATTGGTGAAGGAGAAATTTCTGATGCTCTTAGACGTGGGTTAGCGTTTTGTCAAGAGAAGAACTTGGGTCTTGACAGTTTCAAGTTCATTGGTATCGGGGTTGATAAACTTCGGATGATGCCTCGCACTTCTGAGGTTCAACTGTTGAAGTGTATAGATGAGGCTTTCACTGTTCCTGATGCGGAGCTTGAGATATCCAAGAAAGCCTTGCTCGAGGTTGCTGATGCTGGGCTTTCGATGATGTACAAAGGTTCTCTTTTGATGAGAGGTTTGCGGACTGGGTTAGAGGAAAGGGAGAAGAACTTTGCTCTTCGCGAACGTGAATATCAGGTTGAAATTGAGAATCTAAAGAAGCAACTTGCTGAAAGAGAGAAGGAGAGAGATGAAGTTGTGGATGCTCATAATGTGTTGGAGGGCAAACTTATCAGTGCTCTTGCTCAAGTTGAAGAAAGAGAAGATGTTATCAAGAAGATTATGGAGGAAAAATAAAAGTTGAGGGAAGACGTGAGGCGTATTGAGAGAAAAATTAAGGATCAGGATAAGTCCTTCTTTGATAATTGCAATCACATTTGGGAGCTCTGTTTTGAATATTATGACAAGTTTGGAGCCAGGCCTGGAGACAAGTGTTGGGATCTTGGTGATTGTGATAGTTTTTTCAGTTGGCTTTGCCGCTAATATGAGGATTTGTCTCAGGTCATGGAGACCACTATTGATATTGGGGTATATTACTCTGCTCGTGCTTTGTTTCATTTGATGAAACAAAGTCAAAATCCTTTGCTCGTGCAACTTTGTGATGCCAGCTACAGGTTTTCTTCTGTGGGTGAGCTTACCAATGTGACGAAGGCTACACAAATATTGTGCAACAAGTATCTTGAGCAGTACTGGAGGTCGGGTGGTCGGGCCTATTGCTTTGACAAAGCTAGAGAGAATTTACAGAGGGTAAATTTTACGCTTTAATTATTTTTGTTTTCTATTGTGTTTTCGTATCTAACTTTTCTCTCTTTTTATGTCAGCAAATTACAAAGGAGGCGGAGGCTGCTCGGAGGGAGGCGGAGGAAGCCGCGAAGAGGGAGGCTGATGCTGGAGGTCGAAGCGGTGCCGGGCCCAGCAATGTTAGTGGCGGCCGTCCTTAGGCTTTAGCTGTTTTTTATTTTATGAGATGAGAGGTTTTAAGATACAATGGCTCTAAGTTATGGTCCTTGTAAGATATACGTTTGGAAACTGTTTGACTATTTGTCCATCCTGCGCAGGTTCCTCATGCTGAGCCTGTGTAGGATGTCGAAGACATCGTTCCGCTGTTAATGTGTAAAGATGACTTTGTTTTCGAGCCTGCCGAGTTTTATGATTTTCACGCAGAATGTGATGGCTGTGATGTCGATGATTTTCTTGCTCGTAAGTTTTGCTCTCGTTATTTTAAACTTGAACTTTTTTGGTGATTCTATCTTACAGATCTTTTATAGACGTGAATAAACGATGTCGTAACATCAGGCCTCCTAATTGTCGAGTTTTTGATTTCATGGGTTTTGCACAGGTAAAGAATTGACGTGTGAAGTTTACTTTTCTTCTGCGGTTGCTCTTGTTTTCTAACCTCTTCTTCTTACAGTCGTCTGAGTCAAGCACTTCGCTGGCGAGTGTTTATGAGGACTATTTACATCGTGAAGTGGACGACATTATAAACGAAGTTATGAGCGGCATACTCGGTGATGCTGCCGAAGTAATTAGTTCTCAAGATGACTAATTTTGTAAACACATTTTTGTAATTGGGTAGGTTGTATTGTAGACATCTTGTTATATTGCGAAGTTTGTGAGTTTTCCTTCGCTTGTATGAATGGGTACAGAATAAATGCTTTTGAATTAAATTGCGTATGTACTTTGCTTAGAAACATGTAATTGAGAACTTTACCTTGATAAATTTTGAAGTGCCGTCCCTTCTTTTTCGTTCGAAGTAGACGCGTGTACTTCGCTTGGAGGTTTGAAATATTTTCTTCTTGGAGAAAAGAGGTCGAGAAATTTGCCTTTGTAAATTTTGAAATATCGTCCCTTCTTTTTCGTTCGAGGTGGACACGTGCACTTCGCTTAGGAGCTAAAAATATTTTACCTTAGTGAAACACAGTCAAAAAATTTGCCTTAGCAAATTTTGAAACACCGTCCCTTCTTTTTCGTGCGAAGTGGACGTGTACGCTTTCTTAGAAGCTGAAAACATTTCATCTTAGTGAAACACAGTCAAAAAATTTGTCTTAGCAAATTTTAAAATGGCGTCCCTTCTTTTTCGTGCGAAGTGGACGCGTACGCTTCCTTAGAAGCTAAAAACATTTCACTTTAGTGAAACACAGTCGAAAAATTTGCCTTAGCAAATTTGAAACGCCGTCCCTTCTTTTTCGTGCGAAGTGGATACGTACGCTTTCTTAGAAGCTGAAAACATTTCACCTTAGTGAAACACAGTTGAAAAATTTGCCTTAGCAAATTTTGAAACACTGTCCCTTCTTTTTGTGCGAAGTGGACGCGTACAGTTCCTTAGAAGCTATAAATATTTTACCTTAGTGAAACACAGTCAAAAAATTTACCTTAGCAAATTTGAGTTGGATAAGTTAGCATTTTTTAGATTTAATAAAATATTGATGCTAACTTAGTTTTGCAAAATTTATGCCGATATGAGAGTATATATTGGATATACTCTTCGGCATTTTATACTTTTAGCTGTGCAATGTAGAGACATATCTTTGGAAAAACTAATTTCTCATTTATATTTCATGAGGTTTGACAAAGGGACTGCCTCGTTAAAAAACCACTCACCCCGCGAAGGGTTTTCCCTGAGTGGAAAAAGAGTGCAGCTCAGTTATACTTTCAGGAATATAAATTTTCTTATATAGAGAATTTCTACTTCTACTTCTGCTGGAAAGTAGACTAATCTTGCAATCTTGCTTATGGATAATACTTGTGGGGTGCTTCTATGTTCCAAGTGTGACTGAGTTCCTCACCATTCAGATTTGCTAGATGATACGCACCTTCTTTGTTTGTTCTTGTGATGATGAAAGGACCTTCCCACTTTTGTTGGAATTTTCTCACCGTGTCTTCATCTCTTTTTCTTTTCAGGACGAAATCTCCTGATGCTAACTCTCTTGGCTTGCCTTTTTTGTTGTACCACTTCTGTGTTTTAAGTTGGTACTTCTTGATATTCTAAGTGCTTTATTTTTTCTTCTTCGAGTAAATCTTTGCTTGTTACTTGATCTTCTTCTGTGATCATTTGAATGTTTATTCTTGGACCTTCATATTTTATTTCTTCGGGGGTCATTGCTTCATCTCCGTAAAGTAACTTGAATGGAGAAAAATCTGTTGGCCTTGGCTTCGATGTGTTGTGAGACCAGATAACTCTTGGTAATCCGTCGACGTATTTTCCTTTTTTTAGATCTGTTAAGCACTTTGAAATTCCTGTGCATATTATCCTATTTGCTCTTTCGACTGCTCTGTTAGACTGTGGGTGTCTTACGAATGCAAAACAAAGTTTTATTCCCATTGAGTGGCAGTATTCTCTGAAGTCTTCGCTATCAAATTGAGTTCCATTGTCTACTGTGATGTGTCTTGAAACTCCAAATCTGCATATGATGTTTTGCCATAGGAATTTTTTCATTGTATGAGAAGACATATTTGTGATTGGCTTCGCTTCGATCCACTTGGTGAAATATTCGGCTGCAACTATTATGTATTGGTAATTGCCTTGAGCCGAAGGTAACTTTCCAACTATGTCGATTCCCCATCTTGCTAGTGGCCAAGTTGGTTCGATTGGTTGTAGGTTTGTTCCTGGTGCATTGACTTTACTTCCTGCCATTTGACAATTGTGACAAGTCTGAATGATTTTTTTGCTGTCACTTTGGGCAGTTGGCCAGAAAAACCCTTGTCTGAAGGCTTCCCAACTATTGATCTAGCCCCGGCGTGACATCCGCAGATTCCCTCATGTATTTCTTTCAACAGGTTTTCCCATTTTCTCTTGAGATGCACTTTAGTAGTGGTTGGCAAACTCCTTCCTTGTACAGTTCTTCGTTGATAATTCTGTAGCTTCTGGTCTTTTGCTTCATTCTTACTTTATCAACTTCATTTTCTGGCTCGTAAAATCCTTTAAGGAATGCCATAATTAGAGCTTTTCAGTCTTCACTTTCTATGATGTGTACTTCTTTCGGTTGTTCAACTTTTATTTTTGTTGAGGCTTTGGTGATAGTTTGGAAGAATACTTCTGGTGGTAACTCTAACTTTTGAGCGGCAGCTTTTGCAATTTCGTCTGCATCTGTGTTGTCATTTCTTGAGATACTTTTCACTGTGAATCCAGTGAAGTGTTTTTCTTGATCCCTCAATAGCTGGAGATACTTTACTAGTTCTGGATCTCTTGCTTTGTAATTTTTCTCTATATGCCCAGCCACAACTTGAGAATCTGTCTTGATTAGCTTTTAGATTCCCATTGCTCTTGCTTTGCGAAGTCCTAATAATACTGCCTCATATTCTATAATGTTGTTGGTGCACTGAAAGTCTAGTCTTGCTGCGTATTTGAGTTTGATTCCAGAAGGTGAGGTTTTTCTTTGTGTCTTCACAAGGCTTCGCTTTTTCTTGTGTCTTTGCGTTTTCAGTTTTAAGCTCATCATCTTCTTCTTCTTGTATCATATGGATATTTTTGAAAGCTGGGCTTGCATCTCTTTCTATGTTTCTTGCATCTATTTGATCATCGAAGACGGTTATGATGCCATTGACTACTGGCATCTTCATGCATAAGTATGGGTAGCTTACTATGGCTTCGAAAGCATTTAAACTTTCCCTTCCAAAGATTGCGTTGTACTGGCTGTGCATTTCGATAACATCGAATGCTATTTGCTCTGTTCTCACATTATTCACTGTTCCGAATGAGACTGGCAAGACAATTCTGCCGATAGAGTTTATTTTCTTTTTGCCGAAGCCAACTAATGGGTATTCGGCTCTTTCTAAAGTTCTTCTGTCAATTTGCATTACATCTAAAGTTCTTATGAATATGATATCTGCTGAGCTGCCACCATCTATCAGAATCTTTGTTATTGCCCAACCTTGAATGTTTGCTTCTATGACCATTGCATCCATATGAGGGTAATCTTTGAGTTTGAGATCTTGTTCTGAAAATGTGATTGGCATGTGGGACCATCTTGTTTTCTTGAATGGGCCTTTGACTGTTATGGAGTTTACTCTTCTGAAATAATTTCTTCTTTTTCTTGAATCAAGCTCCATGTTATTTCCTCCGAAGATTGTCATAATTCTGCCTTTGCTTGGGATGACTGTATTCCCGTTGCTTGTTGACGCTTCGGGCATGTTGTTGTTGTATTGAATTTGGTGGTTGTTGTTTGCTACTGAGCTTTCAGGGTGGAAACTTTGTTGTTGACTTGGGACCCATTGATTTTGCAAGCACACTGCTAGCGGTTGGCAATTATAGATTGGCGGAGGTGGTGGCAACATGTGCTGAGGGTAAGTTATTGGCAAGTAACTTGTTCTTTGGGGAGCTAGATGATTGATAACCTTTATCTGCGAAGTTGCTCTATTTTCTTCTTATACTTCTTTAATGCTTTTATTTACTCTTAGGCACATCTTTGATGTGTGGCCAGCCCCTTTGCCATGTATGATGTAGTACATTTCTTCGGGCCCCAAAATTTTCCTTTCAAAGTTTCTGCTTTGGTTGCTATAATTTGCCCTTTGCTGGAAGTTTTCCTTGTAACTTCTGTTGTTTTAAAAATTTCTTTGATTGTTTGATCTTGGACCTTGACCAGCAGCTTCACTCGTGTTGTTGATGTGATTTATCCTCTGAAATGGTCTTCGCTCAGCATTTATTCTTGGGTGTTAGGAATTGTTGTTTGATCTTGACATGTTTCTTTCTTCGTTTTCTTCTTCTATTCTTTTTCTGTAGTCTTCATTGGACTCACAGTATTTTCTCATTTCTTCATATAACTTTTCCACTGTGGTTGGTCTCTCCCTTTTGAAGTGTGATGAAAGTGGCCTGCTCGCAGTCCTTTAATTACTGCTATGATGATAACTTCGTCTGGTATGTTTGGTATTTGAGCTTTTGTTTGTATAAATCTTTTGTAATATTGGCTCAACGGTTCTTTTGGTTGCTGCTTGATGTTGAAAAGATCATCGCTGGTGAGTTCTTTGAAAGCCTTGGAAGTATAGGAGCAAGGTTGTGCGAAGTTGATCCCAGGATTTGATTGACCTTGGTTTTAGCGAAGAGTACCAATGCTGCGCTGGTCCTCTTACTGCCATGATGAGCGACTTCACTCGCTTGATGCTACTGCTACTTCGAAGCTCATAAGAAATTGTCTTGGGTCAGACATGCCATTGTAGGTTGGGATGATATTGAATTTGAAACCTGCTGGCCACTTCGCTAGCTGAATGTCAATTGACAAAGGCGACTCTGTATCAATTATTGCTATTTAACTTTGGTTTTCTTTGCTGTTGGTGTTTTTGCTTGCTGAGTTTGGATCTTGAATCATGACTTCGCTTTCGTTTTCTATTTCATCATTGATCTTTCTTAATTCAGCCTCTGCTTCTGCGATATTTTGCCTTAAAGACTTTTCTCTTGTCTTCGCTCTTGCTTCCTCCAGCTGTTTTTTTCTTGACGATGAGTTGTTCTTCGAGTTCTTTGAGTCTTCTTTCTTCATTCTGAGTTTCTTCATCTTCTTGTAAGCGTCTATTTTCTGTTTCTATCTCATCTTCCAAAAGTGGGTCTTTGTCTTGGTTTGAATTGTCTCCAGTCAAAGTTGCTTTTTTGCTGAGTCTTACCATTTTGCTTCCGCGTGATGGTCGTAGGTGTCTTCGATCACACAAACGGACGGCGCCAGATGTTTTGTAAAGAGATCACACACATCTCAGGTGAAAATAATGTGCGGGTTGTAATTATATTTATTCTGTCCTCAAAACTTACATTCCAGAGGGTATTTATAGACCCCCTGGCTTCGCCATTCCAGAAATATTACAAAATTAGCCAAGGAACTTCTTATACATTTAGGTAGAAAGCACACCGGCGAAGTGGTGAAACATACTTCGCCCTCTTTCTTTTTGTCTTTCGAAGCGACTTTGGACTTGATCGTGATTTCTTAACTTAGCTGAGAACCTTATAGACTTTTTATGCGAAGCCGCCACGTCAGTTTCGCTGGTCATCAGGAGTCTGGCGAAGTCGTCTTTCGCCGCAGATAACCTGAAACATGTGAAATCATATATGCGAAGTTCGATAGTCACAGCGAAGTGTCCACGCAGTCTTCACTGGGCATCTAAAGTATAGCGAAGTCACCTTCACCAGTCGACTTAAAACATGCGAAAATACATAAGCGGAGTTGGAAATACGTACAGCGAAGTATCTACGTTATCTTCGCTGCACATGTCAGTATCTCAAATGTTTGTAATGAAATGTTTGTCTTTAAAATTTAAAAAAGATGTTTGTATATCAAAGTTATTCCCCAACAACATCAGAATACCCTTGGATTGAATTCTGTTTTTTTGGCAGCATTGTAAAATCCTACTAGGGGTCTAAACAACCACTGAGTACTTCTCTTCGGATTTGCTTTAGCTTTCGTCGTTAACCTTGTTTCACCGTTATGTCAACATTTTCACTTTCAGCCTAACCTTTGAAATTGTAGTTGAGTGAAACCTCGAGTAAGAAAAAGAATAAATATACAATAAGCAGATGCTCTTTTATGCTGGCTGTACATAGTGGAACATTCTCTTTAATTTGTTCCCCGCGTTGTTTTTCTACGCGCTTCCAGAATCTTACTGTCGTAGTACCGTGCTTAAACTACACTCTGACAGCTGTGAGATTAAGGATAAATGATTAATTACGTGGGCATCTTGTTTACGATTAGTTGTACGTGACTGCAAGCTTTGATAATTTAAATTTAAATTAACAATTGTGTTAGTTGACTAGGTGCATCCAGGATATGTTTTATACCTGACCTGTTCGCGCAGAGATTCCAATGTTTTTGCTTGTTGGCACGAGGCAGACGTGCAAAGCAGCAGGAAATCCTCCCCCCTCTCTCTCATGACGAAGACCGTGAACGTTTTTATTTTCGTTTTCTTTTTATTTTATTTCTTTGAAAATATGGAGATAACATCGTTATAAGCGCACGCTGAATGTACGAAAATATTTTTTTCTTTTCAAAACCGTGCGCTACATGTTCTTCATTAAGAGAAA
Source organism: Bothriochloa decipiens (assembly GCA_023333625.1). Classification (NCBI taxonomy): domain Eukaryota; kingdom Viridiplantae; phylum Streptophyta; class Magnoliopsida; order Poales; family Poaceae; genus Bothriochloa; species Bothriochloa decipiens. The sequence goes on along the minus strand of CM041631.1, from coordinate 12,498,076 downwards.
AAGTTTTTTTTTGTTACACAAGGGTTGTCATGCCATGGCAAGGTTTCATGACATAACGGGCCGACACATTACACAAATCGCTGGCTAAAATGATGTAACTAAAAGACGTGCTGACTAGGAAACTGATGTCGCGACTTGGAATGTACAAAAAAGAGCCATGAGTCGTCCATGTCATCAGCTTGTAACCCCTCAGAGCTCACCACCTTCAAATTTCACATTTCCACCATTGTTAGTTCTACCACAACTTTTCTATGCAGTACCTTGTCCATAATAATTCTTATTTTTCGAGGAGTCAAACAACTTGATATTTGACCAAAATTATATATAAAAAATACCAAAGGCTTATGATACAAAATAATACTTTGAAATTCATTATGAATCCGATAATGACGCTTGCAACTCTAATCGATCTAGGCATACGAGAATCACGTTTTACAACTTTTTTTCTTTTAGCCAAGAAGAAGGTCCGCGGTCACTAAAACTAGGAGTTGTTAGAATGGCCACGTCCGAGCGAGGCACCGGACCTTGGCTGTTCCTAGTAGTGGGAGTAGAGACAAAGTGCCCTGTAAAACAAAAGTTGTTAGGGACTTCTTTAGGTGGAATGGAGGGCCGTTGGGCCGTGGCGATGATGACGCGACAAAAGACCACGATTTGGACGTTGGTGGTGCGGTGACGCGCACATGCCGGATGATGTTGTTTACTCGGCGGCCACGAGGAGGATTTGATGAGGACGTATCGGAGGGAGGGATAATATTATCTCCAACGAACTCAACCGGCGGAGAAGGTTGATGATTATCCAACCCACCATCAATGCGCGCATTAACCGGTGGCATAAATGGTCATTGGACCTGTTTCCATATCTGTGATACTCCTATCTGAATTTCATTGATATTCTCAAACGTTATATATTTCTCAAAAAAAAAGTGCGAATTATCAATGTATCAGTATCACTGTGTGCCTCGTTCGACTATATCGCACAGCTAAGCACGATACGTGTGAGCGCAGGATAAGAAGTGAATGGAAGGACCGCACTGTTTTATACTACGATTGCTACTGTGCAACGTATCTGGGCACACAGGCAGTATAAAGATGCCTAAAAAATGCACAGCCTCAAAAAAATTTTTATTATTTCTCCATCACATCAAATATTGCGTCGAATACATAGAACATTAAATGTTGATAAAATAAATAACTAATTGTACAGATTAGTTGTAAATTATGAGATGAATCTTTTGATCCTATTAGGTCATGATTAGATAATATTTATTAAATATAAATAAAATACTATAATACTTTTTAGACTATAAATTTCACGATCTAAACGAGGCCTTGGGTTATATTTTTACCTTATCTTTTAGTACGATTGTCCAGTTCTCACGGTCTCACCCTCAGATGATGGGGCTTTGTTTACTGGTTATCATCAACAGCCGACGCGTGCGGCGCATCAGGCTCATTTTTGTGGCGCAATCTGCTGCGAGGTCTGGATTCTCCGACGACTACTTTTTGATCGAGTAATAATTTATACTAGTAAAACTTATACCGTAAGAAACAACCTTCCAGATCAAATATAGCTGTATTACAGCTACGACAAAAAGTGGGCAGTTTAAAACGTGTGGGGTATTAGCCAAACAGGACAGTTCAAAACGTGTGGGTGTATTAGCTAAAACGATTTTGCTTGTTCACAGCAGAGCCTTTGCATCCAAAGTCGGTCGACAAAAGAGTAGTAGAGGCACCAATACTTAATATCGCACCGCATTGTCTTTGGGAAAAAAAAAACACATGTGACCACAGATTCCGAAAAGATTGCGACCTTCAGGATCGAGCTGTCATCGACTCATCGTTGAGAAAAACTGCAGTATCTCAGTCGATCAACTACCATACCATTGTGACGCCAACAAACCAGGCCAAAAAGAGTCGACATCATAACCTGACCGGCTGTCATCGACATAGTAGGCACATTGCCAATTGCCATTGTATGGCCCACCTAAAAAGAAACACACTGCCATGCATCCAAGCTCAATTTCCATGTCACTAACATTGTGCCAATAGATAGACAGCTCTAGATTCAAGAATACAGAACAACCATGTCAGCCCATCACCAACAGATGGGGCATAGGTCATGTGGCGACCTTAATTAAACATCATCTGGAATCCAAACACAAACTGTAGGACATCTTCGAAATCCCCATTCAGAGGATGCAAACATTGGAAAGCTAACATGTAGATTAATTATTGAACTACTAATATAACCCTCGAGCAGCAACAGCATCACAAAGCTTGAGCCTCCCAGAATCGGTTCATGCCATCAGTGAGCGCAAGACGAAGGTGAAGAAGAGAACTGACAGCTCACGAACAGGCACGTATCACATTTCATGCGTAGAGGTTGCAGACACTAAAAGGTACCACTAAGTCCCTCTTATCAGCTGCAGGGCCCTGAAACAAGCTAAGGTGTGACGTTACATCTTATTCTTGCAATAACTGTCAGCAAGGAAGTGCATTATTTATTACTCTTACTCCTAGTACAGCATCAAAAGCCAGGTTCGGGTGAACTTTGACATGTGCCTGAGTATGTCATACCGATAATTAATTTTTCCTGAATGATAAAATCTGTGCAATGAGATCCCCCTCCAACAATGGTTTGTGGAGCCCCACAAGGCAGAAGATTCACCATGCAGGTGCCTTTGACTTCTCCACAAGAATGATCCTTCCGTTCCACTCAGTCTCATCACAAGCACGGATTGCTGCATCGGCATCCTCATCCTTCTCCAAGGATAAGAATCCAAAGCCACGGGAATCTCCAGTTCTATAAAGAATGGAAACCGTATTGAGTAATTTCATTCTATCCAAGTGATGTATCTGAGTACAACGTCAACATGATGGGTTCAAAAAAGTTACTGCATGCTGGGAACTAATTGGATAAGGTAGGGGAAAAGTGAAATTCCCTAATACAATGTTGAAAGTATACCAAAGCTCTAGAAAATGCAGTATTAGCTTTCTTACAGTTAATCTGTACAGAGTACAAGCCAGGCAAACGACTAATTGCTTCAGGTTTGTTACTGATTTGACAGGATAAATTTAGCTAATCAAGGTTTTGCAGTGCAATGATTAAGCAGTTTGAAAATTTCCCATTTGCCAGGCCAACTCCACTTTTCATTTTGATTGCTTTGAGTTATGTATAACAAGGCTATTCAGTTGCAATTTTCTCTGATGTTGACTTAAAAGCCTAGTACTTTGTATAATTTCACCAAAAAAGAACCCGAGGTTTCTTTTAAGTTATACTTTTATTCCAAGAAAAAGGATTGTTCCCATCAAGATTTTATTATTTAGGAGTCAACATGGCAAACTTAGGTGCAATGAAGTATAGACATCAGCTTGCCTACCAAAATGTACAAGCATCTTATTCTAGACCTATTAGAAGAATGCAGTTTAAATAACTACACTATTTAATAGATTAATTCTGCAACAGCTTGACAAATCAATCAAAAAGCATTCCGTTCAAATTTACAAAAGCATAAAAAATCATAATTGTTTAAAGAAAAAATCATAAACAAAAGATGAGCATGAGTTGCATAAAGGTCTCATCCAATGATGACACTGCACTATGAAAGCAAGTATACTAAAAGTGCTGAAACCAGAAGAGTATTGCAAAAAAGATCGTTGACAACATTACCAAAGGAAGCTGGGAGATACAAATTTTAACATAATAATATGGAAGTAATTACCGTTTATCACGAACAACACGTGCACTTGTTACGCGTCCAAACTTGCCAAATTTCTTCTCCAAATCTCGCTCAGTGGTGGCATAGCTAAATCCTGCAATAAAGAGATTCTTTCCAGGCTTACCCAATCCAGACTTCCTGTTGGCAGGTGGTGACCAATGTCTTTTTGGTGAACGATGGCGATGACTGCTAGGGGATGATCTGCGCCTTGGTGAATGCCTTCTACAATACAAAAATAAATAGAAAAGAATAAAATAGCATGCAGGAAAAAATGATGATGCAGATGCCACATAAATAGTCCTACAATAGAACTATACATGATACAAAAAAAACATATTCAAGGATGCATGTCCAGACAGCATCTAATCATAAATCCAGTATGTTAAAAAACATGAACCTGGCATGATCATTTACAGGAATTTATAATTTCAGCAGCCTTATTGCCTTATAGTTACTAATGGCAAGGAATCACCTTGGAGATCGCCTGTGATGATCCCTTGAGTGGGGAGATCTGGACCGAGATCTATCATGTTCTTTTCTATGTCTAGAGGTATCATGTTTTTTTGAAGGTGACCTTGATTTTGACCTATCCCTCCTCCTTGGGGAGTCCCTCCTCCTTTTTGGTGAATCTCTCCTCCTTGGTGAATCTCTCTTCCTTGGTGAGTCTCTCCTCCTTGGTGAGTCTCTCTTCCTTGGTGACTCCCTCCTCCTAGGTGAGTGCCTCCTCCTAGGTGAGTCCCCCCTTCTTGATGATTCCCTCCTCTTGTGTGAGGATCTTCGAGGGGATATAGATCTTCTACGAGGGGATATAGATCTTCTTCGAGGGGGCGTAGATCTTCTTCGGGGAGATGCAGATCTTTGTCGAGGCGACCCATCACCATGTCGAGACTCTCTTCGTTTTTTCCTTTCTACAGGAAAACTATGACGCGCATGTGGAGACAACTCTCTTGACGAGGCTCTTTTGCGGCTGGGACCATGTTTTACTGGTGGGCTTTCAGAATGAGCTAACTCACCAACATCTTTGGCATGATATTGTGACTCCATCTTCTCAGTATGATGAGCATGTGAACTTTCAACTGGAGGAGATATCCTCCCATCTGGAGATGGGGTATCCCTTTCCAGTATTGCAAACCTTTCAGGGGATACTCTCCCATCTGGAGATGGTGTGTCACTTTCCAGTCTTGTAAACCTGTCCGGAAGAGAATCAAATTGATTGTCTGGAGTGGAACTTCCATTTCTACCAGGATTGTTCTGCTCTGTCTGTTCCCAAGAGGGAGGTACAGCTGAAGTATTAAACTTCTCATTATCTCGACCATTAATGGGACAAGGTTTCCTACCATTCATTTGATCATCCTCTGACCCACTGTTTTCATTGTGAAAAATCTCACGTAACTTTTCCATCTCCTCATTTTCCATATGAAGCGCAGGAGAGTTTGGAATATCGTCAGCAGGAGCACTATTACCGTTAAGCTGGTAATCCTTACTACTATTTTCAGTTAACAAGGACTCACCATGGTAGGCATCAGAATATGTAGCTTCTGGTTCAAAGTTTGATATATCATTACCAGTGCTTTCAGGAAGCTTTGGAGGCAACACTGCACCAACTTCTGTGTTCTGATGTACATCACAGCCCAGAGAAGTGATCTGTTCTTCAGAGTTACTATTGTGAACATTTTGTTCAGCTGCATCATTCTGTACATCAGATTCTATATTAAGAGGTTCTTGAGGTTGTTTCATCGAAGATTCTGGACTAGCTGCATCAGATTTCATAACATTGCAAGTGATTTGATCATTCATGAAGGGTGGAGAATCTGTAGATAAATACGGGATTGCATCAGCTGGGTCAACCAAAAGTCCATGATCCAGTGTTGGAGAGTCATGATGTGGAATTCCTCCTCCTTGATAACCCAAGTGGTCCAACAGGCTGCCACCTTGGTCTCCAAATAATGGCCCAGGATCTCCACAAGTCCCCTCCAGATTTCTCTCAGGGGATATGTACTCCATCTGAATGAGCAAATTTGAATAGCATAAGCATACATAGCTTGCTCAATATAGCAATACAGGTCCAAACAACTCATTGTCATTGCAATTGAAATTCAAACGGAAAAGAGTAGATGCAAACTAACATGACTGAAGCAGCAAAATCATCACCTACTTAGTATGATGCGTGCGTGATTACCTAATAGGAAACAATGTGAACAACAGGCCTCTTTGCATTTCAAAGTGCTGATTTGCATTTGCATGAAGACCGTATTGCTCCACAAGTGTGTTAACAAAAGAATAATTACAGTGGAAAGTCAGGCTTGACTAACTCAGGTCAGGTGTGCCAAAGTGTGTTCGGTGAACCAAAATATAACAATCATGACTCAATCGTTCCAAATTGTAGTTCACTTTGACTTTTTTGGTACATAAATTTTGCTATGTATCTAGATAAATAATATATATAGATACATAGCAAAATGCATGCACCAAAAAAGTCAAAGTGAACTACAATTTGGAACGGAGGGAGTATATGTTTCATAAATGGTAATACTGGGTAGATATTCCAATTCTAAAGCCATGTTAGTTCTACAATCAGAACAATACAAATCCAACAATGATGCCTAAATTTTTTTTAAAAAAGAGGTTTGTTTGGTTTGTGTCCAGCCAAACTTGTTGCGATACGTCTAGCCAGCAGAATTTAACAATTATCAGATGCCATCCAGATTTTTTGCCAGACAAATTTTGGTAACTCATATTAGGCCACAAACCAACGAGCCCTCCAATGATCCTTGCAGTGATTGCAATAAAATTGTACGGATTATAAAGGATCAAATACACATGCACATTAAAAAACATTCACGAAATTCTACGAGTAACTTCCTAACTTCAATAGTCTTAAGAGTAAGACTATATAGTTCCACTACCTAGTCACCGAGTTTATTTGAAGAGAAACAACATAAACCATTTTGGACACTCTGTGCATAGATGGTAACAGGTTGGTTTAGGGTGATTTTGCAGGCTTGCAGCTTTTATTTGAGAAGGATAACAACTATTGTAACAATCCCAAAACATTAATACCGTTCCCACGCTTCGACACGACAATGCCTATGAAGTAGCCAGCCCCCTACATCTTCCCAGAAACAGCAGCAGAACAAAAATCAACTGCGCAGAGTACCAGAGATTTCACTGAGCAGAATTCGAACACCAGCAGCAGCGCCAAATCGGTAAATCCGAAACCGGTTCCTCACGCAGATCCTCACTCCCCTCAGTGACACACACATGAACGAACCAAGCGCAACAATGAGACCCGATCGCAACAATTCTCCACGGCCGCAACCACACCACAGACCAACCAACCACGGCGTCTGATCCGAGCGCCAACCAATCCAGCGCGAAACCCGCGCAACCCGGATCGAACCAGCTACCGCATCTAGGCCTAGGCCCCCTCCCATCCGCGGATCCGAAACCCAATTCCGAGCGAGCAAGCGAGGCCGGGCGTGGGAAAGCGGAGCGCTCACCTCGGACGGCCCCGGCGCGCGCCACCTCCACCGGCCGCTGCTCCTCCGGCCCCCGCGATCCCTCTCGCGCCTCCCCCGCGCGAGGTTCTTCTGCCCCCCTCTCCTCTCCTCTTCGTTAGGAGAGAGAGATAGAGAGACGGGTTGAGATTTTTGGGGAGGCCGTACGAGACGGAGGGCTCGTGGTGTGGTGGCCTACCGTGGCAATATGCCGCTGCGCTGCGGTGCGCGTGACGTGAGTGAGGTGATATGGGATGGGTGGGGCCCTGCACAGGCTCCTCGGCCCCACTGGCAGTGGGTCAGCTGCGCGGTGACTGTTTGTAACCATCGTTCCAACTTGCAAGCGGCGGGGAAGCGTGCTGCACCGGGCACCACCTACCTGCACGTGGCGTTGTTCCGGACTTTTGGGCCGTGGAAGCGACACTTCCATGGGCCAGTAGGGCCCACAGAGGATCTCGGGTAGGAGGCCTGCGAGGGCCCATCCTCCGTCAGTCCGTCTCGTCGGCGGTGAGTGAAAGTCAAAGTCCAAGAGGCTCTGCAGGTGGGAGTTCGTTTTTGGTTGGAATAGAAAATGACAAGAGCACGCCGTGAGTGAGCTAGCTAGCATCCGGCCGCCGCTGCCGCCGCGGCAGCGGACAGAGCCAGATGCGTTCAGGATCAATCTCTATTTGAGCTCCCCCTCTCTTCCCCACCGCGCTGCGGCCAACCTTTTGGCCCTTGCACGCCGCACGCGCCGGTCCAGGTCTCACCGTCTCGCTGCTTCGCCGGTGGCTAGTAAGTTCTTCCACCCCAGTTCCTGATATTTCCCGACCATGGCTGCTATCAGCTTTGTGATCTTTCTGCCGCCTTTCTCGACATCTGTTTCGCTGGGATGAGTTGGTTTGGTGAGTAGCCTGAAAGGGCGGGAAAGTAATCTCACGAAGAAAAGGAATTTCAGAGTGCCGTGACATGTGTTCAGAATTACAAATCTGGATGTAACTGCAAATAGCTGTATCTGCTGCATAATCTGTTTTGATAAGATTGACCAATGGAAGTTATTGTCTAGAAGCTTTGATGCTTGTAATTTCCATTACAGAACCTTTCATCTACATGAGGTGGAATGTACTGTACATACATGAGCTCACTAACCACAACTACTAGTATGATCCAAGTTTTCAAAAAAAAAAAAAAGTATGATCCAAGTAGCACTGAATCTTAATGGTTTGTGATGGATGTACTCCGTATGCTGCAGATAAAGATGCCCACCACCATATGCAGTTTGAGCAAGCAACATAAATGGAAGATAGCAGCCTCTGTGATGCTGTTTTCCGTGCTCCTTATAGCATTTGATTCGCCATTCAGGGCCTTTTTCACCAAGTGCCTCAGCTCCATTGTACCACCATCTGGGTCATCACACGACACTACATTAACCCAGGAGTAAGAATGAGCTGGCGCCCCTTTGTAGCCTTAGAAGGGATTAAGTAGTACTATTAAGATCGAAGTTTGCTACCTTGAAACAGGAATCGAAATTTATCCTCGGAGCATGCCGCTAACCTGAGTAACAACAAGTCAGGGAAACAGATCGAAGACGGCATGTACACCATGAACACCAGTTCGACAAATGCAACTTCCAGTTGGAGCATTCTGAAGGAGGAGTTCACATTTCAAGCAGCTGGTCGCCCTTTCAATAATTGTCATGCTTCCACCATTGTAGAGGTATGTCCTTTTCTTTAAAGAAAAGATAATTTCAGGAAAGATGACTGTAATTCCTTATATGTGACTGTTACTGTAGATTGAGAGAGACATTTTTTTGGTTTCGTATTTTGGTGGATCCATAGAGGGGGCTCCTGATGTCAAGATCTGGACACAGAGATACAGTGTAGGTTCACCACTCCAAGCAATGAACAGTGCTTGAATCTTGATCCTTGTTGCTAATTGTTAACACTTCATTCTTCTCTAGGATGGCTATTGGCATCCTCCAGTAGTAGCTGATGAAGAAAATGCGACGGCAATGTGGAATCCTGTTTTATTTCAGCTCCCCTCTCGTGAGTTGCTTCTCTTCTACAAGATTGGTGAAAGCCCTCAAAAGTAAGAACTTCATGTGTTCTGTCCTCAGACGTTGTGATAATATATGATATGATCTAATTCTAGACATAACTTCTTCAGCTGGAGTGGTGCCATGAAAAGATCTCTCAATGGTGGCATGTCCTGGTTAGAGAGAGAGCAATTACCACCTGGTATTCTTGGCCCTATTAAGAATAAGGTATGTATAAACTTGTCGTCGCTTGTCCCTAAAATAAGATCACAATGTACTCCATCTGCTTCCAAATGCAAATCATTTTAGAGTTGTAATTGGTCAAACCTCTTTATCTTGGACCATCAATATAGTTGATGTTACTAGATTCACAACATATGTGACTTTCTCTTTTTTAAAATAGTATATACTTTTTCAAAAAAAAGGCAATTCAAAGTGTCATATTGAAGACCATGTCAATGTAAAAAGTGGGATTGGGTAGAAGCTTGTACAAATTGAGGGTCGCGTAAGTAAAGCTAGCTTTTAAGTTGAGGAAGGCTACTATTTCATATCTGACAAGAAACCCATTGTCGGAGAAACAGGACTCTAGTTTATAACCATTTTATTAAGTTAATATGCTATGCATCCTAGAAGTTATTGATTACATTGTTATCTATGCAGCCCTTTTTGCTCAATGATGGGCGCTTACTGTGTGGGTCATCTGTTGAAAGTTGGAGCTCTTGGGGTGCATGGCTTGAGGTAGCAGCAGTCAATGTATTAAAAGGATGAAAAGCAGTATTTTCTTGTCAGATCATGTATCATGATCCTAACAGTTTGTCTGAACAATGTAGGTAACAGAAGATGCTGGTCGGACATGGAGCAAATATGGTCCTATATTCGTCCAAGGCGAAACACTTGGGGTGATTCAGCCAGTCCCCTACAAGACCACCAATGGGACAATACGCATGTTGCTGAGGTCTTATCAAACAATCGGTCGGGTATGCGTGGCTGATTCCTATGATGGAGGATTAAGATGGGGTTTTGCACGCAAGACTGATCTTCCAAACCCTAATTCCGGTATTGCTGACTTCAAGTTTCCTCTGAAATTGAATTGACTTCCTATTTGCTTATTATATATGCATCCTTATTTTTCTTTGAACAAATGTTTGATATGACAAACACCACAATGGAAGGCATCGACGGAATCAAGATGAAGGATGGAAGAGTGGCACTTGCCTACAACACCGTCTCCAGAGGCACACTCAAAGTCGCCGTCTCCATGGACGACGGCCTCTCATGGCAAGAGGTGCTGACGCTGGAGAACACGGAAGGCTGGGAGTTCTCGTATCCTGCAGTGATCCAGACCATGGATGACCTTGTGCACGTCACCTACACATACAACCGGACGCAGATCAAGGTAGCCTTGCCTGCTCCCCACATTCCGATGAGCAACTAGTTGCTTCTTGGTTTAGACATTGCCTTGTTTAGGTCCTCACTCAACGCCTTGTGATTTTGCAGCATGTGGTTCTTCGGCCCAGTTGAATTGGGCCTTGAGCTTGCAGCTGGACCTGGACTGGATGGCTGGACTACTGAAGGATTCAAGCGTGTAATATGTGTGTTGTCAAAAAAAAAAGTGTGTAATATGTCTGCTCCTGTCGGACAGTAGCAGGGAGAACCACAGCTTGTAAAGCAGCATGTTTACCGACAATTTCATTTGAAACTATACAGTGTAATCGTGTGAACATACCACTTTGTCATCTTATTCAGGGTATGTTTGGATTATAAATAGCTAAAAACTAACTGCTAAAAATTAGTTGAGGTCCTATTAGGATCCTCAATTGATGTCTTAGGCCTCGTTTAATTGGTAGGTCTCTGGTTTCAGTTCCGACTCATCCGGAGAAGTCCTACCAAATGGTTTAGTAGGAGTCATTTGAAACCGTTTTTTCCAGTGAAAAATGAGGAGCCACACCAAAAGCTTAGCTAGGTGGATTCAAAACGGGCCCTTTTTTGTCCGTGTTGGGCGTGCTGGAACATTGTTGTCTCTGTCTCGCCACACAAATGCCCAAAATAAACGTACTAGTGTTCATCGGTGCTTTCATTTCGTCATGATGCAAGGTCTGAAACAAATTCATTCAGCCCTTGAACAGTCTAAGCTGAACTCTTTGGCTTCGGTTTGAAAAACCGTACGCTTTCCTTAATTTTCGTTTTCTGTTGTAAACAAAACATCGAACCGCAGTGTTGCAACCACGCACGCCCGTGAGCGAGCGTGTGGACAGCAGCGAGCGACCGCCTAGCCTGGTCCCATGCCACTCCATGACGGCATGACGTGCGATGGCCGCCAGGTGCTCCGTCGAGGCACATCCACGACCGCCGCTGAGCGCGACGTGTCGCGCGGCGGCGCCGCCTCCCGGCACGGACATGCACATCCTGGAACTCTCGCCGCCTAAGGTTAGCCACGCACGAAGTCACCGGAAGAACACGCTGGTAAACTCCAGCGGCACCTCGGTATAAATAACCAGGAGACGGAGGTAAACCTCTGCAGCTGAGGTTACTAATAAGTTCCCCGAAGTGACCGTGTACTTGGAGAAGTGGATCGAGCTCGATCAAGCTGACCAGCCACGACATGGCTTCCCTGCAGCAACGCAAGGTGAGAGTCGTCATCATTCGGCCTCGCGTTCTTCCTGTGTTCACCGGGTGATCCGGTACGTTTCGTGTAAATAACTTGTGTGGGCTCTCGTATTGTTCGGCCGGAGAGGAGGAGAGCGGCGGCGGCGACCATGCC
>CM041631.1:12465695-12486075 GCA_023333625.1 Bothriochloa decipiens | reverse complement strand
AGAGCGGCGGCGGCGACCATGCCCATGCGGTCGCCGACGAGGCGGTGCACGGGACTGGGAAAGGCAAGAGCAAGGCGGCGCCGGGGCGCCGGAAGGTGACGTACGGGTTCCACCTGGTGGAGGGGCGGATGCCGCACGGCATGGAGGACCGCCACGTGGCCGAGTTCGGCAGCTGGACGACGGCAACGAGGTCGGCCTCTTCGCGGTCTTCGACGGCCACTCCGGCGCCGACGTCGCCACCTACCTCCGCGAGCACCTCTTCGACAACATCCTCAACGAAGTAAGTAACACTCATTTCTTTAGCAGTACGTTTAGAACTTCAGATCGATGCTTCCGTCCATTTTTGTTCGTGACACGTCGTGGCACGTGGCAGCCGGGCTTCGATTTCTGGACAGACCCGATGGAGGCGATCCGGCGCGTGTACGACCGCACGGACCGGAAGGTGCTGAAGAAGACGAAGGCGGACGACGACGACGGCGAGGGGAAGAAGGGCAGGCGGCGGCGCGGCGGGTCGACAGCGGTGACGGCGATCCTGATGAACGGCGAGGAGCTGGTGGTGGCCAACGACTCCCCCGCCGTGCTGTGCGACGCGGACGGCACGGCCAGGCAGCTGTCCGTGGACCACGAGCCGCTCCGCGAGCGCCGCGCCATCGAGGCCCGCGGCGGCTTCGTCACCGAGATCCACGGTCGGTAACGCACGAAACGGGCCTAGCTCGATCGATTGCATATAATGCACGAAATCCGAAACGACAGGATCCATTTTGTTGTTGTCGACAACGCGCGCGTGCAGGAGACGTGCCTCGCATGGACGCGCAGCTGGCCATGGCGCGCGCGTTCGGGGACCGGTCGCTCAAGGAGCACATCAGCGCGGACCCGAACGTGGCCATCGAGGACGTCGGCGACGGCGCGGAGCTGCTCGTGCTGGCCAGCGACGGCCTGTGGAAGGTGATGTCGAACCAGGAGGCGGTGGACGAGGCTCGGGGCATCCCGGACGCCCGCAAGGCGGCGGTCAGGCTCGTCGACGAGGCGGTGCGGCGGGGCAGCAAGGACGACATCTCCTGCATCGTCGTGCGACTACACTAGCGTGATTAGAACATCTGCTCGTGCGAATGTATGGACTGTCTTAAATCAATGTGCCACTAAAATCTCTACAAGCAACTTCGGCGAGGAGATTGCATTTGAACAAACTGTTCCTTCCTGGCCCAGCCCAGGAACACTTTCAGCAACAGCCGAGGCCCAACTCATGCGCACTTGTCAGTCGTCACTACTAATACAAGCACAGGCAGGCACGCGATCGCGACAAAATCCCTCAGACCCCCACCGTCCCAACGCACTTCGCCCGTGCTCGCAGTCGCAGTTGGTAGGGTTCTAGCCATGGCGTGGAGCGCCGCCGCCGTCTCCCCGGCCGCGGCGCCCATCTCCGTCAGGCTCGGAGTCGCCGCTTCCCGCTCCTCCCTGTCCTTCTCCTGGGGGCACCGCCGCACCGTGGCCGCGTCCCTCTCGACCTCCGCCACCGGTACGCCTCTCGCTTCCCTGCCGCCAACAGACGCGCGGATTGCTGCTAGTGGCTTCCTTGCACTTACTTTTTATCTCTTCGTATCGGGGGGAGTGCGTATTATCTGTAATGTGAAGCTGCGAATTTAGAAATTTAGCCATCCTTTCTTGTTTGAAAACGGAGGATGGATTGCTGCAGCGATTCGAGTGTAGACCATGACAATAATTAGCTACATATGTGCAATGCTGAATTTGCTGGTTAACACTTCCTGTCAGCATGAAAAGGTGATAAAGTTTGCATTATGCAGTGAGAAGTGCACTCATCGTTAACCAATAAATAAATAAAAAGCTGATCTGCCTGGATGGTCACTCGTTCAGTGCGTATGACACCAGCAATTGTCCAATATAAGCACAAATAATGATTTCAATGTCCAAAGGGAAAGCAAAACAATGAGGATTACTTTTGATATCAAGAGGATTAGAGGATTCCTGAATGTGTTGGGATTTGCCGATTTGGTAACAAAAGTGCACATAAAAGTTTCTGATTTTCATATAGGTTGGGAACCTGGGAGGTACATGGTTCTATATAAGGAACTGCTCTCACAAGTTCTGAATGACTATTGTTTAGTGGTGACAGTTTGCTTGAAGAATGAAGAGTGATATACCTCTTTAAAATGCTACTCCCTCCGTTTCAAAATTTCAAATTATAAGTCACTTTGAGTTTTTTTGAACTTCCATTTTGCTATCCATCTAGCTCTAACATATGTCTAGATAAATAGCAAATTTTATGTACCAGAAAAGTCAAAGGGACTTATAATTGAAAGCTAAGGGAGTGTTAAGCATCGATTATGCCGCTGAAACTATTTTGCAATCCTTTATTTGTCACTGAGAATCACGAAATTAGATTTCACAGCGGCATAGTTCACCCGAGCAGTCTTAGCACAGTGTAAAAATGCAGTTAAGCTGAACAACAATTGCTCACCTGACCTGACGTTTTCAAACATAAAAGAAAGGAACTGGACTAAAGGAAAACTACAAACCCAAAAACATAATTAACATGGTTTATGAGTTGCAAGTTAATGCTGTTGAACAGCTAAACAAACTGGTTCTTTCTCCTACAATCATACACATAGCAACTTTGCAGGACATTTGATTCTTTCTTGAGGGGGAAATAAATAGAATTTGAACATATTGGACTATTTCATATGCTATAATGACAATTTTTGGAAATTCTGTTTAGTTGTAAAGGAGGCTGTTCAGACAGAGAAGGCACCAGCAGCACTAGGCCCTTATTCTCAGGCCACCAAAGCAAACAATCTTGTGTTTGTTTCTGGAGTTCTTGGTTTGAATCCTGAGGTTTGATTTTGGACTGTTCTTTCATTTTGTTGTTTCTTTCTACATCGCTTGTATCGGCTACTTTGCTGGTGATAACACGACTAATGTGCCTTTCTGTTTGCAGACCGGGAAGTTTGTCTCTGAAAATGTTGAGGAGCAAACTGAGCAGGTGAAAACTTTAATTCCCAGATGTGAATATATATCATTTGTGACACACTTCTCAGTTGTTCACAGTATCTATTGATTACAACAACAACGTAGCCTTTTGTCCCAAGCAAGTTGTGAAACCCAAAAGAGACCAGGAAACAAAGGACACATAGAGGGTACAAGAAAAAAAAGGATTACGGTTTAGGCACGTTAATTACTAGTCTCCAAGCGCTCCTATCCATAGCTAAATCCTTAGGGATATTCCACTCCTTAAGGTCTCTCTTAACCGACTCGTTCCAAGTCAGCTTAGGTTGACCTCTACCGTTCTTTACATTATCGACCCGCTTTACAACCTCACTACGCACCGGCGCCTCAGGTGGCCTCCGTTGGACATGGCCAAACCATCTCAACCGGTGTTGAATCAATTTCTCCTCAATTGGTGCCACCCCAACCCTATCCCGAATATCGTCGTTCCGGACTCTATCCCTCCTTGTGTGCCCACAACACCATTGCAACATACGTATCTCTGCTACACTTAATTGCTGAATATGTCGTCTTTTTGTAGGCTAACATTCAGCACCGTATAGCATCGTCGGACGAATCGCTGTCCTATAAAACTTACCTTTTAACTTCTGAGGCATCCTTTTGTCACAGAGGATGCCTGAAGCTTGACGCCATTTTTACCAACCGGCTGAGATTCTATGCCTAACATCTTCATCGATGTTGCCATCCTTTTGTAGCATCGATTCTAAATACCGAAAAGTATCCTTCTTGGCCACTACTTGCCCATCGAGACTGACGTCTCCCTCCTCATTCCTAGTCGCACTAAAGTCACACCTCATGTACTCGGTCTTTGTCCTACTAAGTCTAAACCCTTTCGACTCTAACGTGTGCCTCTAATGTGTGCCTCCATAGTTCTAACTTTCTATTAACCCCTGTCCTTGTCTCGTCAACTAGCACCACATCATCAGCAAAGAGCATACACCAGGGGATATCACCTTGTATGTCCCTTGTGACCTCATCCATCACCAAAGCAAATAAATAAGGGCTCAATGTTGACCCTTGATGTAGCCCTATTTTAATTGGAAAGTCATTGGTGTCGCCATCACATGTTCGGACACACGTCACCACATCCCTGTACATATCCTTAATGAGGGTGATGTACTTAGTTGGGACTTTGTGTTTTTCCAAGGCCTACCACATGACATTTCTCGGTACTTTGTCATATGCCTTCTTGAGGTCAATAAAGACCATGTGCAAGTCCTTCTTCTGCTCCTTATATCTCTCCATCAACTGTCGTAATAAGAAAATCGTCTTCATGGTCAACCTACCAGGCATAAACCTAAATTGGTTTTGGATCACACTTGTCGCTCTTCTTAGGCGATGCTCGATAACCCTCTCCCAGAGCTTCATCGTATGGCTCATCAACTTAATCCCACGGTAATTAGTACAACTTTGAACATCTCCCTTGTTCTTGAATATCGGTACTAATATACTTCTCTTCCATTCTTCAGGCATCTTGTTTGACCGAAAAATGAGGTTAAAAAGTTTAGTTAACCATACTATCGCTCTGGCACCTAGGCATCTCCACACTTCAATGGGGATACCATCAGGGCCCATCGCCTTACCTTCCTTCATCCTCTTCAAAGCCTCCTCAGTCTCTTCCTCCTGAATTCTCCTCATGAAGTGTCTGTTGGTATCGTCATATGAGTCATCCAACTCTAAGGTAGGACCCTCATCATTCTCCCCATTAAACAACTTGTCAAAGTACTCTCTTCATCTGTCCTTGATCTCCTCATCCCTCACCAAAAGTCGATCTGTCCCATCCTTGATGCATTTGATTTGGTTGATGTCCCTCATCTTCCTCTCGCGGATCCTAGCCATCCTATAAATATCCTTCTCCCCTTCTTTCGTGCCTAGCCGCTGGTAAAGGTCATCATACGCCTGACCTTTTGCTACACTCACCGCTCGTTTTGCAGCCCTCTTCGCTATTTTATAGCCCTCACTGTTGGCCGCACTCTTGTCATGGTGGAAACGCTTGAACCACTCCTTCTTCTCCCTAATAGCCCTTTACACCTCGTCATTCTACCACCACGTGTCTATTGATTGGCATAAAAATATGCATTTCAGACATCTCTGTTAAATATGTTATTATAAAAACCTATCTGCAATATTTTAGAACTTTGATACCGAACCCGCATCTTCTAAATGCAGAAATGGAATATCCTGTATGACATTGTGCAGGAACATAAGTTGCCTCGTCAAGTTTGCGTTCAGAAAAAAAGGTTATCTGGTGTATCTGCTGTAACATACTTTCTGTTTCACAGGTTATGAAGAACATGGGCGAGATATTGAAAGCAAGTGGTGCTAGCTATTCTTCAGTTGTGAAGACAACAATCATGTAAGTACATGTTCTTTACATGGATCAAGGGAACTTCTGTTTGTTCAGGATATTTTGATCTCTCCTGGAGTGATTCTATTCTTGTACCTGCAGGTTGGCTGATCTGCAGGATTTCATGAAAGTGAACGAGGTCTATGGCAAATGTATGTTTGAGCTCTGTTACCCTAACTTTTCTAGTGCTGCAATCCCATTCTTCAACCATGGAGCTGTGAGAGTGCTTTAGTTCAGATTACCATCATCAGATTCTCGATGCCGTATCCTTGTTTGCTTGCTTTTTCTGAAGATATTGTGTTCTTGCTGCAGATTTCCCGGCGCCTGCACCTGCACGTTCAACCTATCAAGTGGCAGCGCTACCACTGAATGCCAGGATCGAGATTGAGTGCATCGCTGCTCTCTAATCAGATCATTCAACCACTCACAAATCATCAATAAGCATTCCGACCTTGCCTATGTAGTCGTTCACTATCCTGGCTGGAAATCAGTACTTCGAGGAATTCGTGGTAGAAGTACTTGTAGCGTGATCCAAGTGAGAGATTTGTACCCCCTGAAAACTGCGGGTAATAAACCTTGGTATCCAGGATAAGTGATGTGTGTGAGCTGTTAGGAGAATTGTTGGGTGGTTCGTTACTCTCCAATCCAGCTGCTCGTTTCACCCGATTTATTAGCTGTATTGCAGCTTAATCTCTCTCAAAGAACACTATTGAAATAACTGAAATCAGCTGACGTATGCATCATGCCATCATGGCTTGAACATCTGTAGCCTATTGTTTTCTTCATAGGAACACATTGGCCTAAATTTTATAAAGACACTTATTAAATCAAAATCCTATTCAGTCCTCGCCAAAATCACACTTCTCACCAACTGATATAATAAATAAGAATATTCTTTTAAAGAAAGATTTCCCTCTGCTTTTAAGAAAGCAAACACACCATCCAGTCGTACATGCTGGGTTACCAGTTTACAAGATAACAGCACAAAAGCAAGACAACACAAGTTTATAGCTAAATTTCGAACACATCTGAAGTCGACAGCGAGTTGGAAGTCCTTCATCCACCGTAGCACCTCATATACTCTTCCACTTACGTTGGGGAGTTTTAGAATAAAACTCTCCCTATTCAGTCCTCGCCAAAATCACTTCTCACCTACTCTTCACTTCGCTTCTCCCACCAGAATTATTCTATCAGAGAAGAGCTACTAATCAGATTTTGATTCCGTTATGGCGTTATCAGTTTAGCAGCAGGCCAGCAGCCACCGGCCAAGTCTGTTGCTGCCCCCACACTGGTACTACGAGCCCACAGCGCGACCGCGGACTCACCGTCGCCGCCGCTGCTGAACGCCGCCGCTCGACTGTTCTAGTCCATCAGAAGGTGCTTCTCCCTCTCCCTCTCACCCCGTCCCATTTTTTGTCCGCATTGGGTTGGACATTTTGGGTTTTTGGTCCGGCGCCATATCGCGCACGGTTCTATCGGCTTCCAGATTTTGGTGCCTGCGCAGGCGGTCGTGGGTGCAGATCTTAACGGTTCTGTTAGGTACGTTGTTCTATTTCTATCCGTAGCATGTCGTACGAACTAGGACATTGCGGTTCATCTAATTCTGAAAAGTAAATCAGTTCTATTTACTTACAATTGGCTATGCTACATACTGTACAAGTTAGTTGTTTGAAATTTCGCACCATTTACAGGTTCTTTGTATAGTTCTTTTATTTCTTCTTTTTGGCATCTCATATGAGTGAGATATACAAAATTGGGTCGATTAAACTTGCATATTATTATCTGCAGGACGTCCGACAGATAGTCTCTCTCCTGTACTGATACGGATCTTTTAAATAGTTGCAAGCATGTGATAATTATTCTTTTTGTGGATTATGGATTGGTTCAGATGAGTGATTACACAAGAACGGAACTGTATTTGCTTCTTTAGTATGTTGCAATGGAATGCCTAAGAAGAAAAATGTTTCCCAGTCTACCTCCTTCCTTGAACTAAAATTATGTTTTTCTACTGGTTGATATATACTAAATACATTTGGCGTATGGATATCTTGCTTTGTAATTTCTGTTCTGCACAAGTTTATTCAATTTTGTGGGTTCTGTGGGACTGTACCTATCTCATAAACTTGCTTATCTTCAGCATTAACCCAATGCAACTTTGTAGGAACCAACCTATGTAAGGCAATGCTTACCACCCACAGTACCAGCAAGCTACAGCTAGTATGGAACGCTATATCCTGCGTACTGCTCTTCTACGCTTTCATCACTTTTGATTCATCTCATAATATCTGCCACAGCAAGAGACCTTTCAACTTCACAACATTGGTCTCTAGGTCGTTGCATGAGATCCACGCCGATTCAAGACTTGTTCACGAGTATGTGCTCTTCTGATTTGTCTTTTAACTGCCTGAGCCCAGCTCTGTACTATCTATTTTCTGTTTTGGTTTTGATTATGTTTTAGTAGGCTTCAGATTTGAACTATTTTGCTTGTGGCTAACCTGAATTACAGAAAGATCGTCACTGGACAGAGGCTGGCAGAAAACACCCAAAAAATTGCTAACATTACTACAATTGTGACATCTGGATGGAGCATTGTGAAGAAAGAGTTCACATTTCCTGCTAGGACTGCCCCTTTCAATAGCTGTCATGCTTCCACTATTGTACAGGTACGACCTTTTGATGTAATAGCATTTCAAAGAAGACATGAAAATCACTCATATATGAAGTTTGTCCAATCAGATTGATGAAGGGAATTTTTTGGTGGCATATTTTGGTGGATCAATGGAAGGTGCTCCAGATGTCAAAATCTGGTTGCAGAGATATAGTGTGGGTTCAATTCATCAAACACACTTCAGTATTTTTTACACCTAGAAGAGCAGGATTTAGTTTTTACTAACAAACTTACATTTTTAGGATGGCCACTGGCATCCTCCGGTAGTGGCCGATGAACAATTGGGGGTTCCTATGTGGAACCCTGTTCTGTTTCAGCTTCCCTCTCGTGAACTGCTTCTCTTCTACAAGATTGGCCAAGAAGTCCAGTAGTATGGCCTTTTATTTGTGATCTCGGGCCCCTTATCTCCGATAGACCAGGCTGGCCCAAAGAGATAGATGAATTTGATGACTTGGGGCTAACTATAACTCATTCAGGTGGAGTGGTGCCATGAAAAGGTCGCTGGATGGTGGCGTTACCTGGTTACCAAGAGAGCATCTTCCACCTGGTATCCTTGGTCCAATTAAGAACAAGGCATGTCAAAATTCGTGGTCATTTGCTCTGTGTCACATCATAGCATAGTAGTTTTGGATGCTATGTTTTCTGCAAAACTAATTAAATTCCAAACGCAGCCATTCTTGCTTGAAGATGGTCGCCTACTATGTGGATCATCAGTTGAGAGTTGTGAGCGAGTCCTCGCCTCCTCCAACGGCGGCTCCTCCAACGCCTCCTCCTCGATGTCACGCTGCATGTAGACCGACCTTGCCTTTCGTCGCTGTCGTCTACTTCCGCCCGGCATTTTGTCCTGTGCCTGTAATGACAAAGACAAAGATTAAACCAATTAGCACAAATAATCGATAAGTATTTGTAAAGAGATGCAAAATGAACGAAGCATAATTGTAAAGTAATAATAAGAACAATATAGTATTACATGAATTAGAATTTATCTCCATGAACGACAGTGGTTGGCTCCTCGTCATCGCTATCACTATTGTCATCATCACTATCAATATTGTCGAAATCTAAATCCTCATCATCTCCACTGTCCTCACCACCTCCATCGTCCTCAACAACTCTAATGCGCCGAGCCCTCCATCGCTCAAGCATCATTATGTCCTTAGGATCTTGCATCACTTCACCCTCGTCCTCATCGATGTCGTTGTCTACTTCTATGCCAATCAGCAAAAGAATGTCTATCGACAAACGCCCTTTTAGCCCCTCAGGTTGATAGAACTCTCCGCTATCTGCTTTTGGGTCAAAGTTGTAATCATCATCATTTGGGACAGGAGCTTTACCGCGCGGCGATACCAAGTGCACAAGGTACCAACCCTTAAGCCTCTCGTCTTTTTGGCACCCCCATGGGAGATAATAAACTTGCGTGGCCTATTGAGCCACAATATAGACATCTTCTCCGGTATAGACGGAATCCTATCGAATTTCGACTTGCCAAATGTCATCGGCTCTTCTAGGTTCATTAGGATCGAACCAATGGCATTTGAATACCACTGGTTTAAGATTTACGGCCCTCAAAGTGGAGCTCGTATATTTCTTCTACTATGCCATAGTAGTCGTGATTATCGGTGCCGAGCGTACGAACTTCTGTGCACGTGGTCTTTCGGGTGGGCTGACTCTCCTCGTAGCTTCTCGTGCGAAAGCGATAGCCATTCACATCATAAACGGTGAATGTATTGACCCTAGTGTTGAAGCCCCGTGCAACCTGTTTCAATTCACCACTCATTTCCCTACCCATGCGTGCCTGCAAGGTGAGACCAGGTAGATCGTTACATTATTCGCTTGTGGCAGAACCTCCTAAATCCTATGGCCCACACGCATGATTATTGTCTAAACTGACTCCAAATAACCATGAATGTGTTCCATAAAACTTAAAAGGTCTGTCGGGTAAATCCCGAATCATCCACGATTCTCCGAGCAGGATCAATCATTACAAAGAGACATTGCAGTATTACAACAGTTTTATATAAATAATATACATCGGAGTAAAAGAGCGGAAGGATTACAATAACATAAATTTACAAACCGTTTAGTTTTAACTTACAGATCATAAGTTGAATTATTACAAACCATAGTAGCAGTGGAATAACAATATAACTTATTACATCAACCTTGATTATATGCTCTGCCCAAGAGCGAGATATCCTATTTGTCGTCACTTTTCTCGACGACTGTCATGCAGCAGGATACGAAACATTCCTACCCATGAGGCTCACCTGCAACAAGGGTTCAACAACCCTGAGTACAAAAGTACTCAACAAGACTGACCCGACGAAAAAGAGGGGTGAAGACTCAGGAAATGCATGCTAGAGGAACAAGGTAAGGCTTGCAGGAGATAAGAAATTTTGCGGAGAAGCTCGAAAGAAAGAAAAGCTGTCTTGCTTAAGATCAAAATTACCAACCAACTTCCTTCTTAAACCTTAATCATCATTCAAGTTGTTACTACGATGATGAACACCGATCGAGTCGTCTTCTCCGAGAAGCAACGGCGATTCGAATCCATTTTCATATACCCAGCTGGGACCTAGGTCACTGATATACAGGAGACTCTAACTCCTAAGCATATCAGATGAACCGATATACCGGGATAACAACCGCAGCCATATATCACCACATGATACATGTGAGCACTTCGACCCAGTGTACCGATATACATGGGAACCTAAACCCACAGTATAACACACTATGACATATGTGGGGACTCTGGCCCACTATAAGTCACTCCATGACATACGTGGGGACTCTGGCCCACTGTATGACACTTCATGCATGTGGATTTCTAGTTTCTCAATATCACTAGTTCACCATCGACATGGGACCTAGGGCATCAACAGACGAAAACACTACAGAGGGACTCCGTTCCTAATGCAAGTTAGTCGTCCGGACTCGATTTATTAACTATCATCATGATTTCAACGGATAAAGCCAAACTCATCTTTTTCATTCTTTTACTTTGAACACTTAATTAATTAAGCAGGGCTAAGCATTACTACGCATCTTCTAGAACAGGTAACAAGGAATATGGAAGTAAGACAGGTAATGCAGTTCGTGGGTTTTCACTCAACTCCTATTACTTAATGCAACATATCATAACTGAAGCGGTAAAACTTTTATAAAATAGAATAGGGTTTGAATGCATCCGAGGCTTGCCTTGATGGTCGGGGTAGACGGTCTCGAGTTTCGGATCAACTCCCAACTCCTGAGTCTGCTCTTCTTTGGGATCTGGTGTGACAACGTTAAACTCTCCGTTAACGAAAACTATACGATACAATGATATGCTTCAATATGATGAAATGGTAAACATGATGCTCGATGGATACATGATCAGATTAATGGCTTGAGTATAACTTTCCTTCACGATAAAGTTGCAAGCCAACCAAAACATACTTACTAAGTTTATTAGGGTTAACTACATTATTTATGAAAGTTATTAAACACATGAAATAGCGTTAATTAAGCCCTAATGACATGATCCAGGTAAGCGCAAACAATTAATTAAAGTACCAAAGGTCATTAGGGTTAATGATCTAAGGTCATCAATCAATCCCAAAGTCAAACAATTCCTATAATGATTAACTTAATTAAACGGGATTAATTAATTATTTAAAAGCATAAAATAAAGGCATAAAAATTAAATTTGTCTAATTAAGCTCAAAATTTTATTTTGAAAAGCTCTTGGTCTAATTAGATGGCAAAACAAATTTCAGAATTAAAAGCCAATTATTTTATTTACTAAAAATCATTGAAGGTCCATTTTTTAATTAAAAGAGTTAATTTTAACTTATTCAAAAATTACTCAAATTTGACCTTTCATATTTTTTCTAGCTTGATGACATCATAAAGAACATACACAAAAATTTTTAGAATTTTTGGAGCTATACATGAATTATTATGAATTTCTAAAGAAAATAGCATATAAATGATTTTCTAAAAAAGAAAAAAAGAAAAAGGGAAATTCCTTCCCGACGTTGACCGGCGGCTATCTCGCCGGCGGCGAGGTCTTGGGCGGCGCAACTGGTACCTACGTGCTCTACTTGACAAGGCGAACACGCCGGGCTAGCTAACGCGGTGGCGGACGTGGCAGAGCTACATCGCCGGCGGCGATGGCGGCACGGCGGCACGCGGACGCGGTGGCAACGGCGACTGGGCAAAATTTCGACGACAGCGACGCGACCATGAGCTTCTACACACTCAGGCGAACGCGACACGCTAACTAACTAAGCCGAAGCTGACCCCTAGCACGCGTGGGCAGGCACGCGGCGGCGCTAGCATGGCCGAGCTCACCGGCGACACACGGACCGACGACGGCAGGACGACTCAAATGAAAACAAGGACACGGGCGTGCTCAGTAGCTCACCCTAGAACTAATGCGCACGAAGATGACGGCGGTGAAGTGACAAAGGTAGGAGAGCGGCGGAGACAGTGCCAGCGGCGGCGGACTCCAGTGGCACGACGTCCGTCCTGGCGTCACCTGTAGAGCAACGAGAGAACCAAAGGGAGCATCAGATGCGCAAAGTAAAGACGGGCATGTCTGCAAGATGAATTGTAGAGAGGACCAATGACGAGGACGAACGGTGGCGGCGAATCCACGGCGGCTCGACAACCGGCTGCGAGGAAGACGACGGCGAACCGGCCGATTCCGGTGGCGAGGGGCTAATTGAACTAGCTGGGAAGACGCGTAAGGGCGAGACGGAGCTGATGGTGTGCTCAGTGTGGCTAGATACGACTCGACGACGACAGCAGCAAGCGGCGGAGCTGGCAGCAGCGGAAGAGAAGCAGGAGAAGAAGAAGAGAAATGGCGGCCGGCTCTGGTACTTATAGGAAGGAGGCGAAGCACGGGCGAGTGACACGCAGGCGAGGAGGTTTCTAGCGACGGCGCGCTGGCGACGGCCGGCAAGCCGGGATGGGCACGGAGGCCACGGCGATGGCGGCGCTAGTGAGGGAAGAAGACGATGCTGACGTCATCAATACTGTAGCAACCGATGTCATACTGAATGTTTCAAATTACTCCCAAAAATTACATAATAACTTGAAAATATCCAAAAATAAAGTTTGCATAACTTTTCAAGAGATACACTTTTCATTTAACAAATATTTTCAAATTATGCATACTTTTTGAAATATGAATTCAAATTCAAAAAGGGAATAAAACCCTAGAAACAAATATTTGAAATTACTTTTGATTTTTCAATAAAACTTGAAAATCTTCAAAACTATGAAATGTTTAACTTTTCAAACCAAACCTTCTTCATATACAAAGTTTTCCCAAATCATGCATAATTTTTGAATTATGGTTTTAAAATCAAAAGGGGACAAATGCTAGAAAACTATATTTTCAAATTTATTTGAAATTCTTTGTGGAAACTTGAAAAACTTTATATACCAACTTTGTAGCTCTTGTCAAGATCTACAAACTATCTTTTTAGAGTATCCCAAAATTCCTTATAGATTTTGAATTACAGAAAAGGGGATAAAACTAGGTTTTCAAATAAAGGATTTTTGAAACTGAATTCAAACTTGATTTGGTTTCTAATTTAATTGGTTGGTTATTAGTGATCACATACATCATTCAAGGATATTTTTAGGTCAATGACCCAATGACACCCTTGGTTGACCAAGTTGACTTTTGAAAAACATTTTATAGCTTTCTAATTTGAATTTAAATTTGAATTGCAAGACTTGGGAATAAGATTTGAAATCCAAATTCAACTTCAAATATGGAAATCATTTTTAGGGTTGGACTTAAATTTATGCACTATGCTTGACACTAGTGTAAACACGGTTTACACTTCAAGTACATAGAATATAAACTAAGTATTTGGGATGACATTCGAAAGTAGGGTTTTATTATTTCATGTGACAACACATTCCAGAAACACAATCAACCTATGAAATGTAAACTTGTTTTAGTTAATGCACATCAAGGTTGACCTAATCATGAATGCTTTGCAGTGCATATGATGACATGGCAGGTTTTAGTTAATATAACACCAGCGGTGTTACATCGCTCCTAGGAGCAAAGTGAAATCTCAAAGTTCAAAAGAGGTAAGTTGGATGGTACCTTTGTAAAAAACCAGGAAATAAAATCGGGCATGCCATTTTTAAAAAGATAGTCTTCTTCTTCATCGGTAGGAGCCATATTCCCTGTCCAGAGTTCGTTAATGAACTCCCTGAAAAAACAATAGACAAGGGGGGTCGGAACGATAGGTGGAGGATATTGACTGCGTATGTAACTAGCTCATTGAGAACTTACATTCGATAAGGAACCACTTCTTTAAGGTTCAACAACACGTAGAGCATGATAGTGTCAAACTCATGTTGTTGCAACGTCTTGGGGGTAACTGCACTTCCCCTTCTGAGTTGCCCTTTGAAAAGGCTCAGGGTCGATGAACTCTAGTCGTCGTTGTAACGAGGGGGTGGGTTCACGCTAGGAAGGTTCTCGGTATAGTACGCCGTTGTGAAGTTGGACACCTCCTCCACTCTGAATGCCTTTGCCATGGAAGCCTCAATTTTGACTTTATTTCTACACTTTTTACGAAGAATCTTTAGACACCTCTCGATTGGATAGCATCAACGGGCCTACACGGGACCCCCCAGCCGTGCCTCACGCGGTAGGTGAAAAATCAAATGTTGCATCGGCAGGAAGAAGCCGGGTGGAAAGATCATCTCCAACTTACAGATCAACAGAGGTGCAACACGCTCCAGGTCACGAATCACTTCCTGAGATAACTCCCTGGCACAAAGTTGGTGAAAGAAATAGCTCAACTCTGCCAGAACGCGCCACACTGGCTCGGGGAGGTATCCACGGGTCATTGCAGGAAGGAGCCACTCAATCCATATGTGGAAGTCATGACTCTTCATCCCTAAGACTTTCATAGTCTTAGGGTTCACTCCCTTACTCAGATTCGCCGCATACACATCAGGGAACATTAATGTCTTGATCCACTCAAGCACTTTCTTCCTATCGTCCCTTTTCATGATGTAATCGGTCGGGCCCCTTTTCCAACTCTTTTCGAGCACAGGGGTCTTCATCACTAGCTTTGGTCTATCGCAGATCTTCTCCATATCCAGTCTAGCCTTAACGTTGTCCTTTGACTTCTCCTTTATGTCCATGAGTGTACCCCAGAGTGCCTCGACGATATTCTTTTCTGTGTGCATTACATTGATGTTGTGTGGAAGAAGAAGGTCCTTGAAGTAGGGGAGCCTAGTCAAGCCCGATATATGGGTCCACATGTGTTCCTGACCATATCCTTTAAAACCAGCATTGTCTTTATCTATTTCGAGAGCCTCTAACTGGGCAAAGACCTGGGCATCGCTCATAATTTTAGGAATGGGGTCGGTGACTTAAACACCTTTTGTGAAGTGCTTGATGTCTCATCTGAACTCATGGTTGTCATCTAGGAATTGACGATGTTTGTCAAACAAAGAGAACTTGCCACCCTTCTTCAGCCAGGTGAACATCACAGATGCCTTGCATACTAGGCAAGGCAACTTCCCGTGAACACACCACCCACTGAATATACCATACGTCAGGAAGTCATGCATTGAATACTAGTACCACACATACATTGTGAATTTCTTCTTTGTAG
This sequence comes from Bothriochloa decipiens, assembly GCA_023333625.1. Lineage (NCBI taxonomy): Eukaryota > Viridiplantae > Streptophyta > Magnoliopsida > Poales > Poaceae > Bothriochloa > Bothriochloa decipiens. The sequence goes on along the minus strand of CM041631.1, from coordinate 12,470,399 downwards.
CTCGGTCGTACATCAGCACCCCCTTTTTCCAAGCATGTTGCAATTCATCCTACAGTGGCTGCATGAACACACCCATATTGTTGCTCGGGTGTTCAGGTATTATCAGCGACAAGAACATGTTCTTGGGTTCAAATATAACGCCCGGAGGAAGATTGAGGGGTATCATGAACACGGACCAACAAGTGTACGGGGTCGCTATCATTCCATACGGGTTGAACCCATCAGTTGCCAATGCTACACGTACATTTCGAGCATCCTCTGCTTTGTGAGGATGCTGGTCATCGAAGTACTTTCATGCGTCACCATTTGATGGGTGTACCATGTTGTCACTGTATCTTTTTCCATCCTTGTGCCATCTCATCTGTTTCGTAGACTCCTCTGTCATGTACATCCATTGGAGCCTCGGTACCATAGGACCTTCTCGGGGATCTTAGATTGTTTCATCTTGCCATCACTACCATCTACCTCCACATACCTAGAGGCTTTGCACTTTGGACAGTGCGTTGCTTCCTTAAGGTCTTCCCTAAATAGGACGCACCCTTTAGGACAAGCATAGATCGACTCATACGACATCTTAAGTGCACGAAGGAGCTTCTGTGACTCGTACATGTTCTTCGACAGCATGTGACCCTTCGGAAGCATTTCCCCTAAAACTGCCAACATGTGATCGAAGTCGTCTCGACTCAGGCTCAACTGCGACGTCAACGCTATTAGGCGTCCAATGGCATCCAGTTGCGATATTGTTGTCTTCTCATGAAGGGGCTTCTGTGCCGAAGACATCATTTCGTAGAACATCTTTGCAGTTTCCTCTGGATCCTCCTCTGTCCGAGTTGACAATACTTTATTTTCACGTGCCTCGTTATAGTCTACCACCATATCAGCAATCCCGACATCTCCATCATACTCCTCGAGGCGTGATCTCACCTCCTCCTCTCTAATACGGCCGTCTTCACCATGGAAGATCCACCTCTTATAGTTTGCCACAAATCTGTTCTTGAACAGATCTTTGAAACACATCATTCTTTACTTTTCTTTTTGAGTTCTTGCACTGGCTGCAGGGACATGACATCCGAATCGACCCTTTAGCAGCTGGGCCAAATGCTTGCTCTAGGAAATTAAGCATGCCCCTAACCCATTCATCGCTCTTCGTCCTAGCTGTGAAGCCCGTGTACATCCACTTACAGTTATCCATCCTCTACCATACACATGCGTAAGCGAGTAATAAAACCAGCAATTGCATCTACATGGTGTTTCTACCATCTAAAAGGTGAAGGATAGGTCCTAATCTCACCCGTGGATGCGTAGATGGGTTAGCTTCCATGTTCTGCCCCCCGTTCGAGTTGGAATTTCGGCAGCACCTCCCCGCTGTTCTCCCGATACACGTCCCCACAAGGAGAGTGTGTATCCGAAGAACAACGGGGAGGTGCTGCCGAAACTCTGACTCGAACAGGAGCAGAACATAGAAGCTAACTCATCTACACATCCGCGGGCTGTCCAGAAAACGTGGACAATTCGAAACAGATACGGTCGTAGATATGCAAAGACCTGCATACCTCCGACCGTATCTCTTTCGGATGGGAGATGCTTAACTGGGACACGCGACCTTAGTACACAACGGTAAGGAAGAGAGGTGATTTATACCTAGGGCGGCGGTGGAGAGAGGCTAGCGGGGGAGTGGCGAGGCGATGCGGTGCGGGCAGACCCGCAGCGTCGACGTAGACGATCGGCATCGCCGAGGTACTCCGGGTCCCCTCTGACAAGACCTGCTCTGCCAAGACAAGAAAAATAACACTATAAGTACAAAATTTTGATAGAACCTCCCTTGCACGGGGAGGTTTCCAAAACCTGCAAGAAAGAAGCCGGCTCGATGGCCCACAACACATATACGGCACGAAAGCCACACATCCACAAAGTCGGCACGAAGACCGTCAACGACACATACGGCACGATGGCCGACAACCTGGAGCTTTACCTTCTTCTCCGGTGACGGGCGGGAAGGACGGCGTGGACGAACGTCGTCAACGAACAGCGTGGACGGTCATCGGATCAAGGTCCTTCTCCTCCCTTCTCCCTCCTCTTCTCCTCCTTCTTCCTCCTTCTCCTTCTTCTTCCTCCTCCTCCTTTTCTTTCTCCTTCTTCTTCCTCCCCTTCTTTTTCTTCCTCCTCCTTCCTCCCTCCTCCTTCTTCTTCTTCCTCCTTCTCTTTCTTCTTCTTCTTCTTCCTTCTTCCTCCCTCCTCTTTCTCCTGCTAGGGACGACGCGGTGGCAGCTGCTGGCGGCGCTCCTAATCGGGCGGGCAGCGCGGGCGACCGCGGTGGCGGTGGGCGGCGCGCCCGGGCGCGGCGCGGGAAGCGGCGGGGGCGGCGGTGGGTGAGCGCAAGCAGGTGAGCGGCGGCGGGCGCGGGGGGAGGGTTGGGGGCGCGTGGGTTAGGGTTGCGGGTGCATGCGGGGATGGGCCGGTCGTGGGCTTTACATAACGAACCTTTGCCGAGTGCCAGGAAGGGCACTCGGCAAAGGCCCTCTTTGCCGACTGCCCTGGCTGGCAGTCGGCAAAGAGGCTCTTTGCCGAGTGCCGTCCCTGGCACTCGGCAAAGTTTTATTTTTTTAATTTTGAATTTAAACTTTTCTGTAACTCAAGCATATTGTTTAAAAGCACATGCTAGAATTTTGGGACCTTTTTATAATATTTTGCTATATTTTGTTTATTTATTTCATTTACTTAAATTTTTCTGCATAATCCAAATTTGAACTGCAGGTGCATGAAATAATAAAACGTAGCCATTCGAAAAATGATATTCATGTTGGAGAGTTTATTTTTAGACTGTGTCTATAAACTCACCCAAAAGTTTGAACGGCTTGTCCACGAAACATGACCATCCAGGTGTGGTACAAGTGTTTTTTAATTATATAAAATCCAAACAAAGTCTGAAAATTACAAAACTTGTCTAGGTGTCATGTTATCGTATGTAGAGGTTACGATAAAAATTTAAGAATGTTTGGAGCAAGTTACGACGTCGGATGTCCAAAATCCAGACATCTCCACATGCCATTGGACAAACATATAGTTGATCACATATGGAGATGTCTGGGTTTTGGACATCCGACGTTGCAACTTGCTTCAAACATTCTCAAATTTTTATCGTAGCCTCTACATGTGATAACATGACACCTGGACAAGTTTTATGATTTTCGGACTTCGTTTGGATTTTATATAATTAAAAAACACTTGTACCGTACCTCGATGGTCATATTTCGTGGACAAGCCGTTCAAACTTTTGGGTGATTTTATGGACACGGTCTCAAAATATACTCTCCAACATGAATTTCATTTTTTGAATGGCTACTTTTCATTATTTCATGCACCTGCAGTTCAAATTTAGATTATGCGAAAAAATTCAAGTAAATAAAATAAATAAACAAAATATAGCAAAATATTGTAAAAAGGTCCCAAATTTTAGCATGTGCTTTTAAACAATATGCTTAGGCTACAGAAAAAATTTGAACTTAAAATTTCAGAAAAAATCAAAACTTTGTCGAGTGCCAGTACAGGCACTCGGCGCCGACTGCCACGTCGCAGGCAGTCGGCAAAGAATTTGGCTTTGTCGACTGCCTAGCTTGGTAGTCGGCAAAGAAGGCAGGCCCGGGCCCAGTCTAGGCCACGTGTCACTTTGCCGAGTGCGTGGCGTGGCAGTCGGCAAAGAAGCTATCTTTGCCGACTGCCGGATGTCAGGGCAGTCGGCAAAGTGCACGGCGACGGACGCCGTTTGAGCCCGCCAAAATTTGCCTACTGTCCCTCTTTGCCGAGCGTTAGGCTCTTCTGGGGCAGTCAGCAAAGAAGGCTTTGCCGACTACGGGTCTTCGTCGACTGCTAGGCGAAAGCTTTGCCGACTGCGCTATCTGGCAGTCGGCAAAGGGCTTCTTTGCCGAGTGCCCTGCTTTGACAGTTGGCAAAGGCTCTGTTTTCCGTAGTGTGTGCATATCCTGCCAACAAACTCACAGGATGGGGGAAGATGCCTACATGTAGCATCTAAAGCTTGAGCACGATCTCGAGACGTTGGTTGTACATACAAAGCGAAGCAGACTTATTTCTATCCAAAAGGATCCAGATAAATACCAACATATCTTGCTTTGCAGATCCGATGAGATCGCCCTTTACACATGCCTCAATTACATTTAATTGAAGCATCAAACTTTTTAGAACAAACTGTTTGCGAGCATAGACACAACTTACTCCCAAAGGATAGACAACCACCTTGTTTTTTTAGTAACGACAAACACCTTGTTGACTACCCGCAGAAATATACCAAAAGAACAGTGTGGTAAGTGGAGTGCATTTCCATGGGGAAAAAATAAAAGCACTGCAAAAGCCGAGCAATTAATTAACATACATGCCATACCTTTCCATGCGCATGCTATATATGTACTAGTGAATATTCCTCCTGAAACAATCTTAATTTAGTAAGTAGCTAGTGACACAACTTACTCCTATATTAAAAGAAGGACAAGCACCTTGACTAGAAGCTAGAAGAACATCAGACCCCCCAGCGCAAGTAGCAACCTAGCTGGATCCATGTATGATTCATATAAGCTAAAGAAGCGCGAAAGTTCTCTACACTTTTTTTCAGCTTATTCTAGCCACACTTATTTCCGCCAGCCTAATTTGTAATAAAAATTAGAAGGTGGGTTAGACATGTTTATATTGACC
>CM041631.1:12308645-12465685 GCA_023333625.1 Bothriochloa decipiens | reverse complement strand
ATTTGTAATAAAAATTAGAAGGTGGGTTAGACATGTTTATATTGACCGTGTTTTTCCTCTATTGTGCATCTAGAAAGTATTTTCCTCGGAGAAGATACTCTAAACATGTGACCTATATATCCCATTGGATAATGGGATTACGATGCAAAAGCCAGTAATAATAACATGCAAAACCATATGTACTATTTCTAAATCATAGGTGACTAACTTCATTTTTAAGCTGAACTTCTCTTACATTTTTATCATATATTTGTACCTATGTGTTCAAATAAACATATATACTATCAAACTAAGGTATGTCTCATAAATAATTTAATAAAAACTAATCTGATGTTATGGGTATTGATGTACTTTTTGTGTTCTTGCGACAGAATGTTAGGAAATGGGAGTTGCTATATTTCATTGGCAAGAAAAATAGCCAATTTTTTTTGCAATGTCTAGGGCCCTTGGACAATCATCCAAGGGTCAAATTTGTTATCTGTTTTGATAATAGATTTCAATATGTTTTATCACAAATCGTAAGAAATTTTTTTTTATGAAAATACAAAGACAAATAAGATGTGTTTTGGCACAAATAAAAAAAATCAGATGTTAATATGTTTTAGCACAGATCACAAAGAAAATCGAACAGACCAATCGTCGTAAGAGAGAGAAAATTGATTTCTTACGACAGAAGGTTAGGAAAAGTAAAAAAATTAATTTGAACCAAAGAATAGCCTGTGTAATTTGAATGGAGTGCACGACTTTCCATTCATGTGGGATATATAATAAGCTCCGAACGAAGGTGACCTGCTGCTATACACTCTAGTGGCGGTTCAACTTAAGTGGAGACGATGACTCATATGAGCATCATTGTGCCTCCATTATGTCTGTCAATTTGTTTCATCCAGATCATAGACGAGAAAAAGGGAGGGAGGCACATCACAATATTTGTGTTGCAACCAGGAAGGTTCCGTCCACATGCTAGGTGGAACATCATGATATCATTAGCCGACATCTAGTTATGTTAAGGACTCATTAGTCAAGTATTTGGTGCTAAAAACACTACAACATACTACTCCTTTCATTCAAAATTATAAGTCGCTCTAAGTTTTCTATATACATTAATTGATTTTATTATGTATTTTTAAACATAATTTATATACAGATGTACCACAAAAATTATGTTTTTTAACTCCTTAACCAACCACGTGCCAAGCAGCATGTTCTCGAAAAAAATAACTCCAATATATAAACATGCTTAGACATTCTCCAAGTCAAAGCAAGCCAGGAGCGGCTGCTAGTAGCTGTTAGCTAAGCACATGCACGCACCAAATGCACCAATAAACACTGAACACACCTACTCAAGGAAACTTTTCCCCACTTTATCAAAAAGATAAGGGCAACTTTACCACTGTCAGCATCGCCAAATCACATCATCTCTACTCGGTCCGTCCTAAAATAAATATTATTCTTGTTTCTAAAAAGTTAATATTTTTAAAATACCAATAATTATATATTAAAATATATAAATATTTATGTTAAGTAATTAGTAGTACCATAGAAGCCAAATACTAGTATTGTAGTACTCCCTCCGTCCCATAATGCATGCAACTATGGGTTGCGTGCCACCAAAAATAGTTTATGTTTAACCAAATTTTTACTAAACACCGTTTATATTTATGAATTTAAATTAATTTATTAAAAAACTACATTTTGTAACAAATCTAATGATCTTTATTTGGTAACATAAATATTTTTATCTATAATTAATTAAACTTAAGATACTAAACCATTATACTGTGTTAGAATTACATATTTTCTGGCACGGAGGGAGCACGGTAACATGAAACCAGGTGCGTACACATGTCACGGACGGGCACACAGAAGTATAAAAATACCCGTGATCCACACACATACGGCGTGTAGGAAGCCGCTGAACGGCTCTAATTTATTGCCCGCTGGGCTCATGTCACGAGCCCCGGCGGTGAAGTCATCGGCGTCGGCTGTCGTTGGGACTGGCCCGCCAGGGGATCGGACGAAAGGAACAAATCCACGCGTGCGCGCGCCTTTGGAGGACGGAGGGCAGGTGCAGGTGCATGCATGGGCACGGCTGCACCACGGGGCCCCGGGCGAGGGCGAGTGTGTCCCTCTCGATGGGGCGCCCCGCGGTCATTGGACGTCTCTCTCGGCCAGTCGGGCCACCTTTGGCTGTGGTGCCTACACAGCACAGGACAGTGCCGTGGCAGTTTCATGGCTTCTTCCCAGACAAAAAGACAAGGGAAGCAAAGTGTTAGTACGGTACTTGGTGTCGCAAGGGGGTGTTACTTAGCGTTTGTCAGAACGTTTATAGTTGAACAGTGAATTGTTAAAAGCAGACTAGATAGATGTGTTTGTTGTCTTTACCAACTACAGACAATCATTCAACAACGTTTTTCTCTTATAACCAATCAGCAGCATCAGCTATAACCAAAAACGATATAGTGAACGGGGTGAGAGCTATTAACCAGTTCCTTCCACGTAACAATAACATGGCTAATAGTTAGTTCTAAGGAACTCGCACAAATCCGTTTGTAATTAAGTTTAACATAGCGACACTTCATCAAACATAAATTAAGAAGCATATTATTCATGGTACGTTGGCTTTCGCTGCATCAGTGAAGCTGAGCCACCATGAGCACTGAACCGAACCCTCTGGTAACCGGTAAGAACGACGACACCGGCGAGAGGCAGCGAACGAATCAGCCCGCCAAATAAAAGGGCCCTAAACCAAGAGCGAAATCGAACGAACGTGATTTTGCGAAATCCGCTCGACCAATTCCGCGAGGCGGGCGGGTCCAGCCGCAGCCGCAGTAACGACGACGGGCGCTAGCTGCTACCGGCCGGAGGCGGGGGCCGGGGTGTCACTGTTCCCTGAATCGTTTGGCCCGGAGCGCGCGACGAGCGGCCAAGGACCGCTCGCCATGCTCTGTCTCCGAGCGAGGGCGGCAACAACGGCAGAGGCGCAGATCGGACGACGGCGCAACACGACGCCACGGGGACCTAGCGACTGTTCCGCGGGAGCGCGGCCCGGTTCACGGTTCACGCACCGCGCGCGCGCCGTGGGCATGCCATGGCATGGCAGCGAGGACGGAGACGAGACGAGACGTCCTTGTCCCCGAAAAGCAGGAGGGCCCCGGCCGGAGCCGGACTCTTGTGCTGCGGTGGGCAACGTGTGTACCGGCGGGGCTCCATGCCGGAGGTCCCCTCGCTTTGGTGGTCTGCCTCCTTCGGCCTGTCGCGCCCCCCCGTCGATCGTCGTCGTTGCCCGCGATGTGATGCCTCGCTACGTCTCCTCCTGGATTGGATGGACTACAGACCTACAGTTGTCATGCTTTGTCTGAATCTGGAAATATTTATCGAATTGTTAAACTACCATCCAGAAACTCAACTGTTTAGCCCGGACGCCAGATTTGTTATACAGTGCGTACGATTTTCTTTATTTTCAGAGAACAAATACGTCTCTTTCATAGGGCTTCAGATAATTACAAGCCTCATCAGCTTCAACAGCGAGAAGCTACAGTAGTAAAGTAAGAGCCAGGTGAAACTACAAGCAACTGACTACAAGACATTTTACCGGTTTCAAAATCTACTATACCTGCCCAGTTTATTTTGCTCATTATATCTGTAAAAAATAGTTTATTTTGTTGCAAACGAACTTCACTGATAACTTCATGCAAGAGATATCGAGATTCCTTTTAGATTTGGTTTCATCCAAAACAATTAAAAAAAATTACCCTCTCCATTTTAAATTATAAGTCGTTTTATTTTTTTTATATGCATTTTACTATGTATCTAGACATATTAATGGCTAGATACATAGCAAAATGTATGTAAAAAAAAAATCAAACGACTTTTAATTTGGAATAGAGGGAGTACTGAACTACTCTCTTCATCTTAATCTTAATTCATTTGAAAATCGTTTAGATCTTACAAGAGAGAGGAAATAATTTGAAGTGGATGGAGTAGTTTGTACTACGGCCCTGTCGTGGATAAGAAGATACTCCCGTTAAATCAGGATATGCAGTGCAAGCTTTAGAGATGTCTTTGGGCTGGGCACACCCCAGCTGTCTCTCCTTCTCTTTAAGCGGATCTTTATCGCTAGCACTATCGTGGTGGATATACTGTATAAGGCAACTTAGAGTATTTTATATTCAGATGAACCGTGGCACATAGCACATTCCTGGAAGCAGGCAGAATAGATAGCCCCAGAGGAATGTTCTTGGCAGCTCCTCCTCCTACAGTATATCCGTACCTGTGCGCCGTATATAAAAATAGGAGCCCTGTGCACATGCTGGAATTGCAACGGGACACTATTTTATCAACGCAAGTAGTCGTCCGCTTTTGGCGGCGAACGCGCTTCCGTGGCCATCTCGCGCCGTAAGATAAGATCGATGGAGCCGTAATAATGAATAATTTCTTTGGCTTGAATGCACGGTGACGCGCTGACGGCGATCCGGGCGCGCGCGCGCTCGCTCGCTCGCTGCAGTAGAGTACAGAATACACTCACGTCCCGGTCCATTCGTCAAGCTCCAGCCAAAGACGTATGGATGTCGCCTTGTACATTTCACTGTAGATGACCGCGATTTCCATGGCGGCCGGAACAGGATCGATCGATTAGAGAGCCTCGTTTAGTTCCTCGAATTTACATTTAAATTTCACTATACAGAATTCTTATTCTCCGTCACATTAAAATGTCGACAAATGCATAGAGTACTAAATACAGATGAAATCAAAAACTAATTATACAGTTTTATTATACTTTGCGAGACGAATGTTTTAAACCTAATTAATCAAAGATTGATAATTTTTAGTAAATAAAAATAAAAAAGCTACGACGCTGTGCACTCTAGCTTTTGCCAAAACGGTGCACCGATTTCGGCGACTAAACAAGGGCAGAGATTCAGAGCCCGGCTGCTGACCGGCCGGCCGGGGGAGAACGACCAGCGCACGTCTCACGATTTCATTTGATAGCCAAGTCGGCACATCGCCCAACTCATCATCAGCATCATGGTTTCAACTTTTCAGTCTGCTCGTCATTTTTTTTTCTACATACAATTATTAAAACGGTGTTTCGAATCGAATCTTGATAACTATGACAAGAAGAATTGATTGGACAAGTTCCATGCGCATCAGCAGGAGAGAAAAAACCTATAAACACTTCAGCTTTGGATCACAACACATGGCCCCTCCTTTTTCTCCCCACTTGTATTGTACTACAAAATTAGAGATTAGAGAATACAGTAGTATCCAAGAGAATCAGCAGGACGGTTCCATTCCAACCAATTTGAGTTGGAGCCAGCCACAGACCACACACAGCCAGTACCCAACTGCCCAATCAGCAGGCAGATTATTATTCAACCAATCGATCAATGTACCAGTTGAGCTAGCATACTCTGATACTCGTACTACACCACACATTCCTTCACGGCAGCAGCTGAGCTTAGCTGCTTACTTTCTTTGCCATTGATTTTTACTACTCAAATCGCCGATGGATCGGAGGCCAAAACAAGCACACCGGCCTTGGTTGTTACAAAATTTTCACTTCATCCGAATAAAAAAAGAGGAGAGAAATCTGAGAGGCAATGAAGAAGAAGAGGAAGCAAAAGCAGATCAAAATCTGTCCAGGCTCGCAGCTCGCTCGCTCATTCATTAATTATCATCCGTCGAAGCCCGTCCGGCTCCAGACGGCGTCGCGCACCCGCGACATGTCGCGGCCCTTGAGCGTCCGGCCGGCGCCCTCCACCACAGACGCCCGCGCCTGCCGCCGCGCCAGGTACACGTGCGGCGGCACCCACCCGCCGCCGGCGCTCCGCTTGTCGTCCTCGTCGTCGTCCCCCATCTCCATCTCGAACAGCAGCGCCGGCTCCGCGTCGAAGCGGGCGGGCCACGCGGGCACCTCGACGGGCGCCGACGCCGCCACCTGCCGCACGCCGCCGGGCCCGTCCCCGAACGCCTGGCTCAGGCCGCCCTGCACGCCGCGCCGCGGGGCCGCGCGCTGCCCGGCGCCGCTCCTGCCCTCCGCCGCGGCCGCAACCTCAACCTGTCCGGACGCCGCGGGGCAGGGGCTACTCGAGTCGGCGCCGGCGGCCGAGTACCAGACGTCGGCCTCAGCGAGGTCCGGCAGGTCGTCGAAGGCGCTGGCGGGCGCCGGCGCCACGGCACCCGGCGACGGCCCGCCGCGGGGGAAGCCGAGGAACCTCTCGGCGGCGGCGAACGGCGACCTGCGCGCCTTGGCCATCAGCGACCGGACCGGACCGCGCACGCGTCGTGCGGCGAGGGGAGGAAAGCCGGGCGCGCACGAGACCTCCTCCTCGTGTCGTGGCCTGATCGAAGCCGAGGCGGAAGGTGTGGAAGGGGGGAGGGGGGGATTTTGGTAAAGGTTTGGCGCTCGGTGCAACCTGCCGCGCATTTATAGGCCGCGCGGCGGAGCGGCGGGTGTGGGACCCGCGGTGCGGGCCCGGGGTGGGGTGTTTTGGTTTTGTCGTGACGGGCTCTCCCGTCCCGCGCTGGCCAGCGCGTGAACGGATTCACGTTACTCCAGTTTACGTGTCCGTGACGTAGTTACGGCTGGCTGTGGGGCCCACTCCTTCCTCTGTCTAATTGTACGGAGTGGTTTCTTGTTTCCTCGGCCAGTTTGGTTGGCACAAGTGGGAAGGCAGGCGACGGTCAATGTGTCATGTGTTGTGTGTACACGGTGTTGGTTTATCCTCATTGTTTATGTTTTCTCTTTTTCCCTAAACAATACGTTCCTTCTGTTCTAAATTAGAAGACCTTTGATCTCCTTATATTCATAGACTACATATTTAGATATACACTACGTATAAATACATAGTAAAATCAAATCAAAGTATCTAAAAAACAAAGTGTTTGAAGGTCTGTGGATACATATCGATGGTCAAATTTACATACAATTTTTGTAAACACATATCGATGGTCAAATTTACATACAATTTTTGTCGTGTGTATATGTCATCGAGAAATTTTATTTTGTAATTGTAGGCTGGGCGGCTGAAATTTTTTGCCGCATGTCACAGCACATCTGATCCAAATTAATCATGGACAACGGCACTTTTTTTTTTTTTATAAGATGGACAACGGCACTACTACTATAAACAACTGTATTGTACTCCATGCATCGATCAGGTTGCTGCTACTAGTAGTAGTTTTGTCGCAAAATTATATTTAAGCTAACGTGGAGGGAGCTAGGTCAATGCCTATCTTATCTGTTTCCAGCACCGACGAATACGAGGTTAGCGTAGCGGCGCACACAAATCAAATCCATGGGTGTACGTGTGAGGCGGTGGTGAGCTCATCGTCATCTGATCATTCACTGCACCTCGCGCGAAGGTTCCTGCTCCATTCCCTTCCCTGCTGCTCCCTTTTGTTTACTGTGCCACATCTGCCTCCACGCGCTCCAGTATAGTATACACGGTGACGTGTCAGTGTCACGTACGTGCTGCCTGTACTCATCAAATCCAGAGACCATAGGCGGAAACACCGTGCATTCGAGTCTAGAAGACCAGGTCCAGGACTGGATAGGCACGAGGAGACTCACTGTCTCGCTGGCCCGACGCCCTGCCCCTGGTGGGTGGGCCATCCACCCCACGTGGTGCGCTGGCCGTTGGTCGCTGGTGTAGTAGGAGTAGGACGGGACGTAGGTGATGACGCCATCCATTGCCATGGCGGCCTCGGGCCTCTTGCCTCCTCACGATCACGGGTAGGGAGGGGGGAGCCGGGGAACGGGGATGGTTACACTGATCCGGATAATCACGCCACGTACGTGCTACGTGGTCCGCTCCGACGGATTAGGATTAGCGCGTGCTAAGTATGCGTACGTGTACGGTTACATTACAGGTTCACCGGCAGTGCCGTACAGGAATAGGCAAAGGGATACGGTCCTACGACCGCCAACCGTACCGGTTACGACCAAGCCTCTGCCCGTCGTTGCGTGTACCAGGACTGGTTTTTTAGTTTCACGCGAGCCACGAGGTGGTGGTCTCTACAGGCCAAGTGCCGCGTGAGCGGTGATGACGCAAACTCCTGCGCCTGTGTCCTGTGAAGCTGCGAACGCTTTAAACGGCAACCAAGATTTCTTGTGACCTCAGCTGCTCCTGCATACACGCTCGTTTTTCCTTCCTTTCCCAGTACCGCGGATGAAGGCCGGCCCGGGCAGCCGCCTGGGACTGCGTTACGGAAACAGGTCCAAATTCAACGAACTTTCTTGCGGACACACCTCATGCAGCTCAGCAGCATCTGCATGCGTGCAGAAAGGCATCTGCGACAGGAAATCAATGCGGTGCGGGGCACGAGCGCTAGACTTGGCCGCCAAGTTTTTGCATCTGGAGCTGACAGCTGAACCGGGGAAAAAAACAGATCCAGTCAGCAGTCATCACATGGGAGCCGTGACCCGGTGACCGTGAGCGAGGGAGATTGTAGTGGTACATTTGTACTAAACGGGGTACTGTACGTACATTTGTGGTGTGCTGTTCCTGAAGAACTACGCTTACCACGTAGTCTCTGTTGATTTGGGGTACGGACTACCGACCGTTGCTTGACATGGAACGAATATGCATGCGAACAAATGTCCGGATTGAAGTACGTGTTGATTAATCTTGGTGCTACATGCTCGGCCGTACAATAATGTGCACGTGCTTTCAGGAAAGAGGAATATGCTTACTGCTTAGCAAAAGCTAACTAATTTGGCGCGTCGGCGATTCACCGCAGCAGTATATGGAATAATGGACAACTCAATTGGCCGCTTAGTTTAGCGAGCCCGTAGCAGTGAATCAGAAACCGACCCAACGAAATTTTCTCGCCAGGCCCGGAACCGTCTTCCAGTTCCAACCCGCCGTCCATACACAAAGGCCCAGGCCAGTCTCTCTCCTCCCGAATGCCTCGGCCTCAAAACGCTTTACTCACTCACTTAGGCCCAACGTCTGATCATCTAGTAGGCCGCCGCTTCACTCTTGGTTTTCCTCATCTTAGCGATCCAATACGAATGTAGCAGAATCGCTGTCAAAAAAAAAAAAAATACGAATGTAGCAGAATCAATATATAAACAACGTTTACTCTCTACTCACCCCAAAAAAAAAAACTTTTTTTTTGAAAAAAATATTGGCAAGCTTACAACTTTCACTAGGGCATCTCGCAAAGATCGAGATTCCGAGCATTCTGTGCCAACCCAAAAAGAAAAAAAAATGGAAATCTGTGTACATATACCTCCATCCTAGCTTAGTTTCTGTTTATGAAGGAACCTTCTCATTCCATCCATCACCAAACAGTTTCCGGGCCTTGTCTTGGCTTGTATAGTAGCACCTTTTGTTTTACGATCTTGTCTTGTATAACGAGAGTGCACACGCACGGTAAAGCACTCTAGCGACTGAACTTGTTGCGATAGCTGCGGTACGCACAGTTTCGTTTCTGTTGCCAAGTCGGCGTCAGCAACTCAGCGTCCCAATCAGAATCAACTGCTCTCCTAAGTGCCAGGTTCCACCAGCAGCACAACTTTTTACAGGCAGAAAAATAAACTGATGGATCGATCGCCAGTACCATCACAACGTCAAACACTGGAAAAGCAGCGCGCAGGTCAAATGAGCTCGGTTGGGTTGCCTCCGCCTCCACGGGAAGCAAGCCAGCAAGCCAGCCAGCCAGCCGGCGGCGACCGCGACCGGCCAACGCCTGGCCGGTGGCGGCGATGTGGGGGTGATGCGCGCGGGCGGTCCCAAAGAAACCAATCGGCCAGGTGGCCGGACCAACCCGGCATATATCCCCCAACCAACCGCCAACCGGGAATTGTTGATCTGGATCTCAGGTCTATGTTTGATATAGGATTAATATATATTACTGCAACCAGTCAAACATTCACCTTATCAACACCATTTCGATGCAGTTCTCAAGTCTGAACAGAACCATTTTAGCTTACATTGGTTGGCACCACCCCATGATTGTTTTTAAGAACACTGCAACCTGCACTTCTTTTTCTAATCTGGGAATTAAAAAGAAACGGTGGTTATATTAGAAAGATATTAGTACTAAGGCGGTGAGCTAGATTGCAAGCTGGAATGTACTTGGATATGCCCTCATGGTCCGTTCTGAAACTTGCAATGTGTGGGATCAAATTATACAAGGTGAGAATGAGACGACCATTTCAGGGATGTAGTACTGCTACTGTGGCACTGTATTATTATTCAGAGAGGTAGCAATGGCAAACGCTAACTGCTAATCATTCTTCGGCTGTGATATGGTTCATGATTAGAAGTCAGCCTAGTGATCAGCTGGAAATTCAGAGGATTCAGATGGCGACTACTCGACCACTACAACAAATTATTACTAGCGTGTTTATGTAAACAAAAGAAGAAAAAAACAGAGAATAACTGTGCATTCGAGCTTAATTAATAAGACCGGAAAATCTGACGGCAAGTGGACAAAACTGTACCGATGATGAACTGTTCCCTGTATGTTCAGATTAGCTCTTGAGTGAAGAAATATGACTAATGACTTCAAGTGGTTCAACTATAGCATTCCTTCTCTGTTCTCGTGTAGATATGAATGAATATGATGATCAAAAGCAAGCGAGACTGAAGACTTCAAGGCATGTTTGTACTTGTACAACAATAGGTAGCATTCTTAGGAACTGCAGTACTCTGTTAGTCAACCTTCATCAAAACGCTTAAACGCAGGACACAAGCATAGATATTTTCTCATGCAAGTCGTACAAGCTGCCATGTGGTTAGCTTCAAGACCAAATTAATCAGAATATAAGAAACTCAAGTGGCATACATGCTATGTAAGCCTAAGCCATCATTATCGAGTAAAGCATTTATTGTACGGTTGCTGTAATGCTCACCACAAAACCAAGTGAAAAACAAACTCGTGCAAAAGCAAAGCCCGGGTCGTCGCCAACGGGAGCCACTCAGCCACGTTTACAGCCCGTGTCCCACTCGCTTTTAAACACGATTCCCCCTTTTCGCCTATTTCACTCTCCGCCAACGCTCGAGCCCGATCCGGCCCATCCAAGCACCCAACGCCCGCCACCCGCCTCATCAGTCATCACGAGCTCACGACGCGCCAGCGCGGCGACGTGGTCGGCCCGCCAACGGGCCCGTCATCCGCGACCCGATCACGACCATCCACGTGGCCCTGACGCGCACCAGCCCCCCTGTCTCATTCCTTCCCCAGTTCCCCGCCGCCCGCCGCGCGCGCCTATAACTAGGCCACCACGGCCGCCCTCGCAAACGATCAGCGGTTTCTTCCACGCACCAAAGCCTTTTGCCCAGACCGCATGCTACCGGAGCTCACTCGTCCTTCGCCTCTCGCAGCCGATCCGTGTCCACACCCAAGGAGATCGATCGATGGGAAACTGCTGCCTCGAGAGGCGTCGCCGCGGTGGAGGCGGCAGTTCCGGCGCCGTGCATTACGCCAGGACGAACCCCGTGTGGGTGGAGGACAACGACGTCGGGGGCGCGAAGGAGCAGAATGAGGCGCGCAAGGGCGGCGAGGGCGCGCCGGCGGCAACCACGGAGGTGAAGATCAGGATCACGCGGACGCAGCTAGAGGAGCTCCTGCGGCGCGTAGAGGGCGGCAAGCACGGCGGCGGCGGCGGCGCGCCCGTCCAGGAGGTCATCTCCGAGCTCCTGAGCGCCGTCAACAGCAGCTCCGTCTTCCGGCACAGGGAGGAGGGGCAGTGGCGGCCGTCGCTGCAGACCATACCCGAGTGAGATCCAATTCATTCATGGTGCTCGTCGTTGGCATGTTCGTTGTGCAGTTGATGGTCGTGCCATTTACGATATCCATGGTTGCCGTAGGGAGGGTGTATACTCTTTTCTAGGATGGTGGAAATAAAGAACAGAGGACGGGTAGGCTATGTAGGGTGGGGGAGACTAGATCAACATTGGTTCTTAGTTCAATTCAAAATTCATACTAGCATATGTTGTAGATGATTGGAAGATTATTTGTATGTAGTTAGTTCCATTGGTCAACATATTTTGGAGTTGTAAAACTACATGTACTATATACCCATGCATTGTAAAATAATGTAGTTCTAGTTGTGTCCTAATAAGTCAATCAATATATTACTCCTTCCCTTGCAAATTATAAGTTGTTCCAACTTTTTAGAGAGTCAAATTGTCTCAAGTCTTGCCAAATTTATATAATTTACATAATAGAATAATGACACACTTATGATATAAATATATTAGATTCTTCATTACTTATATATATTTTTGTAATATATACTAATTTAATGTCATAAATATTTGTAGTTCTGTCTATAATTTTGTTTAAACTTAATATGCTTTGATTCTCTAAGAAAGTTAGAATACTTATAGTTTGGAATGGAAAGAGTACATATATAGTATTGAAATTGGTAAATTTAATTCTTCCAACACTCACTTTCTTCCTTGCTCGCCCATGCCTATATGTGTTCCATCTCTGTCTGTTGTCCCTCGCTCTCGCTTTGAATTTGACAGCAAAACATTTGTTGGCCACCAGAAAGTAATTGCAAAAATAAAGAGAGCAAAATATGTAACATTTCATTGCACGTTGTTGGGATGTAACATTATAACCCATTGAACTTGTCAATTTCCTATAAAATCTGGGTTCGTCATACACTAGAAACACCAGCGCGGCCTTTGCCGCGCCCTTGTTGTAGAGGGCCAGCCAGGGATCACCTAGAGTGGCCGAAAGAAATATTGACCGAAGCAAAACAGCGTGTAAGAAGTGACATAGAAGATAAACACAGAACCAGAGAAAATGTAAAGAGAAACTTGGAGATCAATTGCAGCATAGCTACCTTTGTATATTAACGCTCTTAAGACAATGGGAACACATATTATGGTAAACACATTTTTATTGCCGATAGAATAGAATAGAATATAGCTGTTGTTTTGAGTATCGATTACATCAGTCAGTCTCAAAAGTTGTAAATTAGACATGGAAAACATTCTGCTTCATTTGTTCTTTATTTTTGTATTAACCACATAGTTTTAAATGTGGATCTATCTGAAGAGAGAAGACCAAGAGAGTCTAAACTGTATGAAGTTCCCGTTCGTGTGGTTAAGAGCAAAGAGTTATTCCTTGAATTGCAATAAATAAGATCAAAGTTGTGAATAGATGAATATGTTGTTAGAAAAACAAGAGGTTAGCTAAAAGTTCACAAACAATTCAGAAATAGTCTGCATACTGTATAGTTCCTCTAATATTATCAGATATAAGCAAATAAACATAAAAGGGGCATGCCCAGTGCCAGAAGCTCTCACTCGGGGGGTCTGGGGAAGGGAAATATACGGGGCAAGCCTTACCCCTATAGTAAACTGAAGAGAGGCCGCTCGAACCCGTGACCTGGCGACTCGGCAACACAGCGCTCAGCAACTGCACCAGGCCTGCCCTTCATATAAGCAAATAAATATCACACATTCAAATTAGCTACGAAAGAGCATAGAAGATTTAAGTCCTTTGCTTCCATTAATTAATGGAAAATTTTTGTAAGGAAGTGAACCGAGATAACTAATAACATTGACATGACCATGTAATGTTAAGTGGAATTAGGACTCTGCCTGAATAACAGTTGACAGTAAAAACTTCACCTAGAGATATCAAGCTTGCATGTGACTTTTCCTGACATGCATTGCCCCTACGTATTGGATGCTTGCAAAGCCATTAGTCAGGTTTGCATCGCCCTATTTTGCCTGCAAAAATACAAAGCACAGGGACTAATCACTCATGGCTCCGTGGTGCCCTGACATTGCAACAAGCTCATGCTCCTCAAACATAGAAGGCAAAGAGAAAGTCGGGAAGGGGTCAGGTACCTTGCTGTCCAGGCGATCTTCTTTGTATCCTTGCTTATGCATATAAATTGGATAATAACCCTGTAAAACAGAGAACAAAATTGGTTAATAAGAATTAGAACTTTGTGAACAGCTGAGCTCAATGTTGTCGTTGAAGCAGGATCTCAGGCTGAATTCGTACTGCACAGATGTTCGTCATCAGCATTTCATCGAACATTATGAGGGCGTCCATGGAACATAGCTCCAGACATTACCATCAGTCCATGTCTATGCCACTACCGTCGCCAACTTGTGCATCATCCCTTCCTCGCGCGGCCCATGCATGTTCTGCTTCTCTTCTCGCCGCGCCATCGCTGAGGAAAGGAGCAGCGGCGAGGGTGATAATACGTCAGGGAGAGAGGAGGCAGGAGAGCGTGTCAATCCGCGACGGATTCTATGCGGCCGCCGAGTCTCCGCCATGAGGCGCTTACCTGAGTTCGAGGCGATGGCCACACGCCGGGGCGGTGGTCTGCAGGGGCTGGGCGCCGGCGAGGTAAGGCGGCCTGACACCATGCCACAGTGGCCTCCGGCGCGGAGGTCGCCGCGCGGGGGCAAGGGGGCACATTATCGTCCGTGCCCCGTGGCCGGCTCGCGCGTGCGGGTGCGTAGCCACGGCAGGACCGGGGTTGCCGTTGCGTACCACTCGCGGGGGAGGGGGCACCGCGTGCTAGCTCGGCCGCGCGGGTCGCCGCCGCGCCAGACCGGGGGCTGGCCACTGTCGGGTGGCAGCGCGGGTCGCCGCCGCGCCAGGGCGGGGGCCGGTCACTGCCGGGTGGTAGTCGCACGCACCGACGCGCCATCGCAATGTCATTTGATCGAGCACCTTGTAGGCACACAACAGGCACTATTTTGGAGGAGCTACGCTAGCGCTGGTGATATGCTCGACATCTTCGCAGAGAGCAGAGCAGAGGACGCCGGGGCTGGACCGATTCTGGCCGGTTGGCTGTTGGCGGCGGCGGAAGCAGCTGGGCGGCCTCGCGGCAGCAGGCCGTGCTCCCAGCCCGCGGGGCTGGCTGGCGGCGGCCGTGCCCGGAGGGACGGCCACGTTGCCAGTGCCAGCCGGCCGGCGAGCTGCGCTGGGCACGCGCGGGAGCAGGGCCGGCCGCTGCTCGACGGGAGGCGGGCTGTGGCCCGCTGGCCACGCGCGTTAGCGCTGTGGCAGTGGCTCAGCACGGCCGCGCGACGGCGACGAGGACGGCGAGAGCGAGACGGGAGGCGTGGAGGGCGATGGGGAGGTGCTCGCCGCCGTGTGCGGAAGGCCGAGGCCCGAGGCATGAGGCGCATCGTAGCCACGAGTTAGAAATCTCTGGAAACGCCGGTTGCTGCACCCGTTTCATGAGCCGGATCAAAATCGGACGAACGAGAAAAAAAAAGAGTGACGTGGCTCAGTGATGTGCTCGAGCTTGGACTCTGGTTTCGAAAGTAGAAGATAACACAGTGATACATGAATTTGCAACATTGTGCAATTAGTGCTCAAAATTATATCAAACAAGAGGCCTTTTTTCTTACAACAATCGCCCTGTTCGCTTGGTCGTTTCTGGCTGGCTGGTTCTGACTGCTGCTGATTTTTTATGAGAGAAAAATACTGTTGAATGGCTGGCTGGTTTGGCTGATAAGTTCAAACGAACAGGCTGAATAGAACGTTCTCGGGCCTGCCAACTTCCTATTCAGCCTTGGATGAAATTTTGGCCCAGGTTGCTGAGGAAGCAAACGTGTGGCTTGGGCCACCAATTAGGCCGAAATCGGAGTCCGTCGCCGCCGCCTCACCTCATCCTCTTTCCTTCACTTCTGTTCCTCGCCTCGTGCCGCCTCCGTGGAGGTGGAGAACAACGAGCTGGCGCCACAGCCTGACAGCCGGTTCCACTGGGGAGTACGCTTCCGCCACCGTCCCCGAGTTCGGGGCTCGGTGGACAGAGGCCGAGTCAATGGTTGGCCGCCGGCCGCCGCCGTGGCATTGTACTTGTTGGAAATAAGAGTAATTTAGCGATGTATAAATTAATTTTAATAATAAGGAAAAGACTAACAGTATGTATTACAGGTATGTGATTTGATACTAGCGACAGAGAATGCGAGAACGAACAACGGAGAGATAATCGATATTCTTACAGTGGGATTGCCGGCGAAGGAAGACATAGCAGACCGTCGACTGAAGTCAGGATCAGCGGCGTAGAGGGAAGAAGACGTCCAGCGAGCAGTCGCGACGGTGCTTCCCAAAAACCTGATACGCCCCCTACCCCGTGCAGGGACACGAGGAGACGTAGGCTTCGGAGCCTGCTCTCCCGACACCGATGGCACGTCGGCGACGGGATGGGGAAGACGGAGGCAGCGCGGCACTGTGGCGAGGAAGAGATGAATCTCACGGTACTGAGGACGACGTCTCGCATCATATTTATACACGCGTCGCAGCAAATAGGAAAGTAATTGGCCGCTCAATCACAGTATTATGGTAATTGACCTGCCGTTTGTGTACTTATCATAATACGAGAATAATTGCTTACCAAATAGGCCAGCGTAATTTTCTCCATGCATGCAAAAATTTAGAGTGGCAAAAGGAGGCCGCGCACCCGCAAAGTTCGGAGCGGGAAATCGGCGGACCATTCACGCGCATGTCGTGCGTGCGCGCCCATTAGCCCCGCCCCGCCCCGCCCCGCCCGGCGAGGCGAGCGAGCGCGCGCGTGTGGTTCTTCCTTTTCCTCTCCCCAATAGCTCCAACAAGATAGAGATAGCTCATCTATTTAAGTTGGCCTTACTCCTCTTGAAGTAGCAAGGTGAGACTAAAGTTTTCCACCTTTTCATATATATACATGCATGTGTGAGTGGGCCTTGGGGATTTATTTGAAATTGTTTGGCCCATGGCCCAAAACATCTAACAATCTCTCACCACATTCCAAGGGCACGTGAGTCATACTCCCTGTACCACAGTACTGTTAATATACCAGCTATTCAGTGGAGACCGGTTAAGGTTGAACATCCACCTAGAACAACAAGATAGGCCCATCCGCAACTGCACAATGGACTAGGCCTTGAATTGGTAGTTTGGTGCGAATAGGCTTCACTTGAAGTCTTGACTGATACTAGACTGCCATAGCCAACCCCGCGAGTGGAGCGTATGAGTCATACTTCTAACTCACTTCATGAGCTTATTAAAGAATACCCAATTCTTATAAACTGCGACTAACAGTTGGGCTCACATAGGTGTGTTCTTATAGGGATACTCTGTAGGATAGTATCTCGCTATAAAGCCTCAGAACACATTAAGACAAAGTCAACCTGCCTTACAGAGATGAGAGTACTGCATCTCCAGCGGAGTGGGTCAAAAGGAAAGATTGTACTCTCCCATTAACCAACAGCTTGTTCTTCCCAGGTCCTAATTCACGGGATCTCCGATCACATAGGTTGGGTTACTACTGAGGTTAACTCACATGGGTCTCAATCCCATCTCCTTCGATGCATTGTCAATCACGGTACGTGATAGTCCCTTTGTAAAGGGATCTGCCAAGTTCTTAGCTGTCTGGATGTAGTCCACAGCTATTACTCCGGAGCTCCTTAATTTGCTGATAGACTTTAGTCTGCGTTTTATATGTTTGCTGGACTTCTTTTCGTTGTCCTGACTATTCTTCACCTTCGTGATCATCGTTTGATTATCACAGTTTATGAGAATAGCAGGAATTGGTTTCTCAACCATAGGCAAGTCCATCAACATCTCTCTTAACCATTCAGCCTCAGTAGAGGCTGTATCCAGAGCTGTAAGCTCTACCTCCATTGTGAACTTTGTAAGTATTGTCTGCTTACAAGACCTCCAAGAGACAGCACCACCACCCAAAGTGAATATGTATCCACTAGTGGCTTTAAACTCATCAGCTTCCGTAATCCAGTTTGAATCACTATATCCTTCGAGTACTCCTGGGTACCCTGAATAGTGAATTGCATAACTCATTGTACCTTTTAGATAGCGCATTACTCGATCAATACCACGCCAATGATCAGTTCCTGGATTAGAGGAAAATCTACTCAACTTGCTTACAGCAAATGAGATATCAGGGCGAGTTGCGCTAGCTAAGTACATCAAAGATCCAATAATTTGAAAATATTTCAAATGATCATTTCCTAACCTTTTATTCTTTCGAAGTATTAGGCTAGGATCATAGGGTGTTGGAGAAGGTTTGTAATCCATATAACCAAAGCGGTTCAAAACCTTTTCCATATAATGAGACTGCAAAAGAGTAATCCCATTCTCATCCTTATTAAGTTTAATATTGAGGATCACATCGGCTTCTCCCAAATCTTTCATGTCAAAATTTTAGGATAAGAATGACTTTACATCATTAATCTCTTCGATACTTGTCCCAAAAATTAGTATGTCGTCAACATACAAACACAGGATTACTCATTTGCCCCACCATAACGGTAATACACATAAGTGTCAGCTTCATTTATTGCAAACCCAACAGAGGTCAAAGTCTTTTCGAACTTCTCATGCCACTGCTTAGGTGCCTGCTTTAGGCCGTACAAGGATTTAAGTAACCTACACACCTTGCCTTCTTGTCCTTGTACTATAAGTCCATCAGGCTGATTCATATAAATTTCTTCCTCTAACTCTCCATTAAGGAAAGCCATCTTCACGTCCATCTGATGAACAAGAAGCTTATGGGAAGCAGCCAAGGATAATAACACTTGGATTGTAGTTAATCTGGTAACAGGTGAGTAGGTATCAAAGAAATCCTCATCTTCTTTTTGTGTAAAACCTTTAGCAACAAGCCTAGCCTTGTACTTTTCAATAGTACCGTCAGGCCTAAGCTTCTTCTTAAATATCCATTTACAGCCAATCGGTCTGCAACCCACTGGTTTATCTACTACTTCCCATGTGCCATTTGCAGTGATGGAGTCCATCTCACTACAGACTGCATCCTTCCAATAATCTGTATCTGGCGATGCATATGCCTCTGCAATGGTCGTGGGAGTATCATCTATGAGATACACAATGTAGTCATCACCAAAGGATTTTTCAACCCTTTGTCTCTTACTCCTTCTAGGAGCTACAACATTGTCGTCCTCTTCAATACCAGGTGGGTCTATAATTGGCTCTATCGAGGGTGTAGGCTCAGGAATAAATTCACTAGACGAACTCGGTAAAGAATAAGCAACTTTCATCGAAAAAATATTCTCAAAGAAAGTAACATCTCGTGACTCCAAAAGTGAATCAACTAAAACATCAGGCGCTTCAGATTTTATCACTAAGAACTTATAAGCCGTGCTGTGATACGCATAACCCAAAAAGATACAATCAACGGTCTTTGGTCCGAGCTTGCGTTTCTTATTAATGGGTATGCTAACCATGGCCAAACAACCCCATGTACGCAAGTAATGGAGTGATGGTTTCCTTCCTTTTCATCCTTCATATGGAGTAACTTCACTGTTTTTAGTTGGAACTCTATTTAGAACATGACATGCTGTTAAGACAGCCTCCCCCCACCATTCTTTAGCCATACCGGATGTTCCTAACATGGCATTCATCAAGTCCATTAACGTCCGGTTCTTTCTTTCGGCAACCCCATTAGATTGGGGCGATTATGGTGGTGTCCGTTCATGAATTATTCTATTCTCCGCACAGAAGAGATCGAACTCATTGGAAAAATACTCTCCACTGTGATCAGACCTAACACGCTTGATTTTATTTTCTAATTGGTTTTCTACCTCAGCTTTATAGGTCTTAAAACATTCAAACGCCTCATCTTTAGTTTTTAGAAGAAACACATAACAATATTTAGTTGCATCATCAATTAAAGTCATAAAGTATCTTTTCTCTCCTTTTGTCAACACACCATTTATTTCACAAATATCTGAATGTATGAGCTCCAACAATGTCGTGTATCTCTCGTCTACAGCCTTGTGAGGCTTACGAGGTTGCTTTGCTTGCACACATGCTTGACATTTAGAGCCTTTGACAGTAGAAAAATTTGAAATTAAATTTATACTGGATAGACGCGACATACAACCAAAATTAATGTGACACAAACATGAATGCCATATATCAGCCACCGAATTGTTCGAATCATACACATGGTTCACAACTTTATTACATAAATCGGAGAGTGAAAAACAGAACAAGCCTCCGCTCTCATAGCCTTTGCCAATGAATTGGCCATACCTCGAGACGACTACTTTATTAGACTCAAATACCAGCTTGAATCCATCTCGACACAAGAGGGATCCACTAACGAGGTTCTTCTTTATTGAGGGAGCATGCTGCACGTTCTTGAGCCGCACGATCTTTCCCGAAGTGAACTTCAGATCGACCGAACCAACACCAAGAACAGAAGCATGTGAGACGTTCCCCATCATGACGGTTGAACCTCGTGTGGCCTGGTAAGATGAAAACATGGAGATATCAGTACAAACATGAATATTGGCTCCTGTATCGATCCACCAATCATTAGATTGACATACAGAAAATACACTAGGTAAATAATTACCGTACCCAGATCTGCTAGGATCACCAATAGTCATGTTGGCAGACTTCTGCCCCTGCTGATTCTTCTTGCCCTTACGGTTCTTGCACTTCTTGGCGAAGTGTCCATTCTCACCGCAAACGAAGCACACAACTTCATCCATGTTCATCTTCTTCTTCTTGAACTGAGTAGTCTGAACAGGCTTTTGCTTGTTCTTGCCAGCATGCTACATCACATTGGCACTGGACTGTTCTGGGGCTTTTGGTGGAGCTCCTTTGCCCGAGCCTTCTCTTCAACATCAAGACCAACCAACAGATCCTCAACTGAGATCTTCTGTCTTTTGTGTTTTAGAGCTGTGGCAAAGTTTCTCCATGACGGAGGCAACTTGGTAATCATACCACAAGCCACAAACTTGTCAGGCAAGACGTGTCCGAGTTGTTCAAGTTTCCTCACAATAAGTTGAAACTCATGAGCCTGTTCCACGACTGAACGGTTTTTAACCATTTTAAAGTCGTGGTACTTCTCCATCACATACAACTCGTGCCCAGCGTCTGCAGCACCAAATTTGTGTTCAAGTGCATCCCACAGTTCAGCAGCACTTTTGATGTTTATATAAACATCACACAGCTGATCAGAGAGCACGCTAAGAACGCATTCGACGAAAATCGTCGTAGCCGTAGTAAACTCCTACACCTCTTTCTCAGACGCGAGAGGTAATGCGGGAGGATTACCCACGACCCAAAACACGCCCATAGCCGTGAGCCACAACTGGGCCCTCGTCTGCCATCTCTTAAAATTCACACCAGTGAACTTCTCTGGTTTCATCGCATCAGTATATCCCTTAGTCATTGCTAAATGCCTATCAGGTTTTTGGAATGTTGGAAATAAGAGCAATTTAGCGATGTATAAATTAATTCCGACAATGAGGAAAAGACCAACAGCATGTACCACAGGTATGTGATTTGATACTAGCGACAGAGAGAATACGAGAATGAACAACGGAGAGAGACTCGATATTCTTACAGTGGGATTGCCGGCGAAGGAAGACGTAGCAGACCGTCTACTGAAGTCCGGATCAGCGGCGTAGAGGGAAGAAGACGTCCAGCGAGCAGTCGCGACGGTGCTTCCCAAAAACCTGATACGCCCCCTACCCCGTGCAGGGACGCGAGGAGACGTAGGCTTCGGAGCCTGCTCTCCCGACACCGATGGCACGTCGGCGACGGGATGGGGAAGACGGCGGCAGCGTAGCACTGTGGCGAGGAAGAGATGAATCTCACGGTACTGAGGACGACGTCTCGCATCATATTTATACACGCGTCGCAGCAAATAGGAAAGTAATTGGCCGCTCAATCACAGTATTATGGTAATTGACCTGTCGTTTGTGCACTTACCATAATACGAGAATACTTGCTTACCAAATAGGCCAGCGCAATTTTCTCCATGCATGCAAAAATTCGGAGGGACAAAAGGAGGCCGCGCACCCGCAAGGGTCGAAGCGGGAAATCGGCGGACCATTCACGCGCATGTCGTGCGTGCGCGCCCATTAGCCCCGGCCCGGCCCGGCGAGGCGAGGCGAGGCGAGCGAGCGCGCGCGCATGTGGTTCTTCCTTTTTCTCTTCCCAATAGCTCCAACAAGATAGAGATAGCTCAGCTATTTAAGTTGGCCTCACTACTCTTGAAGTAGCAAGGTGGGACTAAAGTCTCCCACCTTTCCGTATATATACATGCATGTGTGAGTGGGCCTTTGGGATTTATTTGGAATTATTTGGCCCATGTCCCAAAACATCTAACAGTACTAAGTTTGTAACGCGAGTCGCGTGGGGGCAGCCCACCGGTGCCGCCATAGTCGTCGTTCGGGAGAGACCCCCGCCGCCCGGACGTGGTCGTTCGACGTTCATGCAGTGCATGAAGTCACCAACACCGTCGTAGCTGGTGTCGATCCTAATTAGCATGCCTGATAACAATAAGAATTAACACATGCTTAATTAACCATCTAATTGCCATTTCTAATGAAACGAGCTCGGTTAGTTGCCACAGCCTCCATGCCAAGCACACTGCACACAGCTGGTGCCCACGATGTTGGGTCACAGGGGCGGTCCAACCAACCCGGGATATAGCATCCCGAACCAACCGCAATTATTTTTAAAATTCAAGAACAGACTGTTCCGACATATAATAATATGAAGAAAATTGACCCAGTTTATAAGAAAAACAAGGCCCGAAAACCATACAACCTACGCCAATACAATCGAGAGAAACGACAAACCCTTAGAGGATAAGGGGCTGGGGAACGAAGGGTCAAGTAGGTCATCGTTGCCCAGCACAAACAAATCGCAAGCGCAGCTCCGACTCCGACCATGACCAATGTTGACGGTAGATAAGTGCTCTTTTTAACCGTCAACTTATATCACACCCGGTTCTAAGGACAAAACCAGATATACACTATATATGAGTCTTAAAGGACAAATCTCACATATAGCCACAAATAGTATCAAATACAATGCTTTAATTATAGCGTACACAATGTATAAAGTATCACCTAATAAACAATCAGCGGAAGCACGACTTCAAACTCGGGTGTAGACTTCGCTCCACTGGATCCAAACTGACTGGTTGATCACAAGCCTAAACTTCTCCTGAAGTACGGGGGAATAGCAAGAGTGAGTCCATGTCGAACTCAACAAGTATAGCATAAGGTGGTATAGCTATAAATCGATGACCAATGTAACGTAAATAATGTATAAAACATAAATGATAAATAAATGAGCATATTAACATAACCAGAATCATCATCTAATGTAAATGTCTCCAATGCCGCTCGTGTCCTTGAGCAAGGCTAGTATACCAGTTTAATAAACTCTGCACAGAGGTGTACACTTTCACTGTGAGCCGTGATTTACCCTTCTGCCCGAGGTGATCAGCCTCTTAGCCCA
The DNA here is from genome assembly GCA_023333625.1 of Bothriochloa decipiens. Taxonomy (NCBI): domain Eukaryota; kingdom Viridiplantae; phylum Streptophyta; class Magnoliopsida; order Poales; family Poaceae; genus Bothriochloa; species Bothriochloa decipiens. Next base: position 12,442,459 of record CM041631.1, on the reverse strand, counting down.
CTACCAAGGAAGACCGGCAGGGTTCACTATGAAGCCTTTTAAAGGTTCGTCTAACAAGTTAGGGCCACTAGGTTTCTCCATCAATAAGCATGAACCCTCCCCCAAGAGGTGACTAACATAAGACAAGAACCACACCTTCTTGGCAGGTAGCGGGATCATACAGATCGGAGCCCCTTTTGCGCCCTTTCGGGTAACCACTAACAAGCTAGAAAAGGGCCTCATACTGAGCTAAAACCAGAGCCATGTAGCCCTCACAGCTATACTGTAAATCCCGAATGATCACGTACAGATAAGATCTTAATTTTGTTAAAAAGTCATCTTTTAATGTTTAATGCTTAAACATTAATTAAATCACAAGGTCATGGTTATAGAAATAAAACCCAAACTATACTTACCTTAAGACTTACTTTACACCCAAAGTAATGTGCTTGAGAAACATCATCTTTATCTTCCATTCTATAGCTTCTGCTCTCCAATACTCACAACGGTTATTCTTCTACTCGTAACAAGCACCATACGCAGGGAACATACAAGCAACAAGAAAAATCAACTAAGAACAGTACACCACACAAGGTAAAATAACATACTAAAAGAGAGCTATAGCTACGATCACAAGAAATGCCTACCAAAAGGCTTTACGTTATAAAAGAAACAATTATAAGCTTTAATTACTTTATTTAAAAAAAACATGAATAAGTTATTAACTCAGATTACATAAAACCATAATTTATTTTAAAAACCAAGTTAAATTAATTATATTTTATTTATAAATATATCTCACATTATTAAGACATTTAAACTTTACTTTACAAACGACATAAACATACGAGAGCATCTATGGTCTATTACATGTAGCATATTTAATCTAACCAAAACATAATTAGAAACACATAGGTTAAAATTAATCAAATTGACATATCATATAGACATAAACGTCAAGTTGCAACTAATCATAATTTAGTTTATAAATATCATCACCTTATTTATTAAGCAAGTTAACATTATCTTCTAAAAAAACACATATATATAAAAGCATCTAATGATGTGCAACATGCATCTATACTAAGCATAAATAAAAGCATATTTAAGTTAGCAATTAAATTTAACAATTAGATATAATTACTAAGATATAAAACTTATATTTCTTTTAGTTATAAAACTAATTATATGCATGCAAATCAATTTAATATTTAGCTATATATAGAAAAGCATGTGACATGATAAACTTCACTACTACTGCGTAGAGCACGATGACACAAATCTAACGTAACTTGAACGACTCGATTCGGAGCTAAAACGAATAAAATACGAAGGATTGAAAACAAGTGGCAGAGTCATAAATACGAGCATCTTCTACCTTTGGCCTTCATCTTCCTCACGTGAACTTCGGTTGCCTGCTACCCGCTGTACGCACGAGACAGAGAGGGGGCTCGGCTGCTATTGTTGTTCGCAGGGAGGGAAGAAACTTCATGAAGGGTTATGAGGGTGCTACGCTAGCCAGAAAACAAAACTTTTCTACCTCATAAACCAGGATCTACTGCTAGTTACAGGTCACGGGATTACCACTAGACGCGCGGATGCAGCGGAAGACGACTCGATGTAGTCGTACGCGTCGCAGGAGGCAGTGGAGTTGCGTGGTCGTCCGTCACGTCAATCCCCTCGTGCGGTTTGTCCCAGTGCTCCAGATGCAGCACCTCCGAGGTATCCCACACGTACAGGGAAGAAGCGATGCGCCTTCGGACTGCTAGGTCCGCGAGGAGCAGAAGGCGCGAGCGTGGGGAGGGCGATGGCGGCTGTTCCAGGCGTGTAACCCTCACCGCGCGCCCTACCCCTTGCTTATATAGGCGTCCCCAATGAGCTCTTGAGTTGGAGGCCCATTAGTAACCCTAAGCCTTGTCTAATTCGGGTCCAATCCAAATTAGGCTTCCAGCCCCTTAAGCGTGCGACCCTATGAGTTCATGCACACATTGACATGGGCTGAGTACTCCTACTCACCCAATAGTTGACAGTGGCCTCTAGCAAGGTGTGACAACTCCTACGTGCACGCAAAGATCATATCGGACGAACCACTACGATCATATACAAGTTATTCCCTTTGCCACTCGATATATGGTTCAACTCGTGGGTTAACACTTAACCCAAGTACGGCCATGCATTTGTTGATCTAATTACTTGAGTGATCCAGTGATATCTCTCTCGAGTAGAGAGGGGCAAATTCCATCTTGATTGTCTATGTCTCATAGCATGCTTCCCGACCACTCGAAGACCAACTTTATAACTACCTAGTTACGGAGTAGCGTTTGACAGTCCCTAAGTAGGCCGTTTCACATCTTGAGTACATACCACAATCTCAGGTCTAAGTACATAACGTATATGACATGAATAGAGACTTTCTCATGTTGGGTCAGTCCAGCCTACATGTCTCACATGTGCCGACATTATTAGTTTGACATCTCCATGTCCATGCCTTGTGAAACATAGCCATCAACTAATACATGTGCTGGCCTAATATTCAAGTGTGTTCTCACAAGAACGTCGACCAGGGACAACTTTAGAATAACCATTCAAGTAATTGAGTTCCACAAACAATTTACATAATTGCCAATCAATACAAGTTGTCTATAATGGATATTCAATGAACACTTTATTAATCATGGATACAATCGAAATATCATCATCTCATGATTAGCTCTAAGGCATATTCCCAACACTTTGGTCGTCCAACAGCAGGGCCATGGCGGCACGGCACTCCAGTGCTCCACAGCACGGGGCACGCGGAACGCTAGCTAACTGCAGCGAGGGCGAGGCCCACTGGGGCGGCGGCTTCCTGCTGTAGCACGCATGCACTGGGGTGCAGGGACGAGGCCAGGAGGCCGAGGGCGTAGGAGGCGGTACGGCCACGGGGTCGGGGCGTGGGGACCCTAGAGGAAGGGCTGGCCGGAGCAGGTGCAAACATGAACGGCTTTCATGGTTAGTTCGCCGGGAAAGAGAGGAGGTGAAGGGGACGTGACCAACCGGACATGGATTCGAGAAAAGGAAGACATGAAGGCGTAGAGAATGAAGAGGGCTACCTCGTGGTGGTGATGGTTTTCACCGGAGGTGGACGAGATGGCCGGAAAAGATCGCCGGAAGTTCGCCGGAAACCTAGCTATGGAGAACTTCGGTGTCCGATCTGCGGGGTTACGGGTGGCAGCCCGCGAAGAGGTTTTCTGATCTGGAATTAGCGCGTTAAGGGCTACGCCGGCATATATATGCCTAGAGTTCAGAGCCGGAAAAATAAAGTATTCTTATTAATTTCGGGGTTTATTAGGAAAATCATTTTTAGTTCGAAAACAATTCCAGAAAAAGCTGAAATCATTTTAAAGTCCTGAAAAATATTTCCTTAACTCCAAAAATTATGGAAAAATACCCAAAGGTAGATTGAGAGATGATGAACCTGAATAAAATATTTGGAGCTCATGAAAAGGATATTTTAAAGCATCCAAAAATTGGAAAAACTCTAAGATAAATAGGAAAATACATCGGGAAAGTCTAGAAAACTCCCGGGACGGACCGATCGACGTCTAAACACATTTTCGATAACCTAGCATACTAAAAACACAAAGCACAAGCATCACGCAAGTATCACATTAACAAAAGCCCATTCAATTTTTTCTAAAATATAGAAAAACACATTTTATTTAGTGTTTTCTAAGCACAACACAAAATAGAAAATTTTAGGGTGTGACAACTTAGCATGAGAAAGGACCTCAATATAAATATCATCTAGCTATAGGGGTTATACTGACAGAATTCTACAAGGTTTGGTGAATATCTATTTCTGTAGAGGGTTATCAAAAAACAACCAAAGAAGACCCACATGTAAGATTTACATAGAGAGAATCAACCCATGCACAAGAATACTCTAGAAGACACCAGAAGACACCAGACCAGACCGGAGGCCGATTGGCCATGCGGCCAGGGTGAGCAGCGCCCGCCCTGCTACGTGGACCAATGATGTTCAACCTTGCGGATCCTGCCCTAACCGCCTTTGAGGATCAATCTCCACCGTGCATGAAGGTCGGTTTGATCCGAGGGCTGCGGTGCATTCTAGGAGGCTATATAAACAAGGCCTCTGGCCCTAGGAGAAACCCTAATTTATTCTCTAATTCATTTCCTATTTCATTCATCAAGAGAGAAGCCCTGATCAAGCCCTAGAGCCACCATCTCAATTAGAGCTCCATAATCATAGCATAGCTACATAGGATTAGAACTATAAGGAGTCAAGCTTCGCTTGGTTTTTGAATTTGTCAAGAGAGTTCTTGATAATTCTCTCCTACTATTTTATTCGTTCTTGCTTTATTCATATTTTTCATCATTTTATGAATATGACTTTGCTCTATTCTATTATATTGGATATGACTTTGCTCTATTTGTTTATATTCTCAATTATAATGTTTTTAGTCTACTTTGATTATATGCTTGGCATAGTTGGATTAGAATTATGTTTATTCGTAGGATCGTATAGCACTTGCTCATCGGTACCATGGGTGAGTGGTAAATATTGTGTAGGCATGGTGCCTATACCATATTTTCCTACGATTACACCCTATATTCCAGATCGTGAGGTAGATCACGGGAGTGACAGTCCTGTTGAGTCCTTTGTAGTCCTCCTTCGAGTATAGGATAGGTACAACACAACTATTATAGGGAAGTGATTGCTATGTTCTTCATCTTCCTTTATAATGTTCACTATATTTAGATATAACCTTTTCTTGCCATGATTGCCAAGTGTAATTGTACTAATCATTGTATGCTTTGACTTTATTCTTGTAGTTCGTCCTAATTTTATGCTAGTGTTATAGACTTAGAGTATTCTATTAAGATGCTTATCATTTATTTCATGTGGCTATGTGCTGATCATTCATCATTTATCATTTATCATTACCATTCATTTATTATATATATCAGTTTATGTGACACCCTGTATGAGAGATAGACAAAGACATGATTATACTCTCCATTACCACATGCAGCAATGCTCAGTGCTCATTATCCTTAGCTATTCCTTCCCATGGGTAAAAATATAAATAACGATACCTGATTTACTCCTCGTTAAAATGTTACATCGGTATTATCTATGCGCTTGCGGATTTTATATTTATTTCTAGAGGAGCATTTACATTTATTAATACCACACTCATGCACCATGCCGGGGATGACAACCTAGCTTAAGTGGTGTAAGGAGTGTCAACAACCACACGCACACAACCGAGCCAAGTCGACTTCCATAGCGGCACCTCCAGGAAGGTTACGTCGTTTGAATCACCACCGTCGCTCGTCCGACAGACCGGGTTCTCACCCGTGGAAAAAATGCTAGGGTACGACGCCCCCAACAGGGAAAACGCCGCCCGCATGCGTCATCGTCGTCCGGCTTTCGCCCAAGGTAACCCCAACTCCGACATCGGCCCAAAATTTGGATCCCTGCTTGTCACCACCGTCGTTGCTACCAAACCTCTGCAGAAACCTCGCCAGAGGGGCCTCGACGCGCTAGTTGCACACCGCAGCCGCAAAGCTGCGTCAGCCACCCCTACCGACCAGATGACATGCCGAAGACCAGCCTCGCTCTACCGCATCGCCGACTGGGCACCCGCCGAAGTCGCTGCCAACGCTGCCGCCATCAGCCACATCACGTGCGCCCCCACCGTCTTGGGCACCGCCGCCAGCCCTAGGGCCACCAGATCCGGGCACCCCCGAACCCGGTGCCCCTGTCGCCGCCGCCTCCATCTTGATCACAACCGCAACCAACTCCAAACACCACCACCCCCCGGGATAGCCCGTAGCTTCGGCCGTAGCCATAGTCGAACAGAGGGGAGTAGCAAGAAGAGAGCGCCGCCCCCAACGCCTGCATAGACCGGCCATGACCGCCACTATCGACCGCAAGACAGATCCCACCTCATAGCATCCACCAACTGGGCTGGCCCCCTGCTGTGGCTACAGCCATGACCACACAGAGGGAAGGGGCAAGAAGCGCCGCCCTCGATGCCTCACATGGCAGCCATGGCCGCCACCATCACAGAAAACTAACCACTGGACGTTGTTGTGCCGTTCACCAGCCCGAATTGCCGTCCGAGGCCGAAGTCCAGCCACCTGGTGAGCTCGGCCGAAGGGGACAGCAAGGAATGCCACCCCCATTACCGCACGGTCGCCGCCGACGTAGGGCCCGTCGCCGCCGTAAGGCGACGCCGGCCGGCTAGATGCGGCAGCCTGGGGCCCGCATCAGGCCACCTGGGCATCGGATCCGGGCTCCCGTGCACCAGACCAGCGAGCCCCACTTGCCGCCGTCGCGCGGTCGCCGCCGCCGTAGGGCCCTCCTCCGCCTTGAAGCCGGTCGGCCGGCTAGATACAGCAATCTGGGGCCCGGATCCAGCCACCTGGGCACCGGATCCAGCCGCCCATGTGCCGGACCGGCGAGCCCCACCATTGTCGCCGTCGCTGTCAAGAATGGAGGAGGGAGCACGCGAAGGAGGACGAGCCCCGCTGTCGCCGTCACCCCCTGCGTCGGCCTAGGCTCTAGCCGGCGCCGCCATAGCTGCGGCGGCTCCCCCCGCTGCGCTCCACGCAACGCACACGGAGGAGGGTCGCCGGCCGGCTGCCGCGCGCCGCTAAAAAAAACAGGGATGAAGGCCCCGCCGCCGCCATCCCGGCCGGCCGGCCATGCCGGCGGCCAACTCCGGCGGCGGCACGACTAGAGGTGAGGGAGGAAGGGGCAGCGCTAGGGTTTCAGGGGTCCTCCCGCATCGCCCCGCGTGGGAGGCGGACGGGAGGGGAGTGGCGCTGTGCCTCGTGATTCCACAACCAACTGCAAATTTTTGACCTACATCTCAGGTCTCAGCGGTTGTAAGTAGTGTTTGAGCTGATAGATACACTGCAACTGAATAAACATCGTCTTAAGAGTTCGGCCCAGCTCTCAAGTCTGAACTGAACAATTATATTGCGGGCTTACATTGATTGATTGGCTTCTCATCATTGTTCAGAGAACTACAACCTGTAGCATCTGGAAATTAAAAGGAACGGTGGTTATTAGAAAAATAGTACTAAGGCGGAGTTAGATTGGACGTTGACACTTGGATATGCCGCCATGCTTCATTCTGAAAGTTGCAATGTTTGGGATGAAATCATACAAGGTGCCAGGTGAGAGGCCTATTTCAGGATTTTGGTCGAGTATAACATACTGTATTATTTATTCAGAGAGGTAGCAATGGCATACGCTAACTGCTAATCATTTTTCGGTTGTGATATGGTTCATGATGAGTAGAATTTAGAAACCAACCTAACTGATCAGCTGGAAATTCAGAGGATTCAGATGGCGAGTACTCGACCACCAGAACAAATTATTACTAGCCGGTTTCAGTGTTTGAGAATATACTTACATTCGGCGTACTAGCATCTAAGACAGGAAAGTCAATAATGTACAATAACGCTGGAGGCAAAATCAAGTCCTGATAATCTGACGGTAAGTGGCTATACTGATGAACTGTTGCCTGCATGGTGTGATTGACTCCTGAATGAAGAAAGATGACTAACGACTTTTTTTTTTATTTCGACTAATGACTGTTGAAGTGATTAAACTATTACTCCCTCTGTCTATTAATTACTCCCTCTGTCTATTAATCTCCTTCGTTTAAGGAAAAAAATCAATAGTCTCCTTAGTATGAAGTGGTCCGCTGTGTGCGTGACTACTCGGATGGATCGCGTGAAATCAAGGCATATTTGTATGACACTACTACAGTAGCTACCATTTGCAAGATGCAGTACGATTTTACCTAAGCTTCGAAAGGCGACACAAGCATAGTTATTTTTTACAAAGCTGCTATGCGGCTAGGTTTCCTCATTCATTCATTAAAGTAACAAGTGGCTTACTGACACGCTAGTCGCTATGTAAGCCTAAGCTGTCATCATCGACTAAAGTATATTGTACTGTTGCTGTACTCAACCCAAAACCAAGTACTGCAAAAACAAGGCCCGGTCGTAGAAGCTCGTAGCTAACGGGAGCCACGTTTACAAGGTCCCACTTTGCTTTTAAACATGATCCCCCCTTTCCCCCATTTCACACTTTGCGCCACTGCCAGAGCCCGATCCGGCCCATCCAACACCCAACGACGCGCCAACACGACGACGGACGCGCATCGGCCCGCGGGCCCATTCATCCGCGACCCGATCACGGCCATCCACGTGTCCCGGACGCGCATCGGCTCCTTCACCCTCTGTCTCGTCCCGCCCGCCGCGCGCGTCTATATCTACTCCACCACGGCAGCCTTCGCAAAACGATCCGCCGTTTCATCCACGCACCAAATCTTTTTGCCCAAACAGCACACACAGATCGCCTCCAGCAACCTTTTCCGCCGTTTAGTGTCCGTGTCCAGTGAGGAGATCGATCCATGGGAAACTGCTGCCTCGAGAGGCCTCGTCCCGGTGGCGGCGGCAGTGGTGGCGGCGCCGTGCATTACGCGAGGACGAACCCGGTGTGGGTAGAGAACGACGACGACGTGTGGGGCAGGAAGGAGGAGGCGCGCAAGGGTGAGGGCGCCGGCGGGCCGGCGGCGGCCTCGGAGGTGAAGATTAGGATCACGAGGAAGCAGCTGGAGGAGCTGCTACGGCGCGTAGAGGACGGGAAGCAGGGAGGAGGCGGCGGCGCGCCCGTGGAGGAGGTCATCTCGGAGCTCCTGTGCGTGGCCAGCACTAGCTCCAACTTCCGGCACGGGGAGGAGGGGCAGTGGCGGCCGTCCCTGCACACCATACCCGAGTGATCAGAGGGATCTGATGATCGTGGTACTCGCTAGCACAACTTTTGTTTTTTAGTTATTTATTTAGTACCTCCACCATTTCGTACATGCTTGCTTCGCTTGTAGGAATGGATCGTAGGAATGTTGGAAGTGGGTCTATCCACGAGCTCAGTATTTTTTACGGATTTTGATCTGTAGAAGTTAAACCTGTTTACGGGCTCCTGGATAAACATGTTTGTATATATCGCTAGTCACTTGTTACTCATATTTACTATTGTAGTGGCATTAGACAGAGTGTACATTTACTAGGTCTTGGATCGATCAAGATAGATATGTAAACTATGCAGAGTAGTTGATCTTGGTGTTTAGTTGACTATTGCATGCGTGAAGTCATCTTCGCTTGTCTGGCGTGGTCTAAAAAAAAAACATTTGGTTGTCCAACCGTGGAGTACAGATTACTATTATTGAGCTTGTACTGTACTCCTACTTGTTAGTAATTTTAGCTCCTTTTAGGCCTTGTTTAGATGGTAAAAAATTTTAAACTGATGAATAGTAACTCTTTTGTCATATTTGACAAATATTATCTAATCGTGGACCAACTAGACTTAAAAGATTCATCTCATGATTTCAAACTAAACTGTATAATTAGTTATTTTTTTACCTACATTTAATGCTCCATGTATGAGTCAAAAAATTAATATGATGGAGAGAGAGTGAAAAAATTTAGAATTCGGAGGCAATCTAAACAAGGCCTTAGCTTGGTAGAACTGTTTGTACTCTACTATTTCCGTGTTTGGTTTGGTAGTGCTCTACTGCTCTCAGTCCCAGGCGGCCGAGTATATATGTCTGTTTGTGCTCTGCTATGTCCGATGAGTATATATGTTTGTCCATTGTTTTAGCTTGTGCGGCTATCATATAGGTACTAATGAGATCGCTTCTCCTTTGTGCAGGCACTGTCGGCGGGTTCGAACCCGACTTCTCCAGATCTCCCTTCTTCAGGCCATGGGTGGCCGGTTGTTTCCTCTCAGCCACACTTCTGGCCTCCGGGTGGCGGTCTTCCTCGGCCTCCGCAGCAGGGGACCTCCACGTGGGCGAGCTGCCCTCCTCCGCCAACCCAGCACGCGCACTCCGGGTGGGGGGCACCAGTACGTGTCGGCGCCGCTCTTGCCAGGCCAGTCCTCGTTGTCTGCGTGGTCTTCAGTCCATGATGAGCATAGGGACGACGGGTCGCAGTACGAGTGAGAGCCTTTGTTGGATGTTGAACTTATGGACTTGTTGAACTTCTTGGATGTTTCGACTTGTTGGAATTATGAACTTGTTGGATGTTTGGATGTTGGACCTGTGGATGTTGGACATGTGATATATATGTGGATTTTATGTTATATATGTGTGCATTTGTGTTATATATATATAATTAATTGCTATGATATATATGGGAAAACAGGAAAAAAAAGAAAAAAATATTTTCCAGCTTTGCCGACAGCCAAGGCAGTCGGCAAAGCTGGGAGCCGAGCTGCACAGGCACCAGCTTTGCCGACTGCCAGCCTAGGCAGTCGGCAAAGGCTGTTTTTAAAAAAAATTAAATATTTCTTCGCCGACTGCCATGCAGGGCAGTCGACAAAGACTTTTTTTTAAAAAAAAATCTTTGCCGACTGTCGCGTCGGCAGTCGGCAAAGCGGACGCCAAACGACACGGTCAGTTACCTTTGCCGACTCAGCCTGTGGCAGTCGGCAAAGGCTTTGCCTACTGCCCTCCACCTGGCAGTCGACAAAGAATTCTTTGCCGACGGCTTCTTTGCCGACAGGCCTTTACCGACTGCCTGGGCTGAATGTAGTCGGCAAAGCCTTCGCCGACTGCATTCCGGCCTTTGCCGACTGCTTTCAGCAGTCGGCAAAGAGCCAGTTTCCTGTATTGCGAATTGGGTTTTGACCATTGTCTAGAATGATCTTGGATGAAGCTGCAGCAGGAATATTGACATGCAGTAGAGCCACAACCAGTTGACATGCTTTGTCTCTCCTTTGATCATGGATGAGTATGTCTTTAGCCGGAGGCATGTTCATAGCTGCACATTATTTGTGTAAGAGTAAAATGTACCAAAGGTCTATGAACTTGTGTATAGCTGTGTCAAATAGATCAATCAACTAGGTATTTAATCCCTCAAACTTACGAACTCGTTCACTTCATGTCCAAATATTAAAACCAGTCTAGTTTTACGGACGTGGCATTCATGTCCCACCTTAGACTTCATAGTTAGACCCGTGAAAAAGCTTCGATTTAAATACCCGTGGCATTCCATGTCCAATTGCGGTTGCTGCAGTAAGAATCGGTGATGATGGCGCCGTCCTTGGGCATCAGGTAGATAGCTCCAGCCTAGAAATTGACGACCGCTGCGTTGGAGGCAGTGACGGCCACGGAGACGCGATCAGGGACGGGTGCTTCAGGGTGCTTCAAATTGAAGCTTTTTTAAGTCTAAATGTGAAGTCTCATGTTGGACATGAATGCCATATCAGCAAAATCAGGCTCGTTTTGACATTTAGATATGGAGTGAACGAGTTTATAAGTTTGAGGAGTCAAATATTAATTTTATAGTTAAAGGATGTATTTGACGTAATTATGCAAGTTCACGAAAGTACGATGTATTTTGTATTTTACTCTCTGTGTAACGCAAGTGGGCAACGTGGCTGCCCTTCACAGCTACGAACGTGGACCCCTGGAGTTCAGAGAGGCTGAGATGGTGACTGCTTCATTTCCGTGCATGTCGTCCTGCATTTGTTTTTCTGCAAATAATTCGAATTTCTTTGTTTGTCCTTTTCTATTTGTTTCCGGCCAATCTCTCGGTGGGAGAGATTTTCTGCTGCAGCGCGTTGGTTCGCTTGTCCACTTACGTGTATATTATTGTTTTCTTGGAAGATAACATTGTTTTGGTCAACGATTTAACTAAAATTAATTGAGCTACGGATTCATTTGTCAAAGATATTTATGCTAAGTTTTTTTCGTCCAACAGAACTTCTGTAGACACGGACAGTTCTGTAATTTTGGCCGTGTTGACTTTAAAGGACGTCAACTGTTTTCATTTTTTTCAACTCTAGTTTTTTTTATCGGTGTTACTCACGAGATCAGTATAGCTTTATCAGATACATAGTGTATAATATCTAGGTGCCTAGACTAGAAATCTTAAAACGCCTTATAATTTGAAACATATGAAAGCAGGGAGTACTCCCTGTCTTTTTTTTTGACATTTTATCTCTGAAAACAAGGTGCAGTAAAGTTTCTCTATACCAGGAGGTGAGTCTATATACATGGATGAATCTTTGAATCTGGACACTTTAATGTAGTGCTAGAAAGTCATGGCTACTGGGAGGGAGTATTAGTTAAGATAGTAGGTGTATTACACAATATGCTTGGCCGTAGCCCGTAGCCCGTAGCTGTGCTAGCTTAGAGTTTATCTGATGTATTACACCTATAATAATATTTTTCGTTTTGTTCAGTTCATATTTGAATCCAATTGTTGCTATATTCACAATTAGGAACTGCGACAAAGAAATTAAGCAGTGGTAGACAAGTGAATTCACAGTTTGTATATTACTATGATTCTGGATTTTGCAGCGCTACCATCAGATGGATTGAACTTACGATCCTTGGAAACATTCTTGGGTAGTATATGATTGTGACACAGGGAAATTGACAAGTTCTTGTGGTTGATGATCTATGAGCAGTTGGTAGTGATCCGGTCATTCCACCTCTATGATTTGTATATACAGAAATATAATCACCGTCATTGCCAACGGACCTCTCATCTTCCTTGGCCCAATATCATGGCTAAACTTCAGAATTTTTTTATGTCGACGACTAAGTATAACCAGCTATTATCATTTTCCATGTTCGAGATATTGTTAACTAATACGGCCTTTTATATCCGTTCATGGAGGCTTGCGATGACAAGCTTTAGTATTTTGTATTGTCGTTTGCCTTGGTAACGATAGAAGTAGAACCTACAAGTGGAGGTGGCCTGTTGATCATATCCAGTTCATCGCATGCCCCAAAATGATGTTCCGCAGCTCAAAGTCCAATCCGTCTGATCGCAATATAGTTTTTAATAATTTACATTTTTAAAAGTTATGTCTATGATCATGAGTAATTAATTGTCCGTGTTTTATCTTAAATACTGATAATGCACGTAAAATTAATATTTGATTTAAAATATATATATATGGGTTATTATAATTTTGTATTATTTATTCTTAAAGAGTACATGTATTGAGTATATATCTCATTATAGACTTGTTTGGATGTATACTTTCAAACAATAATGAAGTTAAATTGATATCTGAACACGGGGATATTTGAAGAGTTTAGTAGAAAGTAATATATGTACTTGATTTTATATGTATTTTTCCTAGTTTCCATCCCTAATTATTATATTGTATTTTCAACATACTCCATTGATTCCTTTTTATCTGTTATTTTCACCTCTCAAAAAATCCACCGTATTTAACTTGGGTCACATATATACAATAAAATATAAGAAATTATAGTAGATAATTAGTATTTCTAGATAGATCACTGAATCTATTCTTATAATATACTTATTTGAAAATATAAATATTGATACAATTTTTCTACGAACCTAATTAAATTTAAGAAGGTTTAGTTGACATTAAATACTATAGTGAAAGATAAAATGAAATAAAGGGAGTTTTTTTTAAGAAACAGAAATAAAGAGAGTAACAACACTTACCATTCAGCCATGCGAAAAGACATCACAGATGCACATACGCACGTAATGGGAGGACAAACTAAAGCCCATTCTGTCATGTGAAAAGGCTCACATGCAGCTGGGCCATAACTAGATACTAGTACAAATACTGATACTTACTAGGGAAAAGTCCATAAAGAGTGGCCCAAAAATGTTTCTCTTGTCTGTGTCCCAGTCTTTTTGCTTGTGCTCCCCATGCGTCCATAATATTGGGTAAAAGCAAAATTTATTATAAAATCCATCCAGTTCAGCACAAACCAAGGAAACATGCCGATTCCACTGAAAAACACGCCGAAGCACTTTATTTTAGTTCCTCTGTGAAAAAAAATAATCTTATTCCTTGAGATAAGTGTTTTTCTAGTATTTGAAATTTGTTGGTCCAACTAGTCCTAATACATCACTTATTTTCTCTACTTTAGTTTGTCTATCATTACATGTTGAAGTAGCTTTTGATAGACAAATATGTATTTTTCATGTAGAATGGATCTTCTCCAAAGATCATAGAAGTGCACTTATTTTGTCATGGAGACAGTAGTGTTTTATGATTCTTAGGACAGATTAGTGCTCAATGAAATTACCCATGTATAATGCCTTCTGTAAAGTTGATGTACTTTATGTCAGATAGTCAAATACTCTTTTTTTCTAGAACCAGCGTATAGCCCGTATTTAATTAAGAAGAGAGAGTGGTCAATAGACCTAAACAAAGATACAAAAGGGATTCACCGGTGATCCACGGATAACCAATGAAAAACCTCAACATAACATAGAGAACAAGAACACGGGAGATAGGGGACCCTCCAACCAACAGCCTCTAGTACCGAACCTGATACAAACTAAAACTCGACACCTCGATAACCCATAGTGATAGGAGCCGTAGATTGTAACCAGCGGCACCAACAACTCCTCTGAGTCACTAAGGGCCAACACCTTGAGGACCACGAGCGAGGAGAGCTTCTAACAACGGCATGTCTGGACAACTAGGTGAGGAGAAATATGAAGCCCAAACAGGTGCAGCACAACGACCAATCGAGACAACGACCCTCACCACACCGAAGAGGAAGCCTCGCGCGGCCATCCAGCGCAGTAGACAGGAGCATGGGAACTCAAAGACGGCGCCTTTAAGAAGGAAAGAGGCGTCACCGTCGTCCGCCCGACCAACGTAAGGCTGAGCTTTCGCCCCTAGTTCCCTGCACCTAGTAGCCGCGAAGGGGCAAAAACGATGCCGTCAACACCACCACAGCGTCGATGACGTGCCGGTGTAGCAGCCGCCCACATCCCCACGGTGTGAGACGGATGCCGTCAACGCCACCACGGCGCAATGACGTGCCGGCGTTGCAGCCGCCCACACCACCATGGTGTGAGCCGGATGCTCGCCGCACGCTCCGTACGCCAGCCCCCACGGGCCGTTGGAACCAAGTGCCGACGAACAGCCCCGATGAGTGGAGGGCCCACCCACCATGGGGCCGCCCCAGCAGGGCCCCCCACAACCCAGGCTGCAGCACCGAAAGGAGCCACCGCCTGGCGCAGCCGCCCAGGAGGGGGGACCGCCGCGCAAGGAGGGAAGGGGTTGCGGGGCGCGCTGGCCGGCTAGCCAGATCTGGGACCAAGGGGTTCGGATCCGGTCAGCTAGCACCTAGCCGGGACGCCGCCAGCCCGGTGGAGGAGAAACGCTGGCCATGGCACCGCCAGATGCCAACCGTGGCCTGGCCGCCGCCCAACTGGAGTAAGGGGCGGAACCCGGCACCCCGCACCAGATCTGGCCACCCGGGGGCAAGATCCGACGGCAGGAGCCCGGGCCGGCCCCCCACAACCGCCGGTCGTCGTCGTCGCGTCGTCGGTTATAGGTGGAGGGGGAAGCAAGAGAGGGAGGGAGGTGGGAGAAAGAGAGGGCACGAGCGGAGCTGCCGCCGTCGCGCAGGAGGGCGGCGACGGCGGCTGGAAAGGAGGAGGACGGGGAGGCTAGGCTGGCAGCGGCGGGGCGCCCCTCAGTCGCCCAGGCGCGGACGTTCGGGGACTCAGAGGTACGAGGGAAAGTGGTCCAGTGGTCCA
The DNA here is from genome assembly GCA_023333625.1 of Bothriochloa decipiens. Taxonomy (NCBI): domain Eukaryota; kingdom Viridiplantae; phylum Streptophyta; class Magnoliopsida; order Poales; family Poaceae; genus Bothriochloa; species Bothriochloa decipiens. The sequence continues at coordinate 12,426,889 of CM041631.1, read as the reverse complement.
ATAGTCAGATACTCATTGTCTTCTCCAAGTTTTGGCAGGGATCTTGCAAAATTTTTTGAACTCTAGTAAGATCTTGGTAACCGCAACTACGTGATCCGTACAAGAGAGTAACAATAATTTAGTGACACTGTGAGATATTTTTGCAGTTTTCAGAAATACGCTAGATTAATCATGGCAAAAGTAGCACAATTCAATTAGGCATGACTCCATCACTTCGCATAAGAAACATGATACGATCGCAAGTATGCACAATATTCCATATATACAAATCTTGGTGCCGAAAATTGTGTCCAATGATATAGTTAACAAGTTTTGGGCTACCTAAATTGATTTTTTTTTATTCGTGAGTACAAAGGATAAGAGGCTAGCATGAAGTCTCGATCTTTACAATGCAACTCTCTCAAACAATATGATATAAATGGTACTGATTTTTCTTCTAATACGTTTAACAACTTATAACTAGCATTAACTAACTTATCTATAAGGCTGTTCTTTAGTTGCTCTATAAGTTGATGGATTTTAATTAATTTAGTAGTATTTTATAAGAGAGAATAAGCTTAAACAAACTAAGACTAGAACAAGGTAAAGGCCGTAGTAGTGATGAACTAGCAGTAGGACACCCGGGTCCATGATAGCGAGGTCACACAAAGACAAAGCACACTGGTCCATGCGTGAGATGGCACTATGGCACCGGGACAGTGGTAGTGGTCACAAAAGCAAAGATTCCCTGCTACGGAGATAGTACTTGTGACTGTCGAATGATTTGATCACAGAAATTATTGTTTAGTTCTCGGAATCCGGAGGTGTTAAAATTTCGGCAGCACTTCTTGTTTATATTTATAAATAATTATTTAAATATTGACTAATTAAGTTTAAAATATTCATCTCGCAAAGTACAACCAAATTGTATAATTAGTTTTTGATTTTATCTATATTTATTATTTTATGCATGTGCCGATATTTAATGTGATGAAGAATCTTCTTTTTTATAGTGCCAAATGCTAAAATTAGAAGGAAACTAAACAAAATCTTATTACGTTTTCAAACGGAAAGAAAAGAAACTGTGAAGTTTCCTTCTGTAGACCCTGTTTAGATTGCAAATTTTTATAATCCCGAGCACTGTAGCACTTTCGTTTGTATTTAATAATTATTATCCAATCATTTACTGACTAGGCTTAAAAGATTCGTTTCATGATTTACAACTAAATTATGTAATTAGTTTTTTATCGACATTTAATGCTTCATGCAAACGATCAAAGATTGATGTGATGAAAAGAGAGTGAAAAAACTTAAAATTTTAAAGACATCTAGACAAGACCGTAACAAAAACATTCCAGACACCCGGGATCGCAAAGAGAACTCTTTGTACCATACTTCAGGGAAACATTCCAGACATTCCACTCTGAAATTGCAAAGAGAAAGAGCCATTTTTAGTAGCGTTTCACCGTTTCTGTTTGTACGAAAACAAGTACATCTAGTCTCGGTAGACATTTTTTTACCTTTTTCTTTTATTTCTGAATGCAATCATTATAATTTTTATATGTTCTTTTTATAGTCTTGTTTAGTTTTCAGAATTAGGAGGTGCCACAATTTCTGTAGCATACTGAAGTATTTTGTTTATATTTATAAATAATTATCTAAACATTAACTAATTAGGTTTAAAACATTTCTCTCATGAAATATAATCAAACTTTGTAATTAATTTTTAATTTTATGTCATATTTAGTCCTCAATTCATACACTTGCTCCGTGTGAGAAAGACGTACTAAAGCAGCTTTTCAAGTTTCGCCTGCCGCGGTTGTCCTCGCTCCTCACCTAACATGGCACTACCGAACGCGTGGCACATGCACATCGGCCTTGTCGTTGATGTGATTTTTCTTTTGTGGCAGTCGTTGATGTGATTCTGATCACAATCATAGACACAAGTCACACAGAGAGTCAGGCTGTCAGAGTCACGCCAAAAAGAACTTTGGAACTTACTACTCTCCTAGTACAGCCGCAGCTGCGTACCACTCCTATCAGTCACTCGATGGATCGGACGGGTGACGACGACCACCGCGCCGTCGTCGACGGCCGGCTGGAGGCGCTGCTCTCCGGCGCCGCCACCGAGGATCCATGGCTCCGGCGCATGGCGTTCGCGACGGCGCTGGAGCTGCGTCTGCTCGTGCCCCTCGCCGCGCCGGCCGTGGTGGTCTACATGCTCATCATCGTCATGTCGTCGACGACGCAGATCGTGTGCGGGCAGCTCGGCAACGTGCAGCTCGCCGCCGCCTCCCTCGGCAACAACGGCATCCAGGTCTTCGCTTACGGCCTCATGCTGGGGATGGGCAGCGCGGTGGAGACGCTGTGCGGGCAGGCGTACGGCGCGGAGAAGTACGAGATGCTGGGCGTGTACCTGCAGCGCTCCACGGTGCTGCTCACGGCCACCGGCGTGCCGCTCGCCGCCATATACGCGGCGTCGGAGCCGCTGCTCCTGCTGCTGGGGCAGTCGCCGGAGATCGCCGGCGCCGCGGCGGAGTTCGCCTACGGCCTCATCCCGCAGATCTTCGCGTACGCCGCCAACTTCCCCATCCAGAAGTTCCTGCAGGCGCAGAGCATCGTGGCGCCCAGCGCCTACATCCTGGCCGCCAGCTTCGCGCTCCACGTCGCGCTCAGCTGGCTCGCCGTCTACGGGCTGGGCCTCGGCCTGCTCGGGGCCTCGCTCACGCTCAGCCTCACGTGGTGGGTGCTCGTCGCCGGCCAGTTCGCGTACATCATCTGGAGCCCGCGCTGCCGGGCCACCTGGACCGGGTTCACGTGGGCCGCCTTCGCCGACCTGCCCGGGTTCGCCGGCCTGTCCGCCGCGTCGGCGGTCATGCTGGCGCTCGAGGTCTGGTACTTCCAGGTGCTCATCCTCCTCGCCGGCATGCTGCCGGACCCGCAGGTCGCCCTCGACTCGCTCACCGTCTGGTGGGTAATTTTACTTACTGTTATTACTGCGCCTACCATGGTCATTTTCTACTAGTGTTTAGTAATCAGGCCTTGGTTAGGCCTTGTTTAGTTCTCCAAATTTAGTCACCAAATTTACTATGCAGAATTTTTATTCTCCGTCACATTAAAATGTCGACATATACATACAGTACCAAATATAGATGAAATAAAAAATTAATTGCTTTAAGCCTAATTAGTTAAAATTTAGACAATTTTTATCCAGTGCGTATTTATTGCGCTACAGTACATTCGGGAGGTGTAGATTTTGGAATTAAAAAAGGCCTTAGCTTAACTGCCAACTCACAATGCCGGAAATTTACTGCTGGTATGAGTTGAGAGTAGAGTCACAACTCACTCACAATGGCGCTCTGTCTGCAGCACGTCGATCCAGTCATGGGTGTTCATGATCTCTGTGGGCTTCAATGCAGCTGCCAGGTTCGTTGGTTTACTCTGCATCACCGTACCTGACCTGTTTTGTATTGTTCACGCCTTCAGTTCAGGGCATATATTGTCTGAGCTCTCTGATCTGAAGAGGTTTGATCTGCACTCTGCAGCGTGAGGGTAGGGAATGAGCTGGGCGCCGGCAACCCCAGGTCTGCGGCGTTCTCTGCGTGGATGGTCACCGCCCTGTCGGCGTTCGTGTCAGCGATAGCTGGCCTCGTCACTTTCCTGCTCCGGGACAAGCTCAGCTACATCTTCACCAGCGGTGAGGTCGTCTCGCGCGCCGTCGCCGACCTGTGCCCTCTGCTCGTTGGGACCATTGTGCTCTGCGGGATCCAGCCCGTGTTGTCAGGTGGTTTTCCTTTTCCAAACTGAAAATCTTAAACTGCGCTGCATCTTTAGAGTTCAGACTTCAGACTTCAAACTAATCGAAGTGTTACTAGAGTCTTACATAAGTTAGTTCAAGGGAAAAACAAACTTATTCGGGCTATTAATCTTTGAGCAAGCACATTGTATTACATGGGATTCTTCATCTTCAGTGATGTGTTTGTTGTTCTTCCCACTTATACTGAACTTTTGCTCACGGAATGACTGATGAAGGTGTGGCCGTTGGCTGTGGCTGGCAAGCAACGGTTGCCTACATCAACATTGGATGCTACTACTTCATCGGCATACCACTCGGTGTGCTCCTTGGATTCAAGTTTGACTTTGGGATCAAGGTACTTTTGGTTCTGATGAACACGCTGTCACATTTTAAATCTGCTTGGCTAACTAGCTGAAAATGGTTATGAGTACCTGTCCCTAACCCACACGCAAGTCTGAAAAAGGATCTGTTATGTTGCAGGGATTGTGGGGAGGCATGATTGGGGGTACCCTCATCCAAACACTCATTTTGATCTGGATCACGTTAAGAACTGACTGGAACAAGGAGGTAAGCCACTGTAAAAATTTTCCCGGTTACTGTCATACTGTGTCGTGTCACTGACAGAGTGGCAGATGACCCTTAAATCCACCACATGCTGATGAGTTCATCTTCATCCAATGCTCATGTGTTATGTGGTCATTCCAGCTGTTTCATTGGCCTTCTCTGCGTTTTGCATTAGACTTTTTTGGGCTTTAGTTTATGTATACCTTCTCTTTTTTTTGCATCTGCATGTAGGTGGAGGAAGCACGGAAAAGATTAGATAAGTGGGACGATACAAGGCAGCCTCTTCTCGCAAGCAAGGAGTGAGCCGTGGTATCAGGAGTGGATGAAGAGCCAACAAGCTTCTGCTAGCTCATCCAGTCCGAAATTAGTATCTTTCAGTGGCCATCGCTTCTGCCACCGCTAACTGCAATGAAAGACCACGCGATTCAGAAATGTACCAATGCATAGCTTATCTTGTCTACAGAACACAGCACCGTCAGTTAGCCCTTAGTTCAGAACTGAGTTTCGATGATCTAAGAAGTAAGAACACAAGGACCACTTCGAGTCCACTTTGTTTTGCAGGATTAATAACAAACAAGGCTAACTTTATTTTGCAGGATTAATGACAAAAGAATTAGTGACATTGAGACCATTTGGTTTTCTTGGCCTGGTTAGAATTAGAACTGATCATGGGGCCGTCCCACTCGCCTGAAAAAAAAAATCAACCTGGCCCGAGTGGCGCGTAGCCAAGAAATTCTCAGGCACGGGCCTTAATTTTAGTCAGTGGGCCGGCCCAACTTAAAAGAAATGTTCCTTCTTTTGTAGTCCAGCGCGAAATGACAAAATCACCGAATCATAAATGACCAAATTTGTTGGATTTTGATAGTTGGAGGAGTCCATTACCAGGTTTTCTAATTTGTGTCTAAAAAAATTCAAAACGGACGTACAGTTTAGAGGTTCAAAAACAGACTTTACTCTTTATTTACAATCATCACCTTCACAAGATGTAAATTTTTGTTATGTAAAAGTGATGGCTTCATTGGATCATGTGCCAAAGTCTAATTTTTGAAGACCATGAGATATCAAACGGTTGTATTATATATAATTTAATTAAAATTAACCAATTGATGGAATAATCTCCTTCTCATGGAAGCAAAAAAAAAGGCGAAAAAGATGGCAAGATGTACAAGATCCTTTCAAATCACATAGAGCACCAAATTCTGAGCGTATTTTTTTTCGTGACCAGGAATATAGACCGTTTTTTATTAAGATAAGTGAATTACAAGTCGACTATGAGAGAACCCTTATAGCACAGATTACACACCACTAAGATAGTAGTGAGCAAACTGGAATAAACATAGAAACAAAAAACCTAGACCTACAGCAAGAACTATGACTATGCCTAGAAATAAAAAACGAATACAATAATTTTTTACGCAAAAGACCGAGCCACGGTGACAAAGCATCCACCAAACAGAACAACATCCAGGAATGGTTGGAAATTTAAACCCAAGGACTGGGACTGGAACCGCTCTGTTTCTCGTCGAAGACGCAAATAAGAGGTGTCAAGGATGTGCTCATGTGGCAAAAGTATATATGGCCCAGAAATGATTGGGCCGTGTCATGCATCGCTATTGTCTCCGTCATGGCAAAGTTGAAGAAACACGCAATCTTCCGAGGGACACAAAACTTGCTTGGAACTGCAAAAAATGAAAAATGGCGTGTTTGGAACTGCTTGGAACTTCACTACTCACAAATAGAGCAGGGACCCTCTTTAGGTAGCCTGCTGAAAATGCTCAAGACTCACGTCAGTTATTTTAATATGTGACATTTTAAAGGCTCACATTTGAAAATCCATTTATAGTGACATTTTGGGTTGTATCTATTGACCAACTTTGAAAATCATTCACTACTTTCATCTTCGTCCTTTTTTAACTATTATTCTTATTTTTTGAGAAGTCAAACGCAATCAACTTTAACCAAATATATATCAATATAAGTACTGATATTTGCAATGTATATTGATATCATTAAGGGCGGCCCTGGTGCAGCGGTAGTGTCTTACCATCTGTTACCGGAAGGTCCAGGGTTCGAGCACCGGCCTTCGCACATTATGTGCGGGTATGGCTTGACGCTGAAATCCCTTCCCCAGACCCCGCACAGCGCGGGAGCCTACGGCACTGGGTACGCCCTTTTATATTGATATCATTAAACAGATTGTTAAACCTATTTTCTTAAACTTATTTAGAGATACAAATGTTGCTAATTTTTTTACAAACTCATTCAAACTTAAGAAAGTTAATTTGACTAGCAGAGATGCACGTGCGACATGCACATGTCTCCAAAGCATATTTTTTTATAATAGATGGATTATCAAAAAAGAACGTGAAGTTAGTGGAAAGAAATTCAAGGTCCATGCCCAAAGTCTAGGATGGAATGACAATATATACACTTAGTAATTTGCTCAATACTAATTTAAAAGAATTATCTGGTTTGATATATTGTAGCAAACTTCATATAGCCAATAATAAAGGTCAAAGTTTAGGATGTAATAAAGAAACTAAGATATCCTCTTTATTTCTAATTGAATATTTAATATAGGCTTTTAAATATGTTTAACTACATATTTAAGGTTTCTGCCAATAATCGACCTATTTTTGGGCTTTGTAACTCGTAATGTTTATCTCTTGAGCAGAAGCGAGTCATAGACTCACAATTTGATGACAGGATGATTCATCTGCTCTTATGCGCTAATCGCAAGGAGAAAAGGTAGCTGTGCTCTTAACACGCCGTATTGGAAGACTTGAGATGCCTGTAACTATGAATATGTGAATTTGTGACTGCCAGAGCTTTAATGGAGAACAAGCTACTCAGGGAACTACTCCCATTGTAGACCGCTATTCGTAATTCAGGAGTGGCGTTTTCAGCTGCTAAGGGGCTTGATATTGAGCGGTGCAAGGTGAGCTACCGGCAGCGTTGCCATTCAACTGAATAATGAACTGTCCTTTTTCATGTCAATAGCTGCAAGCTAAGAAGTGATGCCTATTAATTGATCATTTTCTCAGGCTCCAAAAAATGGACTTATTGCCCGAGATCTTGTAAATATCTGCTTGATGACATTTTTAACCATTCTAAAGAAATGATGCGCAAGATACAGGTTCAAATATCAATTCTTGCCGGTTTGTTGAAGCAATTGTTAAGACTGAGCTTTGTGTGCATGGTTTTACATGGCAAAAATTTATAAGTGTTTCTCTCTACACACTAATAAAAATTATTTCTAGTTGTAAACTCAGCTACTGCTATTTTTTTTTGAGAATGCAATGTTTAAACTTAGATCGCCTCTTTGCCATATTGTGCACACAATTCCTATTGACATCATGACATGGATTTTCCTAGCATTGTGCTTTGTGCTTCCATCTCAGCAGATCACTTATATTTTGGAAAATATTATTTAAACGGAATGCAAGATAACTAAAATCTATATAGTACATCCACAGCATTTATTCAGGACGCTATATAGCACTTCCAAGACGCTATGATATTTTTCTAGGTTTCAAGGGCATCTATTCAGGACGCTATATAGCACTTCCATGGCATATGGAAGGTTGGAATTATGTCAATTTGAACTTCTTAGGTTCAGAATAATTCTCTTAGCCTAAGTGTCTTTATAGTGTGATAATTAAAAGGTCTTAATTTTTGGGTAGGTTTCTTGTCCTATTATTCAAATAGTATAACAACCGGAAGCCCTTTATTATGTATTTTGTACATAAATGGAGATTAATATTGTTGCCCTCCTTAACATGTCATTATCTTGTGTTAACTTTTCTTACTGTATTAATCATTGTCATGGAATTTTTACATATTTCTTTTGGTACTATATTGAGATGACACGTGCGTGGCCACATGCCTAAAAGACAATATATGTTGTTTTTATTTTTTCCATTTTCTAGCTTAAATTGCCGTTATTTTCTTATCATATTATTTTCAAGGTTTTTGAAATCCAGTATTTGATAATTGTATTTGTAAGTTTTTAAATTATTATTTTTCATTTCTATATATTTGTTAAATTTTTTGTATTTGTATTCATTTTTATTTTATTTTTACTTTTTTACTTTCTTTTTATTTTGTTATATTTTATATTTTCTAAAAAGCTAGTGCCTTTAGTTGGAGCCAGATGCAATGCTGCTTAAACAATCTGTTGGAATGTTCTACCATATATTTATAATCCCTGTTAGGTGTGTGGCATGCGTATTCTTAAGTATAAGATTCGATTCGTTTGTCGTGCTCTAAGAAATAGACGAATCATATATTGCACTCAGGCAAACAATCTATCTTTTTGAACAAAACTAAACCAAAGTGGATAAATAGCATCGTCGTCGCCAGCAAAACTTACCAGACCAGAGCACAGTAAATGTGACACGTTGAGGTATCCATCTCCAAGGTTCGCAAACTTCCAAAAATCTCCATCTTCCACATCCACATCAACCTGTCTAACCATGATTATGCGAAGCGATACAGACAAGTTTTTTATCATGCAGCTATGGAGTCGCCATTTGGCTATGGCACCGTGCGACACAGTCGTAGACTACATTCCCAACCTTTGGACGATGATTAGCGTGCATATATATGGTCTAAGATAATTTTTGGTCTAGGAACCGTAATAATCGGCGCATACACTGCTGCATATTTTTATTTTTACTGGTGCCACCAATAGTAGATCAACCATATTTTAGAGTAAGAGAAGGCTTATGAGTTTTCTAAACATAGCCATATGAGATAAAAAAAAGTTACCTACATGCAGTGGACCGGAGGAGGTCCAAGATAGGTTTTGCTAGCTAGCGTTGAATGCTTTGACGGTGACCGAAGTGATGATGGAAGTAGTCACGACGTACCTGGACTTACCTCCCATAGATGCTGAATTGTTGCAATGCAACCCTCATCCTCTTAAGACGACGTTGCGCCATCATGACATTGGGCACATGGAATCGAGCCTCAATCTGAGAAATAAGTTGCGGCTATCAGGTTTGTGTGTTGCTTTGTGTCTTCGTCCTTGTAGGCGATGATGACGACATACAGCAGCCCAAGGCTTCTTCGTCCTTCGATGCAGCGGCGGCGGCCTATAGAAGCATTAAAGGAAATTAAAAAGGAATCCATGTTTGTTTGTTTCGCAAAGAATTTATATCTACATGCAGATAGTCCATACAAATTAATCTAGTAAAGTATGCAAGATCGATCGTGGGCACTCGGGAGTCATGCAAATCAGCAAATATGTAAACCTATACGTGATGACAGGTGACGTGTGTTAATTTAGATTCACTGGCGTTGCGGCGGCGGGTAGACTTTTGTTTTGGTGAAAAAAATAGCAACGGCTAGGGAATTGAATAACAAAAACGCAAATAAATCTTATATCTTATGGGGTGGCCCACGTGTTAGGAGGTAAGAGGCTTAATATCTCTTAGATCAAGATCTCAACGGCTAAAACATAGAGTGGGTACGAATTTTTAGGTGATGGATATTTTTTAATTTCTTCGCTCTTTTATAGTATAGACTAGCGACACAAGGAGTATGTATTTTTAACACACGGACACTTTTTAACTGTCTCAATCAACTATAAAGATCTTGTCTCCTAAAATGTTACAAGTAGTTCCCTTTCAAAACTTTAGACTATGTTTTTAGATGGATTTTCACATTTGCAACACTTCCGTACCATTTCCACCCAATTAAATTCAAGTTCATTTCGCTGAAAATTGGCTTATGTTGATGCTGACTTATTGTGAGAGAAAACCATTCTTTTTTCGCTGAAAAGTGACGTAGTGCTGATGAACAAGTTGTTTATAATGCCAAGTTGGCAAAGTTATTTGTCTTGTCATTCAAACTATGAATTTATTTGTTTTAAGATTTCGGAGCAATGTATTCCAGCCTTCACATTCACAAGTGAATGTTTAGAGCTTACCATTACAAATAGGGACTTAGCCTAACTTCCGCTAATCGGACAATGAACCTTACAACAAGCAACAACCATACAATGGCCTTGCTACCAACCATCCCGTTACAGCAGAAGAAAACAAGAAGGAACCCAAGTTCAAAACTCCCCAAAACAACAAAAAGGTTACTGATCCAAGGTCACCTGGAACCACAACAGCAATCTTGCAATGGTTTCACTACCAACAGCCATCTCACGGCAGCAGAAAACGGGAGTAACCAGGTTCAAAGCAACTATGAATTTATTATATTATTATATATATACATCCGCTCCAGTTCTTTGTCTGTATACTCCCCTGCAAGCTGCTGCCAGGGTGCTTCACTTTCATCAATTTTTCTCTATTTTATCCTCTCTTAATTGCAGATTCACATTTTTTTATACAAAAGAAACTGATAAATCATCCTTCCTGTCACCGTGTGGCTGAATTATGAGCCTCGGCGAGGCCCATGTTCCATGTCCTGATCGACAGGAAACACAGGGAATATACAAGAGTGAGAGACGACGGTGTCTCGCCGTATCGTGTGCTGTAGAGACACATGTCTCCGCGAGCTTCCGAAGACCTTCTTCAGCACGTACGGTTTCCTGCGGTGCTGCCATACTATGATGCGATCGCTCTATGATGACTGATGACGAAGTCCAAGCTACGCGTTCAGACTTCTTGGCGCACCGGCCGGCAAGAAATGACTCGCCATGTAGCTGCTGAATGAACGGGATGAACAATGCTACTCGTAGTTCGTTTTGTGCGATCTTGATCAGGCTGAAGCTGAACTGACCGGTGTATCTGAAACTGTTTTCACTGAGCTGATGGATGGATGGAGTTGTGGCCTGGATGGATGTTGGCTCAGCGGGTGCCAAGCAACGGTTACTTGAACATTGCATTGGATGCTACTATCGCATCGATGTGCTGCTGATCCCTGGATTCAACTTTGACTTTGGCATCAAGGTAGTACACTGCTTTGTTTCATCGGAGATTGCAAAATAATAAACCGTCTATGTCCAGTTGACTTGTTAGTTGTGGGCTTGGGCAGCCTATAGATGAGTCAACTGAGAAACAGTTCCGACCCTCTTAATGAAAAACGGGTGAAGCTCCGGTCGTGAAAAAAAACAGTTTCGACTACTTCTGCGAGTCTGAAAACGGATCTTGCGGCGTTGCAGGTATTGTGGGGCAGGCATGATTGGGGGCACCCTCAGCCTCATGCAAACACTTATTCTGATCTGGATCGCATTCACATCTGATTAGCTCTGTGAGAGGCACCTTTGGTGGCCATGGGTAGCCGCATCGTATGATCTCACTGACAGATGATCCTCAAATCTATCCCACATGCCCAGCCGCGTGTGAGTTACGCATCGGTGTGTTATTTTAGGGCAATTATTCCATCCAATGAAGGACGGCCCTGGTGCAAGCGGTAGAGCTTTACCGCCTGTGACCAAGAGGTCCAGGGTTCAAGCCCCAGTCTCTGCATATTTGTGCAGGGATGACTGCTGGCTATTTTCTCTTCCCCAGACCCCGCAGTGCGAGAGCCTACGACACTGGGTACGTCCTTTATTCCATCCAATCCAACTTGTGTGGTCATTTCAGGTTCTTCAATAATTAGTATACATGTCTGGATTTTGCTCTAGATTAGTCGGATGACACGAGGCAGGGCAGCCTCTTTCTGCCAAACAAAACAAGGTTGCGATTCATGATGCCAGGAGTGGATGGAGAGTCAATATTATGCTGCTGCAAGTTGGCCATCTCATCTGCCACTGCTAACTGCAATCATGCATAGACCGTACCGCTCAAATGAAAATCAGCATCAGCAATGCAGTAATGTGCAGTTCAGTCGGTTTCATGCAGTAATGAGATCAAGATATTCCAGAACTGCCACCATATGTTCCCTCACCTCTTGATTCCTTTCTGAGGCCCCCACTGGAAAACTTATTTACTCCTAATTCTTGCAACAATTGTGTCATAAAGAAATACGGTAAGTTGCCTACTTGCTTTAGTGAATGAATACTACTACTCTACTAGAATCAAGCGACTTCGCTTACCTTACTGAAATGGTGTTTTCTCCAAAACGTAAGGAGAAATGGTGTTAGCAGTATAAAACTCAAGAGTCTTCGGGATGAATTATATGAAATCTCTTCGGACTGCAGGAGACAACAACAACCAAAGAGACAAATGGGCGCTAGGACGCCTTGTCTTAATTACCCCTGTTAAATCTTTGATTCATTCATGAGAAGCCACGAGTTCGGATGACCAATTCAACGCAAAGTCATGAACATAAATAAAATAAAATCAAATGCTATTTCAACTCTGGCCCTTGATGGAGGACAGATGGCATGCAGTAGCATCCAAGGAGACGTTCGCCACTATGTGCATGGAGCCTCGTCCCCGTTCGTTGCTTTGCTGGAAATTCTTCTCTGTAAGGCTGTCTGTTCCAGTTCGCTTTTGGGAAGCTGAAATGGCAACAAATTTTTCAGGCCCGGGACGGCAAGGTTCAAGGATTTTTAGTTGCCTGGGACGGCAAGGTTCAGGGATTTTTCAGGCCTGGGACGGCAAGGTTCAGAGCTAAGGTGAACAATGTTAAGGTGACAGCTGTGCATCCACTGATCCACAGCAATATGAAAAGGCCTAGCGTCACAAAGTACATACAAGGAATTTTTAGGTGTTATATGATGGACCTCCTCATGAAAAGAATGTAGTATCAGTTTGACCTGCTTGAATTGATGTAGTAAGGAGAACGAATCATGGCATGCCTCTTCTGGTTGTTTCAGTGACCTCACAGGTCACGAGAGCCGGCAGAGGTGACATGTTTAGGTGATGAGATGAAGGTCAGAAGCTGACCTTTTTTGGCCTTTGGGCGATGCATATGCATCGATGAGAGCCAATAATTTCCAGGCGCCAAGTGAGGCATCTCTTGTGCGGTGCAGGCCTGCCTAGGCCCCAGATGCGACTTGCATCAGAACGTATACATCGCCTTTGTTTATGCACTATTATTCTGCAGTTGACTTGCATCGAGCCACAGCCTTGACATCATGACATGCAGGCGTTGATTAACAACAAGGGGAATCTTCTCTTCTGAGGCGAATGGTCGGGAAAGGCCTCTCCGGTTTGTTGAGATCCTGGTGACAAGCTGAAAAAGAAAATTTGGGAAAAGGCGATGTTCTAGGAAGGGTAGTATTGATGTGCTTGCATTGGTGAGCAACAACTCTATTTGTGCTTCAGCCAATCCAGGTGATGAACAATTGAACATTGAAATTGGATTTTGATCTGTAGTATCTCAAACCCAAACCTTTGGATGCCTCCAGCTTAGATTTAGGTGCAAGGACCTGTTTGAATCCGGCTAATAAGCTAGCTAACAATGTCTTACCTAACATCGCTAATAATTAGCTATATACTTACTGTATTAGTCGATTGCACTGTGTTCTCTACGCTTATTCGTGTCACGGTCTAACCATTTAATTTGATTTTTGAATCTAGTCTAGGCTTGATGATGATCATGCATATGGAATGGAAAAGCACGTAACAATCCTCAAGGTCACACTAGCGCCGTGGTACCTCACAGAGTCCGGACTTGATGTTTTAAAGCTGGAAGAAAATATGCAGCCCCTGTTTAAAGGGTGAAAGGGAAAGACAGCTAAGTTTCAGAGAAGTTCAAAGACAAGACGAGAGCGCAAAATTCTCCGGGTACTGGGATTCGCATTAATTCAAAGCTCGTGATTTGTTTCGTCATGTATATACAAGTACAGCCTAGATTTTATTTTATTTTATTTTATTTTCAGAAGCCAATGAAGAATCTGAAGTGTTCTTCTTCTCTTTAACGAGAGAGACTTGGAGAGGAACCAAAGATGTGACTGAAGTTTCCTCTGGGACTTGGGAAAACGATGTGACCATGTCATCATCCATCGATCGTTTTTAGCATATGTCATGAGCTTCAAAATTGCGACAGTGTGTCGAGAGATCAGATAAAATAATGAAGAGATAAATTAGTTTTTCTCGGCGGTGCAAGAAATAAACAATGATTATCAGCATTGAGACGGCCTGTCCACCACCTTTAATAATTCATGATCCCCATCAATAATTCCACAGAAATATAGGAGGCCAGAGAGAGAGAGAGCCAGGCTGCAGCTGCAGGAGGAAGCCGGCAGCAGCCTATATAACCAGTAGAGGCGCACACGTCGTCTCAGGCCACATAGCAAACAGCAGCTGCAGCAGGAAGCTCACGCCAAGAGAGCCTCCTCTCCCGATCCCGTCTCCTCCGGTCCTCCTCTTTCCTCCGTCGTCGTCCTCGCCGTCGTTGCGTTCCTTGGCGAAGAAGCCGGCGAAGATGCTGCTGCTGCGGGCATCGACGACGCCGTTCGGGTACGCCAAGGTGGACAAGGTGGACGCGGAGGAGGCGCGGCACCTCAGGGCGCAGTACCTCATCCACAAGGTGCTGGAGGAGAAGAGCCCCAGGCCGTCGGCGCTGGCGCGGGCGGGGCCCAGGATCGGCGTGCGGCTCAAGAAGCTCAGGCTCGCCGTCCGGGGACTCAGGGCGCGCGCGTGCCGGGCACTGCAGAGGCACCTCAGGAACCTGAGGCGGCTCGTCGGCGGCCACGGACCTCAGGGGTCGCCGCGGTCGCCTTCTTGATGACGATGCCTTGTGCCTCTGGTGCGGCTTCTGGGAGGAGGAGCAGGAGGAATAATCCTCGGGCCTCCATTTTGATCTGGTTATTGGGTGGTGTTGAGCCGTGGATCGAATCGAGGCAATAGTTCGTCGTAACATCTGAGCTGCTTTGCTGAGAGATCGGGATCAGCTTGTATGCGTTTTGATTAGGTGTTGGAATGGGATCATATACATATACGGAGTACTACTATAAATTGTGTAATAGTAGTAGCAATCAAGAAATGCTCCTGCATTTTTATGCCTCTCTCTGTTCTGCAGAAGTCAGAGATCTCTTCCCCAGTAGTACTACTACAGTGGGGTTTTTTTCCCTCTTTTCATAGACTTTGCTAGTTTCTCTGTCAGACTGTCACATTGTATCACGATGGATGTCAATCATCTTTTCCAGTAAAATCAAGGGTTATTTTGATCTACGCCATTCCAATTTTTTAACTTATATGCCATTACAATTCGTATATTTTGAAACTTGCCATTATAATTCTTCACTATCTTGAACGGTGCCATTTTATACGTATTCAGCGACATTGGGCCCATGTGCAGGTGTCTAAAGGTTAGCGTATTTTCGTATGTCCTATAATACCCCTGATGCTTCTATTCCTCTCGTCACTGACATGTGGGTGCCACACGTCAGCTTCGTCTTCAACCTCCAGTTGCCGTAGATGGGAGATGTCATGGTCGCCACGCGAGCGCACAGCAGCCGCCGCGGCCAACAGCAACGCAGGCGAGCAGAAGCCTCCTCCAATCGTTCATGTCCCTTCACTCTTCCCGTAGGCAGTTGGCAGTTTGGCACTGCCAATGGCGGCTTCAGCCCACACCCTTTTAATGCGTGCAACAATGCAAGCCATGGACACATCCTTTCCTCATGAGATCAACGCACCTCCTTCTCTCTCGTGCTCCGCGTTCGTTTCTTTGGCCCTGACCCATCGCACGCCCCTAGCATCTCGTCGATCCTGCCTGAACAGGGTCGCGGCCCCGGCCTGTGCCCCCTCCGCCCCCAGTCCCTGGTCCATAGCCTCCACTGTTCTTGAACAGGGTCGAGTCCTGGTGCCTACTCCGCGAAATCCGAGTCCCTCGTGCGGGCGTGCAGCTCTGTAGGGTGGGACGAGATCCATCAGATGTTGAGCGGGAGGGGCAGCGTCCACATAGCCCGACCTGAGGGGCTGCTGCTGCTTACCCGCATGGCCGCGTGTGGGCGACGCCGACATCTGCCATTTACGGTGCGGTTGTTGCTCTGCAAGAGAAGATGGGAAGAGGAAGCTGGAGGTTGAAGAAGTTGACGTGTGGGGCCCACATGTCGGAGGGAGAGCAGCAACAGGGGTATTATGGGGCATACGAGAATACACTGCCCTTTAGTCACCTGCACGTGGGTCTAGTGCTATAGAATACGTACAAAATGGCATCATTCAAGACGATGAAGAATTACAATGGCAAGTTTCCAAATATGTGAATTGTAATGGCATATTTCAAAATTTGAAAAATTGCAATGGTGTAAATCAAAATAACCCTAAAATCAAGCACCGTGTCTCCAAGACTCCAGCTGCCTCCATTGTCCGAATCTGCAGTATACTTGCATCCGCGGCAATCCAGCAGGATTACCATGACAGTAAAACTTCCATCTTGCTTGCTCTTCCGTTCCTCGGTACCATTCTGAATCTCCAATCACCGAATCGACGGTAACCTTGTAGAACGTAAATACCGAGTAGTTTTACTGCATGCCCGCGCTCGTTCTTCTGTAATTTTTACTGAAACACAACCATTACCAAAAACAAAGTCACACTTAGCTTAACAAACACCTACTACCCAGAGTATGCGAGCATGCATGTTTCCTGCCGGTCCTCTGCAGCACAGAAAGAGAGTGACCGGTTGTCTACGGTAGAAGAAGAAAAAGGCAGATTTGTGGCCGAGTTTCTACACATTTTTTCGCAGACAGCACTAATCATGACACGTTTGAAGCTAAGCGACCCGTTTTTCTCCCCACGGTCAAATTACCAGTCATTGTTTAAAAATGAAAAAAAGGATGGTCCCATCATCAACTTCACAAGAGAAATAAAAAGCAGAGAGAGCCCGAACAAAAATCCTTCAGTCGAAAACTTTGAAAAGGCTGAATAAAACGCTTGACCTCAAGTCACACTTTTTTGAGTTTACCTCAAGTCACACTTAGCTTGACAAACATCTACTCTACTACCCATGTTTCCTGCTGGTCCTCTACAACACAGAAAGAGAGTGACCGGTCTAGTTTCTACACATTTCTCGCAGACAGCAGCTGAACACACACTAATCATGAAAAGTTCGAAGCTAAGCAACTCTTTTTTCTCGCCACGGTCAACTTATTACCAGTCATTAAAAATTTAAAACATGGTCCCATCATCAACTTCACAAGGGGAAAAAAACAGAGAGAGACCGAAATGAAAAGGCTGAATAGAACGCTTGACCTCAAGTCCTCAACATGTTATTTTCCAAAGATCTTTGACTGTTCTAAACATGCGTCTCAATCAATCGGAAAATGAAAGTGCGTCGTAGCTCCGAGTCTCGGTCTTCAACTTGACCCACAAGGCCACAAGGCTTAACAAAAACGCTCGGTTATTAGAACGTGTTTTACAAATGCGGTGCCATTTCAGCTGAAAATATATCGTAGAAACGCTCAGTTTTGAAAGGAATTAAAAGGCCGCCCGGGTTTGAACGCGTGGTTGACAAATTGCATCAAATCAAGATGTCGCCGTCCGCCGTCAAACAAATTTCGCGGGCCCTTCTGTCACTCTCACCTCTGAAAGATGAAAGATAGACGATGAAACATCCTTAATTTTTTACGAAGAGAAAAATACATAGAATGACGAATAATACAATATTTCGAAGCTCAAACCATCGCATTATCCAGCAATAGTTGATACAGAAATCCATACTTCGAACAAAAGAGTATATTTAGGAGGAATTACATAAATAGTTCGTCGCCACACTGGCAGAATCATCAGAGTAGCTGCAGCGTCTGGGATAGCTGCGGAAGGCGGAAATACAATAAATTTTCAAAAGAAGCCTGAGCGTAGGAACGAGACGTCTACTCCTCATCGGTGAAGTCATAGTCGGGTTCACCTACCAATAATTTTTAGTACGGTTTATAGTGGCCACATCTCCCACCCTATGCTTTGCTTTTGCTATGTAGTATTTGGTGGGATGCCAAGGATATAATCAAACGACCTAATATATGGCTGTGGTTTCCTATGCAAGTAGTGACCAATATTATATAATATAGTTCATCAAGTTTTAACCCATCTCATCCACATATCCATCTCATTCCATCACCATCACACACATCTCACCCTCTCGCACTCAGTCGACAGGTCCAACTCCCTCTCAGAACCTGCCTCAGCGGCTCACAGCCGGAAGGGTAACACCAGGGGGAGAATAGAAGGACTCCTCTCACTACTCCCGAGAAGCGTGGGTCTTAGAAAAAAGCCATACCAGTGGCCTGCGGACTATATATATAGATTCATAAACTATGCAGAGCGTGTACTCCCGTAACCACAAGATCACTATCATCGGCGGTGCCCCGCCTAAACTGATTCCGGCTGCTTTCTAACCGGTGCAATGCCACCCTACCACTCAGTACTGGGACATCCCGGATAGATACCACCAGCATACTGAGACTGTGAGACATAGTACCGGGCCCCCGAGGTCACTATGTTGTCTAAGGAGGGTGTGGGTCTCCATGTCCGTATCTCCCGACACTATCTGCTAACAACCTAGTAGTAGTGGCACCGTCCTAGCTAGTCAGACATCCGTCTTTCGCCCATACAAGAGCGAGTGGTGAGCACGTAAGTCCTAAGGTTCTGGTCCTCAAGAGATATCAGGTCCTAGGGGGATCAGACAGGATTATCTTCTCATAGGGACTACAACAGTTCGTGCTACAACAGCACCTTCTACCCGGGGCCTCGCTCCATGAAGGCTCTCAACCCCGGGATCGCCATATACCTCACAATGTGCCCGCCACAAGCACCTCATATGGGAATGCCCAGAACACATCCTCCGGCAAGACTCGCCCACATGGCTCGTTGTAGAATCCTGTCCGATCGACTCAACCCTCACCACATAACCTATCATCAGGTGATATTCATAAATAAAGCACTAGCAAACTAGATATTATGCCATGCGTAATAGGATCTACGAGGTTGGGTAGGGTGTGGCATCTGCGAAGTCATCACCGAGCTCCTCCTCGTACTCGTAGTCGTCCTCCTCAAACTGCTCTTCCTCTGAAACGAGACATAATAACCGCATTAGCGGCTCCTATAGAGTCAATATAAAGAATTAATAAAATTCAATAACTCCAAATGCACTCATACATAAGCCTATGACGTAGAGCTCATTTTTATAAAAATTTGGACACTTGGTTCATATTTTTCGGAGTTCGTATGAATTAGTTATGAATTTTCAAAGTTTATTCTATTTTCTGAAAAAACGGGCAGATAAACCTGGACGCGACACGTGGCGGGTTCTGATTGGTCCACGTGGCACGCGAGTCCGGCAGAGGTGGCGTGGGGCTGACGTCATGCTGACGTCAGCACTGACGCGCGGGTCTGGCGGCTGGATGACAAGATGACGTCATGCTGACGTCAGCACTGACGGGTGGACTTGGTCAGCGGCTGACAGGTGGGTCCCACGGTCAACGGTCACTGACAGGTGGGACCGGGTCAACGGTCAATGTCAACGATCAACAGTCAACGTCGACCGGGCCTCGACCGGGCCTCGGCAGGCTTGGGTAGGGCTGGATCTAGGCCGGGTTGGGCCGGCCCGGCCCGAACACGTGTCGACACATTAGTTAGGCCACGTGGCACTGCGGGCTGGTACTGGGTTCGGTCTACGGTTGATGATTCACGGACCTGGCTCGCGGTGGACCGTAGACTGGGCGCCGACGTGGCGGTCAGTGACTGGCCTAGGCCGGTCCATGTGGTGGGCGCGGTGCACCAGGGGAAATTTCCCCTTCTCCCTCCCCGACCCGTGCACACGCGGGTGCGGCGGCTTTGGCCAGCGGCGTGCGGCGAGCGGGGTGCTGGTCGGCCTAAGCTAGGCAAGGCAGCGACTATAGCGGCGTTAGGACGTTGCGAGAGCGGCCAGGGGGTCACGACGGGCTCGCGGCTCACGAGCTCACCGGCGTGCGCGTCGTAGCGGCGGCGAACGGCGGAGCACGGCTGCGGGGCAAGGCGTCGCACTCAGAGCAACTTAGACTAGTATCCTGAGTACATGAGGCCAAGGTGAGGGTGGCAACGGGGTCCGTGCGGCCTTACGGGGCATGGCCTCGTCGGCGCGCGCATGGCGGCGGCAACGAGCGGCAGGGACGCTGCGGCGGGGCGCAACAGCGGCTTGGAGGCAGCTTGGACTCGCGCAAGGTCTATGTGACACTCGGGTGAGCGTAGCGGGGTCACCAATTTGGGCAGAAACGGCCCCTAGCCGACGGCGAGCAGCAAGGCACGGCGGTGGCTGTCGGCGACGGCGAAGCCAAATTCGTCGGCGTAGCCTGACATTGGCCTCCATCTTCTCCTCCATTTCTCGATTGGAGCAGCTATGAGCTCCAAGACCTATCTAACGCGGTGAGAGGAGGCTCGCCGGAGGCGCACACGGCGTGTTGGCCGTAGCGGCACTCCGGCGGCCGGAGCCCGGGGAGACCGAAAGCGGCAAAGCAGCGCGTCCTCACTGTGGTCTATGCCGGCTCCCGAAACCTTACCAAAACGGCGCTCTAGACTAGCGCGGACACGCTGGTCGAGCTGATGAGAAGAGAGGGGAGACGGGTGAGCGGGAACACGACGGCGCTCTGGGTGGCGGCCATGACAGAGCAGGGGCGACGGCGGGTGAGCTCACCTGCGCAGCAACGGTCGAGGCGAGGCGGTGAGGGCTTGGTGGTGGCTCGATGAAGGGGAGCCAGAGCGGCTACGTCTACGAGGCGAGTCAAGGTTATCGGGGCTCCCCCTGCGTGTGCGAGCGGCGGCGTCGGCGGCGCTCCAGCTTGCTCTGCTGCTCCTCCTCTCGCTCCCCTACTTCTTTCTCTAGCTGGACAGGTGTGAGGCGGCGCGGTGGAGTGCTTACCTCGCGACAGCTGGCACGGGGAAAACCTAGCGGCCGGGACGGCCTCCTTTTATAGCCATGGCGACGGCGACGGACGGCGCGGATGGGTTCGGGTTTGGCCGGGGCGCGGCGCAAGCGGGCGGCGGAGATGGAGTGGCGCGGAGATGGACGGCGGAGGCGCACGGTGGCCATTTTTGGCACGGCGGACGCGACGTGCGGGCGGCCAAAAATGGTGGGAGGTCGGGGCTGACAGGCCGACCCCACCGGTCAGCGACTGCGAGCGTGGGCTGACGCAGGCGTGTGTGAGGCCGACCCCTTGCTGGGCCGTTTCGGCTTCGCGGGCCGCGGCGCGAGCGGGGCAGGCGGGGCTGGCTGGGCCGCGAGCGAGGGGGGTCACGCGGGCGAGCGTGCGGTGCTGGCAGGCCGCCTTGTTGGGCCAGTAGGCCGCGGGATAGGCCGCGGCGGGCGCGGGCGTCGCGGGCGGCTGGCAGGCCGGTGCGGGACGCCATGATGGGCTGCTGCTGGGCCAGCGCGGGGAAGGAAACAGCAGGCCAGCCTGAAGCGCAGGTTGGGCTGGGCTGGTTGTTGTGGGCCGCCTGGGCTGCTTCTCCTTTTCCTTTTTCCTTTCTAATTTCCTTTCTCTTTTCTAATTCCTTTTCTTTTTCTTTCTAAACCCTTATTCCAATTACATCATGGTCATGTTAAAGAAAGGGGTTAGTGACCATGTCATAAATACTTGGTGGGTCCCATAGGGTCTTATGGTCATGATGGATCCATTTCCGAGGTCAGTCGATATATATATATATACATGCGATAATAAGTTATTTGATTTTATTGAGCATCACATAAAATCGAATAAGATGCAAATCAAGCTCTGGTAAATTAAATGCAATACTCATACTAACATTAGGTGTTACTTGTGTAACTATTGGGTGGTTGTCTATATGACATTCACCAAACATTGATATACTTTAATTTTTTTTTAAAAGTTCGTATTTTCAGTGTTTAGATTTTTGGGTACGTTACAAATGACATCAGAGGCATCTCCCGGCACTAAACAAGGCGATCAACCTAGCCAGTCGGCACTAAACATGGCGATCAACTAGTCAGCAGCGCAGCGATGTCCGAAGGGCATTGGTGGGCGAGGAGGTTTGTTTAAACACGAGAGCAGGCCAAACCTGAAGCGTCTTGCTCTCTATTTTCTTCAGTGATGATTGCACGCGCAATGCGTGACACCGCATTGTGCGTGCATTTGGCATGGAGTTGCATGATCTGGTGACATCAATGGCCGGCTTGTCCTCAGTGCGTCCAATCAGGGGTTGGCATACACGCAAATTCTTGGCGCTTCACCAAAACCCAGTCAAACTTTATAACGCAAGTAGTCTTCCATTTCAAATCATAAAATTATAAGACGTTTTCCTATGCATAAATACACTATATCTAAATGTTAAGTAAAAAATTTATCTAGAAAAGCCAAAAAAATATAATTTGAAACAAACAGAGTAATTTTCAAAATTTCTAGTTTGGAAACCATATAACACATATGTATCGGTTTAAACACATTTAAACCGTCTAAGATAATCTAAACGACTTTGAAGGATCGGATACGGCGACCAGAGGGGGGCGAGGTAAATGAGAGCCTTAAAGTTTTTTCCAAAACATTAGGTCCTCGGCTCAATCACACGACCCCAAGATGCAAGAACAAGAGCGGTGATGTCCACGATCCTATTGAGAGGGTGGATGTTCACTAGAAATACAACGGGACGTCACAAGATCAACGCAACAGACCAGAATCGAATCAGAGATCGAATGAGCAAGATATGAAAGAGATAGGAGAAGTCTGTACGGACTATCCGGGGTTTGCTCACGGAGTGTCCGTCGGCACAAAAAGAAAAACAACAGAGACCGACCAAAATATTTAAACCGTCTAAAATAATCTAAACGACTTGAAACATACAATTCTATTCTATGTTATTATTAGACGAGCTAAATAGGTGTTTAATTCACATTAGAACAATGGTTTAGATTATTTTACTCCCACTATTTCAAATTATAAGACGTTTTTTTGATAGACCAACTTTACTACGTACTTAGATATACATTATATCTAAATTTATAGTAAACAATATATTTAAAAAAGTTAAAAGAACACTCTATTTGGATCCACCCAACTACAAGTTAGCTAGCTAATTGTTAGAGCTAAAATTTAGCCAGCTAAATATTAGCTAGACAAACGTTAGGGGGTGTTTTGATGCTCTAGCTAATGAAAAACTTTGGCCATGCTACTATTCATTAATTTCATTGTTTAGCTAGCTAATTTTTAGTTAGGATGCTTGGATCCTCTAGCTAAACTTTAGCTGGGGTTAGTTTGGTCAGCAAGGTCTTTTAGCTGGTGTTAGCTAGGTTCAAACAACTAAAACGATTATGTATATTTTAGCCTCAAGTTGAAATTTTGCTGGATTTAGCTTTAGCCAGCTAAAGTTCAGCTGGTGGATTTAAACGGGACCTAGAGGGAGTATTAAATCTATACTAGTAAATCCAAACATCTCCTATGACCCAAACAAACTCACGAAATGGACGCATGCAGCCTGCTCCTGCTTCTTTCCAAATACAATGGCCGCGTTCCAAAGTCGAGTTCAAATCGGAGATACAACGGCAGCAGATTCCTCACCCACAGAACCGGGCCACCTTCGCAATCGTATCCGATTCCCATCAGGGCCCGTCACGATTCCAGAATCCAATATTCTGATGCCGCGGCCCGGCCCATATAAACCCCGCCCCGCCCCGCCCCACGCGCTCCGTGTCTCCGCCTCGTTTCTAATCTTCCCACATCGAGATTCCAAAGCCCTCCTCTTTCTCCGTCTCCGGTCTCCGGTCTCCGCGCCTAGGGTTTCTCTGCTCGCCGGAGAAGCGATGCAGCCGCCGCACCAGCCGCCGATGAACGGGCAAAACGGCCCGCCTACGCCGCAGGGGTTCGGGGCGCCCACGCCTCCGCAGCAGCAGGCGCCCCCGCCGCCGTACTACCAGCAGCCGCCGCCGCAGTACTACCAGCAGGGTCCCCCGCAGCCGTGGGGGCAGCAGCAGCAGTACGCTCCACCGCCGCAGCAGTACCCGCCTCAGACGCAGCAGTACGCGCCACCGCCGCAGCAGTACGCCCCTCCTCCGCCGCAGCAGCAGTACGCCCCGCAGCCGCAGCAGTACGCGCAGCAGCAGTACGCCCCTCAGCCGCAGCAGTACGCGCAGCAGCCGCAGTACTCGCAGCCGCCGCAGTATGGGACCACGCCGGGAAGCGGTGAGGTCAGGACGCTGTGGATTGGAGATCTTCAGTACTGGATGGACGAGAACTACCTCCAGTACACCGCCTTCGCGCCCGTGGGCCAGCAGGTAGTCCTTCTCTCTATCTTCCCTCCCCGAAAGCCGTGGCATTGGAAATCTGAGAGTGGGCGCCCTTGTACGTTTGATTTGGCTAATTTTTTGTTTTGATATGCCTGCGGCTGTAGGTGCTGTTGTGTTCTTGTTTATTTGTTTACTATGTTTTCTGTTATAGTTGTAGCGTTGGATAATAGATCATTTAGTCCAGTGTCTTCTCTGAGGAGCTAAGGGGCACATTTCTTGCATAGTTAGATGCTAGTATTTCAATCAGGATGTTTATTTTAGGCCCAGAAGCATGCATATGACTATAATTGTAAGCTGTAGTCACAGATGCCAAGGGGTCTTTTTCCTTCTGTTTTCTACTTGTAATGCTTATCTCTGTCATGCATGATGAGCAATGTTTCTCTTTATGAACTGATAATCTTTTCATTCTTTAGGTGAGTATACATTGACTTATTTACAACAAACTTATACCAAGATTTTGTATGACAGACGCTATATTTTGCATGTTATATCTTGCTTGTTGCTAGTTCTTATGTACATTTTGATTTTCAAAATTTGGAAGTTGAATATAACGATTATAGGTAATATACTATGTTACCTGGATATGTCAGGAAGGTCACGTATCCCGTATCGGATACGTATCTGATACGGATACGCAATGGATACGTGGCTGATACATATCCAGTAAGTATCGGCAAAAAAATAAATCAAAGAAAATCCTGATACGTTTACTGATACGTATCCGCGTTCGGCGATACGGCTTATTCCACGCGCAGTGAGTGGACTCCTCGCCGGCCACGCGCCGGGGTGGTTGAGGAGCACCGCGGGGAAGGAGCAAGGACGCGCACCGCGGGGAAGAAGCAAGGATGCGCACCGCGGGGAAGGAGCAAGGACTCTGCCGCGCGCCGGGGCGGGTGAGGAGGGGCGCCGCCTGGCCTCTCCGGCGCCCAGCCGCCTTGCGCACTGCTACAGGTGGATGCGCCACCGCTGCGTGGGCTGCTTGGCCTCGCCGCCACCTTGCCCGCTGCCGCAGCTGGTTTGGGCTGCACCACCGCCGCGTGTGGCAGGGAAGGCCGTCGTGACCTGGTGATTGGTGCTCGCTGGAGGCCGCAGGGGTGCGGGAGACAGGGAGAGGGAGGGGAAGAAGAGGAGCAGATGGGGAGGACGGAGCGAAGGTGTGCGGTGGCGGCTGATTTCCTCGTGAGGGAAGTGAGATACGTGAGCTCGTGTAAATGGGCTGGTAGAAGTGGGTTGTAGTTTTATTGGGCGTTAGCTCGGTTTTTCTGTTAACGAATGAATATATGAAGTTGCGATGCATTCTAGTCTCTATAACTTCTACTTTTCTCACATTCTAGTATCTATAACTTCTATTTTCTCACATTTTATTCCCTCAAACTTTTATTCTCTTACATTTTATTTCCTCAAATTTCTATTTTTCATAAAATATACACTATTATTTATTTTTATTAAAAAATATAAAACGTATCCGCATATCGGGTTTTTTGGAAAAATGACGTATCCGCGTATCCGTATCCGCCCGATACCAATACGCGTATCCGTATCCGTGCCACTTAGGTAATATATGTCTCGTAATATATTTTAGCTTAACTACTGTACTTGTTGTCTGATGTGAATCCTATACTTTTGTTAAACTATTTATTGTTGGCCTAATACTTCCAAGTAACTGCAGATTGCCTCTGTAAAAATTATAAGGAACAAGCAGACTGGGCATTCAGAAGGTTATGGTTTTATTGAGTTTTACTCTCGAGCTGCTGCAGAACAGACTCTGATGAACTTCAATGGGCATATGATGCCGAATGCTGAGATGGCTTATAAGCTGAACTGGGCTTCTGCTAGCACTGGGGATAAGCGTGGGGATAGTGGTTCTGATCACACAATATTTGTTGGTGATTTGGCTCCTGATGTTACTGACTCCATGTTGGAAGCTGTGTTCAGAGCTAAGTACCCTTCAGTTAGAGGAGCTAAAGTTGTTTTTGATAGGATCACAGGACAACCCAAAGGATATGGTTTTGTGCGTTTTGGAGATCTGAATGAGCAGGCACAGGCTATGACCGAGATGAATGGTTATATGTTATCTACAAGGCAAATGAGGATTGGTGCTGCAGCTAACAAGAAGAATACGGATGCTCAGCAGACGTACGCAACTAACGGTATGTACATGTGGAACGTCGCCCTATATAGGTTTTAATTTTTTTATCTGTTGTTTCATACTTGCTTGTGTAGGATCCTGCAGGTGTACTGATTATGAGAGCATCTAAGTGCATCTCTGCATCTTGAAAACTAAGCCCACTTACATATTGTGATTTCTTTTTCCATTTTTCTTGCTGGATGATAGTGTTTTCATAGCAGTTTTCTTTCCGGTCATTCCATCGCACCCATAGCTGGCATAGCTTCTATCTGTAAACAGACATTTCCTTCCAGCTCTTTCCGTTTGAAGTCCAAGATTGGGATAACTTAACACAACAAAGTAACAAAACCACTAAACCAAAATTCGTGTTTCTCAAAGCAGGATGCCATGCCATCTGCATTTAGGGCCTGGAAATGTCTTCAGATGTCTCCTGTAACCCGTGCCTCGGTTAGGTCAGTGTTTAAATTTCGTGAGATTTTGGTTCTAAAGTACTTTAGAGGGCCAACTATGCTATATATTTGTACTTCCACTCTCAGGCATCAATTTATCTGGACTTACTTTCCAGTCTTCCAATGCTTTATGTTTATTTATTTTGAAAAAATTACTGTCCATCATGTTCCAGTACTTGTGATATCTAATATGTACAAATTTTTTTTATGTTTTCATAATATTTCTTTTTATATATTCCTTTTTTCTCATCTTTGGATTTGGATTTCTTATATCTGCACCTAATGTCACCTGTAACATGTTTGTTTACTTCACATTGTACTATATAGTGCAGGAAGCTCCTAACCTGTATCTTATCTGGTCTCCTCAATGTACCATTTTGTAGAGTTACTCCAAATTCTGCTGCGGTGCAGAAAATATTCTTTTTTGTCTAACTTTCCCCTGCTTGTGCCTGCACTTATTTCTTCATGCATTTTATCTGGTTTATTCCATGCTGCAGATTCCATTTGCAAATTTCTCATTAGGTTGCCCTGAATGCACATAGTTATGCATATTTGTTTGTTGTCCTTGTATTCTGCTTATCTTGGGTTTGGTAGTTGGTATGGCCTGGCAACACAGTAAAATTTAATTTCTTATGTAAAAGGGCGTACCCAGTGCCGTAGGCTCCCGCACTGCGGGGTCTGGGGAAGGAAAAATAGCCAGCAGTCATCCCTACACAAATGTGCAGAGGCTGGGGCTTGAACCCTGAACCTCTTAGTCACAGGCGGTAAAGCTCTACCGCTTGCACTAGGGCCGCCCTTCAAAATTTAATTTCTTATGTGAAATATTTTATTGGCAGTTGATGGCACGGAATATGATATAAAAATACAAGAACGAAATAGTTGAGCTAATCTGTTCTACTTCATGCCTATGGTAGCTCATGGGTTGCTACATAGTTGGGTAATTTAAAGATACAGGGTATCATGTAGATAATCTGAGCTTATATATAAAGACAGTTTAGTACTTAAATTTCTTCTGTTGCAGCCAAGCAATACATGCAGGAACAACTCTTTGAAGCAAGGATTTCTTGTGTTCTTCCTCTGACCTCATTGGAATGCTAACAATTTCTTTCAACAACAACAACACATAGCCTTTTGTCCCAAGCAGGTTGGGGTAGGCTAGAGATGAAACCCAAAAGAGGCATAGAAACAAAGAACACATAAATAGTGCAAGAAAAAAGATTACGGTTCAGGCACGTTAATTGCTAGTCTCCAAGCGCTCTTATCCATAGCTAAATCCTTAGGGATATTCCACTCCTTAAGGTCTCTCTTAACCGACTCGTTCCAAGTCAGTTTAGGTCGACCTCTACCTTTCTTTACATTATCGACCCGCTTTAGAACCCCACTACGCACCGGTGCCTCAGGAGGCCTCCGTTGGACATGGCCAAACCATCTCAACCGGTGTTGAATCAATTTTTCCTCAATTGGTGTCACCCCAACCCTATCCCGAATATCGTCGTTCCGGACTCTATCCCTCCTTGTGTGCCCACAACACCATCGTAACATACGCATCTCTGCTATACTCAATTGCTGGATATGTCGTCTTTTTGTAGGCCAACATTCAGCACCGTATAACATCGCCGGATGAATCGCTGTCCTATAAAACTTACCTTTTAACTTCTGAGGCACCCTTCTGTCACAGAGGACGCCTGAAGCTTGACGCCATTTCAACCAACCGGCTAAAATTCTATCCCTAACATCTTCATCAATGTCGCCATCCTTTTGTAGCATCGATCCTAAATACCGAAAAGTATCCCTCTTGGCCACCACTTGCCCATCGAGACTAACGTCTCCCTCCTCATTCCTAGTCGCGCTGAAATCGCACCTCATGTACTCGGTCTTGGTCCTACTAAGTCTAAACCCTTTCGACTCTAACGTGTGCCTATATAGTTCTAACTTCCTATTAACCCCTGCCCTAGTCTCATCCACTAGCACCACATCATCAGCAAAGAGCATACACCAAGGGATATCACCTTGTATGTCCCTTGTGACCTCATCTATCACCAAAGCAAATAAATAAGGGCTCAATGTTGACCCTTGATGTAGTCCTATTTCAAGGCCCACCACATGACATTTCTCGGTACTTTGTCATATGCCTTCTCGAGGTCAATAAAGACCATGTGCAAGTCCTTCTTCTGCTCTCTATATCTCTCCATCAACTGTCGTAATAAGAAAATTGCCTCCATGGTCGACCTACCAGGCATAAACCCAAATTGGTTTTGGGTCACACTTGTCACTCTTCTTAGGCGATACTCGATAACCCTCTCCCAGAGCTTCATCGTATAGCTCATCAACTTAATCCCACGGTAATTAGTACAACTTTGAACATCTCCCTTGTTCTTGAAGATCGGTACTAATATACTTCTCCTCCATTCTTCAGGCATCTTGTTTGACCGAAAAATGAGGTTAAAAAGCTTAGTTAACCATACTATCGCTCTGGCACCTAGGCATCTCCACACCTCAATGGGGATACCGTCAGGGCCCATCACTTTACCTCCCTTCATCCTCTTCAAAGCCTCCCCGATCTCTGCCTCCTGAAATCTCCTCACGAAACGTCTGTTGGTATCGTCAAATGAGTCATCCAACTCCAAGGTAGGACCCTCATTCTTCCCATTAAACAATTTGTCAAAGTACTCTCTCCACCTGTCCTTGATCTCCTCATCCCTCACCAAAAGTCGATCCGTCCCATCCTTGATGCATTTGATTTGGTTGATGTCCCTCGTCTTCCTCTCGCGGATCCTAGCCATCCTATAAATGTCCTTCTCCCCTTCCTTCGTGCCTAGCCGCTGATAAAGGTCATCATACGCCTGACCTTTTGCTACACTCACCGCTTGTCTTGCTGCCCTCTTCGCTATTTTATAGCCCTCAATGTTGGCTGCACTCTTGTCATGATGGAGGCCTTTGAACCACTCCTTCTTCTCCCTAGTAGCCCTTTGCACCTCGTCATTCCACCACCAGGTGTCTTTCGCTTCCCGTTTGCCTCCCCTACTCACTCCAAACACATCCGAAGCCACCCTCCGAACACATGTTGCCATCTTTAGCCACATGCCATCTGCATCTTCTCCTTCTTCCCACGGCCCCTCATCTAGCATCCTCTCCTTAAATGTTTGCGTTGCTTCCCCCTAAGCTTCCACCATTTTGTTGTCGCAATCTTGGCCCGATTGTCCCGGTGGACACATACCCGAAAGCGAAAATCCGCCACCACAAGCTTGTGTTGAGGGACAACACACTCCCCAGGTAACACCTTACAATCTAAGCAAGCACGTCTATCCCCCCTCCTTGCAAGGATAAAGTCGATCTGGCTCAGGTGTTGTCCGCTACGAAAGGTCACTAGATGGGATTCCCTCTTCTTAAAGACGGTGTTCGCTATCAACAAATCGTAGGCCAACGCGAAGTTCAAAACATCCTCCCCCCGCTCGAAACCTACATTAGTCGCACCCACATGGCCGTTGAGGTCTCCTCCTATGAAGAGTTTCTCGCTGATAGGCACAGTACTAACCATGCTATCGAGATCTTCCCAAAACTGCCTCTTGGTGCTCTCGCAAAGACTTACCTGTGGGGCATAGGCACTGATCACATTCAGAGCCAAATCTCCAACTACCAACCGGACTAGGATAATCCGGTCGCCTTGCCTCCGCACCTCAACTACTCCATCCTTAAGGCTCCTATCGATCAAGATGTCTACACCATTCCTACCCGATGTTGCCCCCGTGTACCAAAGTTTGTAGCCAATAGCCAGTAGCCAGTATCCTCCACCTCCTTCGCCTTCTGGCCCTTCCATTTAATCTCCTGAACGCATAGAATATTTACACGCCTCCTAATTGCTGTATCGACTAGCTCTCTTAACTTACCTATTAGGGACCCTATATTCCAGCTACCTAGACGAATCCTAGTTGGCTCAGCTAGCTTCCTTACCCTTCGCACCCGTCGAGGAAAGTGCAAAGACCCTTGCTCATTTTTCACTACACCCGGGCGCAGATGTAGCGCGTCACAAAGGTTGCGACGACCCAACCCTTGCTCATTTATCATCGTACCCGGATCATGATACGATGCGCCACTAAGGGGATGACGACCTAGCCCTTGCCCATTTGACACTACACCCGGGTTCCGATGTAGCGCGTCGCTAAGAGGGTTACGCCCCAACGAATCTCTTGTGGGTTTCATATCCATGAGAGTGGCTGGTTTTGAAATGTTGGCTAGCCGAACCTAACACACCCTCCTCCTTTATCCGGGTTTGGGACCGGCTATGTTGAAACGACTCAAGAAAGTCTTCCAATCAACATAGGCGGAGTTTGTTACCGGCTAACAATTTCTTTATTTGTTTTATTTACTTACATTACCGCAAATGGTGTTTGTTACTTGAATATGTTAAGCTGGTACTTTTGCTGACCAGAATATGGGTGTCCAGTGTTCCAATAATTTGGCAGTCTGAATTCCCAGCCAGTTTGCCAGCCTTTGTTGCTGATGGTTTGTCTTGCCAATTGCAGGAGCATACCAGAGCTCTCAAGGAAATTCTTCAGAGAATGATCCCAACAATACAACAGTAAGTGGACTTTTTTTCTCAAAAAGGAGACTTAGGACTTCCCATTACCTTATCTTTCATTATTTTGCAATAGGTCTTTGTGGGTGGGTTAGATTCCAATGTAAATGAGGAGTATCTAAGGCAATTTTTTACTCCGTACGGAGAAATTTCCTATGTGAAGATTCCTGTAGGCAAGCATTGTGGATTTGTTCAATTTTCCAGCAGGTTCATATAAATGCTTAAAGCTCTTTAATTAATCTTCCAGACTCTGATATATGTGAATTAATTCTTTGTTGCTTGATTGGGTTACCATATTTTCAGGTCATGTGCTGAGGAAGCCATCCAAATGCTGAATGGGAGTCAGATTGGTGGGCAGAAAGTTCGGCTTTCATGGGGCCGTAGTCCTCAAAACAGACAGGTATTGTGTGTGATGTATCTTAGATTTTGCTGAATTCTCACTTACCTAACAAGTTGATTAATCCAAGACGATTCTCCATCAGGCTTCTCAGCAGGATGCGAATAGCCAGTATAATGGGAACAGCTATTATGGATACCAACAGCAGGGTTATGAAGGTTATGGCTATGGTGCACCCAATACACAAGACCCAAGCATGCAAAATTACTATGGATACTCTGGTTATGGTAACTATGAGCAGCAGCAGCCAACGCAGGAACAGCAGCAGCCTCCACCATCACAGGAGCAGCAGCAGCAGCAGCCTCCACCCCCGCAGCAGGTAGGACACTGACAATCCCCATTGCTTAAATCATACTAATCCTTTGATAGTTGAAATTAGGAAATCGATTGTTAAAGATCTTACTATCCTGAACCAGCCAACTGCTGATTTCTTGAAGATAATTTGTTGGGATGTTATGACTCGTCTATGTTGGGATGTTGACAAGGCCGATGAGTAACTTTGTTGCCTTTCATTTGCAGTGACGATCATCTCGGTGACGATTGCTTGTGCACTTCTGGAGCGCTATCAGATATGAGGGACGGTAGAGTCACGGGGCACTGCCTGATGAGACATCCTATAGATGCGGAGGTCATGTGTAGTCTCATGTGTGAGGTTGAACTTGTTCTTGGGGACCAGTGTTAATCAATGATGGCACTCCTGATGTGTTTGTCGTTGAGATCTTGACCGTTGAATATGGTTCGTTGAGATGGATGTCTTTGTCAGATTGTTTATTTATTTCTTTCGGATTGCCCAGAACCATTTGCGCTTATACCGGCCCCTTTCGTCGGTGTAGTGTGGTTGTGAAACGGTTGTACTCTTGGTCAGGACCCAAGAACGTTGACAATCTGCTGCATGGGGCATACTGTGCATCCGTTGAAAAAAAAAAACCCGACCCTCACGGCACATGGTAGGGATCACCCATCCATTGATAAAAAAGAAAAAAAAAATGACCCTCACGGCACATCGTTGGTTTCACCTAAAACTTTGTTTTGGTGGATGACTAAGTTTATAGGTGGCCAAAGTTTAGTCTAATAATAATGCTGGACTAAGTGAATTTAAAGTTTTAGTTTTAAGTTTATGTAGCAGTGAAATAAAGCCGGTAGCTTTTCTGGGGAAAAAAAAGCTCGAGCGCACCTTTTAGTCTATGAATTCATGTTTGCCAACTGATAATCAATCGCTAGTTGGGTTGAAGTGGTTCGTTTTGGTCCATCTATTTGGACGACTAAAGTTTAATTCATGGTATTAGATGACCGTAAGTGAGATTTTGATGAGCGGAGGTTGTGGAGTGTACTAAATCGGTTTCAGCCACGCTCGCGTTTTGCTGTAAGGAGCGCTGTTGGCGGCACAATGCTGGAAGGGCGCCGAGTCTGAGAGAGGCTGTAGGCGGATGGAGTCACGGAGGCGATGAACAGGAAACCGCAGCCGCAGGGGTTGGCAGCTGGAAGCTGGATCGAAAGCGAGCAGTCAAGCACCGGGCTTTGCCCGCAATGGAGACTACCTCGATGGCTAACCTACAGCTAGATCTGTACGTTTGGTGATCCGAGGGAACATGACCATGCTATTTTCACCGCTCAGTATAAATATTCACAAGATGCTGTAACAACCATTTTTTACGATTTTAAAATTTTAAAACCAAAGGCATTTACTTAAACCCTCATCTAAGTGAAATTTCTTGGGGCAGCATGGCAGGTTACACTGATTACTCAGTTTCTCACACATCCCTGAAAATATGCCTGATAAGTGGAAATCAACTACAGGTTAACTTTAAAAACACAAAGCCGCAACACGGTCAAAATTTACCCCTTCCAGGGTGGAGCTAGCTAATAGGCAACCCCATCAAGGGTAATCTACAACACCAGCTTCCTAAGCTAACTGTGCATATTACTCAGGAGCTTCAGTGCCAACGCCTCCTGCTGGGCGAGAACGTCACCATCCTTTGCAGCGGCATTGTCTTCGTCGCTGCTATTGAAGTACCTCTTTTTACCCTTGTTGGCAGTGTCTTGGCCTCTGTCTGATTCTGAGCCACTATCCTCCTCTGATCCTGCTTCAGTCTCTTCCTGCCTCTTGCGCTTAAGCTTCATCTTCTTCTGCAGCTTCTTCTCCCGCAAGCTCTTCTTGTGTTCAAGCTTGTCCTCCTTGTCGTGCTCCCGCATTTCTCTCAACATCTCTGCATACCGCTGGGTAACTGGAGCAACAGAAACAATAGGTTCATATTTAGAGTTAAATCCTTTGTGCAAATCACAGGCGACATAGAGTGAGAACAGACTTTTATCCTTGTGAACCACAGGTTCTAAAGATATTTCTTCAGCAACAGATGCAAGAGGTGGGATGGCGTTTCCCTCATCATCATACTTGACCCTTGTTCCCGATGGCCTGTTCACATTTATCTTCAGTTTCTTCTTTTTGAAGGGTCTTTCAATTCTGACAAGGACAGCTGGTTAGCATAACTTCGGCAAACAAAACCTGAACTAAATATTTGGTAGCATCAAAATTGAAATGTAGGAATGTCTTAGTTCGAAAAATGAGATGCATGGTTGGTACATACCCAGTCACATCCGTATCTGTGGCAGGTTCCTTGGGATGAAGGACATCATCAAATCTGTCATCCATATTAGCATCTGCGGTGGGCCTCTTGGGATAAAGGATATCATCATCTCCATCACACACAGTTAAATCACTGTTGGTCTTCGGAGTGATGATAACTTCACGTTTGGAACTGGATTTAATCTGTTTCATATCAATGTCCTCCATATCTTTGTTCGACACATTCTTCTTGTGGCTTATGAAGCGGATCTTGGGGGTAACAGGCAGACCAAGCGAAGCAGCATATGCAGCAAACTGTTCTGCAGAGAACCTGCTCAGGTCGAACACCTTTTTGTCTTTCTGGAGGTATACTGACTTAAGATATGTAACAAAAGCCCTTTTACCCAAGTCCTGAAGACTGGGAAATTTAACCAGCACCGAGGCCATATTCTGAGATATCTGCTCCAGTTGTTCTGCCTTTGGCTACATTAAAGAAATTAAGAACAGTGAGTAACAAATCAAAAGGAAGAAATGCAAGAACTAGTAGCAGTTCTATGGTATAAACAGCTGTCAAATTTTCCGTCACTTGAGACCGGATAACCATTCTAAACGCTTGTCTCAGCATCTACCACACAGATCAATCATAATCAATTAAACACTAAAACCAGAAAATACTGCTGCTAACCTTTCGAATATGTATAGGTATTTTACTTTCGGTTGCCTTCAATTTTTCTAGCATTGCTTCTTCTTCAGGGCAAAGGAATATAAGTGATTTTCCTCTCTTATTGTAACGAGCTGTACGGCCAACTCTGTGGATGTAATTTTCAATGCTTTCTGGGCAATCAACCTGCAAATGAGATAAAAAGGTTACAGCAAGAGAATATAAATACAAGAAAAATAGCAGTGTTTAACATAATGGCATACCTGTACCACCCAATCCACATTCTTTATATCCAGTCCTCGAGAAGATATGTCAGTTGAGAAAAGAACTGAAGTAGCTTCATTGAAATCTGCAACTATGGCCTGCTGTACCACATGTTGCATCCGTCCATGCATACATTTCAAAGGAATACCAGGACGAAGTTTCTTAAAAATTTCATAAACAAATTTGACCTGCAGAAATCCAATATTGGAAGACATGAGAAAAAATTCACAAATATAAGTATGCAACACAAATGTACTTTTCAGAAGAAAAAAAAAACTGCCCACCTGCTTGACGCTCGATAAGAAGACTATCGTCTTTGAATTTAGATGCCTTTTAATGAAGCTCCAGAGCATATTTAACTTCTGCTCAAGAGGTACAATCATGGCATACTGCTCGAGGGTATCTGGAGTGGCTGTTCTGGCCTCCTCATGCACACTTATATATTCAGGATCCCTTAGGCTAACCCTTGCAAGGTCCTTTACTGACCTCGTTTGTGTAGCAGAAAACAGTAAAGTTTGCCTAACTTTGGGAATCTGAGAAAGGATAGCATCAACCTGGCTTCTGAAACCGTGATCAAGAATTTGATCTGCCTCGTCAAGCACCAACAGCTGTTTTCCGATAGGGCACTTTATTAGATATCAAATAAAAAAAAGTATTCACTACTCCCTCCATCCCTAAATAAGTGTCGTTCTCGTTTCTAGAGAAATAACTGCCGGCAATTATATATTAAAATATATTAATATTTGTGCTAAGTAATAAGTATCATCGGAAAGATCTTTAAATCTAGTTTTTTTAACAAAATTATTTAGAGATATAAATATTGCACACATTTTCTACAAATCGAGTCAAACTTGTGGCATGCACACCAACAACAACACTTATTTAGGGACGGAGGGAGTGCGATCATAGAACAATATACACTTGATTACCTGCAGCTGTGAACAATCAAAATTGGCAGTTTCGTTGAAGTGCTGGACTAACCGCCCTGGTGTGCAGACTAAGATATTCAATCTGTTCACATGTTCCTTCTCTAGCTCGATACCCTTGCGCTTACCAACAATGACACCACCACTAAAGTTATGGAACTCCCCCACCTTCTTGATCACCTCAAAAATCTGCCCAGCCAAATCATTTGTGGGGGAGAGAATAATGCAGCCCACACCATCCTCCGGACCCCATCTCTCTCGGTACAGCTTCTCTAAAACCTGCAAAGATGAAATGTGATGTGGTGAGCTCACAAGGAATCTTAGCTCTCATGATCAACCATACTTCTTATATAGGGGAACAATTGACATGGAAATATGAGGAGCTAGACACAAGGTGTAACAAACACCAATGTACAGGGCACCATTAGAACAATTCGCGGCACTAAATACTGAAATTCCGATCGCAATTTAATTCACAATCCCACAGTGCTAGGACCGTTCTTAGCCCGCAATATCAATACCCAAACTTAAGGGAGTAACAAATTAGCAGCAGCGAGGATTTACCGGGATGACAAAGGCGAGGGTCTTGCCGGAGCCGGTCTTCGCGGCGCCGAGGACGTCGCGGCCACAGAGCGCGTGCGGCAGGGCGGCACGCTGGATCTCGCTCATCTCCGTGAACTTTGCCTTCCGCAGCCCGTCCTTGGTCTTCTGCGACAGCGGCAGCT
The DNA here is from genome assembly GCA_023333625.1 of Bothriochloa decipiens. NCBI lineage: Eukaryota > Viridiplantae > Streptophyta > Magnoliopsida > Poales > Poaceae > Bothriochloa > Bothriochloa decipiens. The sequence goes on along the minus strand of CM041631.1, from coordinate 12,389,806 downwards.
CGTCGAACAGTGTGCACGCGCCGTACTCCGGGTGCTCCCCGGCCGCCGGCGCCTTCGCCGGTCCCGCTGGTTTCGACGGGGGCGGGAGTTTGGTGTGCGGGAGGGGCTTGCCGGCGTCGATCCATTCGTTGAGGAGGCTGATCTCGTCGACCTCCCGCAGGCGAGTCTGCTTCGCCGCGGCGCGGCGCTTCGGGCGGCGCATGGCGGCTGCTAGGGTTTTAGGGTTCCGGTAAGTAAGGCTGGAAGGTTCTAGAAGACGTGCATCTCCGGTGCCAGGTTTTTTCGCCCGGACGGGCTGGATTCGACTATTTGAGGCTCTGGCTTTGGCTTGACCGCTACTCCTCAGGCTGGAAAATGATTGGCAAATATTCTCCCGTGCTGTATTCAGAGTTGGGAAATTTCGATAAAGAAATCGTAAACATGTTTTTGTTTATTACGTGAAGACCATTTTAAAATTGTTCCAAAGCGACGAGTTGAAAAGCCAAATGGTATCAGAATTTACTGGCGTGTGTTGGTATCCTATTTCAATCGACTGTTGTCATTAGCGACTTTGGTTTTTGCTTTAGTAGTCGTTGTCACTTTGATTAAAGTTGTTATTTCATTGTCATGTCCGGTATTTTTAAATACATTTTGCAGCTCCACTGTTTAATTCGCTTAAAACATGTCTTGAATTTTATTTTTCATATAATGTTTGATTTTAATGCCAATTGATGTTCTAATGACATACGATACAAGTTTGCAAGGTAACAAGGTGGCTGTTGTGCTTAATGTTGTACCACTTAATAATGTCTTGATATGGTGAGTACCATTTTGTGGTCAATGGAGGAAGATCCTTTTTTGTGTTCAAATCCATAGAGTTTGATGCTACTCTCTCTATTCTAAATTATAATTTGAATTGATTTTTCTAGACATATTGTTGATACTATGTATTTTGATTTAGTGTGTACAAATCTATATAAAAAGTATATATCTATATATAAAAGCGAAAAGGTCATATTATTTGAAATGGTAGTAGTATTCCCTTTGAAATCAACCATTCTTAAAAGGAACACTTTTGAGCATACACATTAACACGAGACATGGATTAGTAAGGTCACTCACAATGCAGACTCTATCATAGAGTCTAAACCTATTTATTACCTCGAATATTGTGGACTTAGAGTTTAAATATTCCTACCTCTTTCTTTAATAAATATGATGTCACATCAGCAAAATTCTATAAATAAAGAGTAATAAATAGTCTTAAACTCTATGATAGAGTCTAGCATTGTGAGTACCCTTATGACCATGGCAAAAAGACTCTTTGAAGGAATATAGAACACTTCAATAAAAGCTTTACTAAGATGGAATTGCAATTACGGCTACGGCAACATCTACCAAATAAAACCAGTATGATGGAGATATTGATATCCTTGCTATAGATACTCAGCTAATATCTAGCTTAGCTTTTACTCGTTGAATACTGTAGTGTGGACCGTGGAGTCAACGATGTTTATGAATATCATATGCTAGCTGTTATTATCCCTTTCTATGACCTTCGCCAGCTTAAAACTAGTGCTCCGTTAGACCCTGTTTGACAAAGCTCAATAAGCTGATTCTCCGCTTAAACAATACTTTTATAATGAAGCGACTTTCTACTAATTTCATGAATTGATTCTCTAAAATGATTTTAAGAGGCTGAAAGTTGATAAAAAAAACTTCTTCTAGTTTTAGGAAGTGATTCTCCATCATGATTTTGAGAGTTTATACTAAAAAAATTCTTAAGTTTCAGCCACATAATTACTTCTCTCCAAAAACAAGTGCCATGTAGGATGAATAAGATGGAGCTCTACAAAACATGTTTTTACCCCAAGTAAAGCTATCCTGATCCACAGCTGACCAATGGCCAAGATATTTTGCAGGCAAAAGCGTCTGTTCTCCGGTCTCCATTCAGGGAATTAATGGACACGCTTCTGTCTTTACGTGCACATGGGGGGCGCAGATGCCGACCAGCCCCGCGCAACTTGGAGCAGCAAGTTGCATCCAATTAGCAGTCGGAGCAGCAACCGCCGGCCAGTGTCACCGTCACAGTGGTCACGCTCACGCAGGCAGGGCAGGGCAGCAACCTGACGGCCGATTATTCAGACACAGAGCCGGTTCCGTCCTGCCGCTCGCCATGGATTATTACTACCCAATGGAGGAGTATCTAGGATTCCGGCCGCCGGCGCAGCTGCCATGGCAGTGGCAGTGGCGCCTCTTCTCCCTCCTCTCGTCCCACCCGGAGCTGCTCCCGCCGCGCCGGCCGGCCAACCATGTCAGCTGGGAGGAGACCGCCGCCGCGCACCTCTTCTCCGCAAGCCTCCCGGGTAAGGGTAACCCACCCCACTCTCGATCCCTGACAGGCTCGCGCGTGCTGCTCGCCGTCGTCGGTCGGTGCAGCCAGCCAGTTTCGCTGAGCTGAGCCGAGCAAGGTCGCCTTCTTCTTCGGTTTGCCTAACAGCAGTTCGTTTGTGGCGTTGACGCTCGCTCTGTGTCTGTGTCCGTCGTCAGGCGTGCGCAAGGAGGAGATCAGGGTGGAGGTGGAGGACGCCAGGTACCTCGTCATCCGCACCGAGCTGGACGCCGGCGCCGCCACGGCTGCCGACGGGGGCGCGAGGAGCTTCGACCGCAAGTTCCGGCTGCCGGGGATGGTGGACGTGGACGGCATCTCGGCGGCGTACACCCACGGCGTGCTGACCGTGACGGTCCCGCGGATGCACACGCGGGCCAGGCCTGCAGTCGACATCCTCGGCGCCGGGCCGGCCCGCGACTTCGCGGCCCGGGCGGCCTGATCCGTGATTTATTTATTTATAGCCTTATTCCGCTAAAAAAATTATTTATAGCCTTATCATTGTAGCATGTACGTGTTGATTTGAATCATCCTATTGTGGATTCCAAAAACAAAAGAATCATCCTATTGCAACATATTTGCTTGTAAAAAATGCAACTTATTTGTGACTGTGAGCATTGGTCTGATCCAAAATACTCTCTTTGTTGATGATTTGTTACAATATAAAAGGGTAACTCAGCGACAAGTGAACTTCACCATTTAAGTCTTAATAACCCAACACATCAAGTTGATGATTCTCACAAGTCACACCCAGCAGAACTTAGAAGATCCTGGACAGTTGCACCATAGTCACCTCCAGCTAAATGAAGACCCTTCTACGAGTGAATGGGCTGTACAACCAAACGTCATGCTCCCTCCGTCCCAAAAAAAATATTATAGAAAACGTGTCAAACTTTCTTAACTTTAACTAGATTTGTATAAAATACATGCAATATTTATATCTTTAAATAAATTTATTAAAAAATTAGACTTAAATATCTTTCCGATGATACTAATTACTTAGCATAAATATTTATATATTTTAATATATAATTATAGATAGTTTAAAAACGTTAACTTCTTAAAAAACGAGAATAACATCTATTTTGGGACGGAGGGAGTATTAGCCTTTCAGCTAGCCTTCCCTATAGTGACTTCGGTGGAGCTGATAGAGAGTTGCAGCCTTCCCGGCTCCAGTGCGTGTATTCCTTGCAGAAACAAGAAGAGCCCGTTCAGCGGACCAGACATCGGCAAGGGCAATTATGATTTGGTAAAAAAGAACTAGCATCAACTGAACGTTACGAATTGATGTATTGCATTACCTCTTGTCGAGCTCCACCTTCTTTTCCAGGTCTTGCACCAGATTGCGCAGCCTTTTGATGTGGAGAGTCAGCGTTTGGAGAGTTTCATGGCCTTCCTTGGATTCACATAGACTTTTTAGAATATCAGACGCGATGAAGAACACGTCGGCTTTGTTCCTGAGCACATCCATCCCAAAAACACAGCTTATAATACAGACAAGTGTATAATGCTCACAAACCAACAACTCAAAGCTGTCTCCATAATATAGTATATGCACAATATCAAAATGAAAAACCGAGCTTTAGAGGGAGGCACTAACTACGTCTAAGCCCTGTTGAGAGAACACCAAGTAGATCATAATGACGCGAATGTGCAGACAGAAACTAACCAGGCAACGTAAATAAAGCATGTGAACTTGAGCATTGCATACTACATATAGATACCTCAGTAATTCCTGGAAGATGATTTCAGCACATTTTGGAGCGCTGGCTAACACATGTCTAAGATTTGCCCAGCGAGCAATGTTCCTGAGAGTAAGGAACACTTGCTTCAAGACTTCCTGGTCAGCAATCCCACGGTTCAGCAAATGGATTTGCTTCAGCAATATATCTACAGCACCAGCAATGACTAGTGTCTCGCAGCATTTCTTGGAATACTCTGTGGCAGTACCTGTAGGAGAAAGATAACATACCTCTTAGCTCCTGAACGTAAGTGCTTAGATTGGCAAGTTGTTGGCTATACTGAGAAAGCTGGGAGTATGATATCACAATCTTATGCCCCATGATATCTAGGTTGGAGAAAAAAAAATAGAAAAGGGAGCATAGGGTTGTATTTACTCAATGTTGCACAAGTTTGTCGAATGCTGTGTATGCTCCGACAGTGATGGAGTTGTGACAGTGCTGACACCAGGCGCATACTATCATCAACTTGTGAAGAAGACTTCTGCAGTCTAGATCTTATCTGTGCAACTTCTTGCTTCAAAGCCTTCCTCACAAGGTAAGCTTTGACATACGACTGCAAAAGTCAGTTTGATAAATGTCAATGAGAAAAGCACACTTAGCTACAATTTTTTTCTATGAAAGGAAGGATAATTTTTTTCTATGAAAGAAAGGGCGGCCCTGGTGCAAGCGGTAGAGCTTTACCGCCTGTGATCAAGAGGTCCAGGGTTCAAGCCTCAGCCTCTGTACATTTGTGTAGGGATGGCTGCTGGCTATTTTTCCTTCCCCAGACCCCGCAGTACGGGAGCCTACGGCACTGGGTATGCCTTTTTTTTAATAGATGCTTGAATATTGGTTTCCATGTATCCAACTAAAAAAAACAAGCATACAGAAATCATGTTGTACCTGTATTGTAGTAATACTTTTTTTAGTTCTAAAAGCAACTTGTCGTGCTATCCAACCACGGAAATGAGACTGGATAACTAACACGGCTTGCTTCCTCAATTTAATTAACAAAACCTTTCTCCACCATCTCTGCAAATAAATTTACCAAGTATGAAATCATGTATTGATTTGTGTATATCCGATTAACAAAAATAAATTTACAGAGATTAGACAACATTCAGCTCTTAGTCTACCTGTATGTTACTAATAGAGTTTCTAGTTTTAACAGCATCTCGTCGTGCAATCCAACCATGGAAATGAGTCTGGATGACAATCACAGCTCGCTTCCTTGCTTGAAGAACCATCCGCCACCATCTCTGCAAATAAATGTGCCAGATTTAAGTAACTCTTTTGACACTTAAATGATGGTACTACCCCAATCTAGAAGAATTTTTCAAAAAATAGCATACATACCTGGATGATGCTAATGCAGCAGAAAGTTTGATTTAGTTGTTTCCGTGCAAACCAGCCACGGACGAAAGACTGAATTGAGATTACAGATGTTTTGACAGACTGATGCAGCAAGAACTTCCTCCAGCCTCTTTGTAACCTTATGACAGAGTCTATCACAACGTTCAACTCAAGGCTTTGATAACATTTTCTCTTTTGACTTTGGTCAACTACACAAAGTCTTGTGTAGGTTCGCAGCGAAGAGGAGCCTGTATAAGTAGATCGGTCAGTGATACTTAGATAATGCAATACAATCACATCTTAGCGGCTTTACACAAGTAACACAACCGCTATAACAATGGTCAATACGCAACAAAAATATATCAAGGACAATCTTAGATCTTAGAAGTACATACTAACCTAACAGCCTCTTTCTAGCCAACCATCCTCTGACAATTCGCTGAATCAGGATCACAGCGAGTCCTTGGCGTTGCAAAGCTTGGTGGCACAAGAATACTCTTATTGATGTTTGGATTCCTACAATAGCCTGAACTTGCTTTGTGAAGCATTTACGTATTGAATAGCACCGCCACTGGCTCTGGATTTAATTGCAGCTGTTATCCTGTTTCTGTTGTTCAAAAATCTTCTGTATGCAGCTTGTATCCTTTGAGCAGCCACTAGTTCCTTGCAAACTTGGAAATAAATACAGGTAGATCCATGCTTTAAGAATTCCTGAGAACAAATATTACTGTTGCCCTCCATGTCATCCACACTCACAAGCTTACTGACGTAAACTGCATTGGATGTCTCAATGACACATGACCGACAGTTACTCTCAAACATATTCAATGGAGAATTGGGAGGAGGTACAGAGTCATGCTCACTTTTGCACAGCTGAGTGGTAGAAGTTATTGCCTTCTTACGCTCACAACATTTATTCTTTGCAATAAGACTTCTGGCCTTTGTCTGTATAATAGTTGCAGCCTGCCCTAGAAAGAAGATAGAGAGAAATTTCACTAGATAGAAAACTATTATGCTACCAGATAGTTGAAATGGTTAAACTAACCATGGGAATTCACAGAACAATAATACTATGCACAGTTATGGTTATGGAGAATAACATTTCACAATAACATTACTAAATTTCATTTCAGCAGCAGAAACTGACAAACTAAAGAATAGATAAAGAACAAACCCTGGTTGGTGCATGCACCGTCTTTTTTATCTGTCTGAGATAGATGATACTCTGTATCAATCTTTCCTCGAGATATATATCTTGCTGGAATCTTAGTCTCCGCACACTTGTAGTCCAACCTCATGTTGATCAGGTTCTTTAGTTGACCCTATATGAATTAAAGAATATGCTTTATGCATCCTGAACATGACTTTAACACAAGGAGGGAGAATTTGAAAGTGACAGAAAATATTACCAATCTTTTGTCATTAGTCAGATGTGAAAATAGGAATACTAGCAAAAGAATGGTACTCCTCTCATCAAATAATACATCATCAGCTAGGATGCCACTAGCTGGAATATCCTGCATATTGCAGAAAAAAGGTTTGAGAAACAAACTACTGATTGTGCAAACAACAAAATTAAATCCCTTACCACTGCCTGAAGAGCATCGGAGAGTACTTTCCCCATCTGGCTGGATGCACAGCCAGTGATATCTGTTATATTATCAAGTCGGTGACAGGTGAACAATTCCTTTCGGCATCCAGTTAGTGTTTCCTAAAAACAATAATCAACAGGAAATGATGAGCACATGGGTATCAAAGTGGCACATAAAGATAAAGGTGTAATTACAGTGAAAATAAAACCAAAGACAGTTCACGAGAACCTTGAGGGGGAAAGTATCAATGTTCAAATAATAGTTGATAAGACAGTTCAGTGCCCTTCTATCTAACTGAGATGAACTTTCAACAGTCATGCCATACTTTGAGCATATCGCCTGCAGAACAACATAGGTATCAATTAGACAATAAAGGCAGGGCTGTACGTTAGCACGATAGAAGTTCAAAAATAGTAAGGTTAAAAGGATACTAGCTCAAAATGATTAAATCATTAAAGATTAATTAACAATTTATCAATGATGTTACTGTGTTGTCTTTGAGCTTTCAACATACTGAGGCAGTGTTTCCATCAGGGTGCATGGAAACCCAGGCATAATAGTTTTCAACAAAAAAAGGATAAAAGGAGGTGGCAATCACAACAGCATTTTTACAAACAAAAGAACACTTAAATATGCATTTTTTTACAGCCTTGATACTTCTACTTAGTGCAATGATACGCAACTCTTGTGCATATCTGAGAAAAAAAAAAGTATTGATACTTGGTTCATGAATCAGGGCAAAGGAAAGCTATTTTTACAACTTCAGAACTTCTCCACTTAGTCTTGGAGAAATGATCAATTTACCGAAGTCGAGAGTAACCCATGGTATCATTTACATTTTAGCACACAACTATGTGAGCAACAGATAAAAGAAACAAAGGAATCCTTACCTGAACCCAATTGTAAAGCAAATCCATGGCTGGCTTGTTCTCAGACATTTGTTGTTCCTGAACTAAAAGGAATTATATAAAAAGCATGCTCAGTATGTTCTTAAAAAAAAAAAAGAAATAGAACATCTCCTTAAAAGTAACGAACAAAAGTCTCCGATCAAAATGATAAGCGCAGAAGCAAACATATACGGTAGCTTCATCAAGGAACTTTTGTCTATTGTGATGAAATAATATAAGCACTGCATGCATTTTGTCCCATTCTATGCACATATTTTAACTGTTTAAGATAGATGACTGGATCACTCACCGTTGCATGTACATTTATCCTGGTTAATTCACAAGTTAGTGACGTTGTGCTTGCTAACAATGGTAGCTGCACAGGAGCAAAAGATAACAAGATTTAATGAGACAGATCAATTATTCTGTAATATGAATGAGTTTGATGAAAACATTGCCTTGACAAAGAAAAGTTATTCTGAGACGTTTAGTATACAAATTGCACAGTAATGTATGAAACCATTATATGAATATTTACAAGATGATTTAACAATTTTGAGTGACAAATAAACATTAGCATGATAAGATTAAATAATTACACATAACCACTAAGTAAAAGCATTTAGCGAAACCTTATGAGAAGGATGTGAAACTGATGGTTAAGCTAACTCCTACAGTGAGAAATATAGAACTCTACGTCTTTGTGGGAAAAAGGGTATACTTAGCAATAATAGTTCAACAGGGTTATATTGAACATTTGACCTGCATATGGATGAACATATTCCACAACAGAGAAAGAATAAGCTCCTTATCCCCAGCAACGATGTCTTCCGCCGAAATTGTGACTCCCGTCAGAATCAGATAATGGAACCTGAGCTTGTTTGATATATTGTATAGCAGTGGTGCAGTTACTTAGCCTCTTCTTGTTTGTATCTGAGGGAGCAATTACTTTCTGAAATGAAGTGTATTGGCACCGTAAATCAAATGCTAATGGGATCTGGATGTTTAATGTAGCTAAAGGAAATTCTTACCAAAATGATCGAAGCATCTGTGAGGAGCAACTGAACAACTCTACAAAGAATTATGCCATCTTGGAGATCTTCAAATAAATTCCTCATAGCGAAATCATATTCTGACAGAGGAGGCTGGTGAGAAAAATAAAGTTAGAATAATCCGACAATATTGAAACAAAATTTTAAACTATACCATTCCTGAAAGAAACAAACTGAAAACACAAAAGCAAATTGTTTGGTACAGTAATATAACAAATCCGGATACCTGTTGATAATTTAATTTATATCCCATAGTTGTGAGGTGTATCAGAATGTCACCTTCTCCATGCATGGTCTCCCTCAAAGACTCTAGAATTAAGTAACCAGTCAAAGAATGGAATGGCAACTTGATATAACACTTGCATGGCACAAACAACAATAATAAAAAACGATGGATTCAGCTATATTACCCTAAATGATTTGACGACTAGATTTTATTTGACCTTGATGAGAAAATAAAAGAGGGGATCCACCACCAAGGCCATCGATTCCAGCTCCGAGAGGTAGAGCACTTTCTATTTTGGTTCTGTCTAGTGCAGCAACAAGCAGAAAAATTCTTTTCATTATAATATTGCCCAGCATTTCACTGTAACCTTGTACATGGTGCTCTTCTGCCACCTTCTTATGACAAGATGATTTTGCAGTCATGGTTTGAGAAAACAAATGCTTCTCCAGAATTAGTTTTAGAAACTGAACCTCCTTGTCCCGTTTTCCTTGTCCAGGCTGCAGCAAGGAATCACCGCCGAGAACAATATGCAACCCAATCCTGAGCCAATATGGGTTGTAGGACATAAAAATCCTAGTTGCTTTCTCTTTGAGCCTAAGGTCAGTAACAAGGGGGCACTGTGCTTTCATCTTCAATCTGCCTTCATCAATGTTCTGAAAAAGGTGGGGGAAATAATGTGCCAGTTAGAGGATAATGATTCTATTGTGTAATATAGGCTCAAAACTATTTAGCATTCATAAGCACTAGATACAGTTTAAGAAATAAGAAAGTGCATGACACTTACTCCCTCTGTTTCCAAATTATAGATTGTTTTGACTTTTGTAAATATATAGGTTTTTATTATATATCTAGACATAAGGTATATTTAAGTGTATAGCAAAAGCAAGAAGCCAAAATGACTATAGTTCAAGATGGATGGAATAAAAGTTCAAGATACTATAATTGTTGCAGTATCTCATTTTTAGCTTATATTTTTGTGTAAATAACAGCGGGCACTATTATACAGATAACATAGTGATGCATGATAAGTCACCATATATGTCTCATATACTCATATCCAATTTTCACATCTTACATAAGTACTTGTCAAAGACGAGACTATACTTTATCACATGAATAATCGCAATTTAAATGTTACAATGTCCAGTTCTTCAAATGCAATCCAAAAAGAAAACGGACAGCACAGCAGTTTAGCAGTTCGGTCACACGTCGAAATTGAACAATTCATTGTTTCAAATTTCTAATGTAACGTTCCAAAATTAGCACGTACTCCTAGGCGGTAGGCCACACAATAATAGGAATGTTAAATGCCAAAGCCGTAGAGTTTGAACCTTCGAAATTTCCTCACCTTACAGATTTGAAACATCATGAAGAGCACCTCCTCACACGCGCCCTTACTCATGTAGTTCTCCATCCTCTCCGTGACATCATCCAGGCTGCACGCCTCCCTCAGAGATTCCCTTAACGAGGCCACCATTGCCGGCGTCATCTCCTTCCTCGTCTCCCCGCCGCGAGAACCAGCACCGCGGAGCCTCTTCGGACTGCGCCCCCCACGCGCTCTCTTCATCGAGCGCGCCGCGCTTCCCCGCAGCGCAGGGCTGCGCGGCCGCGGCGGAACCGGTGACCACCGGGGAGCAGCCGCAGGCGGAGGGGTCGCGTAGGAGGAGCGATAGCCACGACGAGGCGGAGGCGGCGAAGGCACGGAGGGCGCGCTCGCGGCCGGACTCGGCGCGGCTGGCGGAGCGCGACTGGTCGACCTCGAGCGCGCGGAGGCGGCGGTTGAGGGGCGTCGGTGTCGGGGCGCCGTTGCGAGGCCTCCGGCGGCGGAGCGGCGTCGGAGTGGGAGCCTGCAGGGGGGATTTCGAGGCGGTGAAGAACTGCGGCGAGGAGGATACGGCATTAGGGTTGGGTCTCGGGGTGCGGAGGTTGGAGAGGTCGCGGAAGGGGGAGGCGGCGGGCTCGCGGCGGCTCATGGCGGCCGGGGAGGGACGATCTAGTAGGTTGACCTCCATGGATTCGGGAAGGTTCGACGGGAGAAGGGGATTCGAGGGGGAGGGGCGGGGGACGTTCGAATAGTTGGGGATGGATTTGGGGTCAGTACTCGGCGTTTGAGCGGGATTCGTGGTTTTGGACGTCAAACGGTCGAATTTCGAAATGCACGCTCCTCTGTTGGGCCAGGCTTACATGGGCCTCAATCTATTTGCAGTAAGACTTCGAAATGCACGCTCCTCTCTTGGGCCAGGGTTACATGCTCAAAAAAAAAAAAGAGCCTAGACAGTGGTAAGGAGGGTCCGATGCACATCAACTTCTTTTCAAACCTTCTCAGATAGTCAGATGATGTCTCCTTTTTCTTTCAGTTTGAAACATTTTAACCATTCATTAATTCACGCAGAGCAAACTCATTAACTCGTATCTAGAAAATTTTTGTTCAATAAATAATTGAGTATATTTTTCTATCAGAGACATTTGAGAGATTCTTTTTCCTATTTTCACTCAGCACCTTTTCTATTTCCTGGATTTCAAATTATAGTTAGTGGCTTTTGCCAAGTTGAAATAGAGGGAGTGGAGCTATGGTTTGTACTGCGTACACCAGAGACACACGGGATGATTAGTTTGCGGGCCCAACATACATTGTAAGGTGGTGTATTTTATAAATCAGCATAAAGTTTTGATCAAATTGTAGACGAATACTAGTAAAATGCAACATCATTTGCCGCAAAGAGAATCGAGTTTTTTTTTTTAAGATATTAGAGTTACAGGAATGGATCTCACCGGTTTCTATCCTATATCCCCGATTATCACAGACAAGCAAAAAGCCCGGAAGACGCATGATAGAGCGAATTAGGGAAGGAGAGTCGGCAGACGATGCCTTGGTCGCTTTAGATGTTGGGAACAAGAGCAATGTACAGGCGCCTTTCGTCCCTCGATCGTGCAAAAGCATCCTCGGCGTGCTCACCAAAACCGAGCTAGCTCTCGGTCCCCGAGCTCCACACATTCGGTCGCTCGGTACGATGGGGCTGTGTTCTGTTGTGTGCGATCGAAACGAACGGCGCTGCAAACGCGGTCAGCTCTGCCTGTCCCCTGCATCGCGGTCTTCTCTTGACATGCAACCGTGCAAGGCGCGGCGCGGCCGGGGCCCTGGCGGCTGTGCTCGGTATCCGGCCGTCACGTACCAGTACGAGGGCGTCCGCTTCACGTGGACGTGCGTCGAGCCGACGTCCGGCGGCGGCGGGAGCAAGAAGGCCAAGAAAGGCGGCGAGCCCAGCGCCGGCGGCGACCGCGACTTCGTGCTGGAGCTCAGCTTCGACGCCCAGCACACGGACGTCGCCATGGACCGCTACGTTCCCTTTGTCATGGACGCCGCCGAGTTAGGTGGAGCAGCGGGAGCGCGCGCTCAAGATCTGCATGAACGAGGGCCGGATGTGGTACAGGACCAGCCTCCGCCACCCGGCCACGTTCGACACGCTCGCCATGGACCCCGCGCTCAAGCGCTCCATCGTCGCCAACCTGGACCTCTTCAAGAGCAGGAGGGACCACTACCGCCGCGTCGGCAAGGCGTGGAAGCGCGGCTACTTGCTCTACGGGCCGCCGGGCACCGGCAAGTCCAGCCTCGTGGCCGCCATGGCCAACCACCTCCGCTACAACATCTACGACCTCGACCTCTTCCAAGTGCACTTGAACGCCTCGCTGCAGTGGCTGCTCCTCGGCTTGTCCGACAAATCCATCCTCGTCATCGAGGACATTGACTGTTGTTGCGATGCCATGTCGAGGAAGGACAAGCAGGCGCCACCGGTGCGTATCCCAGACGATGGTGGCGACGACGACATCGGCGACGGCGGCCCTGCATCGGACTCGGGCGCTCCCGCACCGCGCACTGCTCATCGCAGCAATGGGGTAATTAAACTCTACACCCGTTTCATTTCAATCAAGCTGATCATCGCAGCGGTCATTGTAGTATTGTATGAGTATCACATCATCACTAACTCGACGCCGCCAATAATGGTGTCCGCCGTGCGCGCGCGCCCTGGAACAACCTCAGGTGACTCTGTCCGGCCTGCTCAACTTCATCGATGGGCTGTGGTCCACCAGCGGCGAGGAGCGCATCATCGTCTTCACCACCAACTACAAGGACCGCCTGGACCCGGCGCTGCTCCGGCCAGACCGGATGGACATGAACGTCTACATGGGCTACTGCGGCTGGGAGGCCTTCAAGACGCTCGCCCACAACTACTTCCTCGTCGACGACCACCTGCTGTTCCCGGAGTTGCAGGAGCTGCTCTCCCAGGTGGAGGTGACGCCGGCCGCCGTGACGGAGATGCTGCTGCGGAGCAACAACGCCGACGTCGCGCTCCAGGGGCTCAAGGAGTTCCTCGAGGAGAAGAACAAGAAGAAGCAGGCAATGACTACTGAAGGGAAGCAGAGTGAAGAAGAAGCTGGGACTGGGAAGGAGGAGGCATCAATCGAACCATCTAAGTAACGCCATTGCATCGAGAGCTTGCTAATGAACAAGATGAACTGCTTTCTCGTATTTTGGTTGGCAACAAGTGCCATGTTGTCAGATTGTCACGTTACTAGCAAGACACTGCGTATGCTCGCTGGTTTATGCTGCATAGCATCGTAGTGGACGGTAGCAGTTCGTCCTTCTCCTGACTCCTAAATCCTAGTTAATAATCGTTATGATGAACTCTTTAGGCCTTCTTTCATGTCATCTTCTTTCATGTGATGATATTCCGAATGCTTATTTATTTGAAGAGTATATATGATCTTTGATCTATGCTATGCTAATCCTGTTATGTAGGTAATGTTAAACACTTACTAAAACTGTGGTATTTGCATAAACAGACTGTTGTCTGATGAAATGTTTCATTTCTGCCTTTTGTAGTCGCTACTATTTGTCCTTGGCAAGGTCTTGCAACGTCATTTAGAAAAATAGTGCTGAGTTATGTTGCAGACGACTGGCGACGGCGCTGGGTGTGCAATGGGCCTCCAACAAGCTTGTTGCCCCAGCTTGTTTAGTAATGCCACAAAAATCTTTCAGCTTAAACATGTACCACACTTCCATAAAACATTACGATTATGTAACTATATAAATGTGGTTTGTGATTTTCGCTAGGTCTAAAAATATTTTTTTTCATTTAATAATGTTTTGAGGAGATATTTCATTTAATAAATCTTATTATGTGAACATTTTGATTTAATAAATCTTATTCACATATCATCTCGTCATGCCACCGGTGGAGGGGAACCGAACAGATAGTTGAAGAGTACTACTCCTAGATCATTCGATTTACTACGACGCAAAGTTTCTGAGTGTCTGATCAGGAGTTGTTTGGGGGCTGAATTTTTTTTTTTCTCATTGGATGGAAGAATAAAAGTTTGTAGGGATTTGTTTAAAAAGCCGTGAGATGCTCTTAAACAACGCCGACCTGGATGTCCATCGGATAAACCATTGATGTTAATCTTGTAAATCAGAGTGGAAGTAGTTTTATGATCGATCTGCTCTTTTTTACATTAATAACCATTAAAGTTTGTATACATAAGTTTTTTTTTTTTGGACAAGGGAACGGTGGTGGTTGTTGCAAACCCAAGATTAGGGTGAAACAACTTCATCAACATACTAATCGAGTGAAAGTGCGTAATTGTTATTGCGGACACATTCATTACTAGATTAGCAAGATTGAAGTCTAAATCATGCAAGAAAACAAATCGATCAAATAAAGTAATCAGAGATATTTATGAGTATTCTCATGTACTAATTAAAGATAGAGATTAAATAGACGATATGTAAGAAAAGAAAGATATATTCATGAGAGAAAAGAAGAAAAATCAATCACATATGTAAGGAAACTAAACTAATCAATTAAGTCCAGTTACCTTCTTTTTATGCATGTTAGGTAGTATCTTTCTTTTCTTGTATAAATGCCATAGATACATTGCATTGTTTTCAAAACAATAAAACTTGGACGAAAGTTCTACTCTCAACGCAAAGTTTTATTCTAAAGTTTTATTTATTTAATTTCATGACTTGTATGATATAAAAAATTTCATGACTTATGAAACTCATTTCTTCTCTTTCTTCTTAAATGCAGTGTCATGTCATAAAAAACATCTGTGTGGTGATCTATTTAATTCAAATAAAATTCAAATGAAACTCCCTCCGAGACCGGTCAGTTTGGTTGTGTTGGTGATTTCACTGCTGATGTCGTGCTTTGCTTGAGCGCCTTTTAGTGTTTTTTAAAGACCTAGGAAAGATTCTAGTTTATAATTAAAGAAAGCAGCAGTAGAACTTTACAAGTGCTCACAACTCTGTGCGCATAGAGCACCAGACGGGGTAAAAGAAAAGTGAAATGCTCTAACACACCACTAAGCCTTTGAACCAAGAAAGACCTTTTTTTTTAGGGAATTGAACCAAGAAAGACCTAGGGTGCTTGCTTTGCGCCATCATCCCCTGCTTGTGATAACCAGTGCATCTTGCGAAGGTCAAGTCTGTAGGGACTGTGGCCCAGATATCTTGTTCTGAAAAAACAAACATTCCAGACTTGCAGGGTTTTTTTTTTTTTTTTTTTTTTTTTTTTTTTTTTTTTTTGGTGAGAAACAGCAGACTTGCAGTTGTGCCAACCGGCGAGGCGGGCATACCAGTCAGTAGGCCGGCGTCCGTCTCCCAGATTTGAGGCAAGAAAGGCTGGAGGTGTTAGCCCAATTGCCCAAGGGCTAAGTATAGTTTCATGTGCTTAGCTAAGTGGCACTTCGTGAATTAGTGTTCCGACGCGTCCCACCACGTTTCCCATATACTTAGCCCTTGGGCAATTGAGGTAAGTATATAGGACAGAAGTAACCATTTGACCAATGTCCGATGTTTGGCTTGGCTTGGTTTGTAGCGTTGCAAACGGGACACCTCGGCCGTGTCAGCCAACTGTAACTTGTACTAGTAACATAGTATACTCCGTAGCAGGGACAGCATCTTCCTTAGTCCTTGACTGACTCCAACAGCACACCCATAAGACAACCCATACCAAAAAATGAGCGATGCACGGTGTTTTGCGGGCAAAAATAACCCTCCAACAGAGTAGGCATACACAACACCCGATTTATGTTGCCTTGCACGCAACACGCATATATCGGTCTTCTTTACCTCTCTTTGCGTCTCCAGGACTGGAGCCCACCACGACCAGCCGCTACCAGGACCAGAGCCGGCATCGAGGGGGTACCCATGCCGCGCCCACACCGGCGCCCCAGATCACCGCCGCCGCCACCTGAGCAGGCGCGTCGAATGGGGGTGGGCCACCGCTGCTGTTGCTGGCCGTCATCGCCGCCGGCCGCCCCGGCCTCGGTCTCGTGACGGGGAAGACGACGCCCGATGAGGTTGCGGTGAAGGGCCCCTTGCAGGATTCATCTGGTGCCGCTCCTCGCCCACCGCTCGCCATTATCGCTCCTTGCAGCTGCTCCTTGCCCGCCGCCTGCTCTGCTCGAGATGCCGCCACCCACTGCTCGAGACGCAGCCACCCAAGGCTTGCCTCTGCATGCCCACATCAGCCCCCTGCTCGCAGCTTGCCCGTTGCTCACCCCATGGCCAACCACAGCACCCTGGGGAGGGGAGCCGCCGCCGCCGCCCAGAAGCCAACGACGAGTCCGTGGAAATGGAAAGAAGAAAAGTGAGTCTGTGGAGGGAGAAAGGTATGCCAGTATGGATTCGCTGTTGGAGAATGAAACTACTGGGTGCTGAAGTCTTTTACTGTAGGTCACCTAAACCGGGAGATGGCTCTCGTACTTGAGTGTTCATCGTTGGAGATAGCCTTGCATGGTGACCACATTCCACTCCTGAAACAGTGAACAGTAGTAGGGAGTAATGGAGGCAGGTAATTATGATTTTTCCGGCAAAAGGCAGAAAAAATCCCAAGAACGGCAAGCCAGCCAAGCAGGACTGCAGGGTTGACTTGACTAGATTGGCAATGGTCATGGCGGCATGGCCGGCAGACTCTCCTGCTTTGACCGGCCGCCGCGTCGGATGCGCGGCTCAAATGACCGTGAATCCACTCTCCCTGGCATTATTTCGCTAAGTACTATCCAGTATACGCATCGGTCATAAGTATTGGTATATATATACACTACCGTATCTTGTGATTTTCTAAAAATAAATAAAAATATATCTCTAGTAGTATATAAGAGTTTTTAGAAATATTAATTAATAATTTCGTTAAATAATCTCATCGGACTCGGACAGATCTGCATGCCCCGGCTATTGTAATCCTAGCCATATACGGTTTGTATCTCCATCCAACTCCCATACAACACGGGCGCACACAGCACATTGGTTTGTGGCTACATATACCAGCGCACCCAGGCCGTATACCGCGTGGTGATTCTATTCGGAAATAGAACCTCCTCCCCTGCACAGACGAGATCTCGAGACAACGCAAATCGCGGCCGCGCGGTGTTCGCCGCCGCCTATCATCACACGTGCCCTAGTCTCCCTTCTCGACCGCTCCCGCTTCCGGCGGAACGGCGTGGGCGATGGATCCGTCGAATTCGAAGGCGGTAGCGGCGGCGTTGCCGTCCTACGGCAAGGTGCTGGAGACGTACAAGAAGGCGGCGGCCACGGCCGCCACGGTGACCGCGTACGCCGTGCTGGCGCGCGGCATGGCGCGGGAGCTGCTCCCCGACGAGCTCCGCGAGGCCGCGCGCTGGGCCGCCGACTTCCTGTTGCGCGGGGGCGCCAGGCTGCGCGCGCCGCCGCAGCGCCGGACCGTCGTCATCAAGCGGTTCGACCAGGAGAGCCCCGGCGGCGACAACGGGCTCTTCGCGGACGCGCGCGCGTACCTCGCCACCCGGATCGACCCGCACGCCACCACGCGGGTCTGCCTCGCCCGCCGCAGCGCCATCGGCAGAGGCGGCGGAGGAGACTACGACTACGAATACGAATACGAATGCGGACAAGGCGGCGGCCGCGAAGCCGAAGCCCAAGATGACGGCGGCGGCGCCGCGAGGCACGTACTGTCCTTGGAAGCCGGCGACAGGATGGAGGACGTCTTCGAGGGCGTCAAGTTCACGTGGACGACCGTCGGGCAGGGGCAGAGCAATGGCAACAACGACCACGTCACGTCGCTGGAGCTCACCTTGGACGCGGAGCACACGGACATGGCGCTCAAGAGGTACATCCCGTTCATCGCGGCGACCGCGGAGGCGGCGCGGCGGCGGGAGCGCACCCTCAAGATCTTCTCGAGCGACTACGGCTCGTGGCGCGGCAGCAGCTACCACCACCCGGCCACGTTCGACACGCTGGCCATGGATCTGGACCTCAAGCGCTCCATCGTCGCCGACCTCGACCGCTTCCTGAAGCGCAAGGACTACTACCGGCGCATCGGCAAGGCGTGGAAGCGCGGGTACCTGCTCTACGGCCCGCCGGGCACGGGCAAGACCAGCCTCGTCGCCGCCATGGCGTGCTACCTCCGGTTCAACCTCTATGACCTCGATCTCTCCAAGGTGGAGTCCAACTCGTCGTTGCAGCGGCTGCTCATCTCCATGTCCAACAAGTGCATCCTCGTCATCGAGGACATCGACTGCTGCTTCAGCGCAACAAGCCGTGGCGGCACAGAGAAGAATGACGAGAGCGGCGACGATGAAGACGCATCAGATGCGTCACATGCCCCTCCGCCAAACGACCCCTACGCCAAGGTAAGAGATTTGATTGTGAATTACTAGCATAATTAGCATAAGAATTGCTCTTTGTCTGACCTGTGTCCCGTGTCTTTTCAGCGTCAGCAGAGAGAGGGCATAACACTTTCTGGCCTGCTCAACTTCATCGACGGGCTGTGGTCAACCAGCGGCGAGGAGCGCATCATCGTCTTCACCACCAACTACAAGGACCGCCTCGACCCGGCGCTGCTCCGGCCAGGCCGCATGGATATGCACGTCTACATGGGGTACTGCGGCTGGGAGGCATTCAAGACGCTGGCCCGGAACTACTTCCTCGTCGACGACCACGCTCTGTTCCCGGAGTTACAGGAGCTGATCTCGGCAGTGGAGGTGACGCCGGCCGAGGTGTCGGAGATGCTGCTACGGAGCGAGGACGTCGACGTCGCGCTCCAGGGACTCAAGGAGTTCCTCATGGAGAAGAAGCAGGGGAAGCAAACAGAAGATGCGGAGAACTCAAGTAATGAGTGACTGAATCGAGTTCTTCGCTGGAGAAGATCAAGCAGTGGAAGCAAACAGGAGATGCGGGGAAGGCACGAGTGATTGAATCGAAGTAGAGAAGGGATGCGATTGCACACCTGCCTTGTAAAAAAAAGACGATATTTATACTTCAAAGAAAAAACAAGAAGATATTTCACAAACTAAACTGATAATATAGTAACGATGTTTATATATCTCTCCGACTTTGCCGGTGTGATCTCAGCGTCAAGAGCTTTTGTTGTGCAGGCCGGTGGTATTAACAGTGAAAAACACTATTAAAATTGTTGCTAAATCTTCTCTTCTCTCAAATTGGTGACTATTTTGTAGTTGCATACACCAGACCATTTGGCCAAGGTTTGCAAACAATTCGGACAGCTATTTACGTGTTGACTATTGGACGCTTTTTCGAAGGATTGGCAATGGCTCTGCGAGGTGTTGGGTTATAAACAGAACAATCCTATGGGGTTTTTTTTTGTGTTGTTTGGCCATTACGAAGCCTAACGACAATACATGATCTTAGAGGAGAGAAAAGAGACGAACAGGTGAGAATTGTGAAAAACGCGTAACGGCGTGGTCTCACAAAAAAGAACAAGTGAGAATTGTAGTGTTTATAAGCACTGGCGGAGCGTGCAGCCAAACCAAGAGCCCCAGCTACAACAGAGATCTGCAATTTAGCTATGTTTAGACGCTAATAACTCACAACTTATGCATGTATATAGACATGCAGTGGACAACGCATGGAGGAAGGGGGGTGTGTGGGGGGCAAGTGCCCCAGTTTCGCCTCCACAGCGCTCCACCAGTGTTTATAAGAACAACTCAAAGAGACATGTTGTTGTTGTTATGTAAGCTATTTTTATAATTTTTTTCTAAAAATTAAACTCTAATAATTTTGCTATTTGGTTTTGTAAAATAGTAAATTGGCTATTTCTAAACTTTCGCATGCTAAATATGGTTTGCATGTGACGCTAGCTATCTAGCCTTGTCATAATGAAAAGGTTATTGGAATTTTCTGTTTTTTTATAAACTTTTCTAGTTTAGATGTTTGCTAAATAGAGGGTTTAGTCATTTACTTTTACCAATTCTCTTGGAGTTGCTCTAAAGGCTATAAGTTGCCACGAGATACATACATATAAGAGTGCTAATGTATACAAATCTTACGAGAGTGATATTTACATTGGAGCAACTAAACTTATTTGGTCATTTCTGACCGGTTGATTCTGACAAATGTTGATTTATTGTGAGAAAAAAATACTAATAAATCGTTGGCTGTCCTGGCGCAAGATTTGACCGCAACCGCTGTAGGTGTCCTGGTGATGCGATGCATGGGCTGAGTTTGGTTTCCAACGCATCCGACATTAAAGAAAAAATATTTACTATCTAGGGGAGCAATGTCGACCAGGCAAGCTGCGTTTTTTGTTGGAGGTATGTACACGCTCTCATAAAAACGTTTTAAACTCTCTATAAAAACGTTTCAGACGATAAATCAAAATGAATTTTCTAATTCTTGGAAGAGCAATTTTATATAAGAATCATATATAAATGAAATATGCTTCAAAAAAATTCCTAACTTTTTTTGGGTGAAGAAAACCTGCAATCCAGCCCATTTGTAGTTTGTTGCACTAAGAAAAAAAACATATGAATGAAAAAACTATAATTATCAGTGCACAATAACGAGACTAGAATCCATGTGAAACCTGAAACATTTCGCTGTTGTTGTGTTTGGCATAGTTTCTGCCGTTTCTTGATAGAATCAAAATCGATTCGGTCTTCCAAACGGCCCCTTCATCCCAACAAGCCTAATTGCAACATCCAAAAACAAGTTAATTTTTTACCACTAATAACAGTACAAAGCAAGTGACACCAGTGAGCTCAAGTTTTTCATGTGTTTCGTTGCAGTCGGCAGACTGATTAGGCCAACACATTCACCCACAAACGAGCGACCCAAAAAAGCAGCTAACAGTCGGCCACCGAAGATGGAGATTACTAGCACAGCTAACAAAATACTAACCAGAAAGCATCAACATTGGCTCTGTAAGCAAATGGACTACTTGGAGGTGCGCCTCCCCTACTTCTTCTTATCCTGGAGGAACTCCACGAACTCCTGCAGTGCGACGTCGGGGTCCTCGTTGCGCAGCAGCATCTCGGACACCTCGGCCGGCGTCACCTCCACCTCCGAGAGCAGCTCCTGTATCACCGGGAACACCGCGTGGTCGTCGACGATGAAGTAGTTGTGGGCGAGCGTCTTGAAAGCCTCCCAGCCGCAGTAGCCCATGTGGATGTGCATGTCCATGCGTCCTGGCCGGAGCAGCGCTGGGTCGAGGCGGTCCTTGTAGTTGGTGGTGAAGACGATGATGCGCTCCTCGCCGATGGTGGACCACAGCCCGTCGATGAAGTTGAGCAGCCCGGACAGGGTTATGCCCTGCCGCGGTGAAGGTCCCTGGATCTGGATGCCATGGCACAGAAATGTTGTCAGACAATTGTGTTGGCTCTGCAAAAGAATCAAAAGGGAAATGAAATGTCTTATACTGTATAGTAGCGAGTTCTTGGTGGAGCTGGAGTCTCATCTGCGGAAGAACAGTCTTCGTACTCGCTATCGCCATCGTCGTCCTTGTCCTTGGTGCGCTGGTTGCTGCCTTCCCTCGACTTGGTGCTGAAGCAGCTGTCAATGTCCTCGATGACAAGGATGGACTTGTTGGAAATGGCTGTGAGCAGCTTCTGCAGCGAGGTGTTGGAGTGCACATGGGAAGGGTCGAGGTCGTAGAGGTTGAAGCGGAGGTAGTTGGCAATGGCGGCGACCAGGCTCGACTTTCCGGTGCCCGGCGGGCCGTACAGCAGGTACCCGCGCTTCCACGCCTTGCCGATGCGGCGGTAGTAGTCTCTCCTCCTCAGGAAGCGGTCCAGGTCGGCGATCACCGACTGCTTCAGCGCCGGGTCCATGGCGACCGTGTTGAACGTAGCCGGGTGCTGGTGCTGGATGCCTTCCCAGGACCAATCCTTGTTCATGAAGATCTGGAGCGCACGCTCCCGATGCCGCGTGCCGTCCATGGCCATCATGATGTAGGGCACGTACCTGCGCAGCGCCACCTCCGTGTGCTCCGCGTTGAAGCTGAGCACCAGCATGTCCGGCTCCGGTGGCCCAGGGTTGTGCGCGCGCCGGTCCTCGCTGTCGCTTCGAGCGCCCTGGCAACTGGAGGTAAAGGCCCAGGTGAACTCGACGCCCTCGAAGACGTCGGTCATGTTGTCGCCGGGCACCATGGAGAGCATCTCCCGGCCGCCGCTGCCGAAGGTGAGGCAGAGCAGGCTCATAGCGTTGGGGTCGATGCGCGTGGCGAGGTACGCGCGCGCGTCGCGGAAGAAGAGGTTCTCGACGTGACCGTGGCTCCCCTCGCCGTACCGGCTGATGAGGATGGTCCTGATGCGGCGCGGCTTAGGAGGCGGCAGAAGGCGGTCGCGGACGGCGGACACGGCCCAGTGCGCCGCGGCGCGGAGCTCGTTGGGGAGGAGTTCGTGCACCACGGTGCGCGCCAGAACGGTGTACGCGGTCACCGTGGCCACCGTGGTCACCGCCTTCTTGTATGCGTCCGCCGCCTTCGCGTACGACGGCGACGACGTGACTGTCGAGAGATCCATCCCTTCTTCCATGCACCGACGACGAGGTGGTGAGCCTGCTGGGGACCCGGGAGCTCAGCCCACAACCATGCGGGACGGGAGCCGACCTCTTTGCGAGTCTCCGTGACAAAATGGGAAATGCCCATGCCCCTGCTTTGTCCCAAGGTGGCTCTGGTATAGGCGTCCGTATCCCAGTTTTTTTTCCTGCATGTGTTTTTTTTCTTATATATAATTATTTTGCATGTGCTGAATGTTGATCGTAGTTGCCTAACTATATCTGGTGTTAACCTTCAAAAAATATCTATATTAGGGTACTTTGCGTTACAATAAAACATATAACTCGTGGAGTTAACTAAACAATGTCTTATAATTTTTGACGACTTAAAATTGGACCCTTTTTCTTGGGTAATAGGAGCTTGCAAGCAACTTGATATGGTTATAATCACTCACAAGCAGGTCACCCGAAACAAACGGAGGATTATCATGCCACTCCTCCGCTACATGATCGCGTGAGACCTGTCTATCACAAGCATGAGCCACCCTATCACAATCTTTATTAGTACGCACAAAGGTAAACTCATCAAGGCGCTCCTAGTCAAGATTTTGATATCACAGAGGATCAGGTTGACTACCGATCGTTGTTCATCTCGTGACTCCTAGAGTTTGATCAAACCCCAAACAGTCGGTCTCGAAGCAAATTTTAGCAACACCGCGTTGTCTCGCTAGTAGCAGTCCTTCCCGGCATCCTAGAGCCTCCATGAGCGTAGCATCCAAGCTCCTCTCATGCCAGGCGTTCCGACCTGCAAGGAAGCGGCCATCATGGTCACACAGAATTACATCAGTCGTTCCTGCAGTGCTATCTTCCGCAGAAAATGCACCATATCAATGTAAAACGCCTATTGGCCAAAGCGTTGTCTTACGTTAGATCTAGTTGGCGATGATTTGATTGGAAACTGGCTTTATGTTGGATTTGTGGATTGAAAATGTGACGACAATAGTTACTCGGTGCGATCGAGACAGACAGAGTGAATCACGCTGGGTCACTGTCCTCTCCCATTGTATTAGGTGCGATCGATTTCCATCTTTGGCCCTGTTGTTCAGACGTCTAAATTAGGCTCTTAATTTTAGCATTTAGCATTATGTAAAAAAAATTCTTCATCACATCAAAATCTTGTCACATAAAATACTAAATATAGATAAAATTAAAAACTAATTATATAATTTTATTATATTTTACAAGATAAATATTTTAAACCTAATTAACTAAAATTTAAATAATTTTTATTAAATACAAACGAAATGTTACGGAAATTCCGGCACCTTCCGAGAGTCGGTACGGGCGTGCGTGGTTCATGTTTAACGGAATCGGAAGTAGTGTAGCTCGAGGTCCTGTCCTATCCTTGGCGACCGTGCACTCTGATTCAACCTGATGCTTCACCTTCTCGAGTTCTCGGGATCTCCGCCGGTGGGAAACACTGCGGTGCGCCCCGGCAGCCCGCACCGTGGCCTGGCCGGCCACGACGGAGCCGGATGCCGGAGGCATGCCACCGAATCCTCCGGCCTAGCCAACAGGGCGAGGCCGCTAGTAGGAGCCGAGCACGGACGGCAACATACGGTGCGGGATGTCGCGCGTGCCTCTCATGTTATCTGCCTGCTAGCACCAACGGTACCGAACCGACCTGTAGCTGGTTTTT
Organism: Bothriochloa decipiens; assembly: GCA_023333625.1. Classification (NCBI taxonomy): domain Eukaryota; kingdom Viridiplantae; phylum Streptophyta; class Magnoliopsida; order Poales; family Poaceae; genus Bothriochloa; species Bothriochloa decipiens. Next base: position 12,365,134 of record CM041631.1, on the reverse strand, counting down.
TTTTCAGTCATTTCCATTCGTTATTATTCGGGTATTCTTTGCTGTGCAGAAAGTTAGAAATGGGCGCAGCTTCGATCGTACTCCGTGCTAGTTTGGGAGCAACGTGGACAGCGGTGAGATCGATTTGGTCATTTCGGATGCGCCTTGTTTTCGTATACCACGTGAAAGACAACAATCTAAGAAAAAAAATATTCTTAGTACATGGAAGGAAACAAAAAGACAAAAAAATGGTACAAATTAAAAGATGACAATTTGTTGGTACCAGCATGGCTAAAAACTATTGTTTTTATTATGTATAATATAAAACGGTTAGGCCCTAACAAGATACAAAATATTTTCAGTTTTTTTAAAAAAATAAATGGTTTTGTGAATTTTTAGTTTTAGAGCGTCACAAAGTGTTTGGGTGTAACAAACTTTACGATGTTAAATGCCATGGTATTACTTTTGAAGTTTTAAAAACTCCACTCTAGACCTTTTTTTAAAAACTACAATGTCTTGATATTATAATTTCTTAATACTATTACATCCAAACACGTTCTAGTAACAAATACATACAAAATTTAGGTGAGCGAAAATAAAGAAGCAAGTATGAGGGTTTGGTGAGAGTGCATAATGCATAGAAGAGACGAAGAGTAGAGGTAGCCAAGTAGCAGGGGTTAGAATAAAATGAGCAACTATTTTTTTTCCTTTTTTTCGAAAATGTGCACTGAACATGCTTTCTACGAGAATTGAGAATAAAGTTATAGTCTCATATTGGTGTAACGGCGAGCTGACATAAGCTATATGGGTTGAACACTAACAATAATCACATGCAACTCTATTTATAGAGATAAGGGCTTAAAATTTGAGGCTTCCATCGATTGCTCTAAGTTTATAAGATTGTAACCGCAAGTTTACATATATTATGTTTTATCATGGAAAGTTTCTAAAATGTGTTTAGGCTTCGATTAGCATTCATGGTTAAATCCAGCCTACAACTGTACCACGCGAGGGATCGGTTGCTTGTGCGCTCACCTCAGGCTCTCCAACCTGACTAACACACACACACACACAGATCGCTGGGGCTCAGGCTCTCTTGCCTGCATCGTCGTTTTATTGGCCATCGAAAGATGCAAGAGCTGTCCTTTTAATAAAAATTAAAACATAGAAGAAGGATGTAGCAGTGGCACGATTGCACAAACCAGTGGCGACCCGTGCAACGTCATGCTTCGGTGTGCGTAGGGTGCGGCACACCGATCATGCAGGCGGAGGCGGACATGGTGCGTCGAGTTTGGCGAAGCCATGGACATGTAGCAGTGCCGGTCTGCATCCTGCAAAGTGTGCGGCAGCTGTGTACGCTACGGGCCTCTGTACGCTGCTAGCCTGCTGTACACTACGGGCCTCTGTAGCCGCGCGGGCCCGTGCGACGCAGGCTCTGGTCTGTGGAAGTGGAACAGCCAACTGAACGGAAGTCGGGAGCCTGCTTTTTCTCGTTGGACTGCCGTGCAATGGAGAGAGCTTCCAGTGGAAGGCTCCAAAAATTACCAGGCTCCAAAAATTACCACCAGTAGCATGGTTCAGTAGTGTTTCTTTCCCCATGCCAGGGACCATGACCCTTTTTTCCGTTGGCACTACAGTGTTTGTCAATGAGCACAGCCGTGCTTGTTGCAATCTCCTTACTTACCGTAGGTGAAAGCTCGCCGTAAAAGCATGGAACCTAATTTTAAAGTGAAAAAAGGATGGTAACTCAAAAATGACTCATGAGAAAACCGACGACAGTTAAAAATAGGATATGAGAAAAAAAAAGATCAAGGCCATGTTTAGTTCCCTTCAAAAGTTACAATTTTTTCACTCTCTCTATCACATCAATATTTAACTGCTTGCATGGAGCATTAAATATAGGTAAAAAATAACTAATTACACAATTTAGTTCAAAATCACGAGATAAATCTTTTGAGCCTAGTTGGTCCACGATCGGACAATATTTGTCAAATAAGACGAAAGTGATACTATTTATCGGGTTTATTTTTTTTCACGATCTAAACAAGGCCCAAATATTGTTAGATTTGATAGATTTATCACTTGGACCAAACACTCGTAGGAACAATAACACAAGTTTACGACAAGCTTGCATTTCTTATTTCTTCTCTCTTGCCCTCACTTTCTCAAGTCACAGAACGCGGACGCTTTATTATCCAATAGTCATTTGGACTTCAAAAACTCGGATTTGTGCTTGTATCCGTAGTACCAAAGAAACAATCGAGCTGTCACTGTTTAAGTGAAGATTCCTCAAATTCGATTACAATTATATACAGAATTTTCTATTTTTCATGATGTCTTTTTTCTTAATGATTAAAATATTTATGTTACTAAATAAGCATGATTTCACTATTATGAAACATATTTATAAAATTATATATGTCAATATGCTTTTAAAATATTTTAAAAAACATAGGAATCGAATGGTAAACCATAGCTATTTTTCAAGAATACAATTGCAAAACAAACGATAAAAACATTGTCATGTACATGAATTAGGGGCACCCAAATCCACCGACTAAAAGAGACAAATCCCCGAGAACTCCGCGGCTTAAAACCCACCGGCCGACAAAACTCAGGGCATTTAATGTGCCTAACTACTCTCACCTGCCTTCATGGCTACAGCTACCTCAACAGAAATAAAGTACCGGGGTCAGATCCCACTCTTACCGCCCAACCCCGACGTGCGATGATTTACCTGTCACTATTACGCCATACCGGACATTGTTCCGCCCTCGACACATCCTCGATACACAATATGAAAACAACCGTACGTCGGGTTTCCAGGGACTCGATCCTATCCATATCACGTCGACCCCCATCTCTACGTCTCGACTGGGTCTCGAACGCCGCTGGTCAACAGATAAACAGCGCCCGCACATCTCTACCCGACGGGTAACCCGTACCCTAACGTATACCCACTATAAACCAAAACAACATGAATATATTATATTTTTTAAATCATACGTCATAAATTCTTTTCTAAAAGAATTCAACAACTATAGCATAGAAATAAAACTACTCTAATTAATAATATAATCACCATACATATATCATATATGTGTGTGTTTCATAGTAGTTAATAAATAAATATGTGTTGCCAAGACAGGTATAAATTACCTGTGGGTACACGGGTGTGGGTAGTATGTTCTCGTACCCGTACGGGTAGAGATATTTACCCATGGGTGAAGAATTGTTTCCATACCCGCCTCTTTGTCGCGTAAAACCCATCGAGTAGTCGGGTTTCGGGTACCCATTGCCATCTTTACCTCCAACAGGGAACCGCACGCCCTCTACAGAAGCACGGTTCTTTCACCGACCATCACCGGCATCACCGTGACAGCCCCGGAGTACAGAAGGCCATGCCCGAAGCACGTCGCCGCCATCATTCCAACGTCACCGGTCATGACATCTCCGCCGGGGCATTCTTCTAGGGTTCTCTGTACACCTGAGCCTCCTCTTGAGCCTATAAAAGGAGACGCCATGGCTAGTTCTAGGAAAAAAGGCAGAACACAATAGCTCAAGACTTATAAGTTTGCTCCCCAAAACCACAACTCTCTCCCTCGCTCGCTTGTAACCCCCCATGTACGAGCACTTCGACGCAAGGCAATACAAAACTTTTCCCCCGCTAGACGTAGGATCTTTTCTTACCCGAATCAGGATAAACCTCGTGTGTTCGCCTTACATCACCATCCGAACCAGGAGCACGCATCATTATTTATTAGTTGGGTTTGGGTCCACGGGACCAAACACTGACAAACACTATGAGGCTGTTATAAAAAAACACTACGGAGTATGAGCCAAAAGAATGTAACACTATGAGGCTGTTATAAAAAAACACTACGGAGTATGAGCCAAAAGAATGTAGGTCTTGTTATGAAAAAGAAAGAAAAAAAACACTATTGATCATTTTCCTATGAAATTTCTTGCGGCTTTACGTTTTTCTTAACTATATACACAAACTTACTTCTACAGTTCTACTGTTCAAGACCGCAACCACTCTGTATCTTTCAGACTCGCTCGGGGTCTCTTCTATCAAAAAGGATCTCCAAACTGTTAACTTTTTATGCTTCTCAGCACTTCGTATATGGTGTTGATCAGAGTGATATTCACACTGGACCAACCCAACTCTATTTTGGTTCGTTTTTGCTGGACGCACAGGTTCAACCGCGATGTTGCTGCTGCCCTGATGCAAGGCTGAGGCTGGTTTCCAACACAAGCGAAATAAATAAATAAAAACTATCTAAGGGTGCTATGTGGACAAGGTAATTTTTTTCACAACTTAAGGTGTGTTTTAGGTGCGTTTTGTAAGTACCCAGATTCTCATAAAAATAATTCGGATGTAAATTTTTTTTATAAAAACGTTGTTTCAACTTTCAAGTGATGAATCAAAATGACTTTATGAAAAAGTTTTTTATGAGAAACTTCATGAAAAAGTTTGGATGTTCACCTCGATTCTAATTCATGAAAGATCATATAAATGAAATATGCTCTAAAATATTACGAATTTCTTTGTGGGTGAACACCACCTTCAATGTAACATATTGTAATTTGTTACACCAAGAAAAAATTATAACTGAAAAAAACTAATATTATCAGTGCACAATAGCAAAACTAGAATCCATGTGAAACCTGAAAATTTTCGCATGATGTGTTTGGCATGGTTTCTGCCGTTTCTGGATAGAACCTGAAACGGCTCCTTAATCCACCAAGCCTTGCCCAAATTCGCCGAATCGCTCATGTTATGATCTTCTACATCCTAGGTCTCCGCGTTCCGTCATCTGGCTTATGTTCTTCATGTAGCATTCAGATCGAATGACTATGGCTGCATTTGGATCGTGACCGAAGGATGCCACGCCGTGCCGCACCTGCCGCGCCAGAGTTCCATCGTGTGTTTGCTTCGTGCTCCCAGTTTCGGCTGCCACAGACTTGCCTATCCTGCCACAGTTCATTTTGTTACGCCAAACTCTGCCGCAATTGCGGCGGCCGTTTTGTTCGCCGCATCTTCGGCATGCCAAGGACACGGCGCGGCAGCTTCTGGTCTTTGTCCAAACGCACCCTATAAAATTATGTCGATACTTCCACATATTATGAGTAACGTAGAAGACATCCCTATTTTCACCCGGGGGTCTTAATTACCACTGCTTAGCTTTCAATTCGCCTCTGACCATCAAATTAAATGTGAATAACCCGTCCTCCTCTCTTTGAAACAAGGGGCGCTTCCGGTTCTGTGCGTGCTTCAAACAATTTTGTCTTTTCCCCGTTGCAACATCTAGGACACCTAATTAGTTTCATTAACACTAACAATACAAAAGCAAATGACCCCAGTGAGCTTAAGTTCTTCGCGTGTTTCGTTGCAGTCTGCAGACTGATTAGGCCAAAGCAGTTCTTAAACCATTGGAGATGTTCACAAATTCACCCATGACGGAACGACCCACAAAAGCAGCTAACAGTTGGCCATCGAAGATAGAGATTACCAGAAAGCATGAACATTAGCTCTGGATGCAATTGCCACTACTTGGAGGTGCGCCTCCCCTACTTCTTGTCCTGGAGGAACTCCACGAACTCCTACAGCGCGACGTCGGGGTCCTCGCTGCGCAGCAGCATCTCCGACACCTCGGCCGGCGTCACCTCCACCTCCGAGAGCAGCTCCCGGATCTCCGGGAACCGCGCGTGGTCGTCGACGAGAAAGTAGTTCCTGGCCAGCGTCGTGAAGGCCTCCCAGCCGCAGTAGCCCATGTAGATGTGCATGTCCATCCGGCCAGGCCGCAGCAGCGCCGGGTCCAGGCGGTCCTTGTAGTTGGTGGTGAAAATGATGATGCGCTCCTCGCCGCTGGTCGACCACAGACCGTCGATGAAGTTGAGCAGCCCAGACCGGGTTATGCCCGATGGTTCCTGGATGCCATTCATTCCCGGCACAGAAATGTTGTCAAAAATTGTGTTTGATCCGCAAAAAGAATCAAAGGGAAATGAAACGGTACCGTGTATGGAGCTCTTGGTGGAAGCTCATCTGCGGAAGAACAGTCTTCGGACTCGCTGTCGCCATCGTCGTCCTTGGTGCGCTGCTCCTTGCGCCGGTTGGTGCCTTCCCTCGACATGGTGGTGAAGCAGCAGTCAATGTCCTCGATGACAAGGATAGACTTGTTGGGCATGGCCGTGAGCAGCTTCTGCAGCGAGGCGTTGGAGTGCACGTGGGAAGGGTCGAGATCGTAGAGGTCGAAGCGGAGGTAGTTGGCAATGGCGGCAACCATGCTCGACTTGCAGTGCCCGGCGGACCGTAGAGCAGGTACCCGCGCTTCCACGCCTTGCCAATCCGCCGGTAGTAGTCCCTCCGCCTCAGGAAGCGGTTCAGGTCGGCGATGACGGACTGCTTCAGCGCCGGGTCCATGGCGACCGTATCGAACGTAGCCGGGTGCTGGTGCTTGATGCCTACCCAGGACCAATCCTTGTTCATGAAGATCTCGAGCGCACGCTCCAGATGCCGCGTCCTGTCCATCGCCATCATGATGAAGGGCACATACCTGTGCAGCGCCAGCTCCGTCTGCTCCGCGTCGAAGGTGAGCGTCAGCGCGTCTAGCGGCCCAGGGCTGTCAGCGCCCCGGGAGAAGGAGGAGGTCAGCGTCCAGGTGAACTCGACGCCCTCAAAGACGTCGGTCACCTTGTCGCCGGGCACCATGGAGAGCATCTGCCGGTCGCCGCCGAAGGTGAGGCAGAGCCGGCTCAGAGCGTTGGGGTCGATGCGCGTGGCGAGGTACGCGCGCGCATCCCAGAATAAGCGGTTCTCCCGCACCGCGTGCCTCGCGTCGCGGTACCGGCTGATGAGGATGGTCTTGATGCGGCGCGGCGGCAGGAGGCGGTCGCGGACGGTGGACACGGCCCAGCGCGCCGCGGCGCGTAGCTCGTAGGAGAGGAGCTCGCGTGCCATGCTGCGCGCAAGAACGCTGTACGCGGTCACCGTGGCCGCCGTGTTCACCGCCTTCTTGTATGCGTTTGCAGCGTTCGCGAACGACGGCGACGACGTGACCGCCGAGAGATCCATCCCTTCTTCCCCGCACCGACGAAGGACCTGGGAGCTCAGCCCAGATTCCCAGAACCACGCGAGACGGGAGCTGACCTTCAGTTTGGTGCGCTCGAGGCTCCAGCTCCCTCTTCTCTCCGAGTCTCCGTGGCAAAATGGGAAATGCCCGTGCAGCCCTGCCCCAAGGGCCATGGGCTGTGTTTAGCTCCCGCAAATTTTGAAAAGAAATGTCATCTCGTGTCACTACAGCGTACTGTAGCATTTCGTTTGTATTTGATAAAAATTATCCAAACTTTGAGTAACTAGACTTAAAATATTCGTTTCGTAAAGTACAACAAAACCGTGCAATTAGTTTTTGATTTTATCTACATTTAGTACTCCATGCATGTGTCGGCATTTTGATGTGACGGGTGATAGAAATTCTGTATAATGAATTTTAGGATGATTTCTGGGTAACTAAACACAGCCATGGTGGCTCAGGTCAGGTATACAGGGCGTGTTTGTTTTCGTGGCCGCGGGCGACCTGGCCGGCGAGCCAGGCCTGGCCAGAACCGGCCCTCTCGTCCTTGTTCGTTTGCATTGTAGCTGTAGAGCCTGGCCCATGTTTTTTTTATTTGATTTGCACCTAAGAGCCAGGCCGAATATCAACTACCATCAACTACCCTTTTCAGATCGTGTTTGATTTCGGCCAAGCCCAATCTGACCATGAAACTTCACAGGCAACAGATTTATAAATGTTCATGAATGAAACTAGTTCTAGCATATAGTTTTGCAAGTTCTGGGTACACAAAAGCAGTTACAAGTTCAGTAATAAGGCCTCAGACAAATTGGATGTCCACATTTTTAGATATAGAAGTAACAGATAGATCAAATGATGGTCCATTGTCATCATCGGCCATAAAATAACCTCAATTATAGTAGCAACACCTCGACAGCTTGTTCCAAAGAACAAACACCAGTACCAGAAGAATGATAATGATGACATTCTTACCACAGCCATCATTCACAGGAGAAACTGGCAGAGGCACTTGATCAGGAATGGCTCTAGCTTGGTATGTAAGAATGAAAATTGATATCATTGGACAGGAAAACAACATAGGGCTCAGTTCTTTGCATAAGACGTGCATCATTGGTAGCTGCAATTGCTAGAACAAAACAAGGTCAAAAAACTCAGAGACATGATTGTCAACCAGCCGTGCCCAGGATCAGTGACTGCCATCACATAGCATTGAGCTAGTGTTGCATGGGACTGATCCTGTCCCACTGGCTGATGACAGACATGAAAAAAAATAAAATAGGTTCAGAAACAAGTTGCAGCTATCAGATAGCTCAGTAAAGGGTGCACATCATTGGCCATAAACCATCAAACCAAAGTATTAATCCCAGAAACCCATCAAATGGATTCAAAACCGTGCCCAACAACATTGGTACCATCTTACACAGCCATCAACCCATAGCATCACCTGGCCACAAAGCAATGACAATAGGTAACCATCTTACCAAACAGATATGATAACTGAGCTGCATCACAACATTTGCAAGTTACTAGACTAACAAAGTAAAAGGTCCAAGCAACCAATAGAGGCTGCAATAAAATACAAGTACCATGTTCTCAAATGTGTTCACCACTACTACAGTGACCATTAGTTCACCACTTACCAGATCACAGAAGATCATCTATGGTTAGCCACCCTCCTGCTATGCAAACCCAAAAGGACAGGTGCTGGTCATCCATCTACCATGCACAGGTCTAGCCAAAAGAAAACCAAAAGAGAAGAGAGTGGGGGAGGGGGGTGGAGGAACTATACTTCTCAACAGTCAAACCTCTCTTTGTCCTTGTCCAACCCAAAGGCAGAACTACATGTAGTAGTTCTTTGCCAAGTAGGTTTGCAGCCAAACCGCCCTGTGGGGGGTTGACATGCTGAGGAACCCAGTGGCAACAGCCTTGTCTCAAGCAAATGAGTGTAGGCTACAATCAAGGACTCAATGGAGAAATCAGGCATCTCCATGACAGCTAGGTAGAGGTCAGGATCCACATGAGCAGCACCAGTCTTGAGCATAGCATTTGCCACATTGTTAATAGCATCAGTCATGTTGGTCATCATCATGATCTCCTCCTCACTGAAAGTTCCCTCTCTTCCTCTTCATACCAGCAGTGGCACTGGCAGGAGCAGTGGCCTTGCTTCCCTCACCCACCTCAAAGGTAGGCTTGGCCTCAAAAGCAGGATAAGAGAAGTCCTCACACTCAAGCTCAACTGCCACACTATCAGCATTATTGACCCCCAAAGGATCACTGGACCCCAAGGCAAACCTACCAGTTGCCAAGGTGCTACCAAAGATGGATTCCATCTCAGAGTAGAACCTGATGGGGGTGTTAAGGAATTTAGCATCCTTAGGATGGTCCTGCAGTCATTATAGAAAGGTTTAGGAGATGAGCAGTTAACACACAAGTAGATAGTGGAGTTTAGAAAAAGTGGGCTTAGATCCGTTATACCTTACAGTGACCAAGATAGTGGTCCTGATCAATCATTATGGCATTCACATTATCATCAAATAAGGCACCACTAAGGTCCTTAAGCTTAGCAATCTTAGCCCACTTTTGCTTCCACTTCCTCAAATGGTTGTAAACCTGGGTCTGGCTAACAACCAAGCCACTATAATCTCTAAGGGCCTTAGAAACAGCATTGACATCCTTGTCCTTGTAGGTCTTGTCAGTCCTGGAACCATCAGTCACAATCTGAGCCATCCTTCTAAGGATGAAGCCAGATGTGTTGTTGTTCCATCTCATAGGGGTTTGCTGCCCACCAGCAGCAGCAATAGCAGCAACTGCAGGTGCATCAGCTACTTGCCCAGCAAGCTAAAACACATCAATATCATCAAGGGCAGCTCCTACAGCTGCCTGTGCAACTGCACCAGCAGCTTGCACCACATTGGCAGCAGGATTAATAGCAGCCATCCTATTAATATAAACACACAGAAGATAAAGTTTGGCAGAAGCAAATAATTAAGCATGGTGATTACTCATACAGCAATAATGAAGAGTAAACAGAATCAAGTCATTGGTCTCAGACATACCGTATAAATAGTTCATAAGCTACACACAGCATGAGTTTCATATCCAGGGTCTAACAAATTATTTTAGACATGAATAAAATGCAACAGAATCAAGTCCTAGTAGTGCCCCTAGCAGCCCACATAGCATTGCAGATCTCATCTCTCACATTGACCATTGCAGGTTCCTCTAGGGGAACCTCTTCCTCTTCTTCTTCAGGTAGGCCACCCTCAAAACCCTCCTCAACTGGGACATATTCATCAGTGCCAAACCCTATGATCCAATTGTGAAGAATGCAACAAGCAATGACAAGCTTCACTTGGGTCTTGTATTTGTGGAAAGATTTTGTTGTCTACAATCCTGAATCTTCCCTTTAATGCACCAAAAGCCCTCTCCACAGTCACCTTAAGTGAAGAATGCCTCATGTTGAACAACTCCTTGGCATTTGTGGGATGGTTTCTGTTTCGAAACTCACTCAAGTGGTATCTAACACCCCTATAAGGAGGTAAAAAACAGTCCTGCAAGCATATCCAGCATCTACCAGGTATATTTTACCTACAAGTGATGGACAAGTAGTGTGAAAGTGTGAACTGGGTGCACAAGTAGTGCCAAAGTGCATGTGCTAACTAATTTAGTTACCTTGTGGGATAGTAAAACCATCATTTCTCTGGATGGCATCAGCCAGTATTAGTGCATCATGGGCTGAGCCCTCGTAGCCAGCTAAAACATATGTGAACTTGAGGTCAAAGCTCACTGCAGCCATCACATTTTGTGTGGGGCTTTGTTTTCTACCCCTGAAGGCTTGTTGTATTTTTCTAGGCACCCTTGCCAACACATGTGTGCCATCAATGGCAGCAACAATATTCTATACAAAGCACCCAACTTGCATAAGGACAAGTGAATCAATTTATGCTACCTAGGACATATGTGAACTGATAAGCAATTACCTTAAAAAAGGGAACCACCTATGGCTATCCAGAATCTTTGGATGTGTGGCAGTGGAAGGAGGCTTGATCAAATCAGCCCTTAGCTCACCAATGGCATACAAGACTTGGTGAAAGATTCTACTGACATGCTCAATGGACCTTCTAAAGTTTTGGTGAACAACCCTAAATCTCTGGTTGTGACCAACAACATGCAAGAACATTGCTACCTGTTCCTCAACAGGACAGCCTTTTGTCTCAGGGACAAGGCCTCTAGTTCTAAGAAGGTTGCATAAATAAAAAAATGGAACCCTTCTCATGCGTAGCATAGCTATGCATTCAGTGTCATTGTAATTGTACATCATCATCAATGTGCTCTGCCTATGCCTTGCAGCATGAGTCCTAGGGCCATAAGGAACTGACTCATGACCACTGATCCTTCTAAGCCTAGTGACCACAAAGAAAACCATAACACCAACCATTCCAGCGGCTTGCCTAGCCATCACCAAGTTCTGAGCATTTGCATCCATCTACATGCATTAAAAAATATGTAAATAATTTTAATAGACCCTGGCTGGCCTCTACATGGTAGTGTATGCTTTCATTATGATTAAGCACGGCTGCAATCAAAATTTTGCCTCCCTGTGCTCATAGGATTGTCATCATCGACCATGAAAAGCAAAAGAACAATTGCAGAGACAACAACAGAATAGACTGTGAACAAGAAGTGCATGTAAACCCAGTCGGCAAACATGATGAGCCATGGCAGTGACACAACAAGAGCCGAAGGCAAGAACAGTTTAAAAAATGAGCATTTGTAACTGCGCATCATTAACAACAACAAGATGAACATGAGCAACAACAAGAACAAGTGTACAAGGATTAAATCAGGCAGTGTATAGCATCATTAACTCAACAGGATGAAGCAAACCACATATCTGAGCAAAATGTGTAACCCTAGAGACAAAGCAATGGGAAAAATTATGGATTTCACCTCGAGTGGACCGGAGAGAGTCGTTGTAGCTCAAATTGGAGGGGGGTGAAGAAGTTGCAGATTTGGACAGTCAGGCAGCACCACAGCAGCTCAGAGACGGAGAAGTAGAAGGAAGAAGACCGCCTCACCGGAGCCCCGTAGCAGAGGGAGCCGCGCCGCCTGGACGCAGATCCGCAACAGGTCAACGGAGAAGAAGCCCAGGGAAGGCAACCCTAGCGCCGGCAACCGCGAGCTCAACACCTCCGTCGGTACCTCAACGGGAGTGGAATCGGGATAGGAGAAGAAGTGAGGGAGGGAGAAGGGGGTAGTTATAGGCAGCGGATTTCGGCGGGCAAGGAGCGCGTGAAAATTTCCCGCGTAGCGCGCGAGCCCGCCAGAGCTTCCCGCCGACGCCGAGATTCCCCCGCGCGCGTCGCCAGAGCCAGCCCGAGAGAGAACGAAAGTGAGGAGCGTTTGGCCAGAGCCAAGAGAGAGAGTGGAAAATGCACGCCATGGCCCTGGCTGAGGGAGGGGCAAACAATATCAAACACGAGCGCTTGCAGCTGGTGGGCTCGGCCACCCCCTTTTGGCCCGAAACAAACACGCCCATAGTATCATACCGGAAACTACGTGACTATAAACGACCGTAGGTGTCTATTTTAAAAGTACCTAATTTATATTTAGATATTTTTAAAAATTTTAAAACTTTACACATCAATAGTACCAAACTAGAGGTACGTTATCCTAAAATTTTAAATTCAAATAATTTTTGTGAAAATTCATATAAAAACAAATTTTAGTCATTAAAGGACAAAATTTAGGATGAGTGAAATTTATTTTTTCATATGAATTTTAACAAAAGTTTTTTGAATCTCAAACTTTGGGACAATGACCATCTAGTTTGGTACTATTGATATATAAAATTTTAAAACCTATAAATATGAATATCATAGACATCTGCGGTCGCTTATACTCGAGTGTGTGCGCTTTTCACTGTATAGTATAGGCGTCCGTATCCCAGCATTTTTTCCTGCATGTGTTCTTTTTATAATTACTGCATGTGCCGAATGTTGATCATAGTTGCCTAGTATATGTTAATCTTTCAAAAATATCTACATAGGGTACTTTTGACAAATATATTCCTTTGTTACAATTACAATAGAACTTATAGCTCAACGAGTCAACTGAACAATGTCGTATATCTTTTGACGTCTTTAAATTGGACTCCGTATAATGGCTAGACGCTTATTAGTCAAAACGTGGTCTCACCGTAGATCTAGATTGTGCTGGTTTGGATTGAAGACAAGTCTCGTGTTAGATTTGTGGATTCAAAATTGTGACGACAATAGTTAGGTGCGATCCAGAGAGACAGTGAGGTGCATCATGATGGGCTGACGGGTAAAAAACGGTGGAGAAAAACTCTCTCCATTTAATATTAGGTACATAGATTACTATAGGGGGCCATTTGACAATGTTTCTTGAAATAGTTTGTCCATAAGAATCACTCCCTAGGCCAAACAACTACAATTCGCAAGTATGGTTGGTTAGCAAGTCTGCAAATCGGTTCTTTTTTGCAGAAAAACCTCAGGAAACGAGAAAATTTTCTGATTCCTCCTCCACGAGGGTACACTTGCCATTCCTTTGAGATGTTCTATATTGTTTTTTTCTGTTTGAAACCTTGCAGAAAAACCGCAGGAAATGAGCAATTTTTCTGATTCCTCCTTTCCAAGGGTACACTGCCATTCCTTTGAAATGTTCTATACAGTATTGTTTTTTTCTTTTCTGTTTCGAACCCGCGTTCCAAACCGTCATAAAAAGACGAGAGAAAACAGGGCACCGCTCCAAGTCTTGCCGCCCGTGCAGTCTCCTCTGAGCAGTGCGAAACTGCGAACCACTGCTTGTGTACTGTGCTTTGTCTCTTCCTCTCTCCTTGTGCAGCCAGCCCCTGAATCGTTTGGCTTCTCACACACGCCATGCTATGCTGGCCTAGCCGAGTGGGTGCGGCATTGGTGCAGGCCTAGGCGCCTAGCCGAGTAGCGGCAACCCTACTACCTCAAGCCGGCGAGCTGCACTGCTTTGCCTGGCCGTGCACTCTGATTCGACCGGATGCTTTGCCTGGTGGTGGGAATGCGGGGCACCAGGCACTGCCCGCCACGCCGGAGCCGGAGGATATCAGTTTTATATTTTTGTTTGAATTTGAATTCGAATATAGATAGAGTTAATCGCACCGGATAGGATAAGGTTAGATATCGACATATATATGATTTTAATATTCAGATACGGTTACGGTTTCAGATGTTGAATATCCAAATTCACGTATGGACGAATTAAAACCTCTCTAGATCCAATAATGTCGGAAAATAAGGAGCGCTAGTAGGAGCGGAGCACCGACGGCAACGCGGCGCGGGATGTTATCGGCCTTTTCTCCCTTCTAGCAGCAGGTGTACTACCGACCTGTAGCAGATAGCCATACAGACAGTACAGTGCAATGTGCATGCTAGTAGCTTTTTCAGTCAATTTCGTTCGTTATTCGTGTGTTCTTTGCTGTGCAGAAAGATAGAAATGGGCACAGCTTCATTAATGCTAGTTTGGGAGCAACGTGGACAACAGTGAGATCGATTTGGTCATTTTGGATCCCACGCGAAGGACAAGAATTAAGAAAACACAACATTTTAAGTACTACATGGAAGGAAACAAAACAAATAAAATATTTTTGGTACAAAACTTACCAGTATGGCTAAAAATATTGTGTATATATAAAGTATTTTTGCAGTTAAAGAAATATCATGGTTTTGTGAAATGCTTTGGTTTGAGCTTGAAGGGTTGGGGTTCAACAAACTTTACAGTTTTGAATACCATGATATTACTTTTTTAAGATAAAGAATAAAATATCTGGCTTCATCTATTAATGATAGAATCAGGCTAATTATTACAGTCTACAAACCAAGCACGAAGTTTGGTCGTAAGAAAATTACAACCACGCACGCAGAAACTGGGAATAAAAACAGTCTTTGACTAAGCATAACCAACGTGTCTTTACGAAAACCATCCAATGAAACCGAAGAAATCTAAGGCGGACGTCTTCAGATGCTGAGCCGCAGATATCAGTTAATCCTTAAGATCGTCATGTCGTTGCAAGCTTTCCCACTGGCGCAGCCAGTATGTTTCTCGAAATAGTACCTATAAAAGAGATTTTGGTCTACATTTGTCAAAAACCACCTCATTCTTAGTTATCCAACTTACCCAAAGAAGAGCCGCAGCTGCTGTTAATAACAATGAATTATACTTTTTAGTTCCCAGTTTAGATCAATGCTGGAAAAAGTCAGCCATATTCAATGGAGGAACAACACCAAAAAGCATATGTGTAGACCGACACAAAAATTTGGCATAAAAACAATCAAAAAATAGGTGTTGAATGGTTTCAGTGAAATGACAGAAGCAACAACAAATATCCCCTACCAATTACGTCTAGCCAAATTATCTTTGGTTAGAATTACACCTCTCTTTAAGTACCACATGAAAACTTTAATTTTTATGAAAAGCTTTGTTTGCCAAATATCTTACGACACTCTCACCCCATTGTTAATTAATGCAGCATACATAGACTTGACTGTAAATATCCCTGAGGCTTTTAAACTCCATACAAACATATCTCTTTGCTCACATAAATTAACCTGTTGTAAAGAGGCAACAATGCGGTGCCAATTTATTAACTTCTGATCCATCAAATTCCTTCGAAAAGAAATATTTAGTAGAGATGAACCTAAAACTGTAGCAACTGAATCTTGTTTCTTTCTTACAATGTTAAACAAAGCAGGGAATCTAAACTTGAGCGGTTTATCCCACAGCCAATTATCCTCCGAAAATCTAGTTTGCGTTCCATCATTAACTTTAAAATGACCCAATTTCATAAAAGAATCTTTGATATTCATTAAACTTTTTCAAAAATGAGAATCTGTCTGTTTTTTAACACAACTTTCTAAAGTCTTATCTTTGATATATTTATTTCTCAATAGTTCCTGCCACGTGCCATCCTCATTGAACAACTTAAATAGCCACTTGCTTAGTAAACATTTATTTTAGATTTCTAAATTTTGAATACCTAGACCCCTTGCTGTCGCAGAACCTCCTAAATTATATGGCCCACATGCACCCATCATTATCTAAACAGACTTCTAATAATAGCCATGCATGTGTTCCATACAACCTAGAAAGCCCTGTCGGGTGTCCTCAAAAAACCCCGCTTAAACCATATTTTACTCATACAGGATCAACAAAGGAGTAGCTTCAATATTACAACATTTGTTATAAAATAAAAATCAGAGTACGGAAGAATGATAAAAATAAATTTATAAATTATAAATAAGTTATCTTTTATAAACTTATCTTCAAATGCGGAAGCAGAGTAGCACTACAGAAGACAACTTAGGTAGAGCGCCTAAGTTGGCAGAGGGCAACCAGATCACATCGAGCCTACCAACATAACCTTGGTTCAAACACCGGTTAGAACCTACAACAGGGGTTCAACAAACCTTGAGTACAAAAGTACTCAACAAGACTGACCTGACGAAAAGAGGAGTGAAGACTCAGGAATGCAGGCCAGAGGGACAAGGTAAGGCTCGCAAGAAGCAAAGATTTTTACAAAAAAGCTCTTGTGAACCAAGTTTTAATTCAGCATTGATTATAACAAAAGTAAAGTTGTCTTACTCTAGCTCAAGATTACCAACCAACTTCATTTTGATACCTTAATAACATTTAAGTTGTTACTACGATGATAAACACTGATCGAGTCTTCTTCTCCAAGAAGCAACGATGATTCGAATCCATTTTCATACCCAGTTGGGACCTAGATCACTGATATACAGAAGACTCTAACTCCTAAGCATACCAGATCACATGATATACCGGGATAGCAACCGCAGCCATATATCAACCACATAATATGCATGGAGACTCAAACTCCTAATCATATCAATATACATGGGATTCTCATCCCCACAAGTATACCACACCATGTGTGGGTGGTTATCTAGTCTCGATATCACCAGTTCATCAACGAACGGGACCTAGAGCATCAACAGACGGAAACACTACAAAGGGACTCCTTTCCCAATGCAAGTCACTCGTCCGGACTCGATTTATTAACTATCATCATGATTCCAACTGATGAAGCCATCCTCATCTTTTTCATTCTTTTACTTCTTGAAAACCTAGCTAATTAAGCAGAGCTAAGCATTACTACGCATTATCCAAAAAACGGTAACAAGGAGTATGAAAATAAGACAGGTAATGCAATTAGTAGGTTTTCACTTAACTCCTATTACTTAATGCAATATTTCATAACTAAAGTGATAAAAACTTTATAAAATCAAGGAAAGGGTTTAAATGCATCCGGGGCTTGCCTTTGTTGCAGAGAAGTTAGATTCAAATGTCAGACTTGGCACTAACACCATGGATGGATGACACCAATCATCATGGATCCACGTCTTCATCTCCAGAGGTGAATGGTACCTTCCGAAGATTGTGTACCACGATCCACTCCACTCTCAAAACAACTACACATAATTAATGATATATGTTTTAGGATGATGAGCTCATGGCATGACGCATCATGATACATAGATGAAAACATAACCACTTAATTAACTATTAATTAACTAGAGAACAACTCTACTACACGATAAAGTTGCAAGCCAACAAAACTTATTTACTAAGTTCATTAGGGTTAACTACTTTATTTAAGAAGTTCATTAAACACATGAAATAACGTTGATTAAGCCCTAACGACATGATTAAAGTAAGCTCAAACAAATAATTAAATTGCCAAGGGTCATTAAGGTTAATGACCCAAGGTCATCAATCAATTCCAAAGTCAAACAAACCCTATAATGATTAAGCATGATTAAAAGGGTTAGTTAATTATTTAAAAAGCATAAAACAAGGCATAAAATTAAAGTTGTCTAATTAAGCTCAAAATTTTATTTTGAAAAGATCTTGGTCTAATTAGATGGAAAAACAAATTTTAGAAATAAAATCCAATTATTTTATTTATTAAAAATCAAAGAAGATGCATTTTTAATTAAAATAGATAATTTTAACTCATGCAAAAGTACTCAAAGTTGGCATTTTATATTTTTCCTACGTAGAGAAAATCATAAAGAACATACACAAAATTTTTTATAATTTTTAGAGCTATACATGAATTACTATGAATTACCAAAGAAAACAACATTTTCTGGATTTTCTAAAATAAATAAATCAATTTGAACAGTGTCATCTTCTACCTCCGGCTGTTGACCGCGGGGGTGAAACTTTGACTCGTGTTTTCTCTCCAATGACTGGACCATTTTCAACACGGTTTGCTCCTATGGCTTCCTCTCGGCAAGGAGAACGCAGTGATGCTCACTATTCGGCAGCGGATGTGGCTGTGCACGGACGGCGACGAGCAGGACGGCGCAACAGCTCGGCGGCGCGGCGGCAGAGTAGCTGCGGTGCTGGTAAAATAAAAATGGGGTACCAAGAGCTTCAGGGGGGAGAGGCGAACACGATGCTCACCAAATCGGGGAAAACTACGGGGCGGAGATGGGTGCTTGATGGTGAGGACGAGAGCGGCAGCATGAACTCGACTTCGGGCTTTGCGTCCGGCTCTGCGAGGTTCAGGCTGAAATAAAAAAGAGGGGCATTGTAACACTCTGGTGTTAAGCATGCATAATCATTCGCATTCTTAAGCATAAGCATCATTATGCATAGCATTGATGAAAAGATCGATCGTCATTTCATGTATCATGCTTGATTATTCGAATTTTGCTTGCCTTTCACATGAATTGAATATGTGGTATGAGTGTTTGGTGTTTGATGACCCCTAAGGTAACCTAGACATGTTTAGGACACCAAATGAACCTAGGTTTATGTTCATGGTTTTGGTTAATTAAGCTTTGTTGTCATGGTTGACCAAGGTGGACCATGCAAGTAGTTTTGTTTGACTGAATTGGAAGTGATAGCTAGAGTGCTTGCATGTGTGTGCACCCTAAATGAAGTTTGTAGATAATTTTATAAGTAACAAAAGTTGTTTTTACCACTTTTCATGAAAATGCATGGAAGGTGTTCAAAAATGTTGAAAAAGGGAAAAATTGGGGGCTGATTTTCTATTTTGGGAATTTTTCAAAGGTATTTTCTTTGGATTTTTGTATTTCAAAATCTAGGCAGAATCTGGTAAAACTTCTTTGAGATGAAATGTTCTACTCTTCAAAAGCTACATTTCATCTATTTTGAGTTTTTGCTAATTCGATATGAGTTATTAAGCAGCAAAGTTTGTCCTGAGTTCATGGAAATAGCATTTTGGTGACGGCTGTACCCGGGCCGTCAGGAAAATGTTCGGCCACCGCCCAGGTCGCCCAGCCCGCGCGCTCCACGTGGCGCGCGTCGACCGGCCGTTCGGGGCGGCAGCGGCCGTTCGGACAGGTTAAGACGCCGAGCCCGCTCTCCCTCTCGCTGTCCCCTCCTTCATTTTCCTCTCCCTACTCCTTCCCGCAGCGCCGCAAGCTCTCGGTCGCCGCCGCGCAGCACCGAGCTCGTCTCACCGCCGTTCCAAAATTCGCCGCCTTCAGCCACGCATTGACCCGCCGAGCTCCACAATCGGACGCGCCCGAGCCCGCTCCACCTTCCTCCACCCTCGCCTCGGCCCATTCCGTCAAGGTTCGCTCGAATCGACGTGTTTTCTCCCCGGCCGCCATGGCCGCACCTCGGCTTCGCCGTGGACTCGCCGCTCCGCCCGTCATTTTCTTGCCGTTTCATGCACATCGGATGCGCTGTGCCCTGTAGCCGCTAGAGCCCTAGCTAACCGAGCCGATTAGGGTTCCTTCGCCGGGGATTTGGCCGCGCCGCCGTGCGGTTGGTCGCCGGTCCGCCGCGCACGTGGCCGAGCCACCTCGGCCATGCCCCCTGTCCGTGTTAGCTGCTCAATAGAAGCGCGTTGACCTGCTTGTCCTTTCCCTCCGCTCGGTGGTGCCGGGTAGCCGCCGTGTCGCCCGGCGAAGCTACGCCGGCGACCCTCCCTGCCTTTCCCCGAAGGAGGACTTTCGTCCTGGAATTCAAGAAACCCTAGGGGCCTTTGTGCTAAGTTGCCAGACACAGCGATTTACCGGTTAGGGCTTGGTTAGTTTCTGGAAATATCAGGGTCCCCGGTGTAAAGTGCTTTTTTCTTTTTTTTTCTTTTTTAGAATTGATTTCAGAGTTTGTTTAAAGCTTTGGAAATTCATAACTTGCTCATTTTTCATCCAAATGAGTTGGTTCAACTTGCAGTATTTTTCTTATGAGATGATCTATGCATGAAAAATATGAAATGTGGAATTTGTGAACTTTTCTGTATAGCTTTATTTATCTCTATTAATTGTATTTATCTTAGGAAATGCATAACTAATTCTCTGTTGCTCAGAAAAATGTGAGACCAAGTTTGTTAGTCTTCTTATGTCATGCTCTATCTGTAAAAAATGTTATGAGGTTATGTCATGTGTAAATTTTGCTATGTCTAGTTATGGTGCCTATTTTCATGTGATGATAAATAATTCATAATAAATAATGTATAAGGAATTTGTGCATGAAACTTTTTGGAGAGTGTTTTTATGTCAATCTAGAGCTAATTATGTTCTGAGATCTGTTGTTTGATATACTTTTATGTACAAAGTATTTTATGCCCCTGGAATTGTGCTGCCTTGTCATTTTTGTGTAGGATAAAGTACTTACTGTTTTGACTTGAAATATTTATGGTAGTCTTTATTTGGTATGATTAAGCTTCTGTAATTTTTACAGAATTTTCTGAGTAGGCTAAAGTCATGTTGTAGTTATACCCTGATTTCTTTCGTTTGCAAATAATGCTTTAGAGTCATCATTTCATGTGTGTAAAAATGCTTTTTATGCTATTCATGATATGTATGATCTTCTATTGGTTTTAGTTCAGTAGAGTGTTGTGTGCAAAATAATGGTTGTTTATAATTCCTTATAGTGTGCGAGTAAATTGTAATGCGAGGCCTATTTGGAGATTTATCGGTAGAAGGGAATGCAGATGACATGTGCTTATCATACATGTTTGCAAATATCATATCATTCATCTTAAGCTGAGCATTCATTTACCATCCCCATCAGCATTGTATTTATATGTATGCACGGTATTTATACGCACTATGCATCATACAGGATCGTCAGAGCTCGAGACGGTAGTTCCCGGAGCACCAGGAGAGGAAGGCCAACAGGAAGCTTTGGTTCGGGAAGCAGCAGCAGAAGAGGATCTCGAAGCTGATCTTCTGGAGTGTCCCGACCACCAGCCAAGCGCTTTCCTGAAAGGCAAGCCCCGGAGCATTCTCCCTGTGGTTTGCAAAATATCTAACTTGAGTCCTTTACTTGTTTGTTGCATTAAGTTATAGGCGTTGTTTTATACCGTTGCTGCATTACTTATATTCCTTGCCACTGTTTATACTTCGACCCTGTTAGGTTCAAGTACGATTATATGCTTAGCCCTGCTTAACTAGATCGGTAGAAGTCGGGTGATTTCCTGTCATCCGTGAGTTATAGGTGGTAACTCGGATGGTTGAATACATTGTTATCTTGGATAACCATGTGGAGATAATAAATCGAGACCAGGCGGGATTGGTGTTGGGACTGAACTGGAGGTTCAATGTGGTTTATCCCGTCTGTGTCGAACTAGGACCCCGTCCGTTGTACGTCCTCAAGTCATATTGAATTTATGCCTCACATTTAGCTGGAAGGATAAGTCGTTCCGACCGCGAAGCCTAATTTTGATTTGGGCCGGGAGTCGACCTGCTGTACGCATCGCATTGGTGAAGATGGGGGACCACGGGTTACGCGGTTGTAAGGCCTGAATATAGCATGGTGCGCCCTGCTGGCAGCCGGACGGTGCCCGGATGTGATGGTACCTGTTGATCTCGCGTTTTTCCTGAATTGGATGTCGGTGACCTGTAGCTCACCGTGGCTGGTGAGTGTGGTTTGTGTGAGGAGTACCCGCCAGCTGGTTAGTAATCGATTATAATCGCCATCGTTCCTGGACAGTGAACACTTGACTTGAGCAGCGGCATCGTAGTAAGAATTTGAACAAGAGATGAGATGGTTGAGCTGTTGAGACTGAAAGATACTCAACCGGAAATGGTTACTTGCTGTTGAATAATTATTACCATGCTTGTTTAGTACAGGTGCTAATGTAGCATGATAAGGTTAATCAGATTAAAATACATTGCTAGAAGGTTCTTATTAATTGTTCCTTAATGCAAGCTTTTTCGCAATTAAATAAGTCAGCTATCCTACTTATACAGCCTTGCATACTCCTTGGAGTCTTTTATTTTAGTTTATGACGGGTAAGTCTAGCTGAGTACATCCTCGTACTCAGGGTTTTATTTCCCATGTTTTTGCAGATGGTGAGATGCTTTATGGTTATTGTCAGAACTGTTTCTATCCCACCTTGAGAGATGATTAGACCTTGGGCATGGTCACTCTTCTCGACTTGATGCTTTTGCTGGATGTGGACCAAGGACCTGGCACCGTATTTCAAATGTGTGTGTGTGGTATTTGAACTTAAATCGCTTTCGCTACTTTGAGACTTTAAACTGGTTTGTAATAACTCTATTTTGTACTCCGATGATGTTTTAAACTATGTGCGAACTGTGTACTTGTGAATGGAATCGCTAAACTATTACGATCTTGGTCGTGCCAGAAAAGTTTGAAATCCTTCGAGATTTCACGGACTACCGGGTTTATTAGGTCTCAATCATGTAGTTTGCCGCGCTAATGGCGAAATTATGTGCTTGTGCTCTAATAAATTGGTCGATTCTGTCACAGGCATGAGCACCAGCAAACTGAGGCGAAGCGGATGGTGCAAAGGATGGCGAAAACGGTTCATCGGACACGACTGTTGACGATGGACGAGCTCACGGCGGCGCTATTGCCGTAGGCGAAGAAGACGACGGTGCTGCAGCGGCTCAGGCAGCGAGAGCGGGTGCGACATGTCTCAATCGAAGCGCAAGGACGGGGCGGAGCCTCTAGCAAGAGCAAGCGGATGAATATGGCATGGTTGCGGGGAATTTGGCCGGTGACAGTGAGGTTGACGGTGGCGGCAGTGGAGCAGAGGAAGGAGACGAAAATAGGATTGGCCACTGGTTTTAAGGCGAGGCGGCGAGGCGTGGATGGCCGACACGACGACGATGAAGTTTCCAGCGCGGGGCAAGCTGGCAACGTCGGGTGCGCCCAGGAGGCCTCGGAAGCTCGACGGCGGCGAAGCAGGATACGGCTCTCACGATTTGGAAAATATTACAGAATTGCCACTCGCACGATTTTGCCAAAAACTCTAGATTTTTGAATAGAACTTGAAAATTTCCCAAACTATGAAATGTTTATAATTTCATGTTCTACACTTTTGTAAAAATGAAGAGCTTCAAATTCTACAAATAAATTGGATTTTGAACTCAAATTTTGAAAAGAGAGAAAAAAGTGAATAAACCCCTAGAACAAACATTTTAAAAATCTTTTGATTTTTCTATATAACTTGAAAATTGCCCAGTGTATGAAATTCTCAACTTTTAAAACTCAACATTTTTCTTATAAATAGGTTTCCCAAAATATGCATAAATTTTAAAATATGGATTTAAAATCAAAAGAGGACAAGTGTTGGAAAACTGTATTTTTAAATTCATTTGAAATTCTTTATTGAAACTTGAAAAACTTTAAATACCACTATTGTAGGTCTCAACAAGATCTACAAAAGTTCCTTTTGAACTAATTTAAAATTCTTTGTAGATTTTGAAATATAGAAGAGGGGATAAAATAAGCTTTTGAAATAAAGGGTTTTTGAAATCGAATTTAAACTCGATTTGGTTTCTAAATTAATTGGTGATTAATTAGTGATCACAAACATCATCCAAGGATATTTTTAGGTCAATGACCCAATGATACCCTTGGTTGACCAAGTTGACTTTTGAAAATCATTTTATAGCTTTCCAACTTGAATTTAAATTTGAATTGTAAGACTTGAGAGCAAGCTTTGGAATTCAAATTCATCTTCAAATATGAAAATCATTTTTAAGGGTTATACTTAGATTTATGCACTATGCTTGACACTAGTGTAAACACAGTTTGCACCTCAAGTACATAGAATATAAACTAAGTATTTGAGATGACATTTGAAATTAGGGTTTTATGATTTTATTTGACACAACAGTTTAGAAATAAAAGAAACCTAAGAAATGTAAACTTATTTTAGTTGATACATATCAATGTTGACCTAACATAAACATCAAGCAAAGCCCAAGGTAACAAGATAAATTTTGGGTTGTTTTATAAACTTGCAGAAATACATAAAATAACAAGGAACTTTAAAACTAACCCTAAGCATCATCATTTCATGTATAAAACTAAGCATCACATAAAATATATTATCAAAACATGAATACATTTATGCCATGATGCTCGATGATTATGCTTGATAAAGCACATAATTAAGATTTTAATTTGTCATTAACATCTAGGATGTTACAGATCCTTAGATTGACACAAAACTTCCCATTCAGCAAGCCTGTATTTTTTTTATGTTGATCATTCTGCCAATAAAAACGTGATCTAAAATAATATATTTTTTCCAAGACATCTTTTGGCAATTCGAAAAAGAACATCATAAACATCGATAAGCTAAACAGCACCGAGTTTATAAGTACCAACCGTCAGGAGTTTACCTTTCCACCCACTAAGTCTTTTTTCTATTCTCTCCTCGATATTCTTCCGGCCTTTGTTATATAATTTCCTAAAATATATATAGGTAGGCCCAAGTAACAAAACGAGAATTTGTCAATGGCACAACCAAACATCTATGAATAAAACTCTTCGTGATCTTTAGCTTGTCCAAAACAGAAGACTTCACTTTTATGAAAATTAATTTTTAAGCCAGATAGTTGCTCGAATGTGCTTAGCAGCAACTTCATGTTGACTGCTTTCTCAATATCATGGCTCATAAAGATCACTGTGTCATCCGCATACTGGAGGATTGATAAACCATCCTGTAACAAATGGGGAACAACCCCTTCTATTTGTCTCGCTTTCTTAGCACGTGCAATCAGTATGGCCAACATGTCTACCACTATATTAAATAGTATAGGAGACATGGGGTCACCTTGCCTTAAACCTTTCTTAGTCTGAAAAAGGGCCCTAATTGATCATTGACTTTAATATTAACATTATCCCCTTTGTAAAATTTTTGATCCATTCGCACTATTTATGTGAAAACCCTTTCATCCTAGGAGTTTGCTGAAGAAAACTCCGTTTTACTTTATCATAGGACTTTTCAAAATCAATTTTAAAATTACCCCATTTTGTTTTTTTATTTGAAGCTCATGAATAGTTTCGTGTAAAATAACAGTACCCTCCATAATATTTCTACCTGGTAAAAAAGCAGACTGTGTCAGTCTTATTAATTTCTGGGTTATGGTAGACAATCTATTAGTTGCGACTTTAGCGAAGATTTTGAAAGAGACATTCAACAAACAGATAAGTCTATATTGTTGAATGACTTTAGCATCCTTCTTTTTAGGCAATAATATTATATTACCAAAGTTAAGATGATTCAGCGTTAGCGTTCTCTGATGAAAATCAGAGAACAGAGCCATCAAATCATCTTTGATCAGCCCCCAGAAAACTTGGAAGAACTCAGATGAAAAACCATCTGGGCCAGACGCCTTATTATGTTCCATTTGAAAAATGGTTGTTCTAACTTCCTCTTGGGTGAAAGGTGAAGTCAAAAAGTTATTTTCCAAATCAGATACTAAGGAATGTCCTCAGTCATTGATTCGTCCTATAGAATCTTTAGATGGACCAAACAAGTTTTTGTAATAACCAGTAATATGCGCTTTAAGCTGAGCATCTCCGGTTATTATAAGTTAAAAAATATGAGTCTTCCTGTGTGTACCATCGGCTAATAAGTGATAGTATTTAGTATTGGCGTCTCCTTCTAACAAATGCTTTACTTTAGCTCGTTGGTATCACTTTGGTTCCTTCTCCCTAAGTAATTCAGCTAGTCTTTCATTTAGGACATGTTTTAAATCACGTTCAGCTTCACATAGTACTGTGATTTCTGTCTTTTTATCTAATTCATCTAACTTATTTAACAGGGTAGCTTTTTCTTTCTTATATGCTCCATACTAATATTGTAGTTTTTGGGAGTTTTACTAAAAGCTCCAATGCAGACCTCTTTTTTTGTAAACCATTGTTCCTTGCTCATGTGCATCAAGCCAGAGCCGATGACTATCGACCTCGTTCTTCTAGGGTTTGAATTTACTAAAATAAATATTTCATGGCCGATCATCCCAAAATTTGATCTCTTTATTTTTTTGGCATGTCATGCACTGCATGATTTGTATTATTCAAAAACTCGTCGCGCTCCATAGTGGTTACGCACACCTCACACTCCCGGTCCAAGAAAATTAAGCACATGCAGTGTTGATGTTTGAAAAGATCCATTTTATCTATCATCGTGACTAATTTTTCTCCATGTACTTTAAAAATAGGTAGCCTATACGCCCTGCACTTGCAAAACTGCTTACCTTTTGTGCTGTTTTGTGGTGGGGTTAAAAAAAGTTTCATCTTTTCTTTGTTAAATTTTATATAAATAGTCAATAAGGTTTTGAAACCACGAAAAGTGTCTCTACGTTTCTAAAAAAACTGTAAAAAAACAATAGAGATAGATTGAAACAAGACATATCCAGTTGAACTATTTGGAGCTCATGAAAATTTTCTTTTGAAGCCTCAAAAGATTCGTATTTAGCTCTAGGAACATGAGAAAACTGTCCCAAGATAGAAAAAAAAAATTCGAAACCTTGTGATCGATCCATAGACATGTTATATAAAAGTTTCCTCAATAAACATGCACAATACAACCATCAGGAATAAAACATTCGTGAATGTTGAATGCATTTATAGTGGTTGCATCTTATGTTTTATCATCTAAAGTTTCTGAAATGTGTTTAGGCTTCGATTAGCATTCATGGTTACAAACTTACTACAATTTACATCCAGCCTAGTAGCCCACGCATGGGATCCGTTGCTTGCGCTCACCTCAGGCTCTCCGCGGTCCAAAAATCTCACACACACTGTTACAAAGCTACCTCGTGTGCTTGATCGCACATATCGGCCGCGAGCTTACGAGACATGGATCTTTCCCCGGGACCGACCCGGCAACCCGGCTCCTGTTGCCTGCCATGTGGCATCGTCGTTTTATTGGAAAAAAAAAACTTGACCCACGGTTGCTAAGACAGCTCCTGACATTGTGCTTAACAAGAAAAACTTTTCACGCAGTTTGAGAAAAACCTCCGAAGCTCTACCCTATCCATATACAGCAGCACCTAGCTCACGTGAGACTGAGCTAGACATAGACCTGTGCATTAGCATGGGGTGAACGAGGGGATTTTTTCACCTTCAGTAGAGCGGACAAATGCATCAGCGAGCGCTCGAGAATAAATATATAAATTACCATAGCGAACTACTTCAGCAGGGGTTGAAACTCGTCTAGACCGTGGATATGGTGGCTCCTTTTATTGGACAAGATGGAAGAGTTGATTTTTTAAAATAAAAACAAAAACAGAGAACAAGGATGTGGCAGTTGCACGAACCAGTGGTGCGCTAGGCAGCCCGTGCAGCGTGCTTGGGTGTGCCACAACAAATTGCTGCCACTGCCAAACCGGACCAGTCGCAAATGTGATTGTGATTTGTGAGGCTTGGCGTGCCGCATTGCCAACGCTTTAGCAGTGGCAGCGGCAAAGCTTGTACTACTACTTTGTACCTGGCGGTGCGACCTTGTTATGTTCGAGCAAAATGTTAATATTTTTTTAAAATTTTCCGTCACATATATTATGACCTATTTATAGAACATTAAATATCGATAAAACTAATAATTAATTATAAAAATTAGTTATAGACTATAAAATTAATCTTTTAAATTTAATTAATTTATAATTAAATAATATTTATCAAATATAAACCAAATGCTACGTTACTTTCGTTTTTTTTCCGGATCCTTGGTCATGGTCTGCATTCTGCAAAGTTTGAAAAGCAGCGGCAACTCGAATACTGTATGAACCTACGTACAGTTGTGCCTGCTCTGCTGATAGCCGCCTATGGGCTACTGCTAGCCTACGCTGCCAGTCCAGCGGCCGCCTGGGCCGTGCGACGTCAGGCTTCTGTGGACTGTGGTCTGTGGAAGTGGAACAGCCAATTGACCGGAAGTCCGGAGCCTGCTTGCCGTGCCATCGAAGGAGGCAGCCAGAGGAAGGCTCCAAAAATTACCACCAGTAGTATCTCTTTCCCCATGCCATGAACCTTTTCTCTGTTGCCACTACAGGGTTTGCAAACGAACACGACGTCACAACCCCAAGGGCGGCCGCTTGTTGCGTTGCAGCTGCTCGTGACTCTTGGTG
Source organism: Bothriochloa decipiens (assembly GCA_023333625.1). Lineage (NCBI taxonomy): Eukaryota > Viridiplantae > Streptophyta > Magnoliopsida > Poales > Poaceae > Bothriochloa > Bothriochloa decipiens. Next base: position 12,336,690 of record CM041631.1, on the reverse strand, counting down.
AAAGCCTGCGGTAAAAGCAAAAGCATGGGGCCTAGGTGAAGTAATGCTTCACTTCAACTCAAAGTGCAAAACAAATAGCAATTAAAATTGGTTGATGGTTATTAGAAGAATTCCCTCTGGAAAACGACGACAGTTAAAAATACTAAGATTTGTGGTGTGGGGGTGGGGGGGCGGATAAGTACTGTTAGAGATAAAAGCTTTTTTGATCACCTGGGCCAGCACTCACTTTCTTCAGTTACATAATACGAATGCCTTACCCTATAGTCTAAAACACATCATTAGGACTTTAATAAACTGTGTCATCTCTACAGTATGGATATGTGCTTGTTTCACTAGTGCCAAACAAACACTCGAAATGCCACTCTCGATCATTGCTTAAGCGAAACTTCTTAAATTTGATTAAAGTGTGTACAAGGAAATTGTTGACAAAGAACAACAACATAATAAGTCAGCTTTGTTATTCTAACAAAAACACCACTCCTCTGTGCGAACACATGGTTTTTACATAACCATTGTGGAGCGTCCTTGTTGTGTGATGAGCGATTGTCAACATACCAACACTTTGGTGTGTGGTTGGTTCGGTGATTCTTCTAATCTCCTGGCACAGGGTTATGTGTCGAAACAATGTCTCTTGGCTTCATGATGTACAGGTGTGGAGTCCGGAGACGGTGGCAGCGGTCGGGAGAAGGTCAAGTAGGACGTGCAATGCTAATGGACCGGTTGTGGTGAAGGACGGACGCGAGGCTTGGACCGAGGGACCAGACGGCCGCGTGGCTGACATTTGGGACATCGACGAGCGCAGGTGTACACGGCGGGGGACGCGTACGGGCTACGCTACTCGCGGACGGTTTGGTGGTTTGCCCTCAAAACCATCGGCGACGGTTTGGTGGTTTGGCCTCAAAACCATCGGCGGGGGATGCGTACTTGGTACGATACTCGCGGGCGGTTTGGTGGTTTGTCCTCAAAACCATCGGCGGCAGGTTTTTCCGGGTTTGGGCCTCAAAACTCGGGCGGAGGTCCCGATGCGGACGGACGTCACGTGGCGGCATCGGGGAGATCGCTTCGGAGCGAGGCTACCGGTGAGGAAGCGCGGTGGCCGTCGGATCAGAAAAACTCGAGTTGACCATAATGCCCCTGGCTAGGTGGTTCTCTCTTAGAATGTCTAGGGGTAGAAGTGAAATTGTGTAATAAGACTATAAATAAGAGGGACTGCCTCCACTCAGTCTCACCTCTCCCATTCTAGTGTTAGGGTTTTTCAGTCTCTAGTCTTTAAGAGTGTGTGAGGTCCACTGTAAGATATTTTGTAGTGAATTTGTTCATGGGAAGAGCACCTCCTAGTATGCTCGTGCCCTCTGGGCTTTTACCTTCATGTGAAATTTATGATGAATTTGTGTTCTTGTTGTTCTTGATGTGTTCATCCCGAGTCTCTTTTTTCCCTCCTATTTCGTGGTCGAAATTCTTCAATTTTGCACCATTTGAGGCCGTTTTTCTTGCCTTGGATCGAGCTATGACGTTAGTAGAGTGTTTTCATCGAAGAAAATTGTTTGATTCCTTACGAGCTCATAGATCGGGGCGGTTTTGTGTTCATGGCGAGTTCTTGACGGGTTTTTACCTCTTTTATGATTTTTCTTGATTCGTGTCTAATTGGGCCATGAACTTTTAGAGGTAGCTTCCCTATTGCCTTGTGACCCTACGGTTAAAATTTCTTGGCAATCGAAGTTGATATGACCGAGAAATCGAATTTTTCTTGTTCGGGGCGTTTTCTACGCGTTTCTGTCCGGTACTACCGGTGCTACTGGTGCTACTAACGGTATTACTACCAGTAGTGCAAATTCACCGCGCGATTTTTTTTGGTACTACCGTTTTGAACCACTAGTACTAATGGTACCTCACCGGTACTACCGGCAGTAACATCAGTACTACCGGTAGTGCATTTACGGACAGTCAAGGGCACGTTTGACTTAGGCTAAAAATATTCCTTAGAACTTCCAGTCACTGTCAGTACTACCGGTTGGTCTATCTGTACTATCGGTAGTACACCCGAGACGTTGTTTTCAGTCGTTGCTTATCCGTTTGGTCTCCGATTCGCTTTCGGTTCGTTGCATTGGTTTTATGATGTTCCGCTGTGTTCTTAAGAATTATCCACCCTCGGTTATGGATATCGTGGTTTATATATTATTTTTTAGATTGTTTGCCGAGCACTAAAGTTTAAAAAAAAAAATTGAGTCTCGATCTTGTCAAGTGCCAACAACTCGATCTTGTCTCACTCTCACGTCACACACACTCCACTCTCTCCCGTTTGCCTGATCGAGCCGGGCTGCCGGGGGGCCATGGCGACGGATCCAACCTCGGCCTCGGCAGCGGCGTTGCCGTCCTACGCGAAGGCGGTAGACGCGTACCGGAAGGCGGTGGCCACGGCGGCCACGGCGACCGCGTACGCCGTGCTGGCGCGCGGCAAGGCGCGAGTGCTCCTCCCCCACGACCTGCGCGCCGCGGCCAGCTGGGCCGCCTCCCTCCTCCGCTCCCGCCTCGAGCCCCGCCCCGCCGAGCGCCGCACCATCGTCATCAAACGCGAGCCGGAGTCGCAGCACCACCACCCCTGCGACGGCGACGCGGGGCTCTTCGTCGACGTGCGCCAGTACCTCGCCACCCGGATCGACCCTCACTCCATGCGCCGCCTCTGCCTCAGCGGCGGCGTTCGCGACTCAAAGAAGCTCCTCTCCATGGAGACCGGCGACTCCATGACTGATAGCTTCGAGGGCGTCGCGTTCACGTGGGCGTGCGTCGCGGGGGAAGCCCGGCGCGGGGTAGTGGGCGAGTCGCTGGAGCTCAGCTTCGACGCCGAGCACACGGGCATGGCGCTGGAGCGGTACGTCCCGTTCATCACGGCGACAGTGGAGGAGGCGCGGCGCCAGGACCGCTCGCTTCTCATCTACCTGAACGAGGGCTCGGGGTGGAGCGGCATGACCCACCACTACCCGGCGACGTTCGACACGCTCGCCATGGACCCTGACCTCAAGCAGACCGTCATCGCCGACCTCGACCGGTTCCTGAAACGGAGGGACTACTACCGCCGGATCGGCAAGGCGTGGAAGCGCGGGTACCTGCTCTACGGCCCGCCTGGCACTGGCAAGTCCAGCCTCGTCGCCGCCATGGCCAACTACCTCCACTTCAACCTCTACGACCTCGACCTCTCCGAGGTGTGTGGCAACGCGGTGCTGCAGCGGCTTCTCAGCCGCATGAGCAACAGGTCCATCCTCGTCATCGAGGACATCGACTGCTGCTTCAGCGCCGCGTCGCGGGATGGTGGCAAAGATCAGGCTGGCGACGACGTGGCGTATGATGATTCTGACGACCACGCATCAGATCCCTCCAGCAAGGTACGCTACACAGGAAGAAGACATGGTTTTTATTCTCCCCCGCAGTGTGATCTGAGTTAGTTTCTGACCCTGAACTGCTAACATTGGATCTCGATCGGCTGCAGCACAAGATAACCCTGTCCGGCCTGCTGAACTTCATCGACGGGCTGTGGTCCACCAGCGGCGAGGAGCGCATCATCGTCTTCACCACCAACTACAAGGACCGCCTCGATCGGGCGCTGCTCCGGCCGGGACGCATGGACATGCACGTCTACATGGGCTACTGCGGCTGGGAGGCTTTCAAGACGCTCGCCCACAACTACTTCCTCATCGACGACCACGAGCTGTTCCCAGAGATACAGGAGCTGCTCTCGGCTGAGGAGGTGACGCCGGCCGAGGTGTCCGAGATGCTGCTGCGGAGCGAGGACGCCGGCGCGGCGCTCCAGGGCCTGGCCAAGTTTCTTGGAGAGAAGAAGCAGGCAATTGGCGAAGGGAATTAGCGCAGCCGCGGCGAGGAAGCTTCTTTGTGTTGCAAGCTATGATTTCTGCAACGCTGATGATCCATTCCTGGTTTCTTTGCTCTACATTAGCTGCAAGCGCAACCTGCAAGTCTGCAACTGTTGTCCTGATTGTTCTCTAGCAATTGCATCTTCAAGAATAGGAACTGATCTCGGCTAATCAGTCTATGATGACCCCTTGCCCTGTGTTGTTTGTTCTGTAACATCTAACTACGTTATCTGTCACTTGCTACTCTCCTAATGCTGGTGTCTGTTGTCAAACATTTTGTGTGCAGTCTCATTTTGGATTTCTGGTGCTTGTGTCCAATGGACATGGTGTTGCGGATGATGGATTTGTAATGTGCTTATTTCTGATCGTCGATTGCCTGAAGAGGTGATCAAATGAACTTACGCCTGTGATCGTTTCTTGTCTAGATGTGCTTGTTGACTTGGTTGTCGGAATTAGATTGGTTTAGTAGCAAAGGGTAGTTCAATTGTTCTGGATTGTCTTTTGGTTGTTCATCAGATCTATGAATGATGTATTTCCGTTATATGAAAATGGCGATCCGGGAATGCCTCTATTTGGGGAAAAAAATAGAACTTGATGCCTTGGCATGATCCTTTGTTTCAGTGTTCGTTGTGCAGGTACAAAATCTGAAATTTCAGTGACACTGTTCTTTTTTGTTTCCCTATACTTGTATATTTTTTCCCTTGTAGCTGAAGCCTAGAAGATGGCTATGATATATGGATCCCACTTGAGGGGAATATTGACAAAGAACCACTAAAACATGCAAGGGAGGGGAATTTTGACAAAGAACCACTAAAACATGCAAGAGGAGTTGAACTTGTAGCCTTTTATTTTTATAACTAACTTCTGGCCTTAAAATCGATTTAGGCCTTGTTTGGTAAGTTTTTTTGGCTCATCATTGTATTATAAACAGAAATAGTTAAAATATATAGACAACATAAATCTATCGAGCATCTAGGAGATCCACCAAAAACAGTCGTAATCGTATTCGGCGCCAGAGGTAGGCTTCCGAGCGAGGCTGCGACGTGAGATTGAAGATAAGCTGAACCCGTATAACGTTTGGTAAAAGTCTCGACAGCTTATTTCCAATTACATCTGTCAATTGATGACTAGCAAGACCTAAAACCCTGGAAAACAAACAAACCAACCCTGGCGCTCCGCTACAGCCTTGCAAACCCTCCTCCGATCTCGAACAGGGGATGGCATCGGATCGCTCCTCGTCGGCGGTGCCGTTCCCTTCCCACGCTAAGGCGGTGGAAGCGTACCGGAAGGCGGTGTCCACTGCAGCCACCGTGACCGCGTACGCCGTGTTGGCGCGCGGCATAGGCGGGAGCTCCTCCCCGATGACCTGCGCGCCGCGGCGAGTTGGGCCGTGTCGCTCCTCCGCGCCCGCCTCGAACCCCGCCTCGCCGAGCGCCGCACCCTCGTCATCAAGCACGCCCTAGGATCGTCCCTCCCCAACGAAGGCGACGGCGGGCTCTACGATGAGGTGCGCCAGTACCTCGCCACGCGGATCGACCCGCACTCCATGCGCCGCCTCTGCCTCAGCGGCGGCGTCCGCGGCTCCGGCAATGTCCTCTCGATGGAGCCTGTAATATCCCAAATTTTTTAAGTTTTCAAAAATAGTCAAAATGATTTTGGTGAGAAATTAAAATAGGCAGAATAAATGTTTTCATGAAAATAAAGCTATATCATGGTAGAAACATGTTTGAGCATTCATTATGGTGCATATTTTTTCTTGTGTGGTGGTTAAATTTGAATTAGATTTCAAAATACATTTGAAATTGCTTTTGAAAAGGGGTTTGAATAAAAGAAAAACTATTTCTTTTCCCTCCTCACCCCTTTTCTTCTTTTCAGCCCAACCGGCCCGAGCAGCCAACCGGTGGCCTGCGCCTTTTCTCCCGCGCTCGGCCCGAGTCACTGCCGCGCGGCCCGCTTCCTCTCCTCTGTGGCTGGCCCAGCAGCAGAGTCCGCAGCCGCGGGCGCGTGTCGTCCTTCATGATGGGCCGACAGGCCGAAGCCCATCAAGTCGGCCGCGCCGACCCCGTCCGCCTCCCCCTCTCTTGCTCTAGCTGACAAGTCGGGACCGCGCCACCTTCGTCCTCCTCCGACCGAGACACCGAGTCGGGAGCCTGAGTCCGACCCACGCCGGAAGTCCACACTCGGTCGCACCACCTTGCCCCTAGGCTATTTAAGCCTTTAACCGCGTCCGCGACCCCTACTTGAAACCCTATCGGCCGCTGCCTTCGCCTCGCGCAGCAGCAACCACGCGAAACCCTAGCCGCCATTGACGGGTTCCGCCGGAGCTCAAAATTGGCCGCCACCGACGGGTCATCTTCGTCATAAGCTAGCTGGCAAGCTTCGCCTCGACCTCCTGAGCATCTTGGTGCTGTTCGTCCGGCTCAATTTTGCTTAACCCGTGCCATCATCGTGTGCAGTTCGTCGCCGTCCGCCGCGCCGAGCTTCTCGCCGACCCCGACACCTCTCAACCTCCATCTTCCTGCTAGGTGAGCACGGCGTGAGCTCCTCTCTCGAGTGGTACAGGTCTTGTTGCTAACGGTGGCTGGAATCGGCCGGTTCAATTTCTCCGGCGAGCTCGGCTCGTCGCCGGCCATGTCGCGCGGCAGTGCCGCCGTCGTCTCCGGTTGCCTGCCGTCGGTTCCGAATCCTGGCCGTCGGTTTTCGATCGGATGGCCTAGATACAACCGTACCCCTTTGGCTGGTAGTTTTGCCAAAAACCCCCTGAACTTTGATCTATTCTGCTAAGAGTCCTTGGCGGTTCCGCCAGAGTATGTTTTCTCCACTAGAAAGCGTATTTTCTGTTTAACAGAACCATAATACGCTTTGTCCACTGGAAAGTGTATTTTCCTTGTAACAGCTTCCAGAATATGTTTTCTTCTCTGGAAAACGTATTTTCTTTTTACAGTTTTAAAATACGTTTTCCTGTATCTACAGTTTTGCCATTATTTTCAAAAGCTTATAACTTTTACGTTTTAACTCCGTTTTGGTCCATTCAAATTCTGTTAGATTTATAATTTCGTAATCTACGTAGTGATGCCACTGTTGGGATATTTTGGAGACTTTATATTTTTAGTTTATATTTGATGTATTTATTTATCTATAGGAAATCTTTAAAAATTCATATCTTCGTCGTTATAACTCCGTTTTTGGTGAACTAGACGTCTGTGTGATCGTAGCAGCGTGTATAATAGTTTTATAAACTTTCTATTCTATTTTGATGAGATTAATGTACTGTTCCTCTGATAACTCTTGTTTGCTTCGTGTGTGTATGCTCGATTGAATTGTCTTGTGTTGATTGTTAATGTTGAGTACAGACAGTGAGGTTTTTGTTGAGCAAGGCTACTTTGAGTATCGACAGGATCAATAGGACTTTGTGAATCAAGGCAAGTATAGCATGGATCTTCCTTGTTACCTATTCACTATAAATAACAATCCATATGCATGTGTCTGTTTGATGACCCTAGAGATTATAACTAGCTTTGATATCCTGGTTCCTTGAACCTTTTAGGTTGCATTGGGTAGTTATGATGCTAGTGCTCTAATGGTCATGATCTTATAACTTGATGTGTGTTATGCTATCAACGAAAATGATGACTTTTAACAAACTTGAACTCTTGTCTGTAAGTGATTTATCATGGATAATCCGTACAGCTGCGAGGGCTATATGGGTAACAGATGAAGGTTAGAATGAAAGCTATCGTGATGAGTACTAGGCTTGGTGTTCACCAGTCGGCGTGTCCCTGTGTGAAGCTTCCGCACTAAAGTTATATTAGATATCTACTTGCTTATGCGCAAGACTCTGTAATAAATATTGGTTCGTTATGTAATAAACAAGGTAAGATACTCTTTGTAATTTGTCATCCTATATGTGTGACTGTTCCTGGGGTCCATATAAGGTTATTTATACATTCTATTTTTATCCTTGAAAATGGAGTGTGACAAGTTGGTATCAGAGTCGTGTTGACTATAGGACGCAAGCCTAGGTAGAATGGTCGTTCTTAGTCTCCTTTGCTTCACTAGTTTCATGCTTCTTAACTTTAACCTTGTAATTTACTTAATTTTTATGCTCTTATACTTACTTTATTGTGAAAATCTTGACTCCACCCTAACCTATGTCTAAATCTTGTAGATGCCTCCTTATACCCGTCACATGACTGCATATCGTGCCCTATTCAACCACATGGAATCTAGGGAAGATGTTCCGCCATCACCAACCCCGGTGCCTACATCCCCTCAAGTTGAAGAGGAAGAACCAATGGAGGCTGCTGAAGAAGAAGAGGAGGAAGTGGAACCTGTGGATGAGGAGCAAGAGGCCCTCGACATCAGCGATGGTGAGACGATGGAAGTAGCTCAAGATGGTGGTCAATCCCCACTGCCGTCTGCGGGTGGTTCTGGTGGAGGAGGTGGACCGCACGCTCCTATGGGATGGACTGTGAAGATCTCTTGCGTACCGGAGTGTCACACCAGATCGCATATACGACTCATGAAGCTTCTTCGTGACTACTATACTGATTGGGACCCCGCTGTGCAGTACACTTGTTTCCAACACACCCATCCGTTGGAAGGTACTTACTGGGAGATAAATGTGGCTATATGTTCCCCAGGGGTGATGTAGATTTCCTATGAGATAGAGACAATTTATGAGCATCTTGGTCCTTACCCAACTCAAGAGGATGGCATAGAGGGTGCTGCTTTTACAGCCTAGATTGCCCTCCGTGGACATCGCTTTGGAAATATATGAGATGATGAGTTTTGCTGTTTGCCTCGCGCTGACTATAGTATGGAGGATGGCTGGGCTATGATGAATCCTCGATATTTGCCACCTGAGTCATGGGAATTGGTACACTTTGCTTGTGACATGATGCTCACGCATCAGCGCTTGGTAAGCACGGTGGACCAGCAAGCGCAGAAGATTAAAGAGCAGCAAGAAGAAATTGATAGGCTCAGGGCTATGACTGGACAACCAAAGATCTATGAACGGCTGGACTATGAGCTTCGACCTTAGCTTGAAAACCCTTATGTAATAGGCCCGTTATTAGTATCGTGAGTCAAGATTAGTCGTGTCATATTAGTGTTTGTGAACTTTGAGTGCTTGATGACTTATGATTATGTAATATGGATGATTTGGATTTTTGTGTGAGTGCTGGAGCTTTGTGGGCATGCCCGCAAGTTCCTTAGTTAAGAATATTAAGGCTAAAGTTTGAATAACTTGAGTTTGGGTTGGTTTATCGTGTCTCCATCCTTGTTGTTTTCTAAGCAACCTGTGATACTTTGGTTATATCTCAAAATTAGTTTATCCAATGCTTATGAGATTTTTCTGGGTAAAACTAGACTTCTTGATCTATCAATTCCCACTAGAATCATGTCTATATCAGTTCTGAGTTGGAAGTTATGTCCATCACAATCTGGCATTCAGTGCTGTCTGAAATTTCTAAATAGTTTTTGTTGTTTGATTAATTCGACAACTTAGATGACAGAATCTGGTAATATAGTCTGAACAGAAGTTGTAGAGAATTTCCTAACCTTTCCAACCATATATAGAACGTCTCCTTTTGATACCAGGATCTCAAGTTATGACTGTTTTTCTCTACTACTAAAATTAAAGCTCGCCCAGAAATTTTTAGTTTTACAATCCTTATCATTATATAAGTGATTTGTATCCTGAATATCTCTAAGCTTTGATTCTGTAGGATACAGATGGCTACTTGGGGTGGAAGAAGTAACCGTGCTAGAGGCCATGGTGCTGGACATATCACTAATGAGGAAATAAGGGAGGCACAGATGCAGATGATGCAGGGCATGACCCAGTTTGTGTAGACCATGCAAGCTGGAGGGCTACCGCATGCTCAACCACCAAGGGATAAACGCAGGGACTTTATGCAAGGTCATCCCCCTATGTTTACTCATACTACTAATCCTCTGGATGCTGAAGATTGGTTGCGTGCTGTGGAGAAGCAGTTGAATCTTGCACAGTGCAATGATGCTGAGAAAGTGATGTATGCTTTCAGGCAACTTCAGGGTGTTGCTCAAACCTGGTGCACGTCCTAACAATGCTCCTGCTATTACCTGGGAGCAGTTCAAAGAGGATTTCTTGGCTCGCCATATTCCTGAAGGTTTAAAAGAACAGAAGACAGAGGAGTTCAGGAATCTCAAGATGGGCTCTATGACTATGAGTGAGTACCATGCTAAGTTTGAGGAGTTGGCACGCTACGCTCCACATGAAGTTATAAGGGACATTGACAAGCGGCATCATTTCCTCAAGGGCATTTACTATGAACTCAGGTTGCAGTTGAAGGGTAACAAGTATGATACCTTTGAAGAATTGGTGAATAGTGCTATCGTGCTGGATAATGAACGTCTGTCACAGGACAAGAAGAGGAAGATGAATGGACAGGGCTTTGAAAATAATTCTTGTTTTCATCCTAACTTCTACCAATGTTTCAAGCAGAAGTATCAAGGACCAGTTAGTCGGTGAAATCATGGTCAGAACCAGTAGAACTGGAAGGGAAATCAGCATCTGCAGCAGCAATCTAGAAATCAAATTCCACGCCTTACTGCGCCTAACAACACGCCTCTTAAGACTAGTCCCAATACTCCGCAGTTGTGTTATCGTTGTGGGGAACCTGGGCACTATGCTAATCACTGCCCCAGAAACCAAACCAACAACGTCAGAAGGAGAATGCTAATCAGAAGTCCTATTCTAATCATGGAAGGGTGAACCAAGTGTCCACTGAGACAGCTCAGGAAGCATCAGAAGTAATGCTGGGTACGTTCAACATCAACTCTATCTCTGCTACTGTACTTTTTGATTCGGGAGCTTCGCATTCCTTTGTCTCGCAAGCATTTATTAGAAGGCATAGCATACCAGTTATAACCATGAAAAACCAAATGGTAGTAAACTCACCGGGGGGTGCTATACCAGCTTCTTACTATTGTCCCTTATCTAAGCTTCACTTAAGGGGGGTAGACTTTTCAGCTAACCCTGTTGTGATGAATTAATCTGGTATCGATTTAATTCTAGGATTAGATTGGATGGAAGCTTACCAAGATGTGATAAAGTGTAAAGAGAGGGTTGTGGATTTGACTACATCAGAAGGAGATAGGACCAGTGTTGATGTCAGAGTGCTAGTGCCTCCTACTGCTACTTTGAATCAGCTAGATGACAATGCAGATCCTCAGAATCAGGTGGTGGAGGAATTCCTGGATGTGTTCCCCGATGAATTGCCAGGTATGCCACCTGACCGCGACATTGAATTTATTATTAAGTTATTACCTGGCACTGCACCCATAGCTAAGCGTCCATATAGAATGGGGTTAATGAACTAGAAAAACTTAAGAAACAGTTAAAAGAATTAGAAGAGAAAGGTTTCATTCATCCTAGTGCGTCACCTTGGGGTTCTCCTGTGATTTTTATGGATAAGAAGGATGGAACTCGACGGATGTGTGTTGATTATCATTCTCTCAATGAGGTTACCATCAAGAACAAGTACCCATTGCCCAGGATTGATGATTTGTTTGATCAATTGAGAGGAGCCTGTGTGTTCTCCAAGATTGACCTGCGTTCTGGTTATCATCAGTTGAAGATTCAAAATTCAGATATGCCAAAGACGACATTCACTACCAGTTACGGGTTGTATGAGTATACAGTTATGTCCTTTGGGTTGACCAATGCACCTGCCTACTTTATGTACTTGATGAATAAGGTGTTTATGGAATACCTGGATAAGTTTGTGGTGGTTTTTATTGATGATATCTTGGTATTCTCAAAGAACACGGAAGAACATGCAGAACATTTGAGGTTAGTCTTGCAGAAGCTTAGAGAGCACAAACTTTATACTAAGAAGAGCAAGTGTGAATTCTGGTTGGAGAAAGTTTCTTTCCTTGGCCATGTTATTTCTAATGGTGGGATAGCAGTTGATCCAAGCAAGGTAAAAGATGTGTTGGATTGGAAGCCACCTACCGATGTCAGTGAGATTCGCAGTTTTCTTGGGTTGACTGGTTATTATAGGATATTCATTGAAGAATTCTCGAAGATTGCAAAGCCATTGATAACATTACTAGAGAAGAACGCCAAGTTTGTGTGGTCTGATAAGTGTCAAGCTAGTTTTGAAGAATTCAAGAAGAGGTTGACAACAGCTCCAGTGTTGGTATTGCCAGACCTAAGCAAGAAGTTCTCCATCTATTGTGATGCATCTCGTTTGGGATTGGGGTGTGTTCTTATGCAAGAAGGTAGAATTGTTACTTATGCTTCAAGGCAATTGAGGAAACATGAGCTTAATTATCCTACTCATGATCTAGAACTAGCAGCTATGGTTCATGCTCTGAAGATTTAGCGACACTATCTGATTGGGCACAAGACTGATATCTTCACTGACCACAAAAGCTTGAAGTACATCTTTACCCAGTCTAACTTGAGCATGAGACAACGCCGTTGGTTGGAACTGTTAAATGATTATGATTTTGATATGTATTACCACCCTGGCAAGGCAAATTTTGTGGCCAATGCACTTAGTAGAAAGAAGCATGCTAATGAACTTCAGACAACACCTGAATCTGATAAGTTGTGTGCAGAGTTTGCTCATTTGAATCTTACCCTTGTTAATAATGCTATGGAGATATAGTTGACACCTACCTTAGAGGAGGAGATTCGCAAGGGTCAGCTGGAAGATGAGGATCTAAAGTATATAGTGAAGAAGTTAGCAGAAGGGAAAGCACCTGGTTTTCACATTGATGAAGAGGGTACCTTGTGGTATGGAAATAGGATATGTGTTCCAGAGGTCAAAGCTCTTCGTCAGACAATTCTTCATGAGGCACATGAGTCAGCTTACTCTATCCACCCCGGAAGTACGAAGATTTACATGGATCTCAAGGAAAAGTATTGGTGGATTGGTCTGAAGAGGGATGTGATAGAGTACGTAGCTTTATGTGATACTTGTCAACGTGTGAAAGCTAAACATCAAAGACCAGCTGGATTATTGCAGCCAATGAAGATACCTGAATGAAAGTAGGAAGAGGTCGGTATGGACTTTATAACAGGTTTACCTCATACAAAGAGGGGCTATGATTCTATCTGGGTAATAATTGATCGACTGACTAAGGTAGCTCACTTTTTGCCGGTGAAGACCACCTATACTGGACCTCAGTTGGCTATACTATACATGGAAAGATAGAGGTACTCAATTCACATCTCATTTTTGGAAAGCAGTGCATAGTTCTTTGGGAACAAAGTTGAACTTTAGTACAGCATATCACCCACAGACTGATGGACAGACTGAGAGACTTGATCAAATTTTAGAGGACATGTTGAGAGCTTGTGCATTGCAGTATGGTACAAGTTGGGATAAGAATTTGTTTTCTTCTTTTCAGCCCAACCGGCCCGAGCAGCCAACCGGCGGCCTGCGCCTTTTCTCCCGCGCTCGGCCCGAGTCACTGCCACGCGGCCCGCTTCCTCTCCTCTGTGGCTGGCCGAGCAGCAGAGTCCACAGCCGCGCGCGTGTCGTCCTTCATGATGGGCCGACAGGCCGAAGCCCATCAAGTCGGTCGCGCGACCCCGTCCGCCTCCCCTGTTTTGCTCTAGCTGACAAGTGGCACTGCGCCACCTTCGTCCTCCTCCTACCGAGACACCGAGTCGGAAGCCCGAGTTCGACCCGCGCCGGACGTCCACACTCGGTCGCACCACCTTGCCCCCAGCTATTTAAGCCTTTAACCGCGTCCGCGACCCCTACTCGAAACCCTATCGGCCGTCGCCTTCGCCTCGCGCAGCAGCCGCCACGCGAAATCCTAGCCGTCATTGACGGGTTCCGCCGGAGCTCGAAATTGGCTGCCACCGACGGGTCATCTGCGTCATAAGCTAGCTGGGAAGCTTCGCCTCGACCTCCTGAGCACCTTGGTGCTGTTCGTCCGGCTCAATTTTGCTTAACCCGTGCCACCATCTTGTGCAGTTCACCGTCGTCCGCCACGCCGAGCTTCTCGCCGATCCCGACACCTCTCGGCCTCCATCTTCCTGCTAGGTGAGCGCGGCGTGAGCTCCTCTCTCGAGTGGTACAGGTCTTGTTGCTAACGGTGGCCGGAATCGGCCGATTCAATTTCTCCAGCGAGCTCGGCTCGTCTCCGGTCGCCTGCCGTCGGTTTCGAATCCTGGCCGTCGGTTTTCGATCGGATGGCCCAGATACAACCGTCCTTATGAGTATAGCCAGAAAGGATTGTGCCATGTTGGAAGAGGGGTTCCTACACTTAACGTTTTCCGCATCTCTGATTAGTTAGGAGAACCTATAGGAGGCTTTATATGTTTTGTAGTGGTTTGAAAGTTATAAATCCACTCGGTTGCAAAACATGACTCACAGTGAAAGTGTACACCTCTGATCAGAGTTTAAATCAATATATTATCCATGCCCACGGTCAGGGCGGCCTTGACACATTTACATTAAAGATAATGGTTCTCAAATTATTAAGGTATTCATCTTAATGTCATTATTGCTACATATTTGTTAATGTTATCTTGATCATGAGTATATGGAAATTTTTGCTACCTTGATGCTATGCTTCAATATGACTAACTTATAAAAGCTAAATGCAGTCAAACAGTGTCAGCTTTATTGAGCCTCATTAACCCATGTTATGCTTGTTGAGTACGGTTGTGTACTTACGCTTGCTTTATTTTCAATTTTAGAAAATTTCGGATGGGTAACAGATGAAGGTTAGAATAAAAGCTATCATGATGAGTACTACGATTGATGTTCACCAGTCGGTGTGTCCCTGTGTGAAGCTTTCGCACTAAAGTTATATTAAATATCTACTTGTTTATGCGCAAGACTCTGTAATAAATATTGGTTCGTTATGTAATAAACAGGGCAAATATACTCTTTATAATTTATCATCCTATATATATAACTATTTTTGAGGTACATATAAGGTTATTTATACATTCTATTTTATGCTTAGAAATAGAGTGTGACATAGCCTGACGACTCCATCCTCGACACATTCGAGGGCGTTGCGTTCACGTGGGCGTCCGTCGCGGGGGAAGGCCGGTCCGGGGCAGCGGCGGCGGAGTCGCTGGAGCTCAGCTTCGACACCGATCACACTCACACGGACATGGCGCTGGAGCGGTACGTCCCGTTCATCACGGGGACGGTGAAGGCGGCGCGACGCCAGGACCGGTCGCTCCTCATCTACATGAACGAGGGCTCGGGGTGGAGAGGAATAAACCACAACCACCCGGCCACGTTCGACACTCTCGCCATGGACCCGGAGCTCAAGCAGTCCCTGATCGCCGACCTCGACCGCTTCTTGAAGCGGAGGGACTACTACCGGCGGATCGGCAAGGCTTGGAAGCGCGGGTACTTGCTCTACGGCCGACCAGGTACCGGTAAGTCAAGCCTCGTCGCCGCCATGGCCAACTAACTCCGATTCAACCTCTACGACCTCGACCTGTCCGAGGTGCGCGGCGACACGACCCTGCAGCGGCTTGTTTGCAGGATGAGCAACAAGTCCATCCTCGTCATCGAGGACATTGACTGCTGCTTCAGCGCCGCGTCGCGGGAAGACGGCAAGAAAGATCAGGCCGGTGCTAAGAAAGATCAGGCTGGTGCCAAAAAAAATCAGGCCGGTGCTAAGAAAGATCAGGCTGGTGCCAAAAAAGATCAGGCCGGAGACGACGCCGGCGACGACGTCGAGTCCGATTATTCTGAGGACGATGACGATTATTCTGAAGACGATGAGGATTATTCTGACGATGAGGACATGGTAAGCTACGCTGCAGCGACATGAGATTACTATTTTTTATTCTTTATTACCGCAGTGTGCCTTGATAGTTTTCTGATCCAGCTAACATGGGCACTCGATCGGCTGCGCAGCCGCCGCCGGTCGCAGCTGCAGAAGATAACTCTGTCCGGCCTGCTCAACTTCATCGAGGAGCGCATCATCGTCTTCACCACCAACTACAAGGACCACCTCGACCCGGCGCTGCTGCGTCCCGGGCGCATGGACATGCACGTCTACATGGGCTACTGCGGCTGGGAGGCGTTCAAGACGCTGGCCCACAACTACTTCCTCATCGACGACCACCCGCTGTTCCCGGAGTTGCAGGAGCTGCTCTCGGCTGTGGAGGTGACACCGGCCGAGGTGTCCGAGATGCTGCTGCGGGGCGAGGACCAATATTTTAAACAGCGGACCAAGGTTTTTAGCGGCTGTCTCTTTCAAAGGCTAAGAAAGACTATAGCGGACTAAATAGCGGGTTAAGTTATTTAGCGGTTAAGCAAAATATATGTCGAATATGAGTAGATTCTACCTCTATATAAACGTAAAAGATGAATCATGTATTAAAAAATCAATTAAGAAGTGATAGTCTTATAACTACTATCATAAACACATGAGTTCAAAGTAAATTATCTTTGCATAACTAGTTTGATAACCATGTTTATCTTTTCCCGATGTTTAGCGAGCTAAATAGGTGCTATTTAGCGATTTAACGGACTAAATAAAGCTAATAGCGACAAATAGCGTTTATGGTTAAAAACAGCATAGCTTAGCCTTTAGTCTTTAAAAAACTATAGCGGGCTATGTATCGAACTATAGCGGGTTATTTAAAACGGAGGCGAGGACGCCGGCGCCGCGCTCCAGGGCCTGGCCAAGTTCCTCGGAGAGAAGAAGGAGCGACCTCGCTAGGGTCTTTCCCTGTTTCATTTACTGAATAAAACTACTACAGGTTCAGTGCTTTCACATTGGTTGCATTCGACAATGCGATCGCTTACAGCATTTCTCCCCCTCCCGACAGGCAGCACAGAGTTATCAGTAACATCGGTATAAAAAAAACCCTGGTGCGGCTAATGCCCCTTGTCACTTCAGTCTCAGATGGACATCTTCCGCAATGTGCAAATTTCTTGTGCAATACTTGTTGATTCACACCATCCTCCTTGTTGCACAATCAAGATCTTTGTCATCCTTGTTTATTCCTCAAAAGCATGTTCACGTCTCGCCGGCATGTTCCCCAAAAGCACAGTTTGCCCTTGTTTAGATGCTGAAAATTTTTCAACTTTGCTAGTGTAATATTTTCGATTGTATTTGATAATTATTGTTCAATTATAGACTAACTAGATTCAAAAGATTCGTCTCGTGATTTACACACTACTGCAAAAAAGAACTTCCGCAGCATTGTACTTTGCCCTCTGTAGCGGACACATATTTTGCCCGCTACAGTAAATCCTACGACTTACCGTGACGGATATTATTGGCCGCTGCGTTAAATCGATTTACCGCAGCAGACATTTTAAAATGCCACGTAAAATAGATATTTTCCGTGACATTTTAAAATGTCTGCTTCTCAATGCGGTAAAATACCACATAAAATACCACGGCGAGCATCCTAAAATGCCACAGCGAGCATCCTAAAATGCCAAACGCAACCATCGTAATTTCCGTGACGGGCTTTTCCGTGACGGACGAATTTACCACAGCGAGCATCCTAAAATGCCCGTCATGGAAAATGGCTTGGCCCAACCGGCCCAATACAAAGCCCAACGCCGCTCTAGCATAAATGTAACACTTAGGGTTTCTTTCGGTCTCTCAGTCCTCTCTCTCTAAAGCCTCCCCCCATGCCGCCTCCACTTCTCAATGCCCGACGCCGCGCAAACGCCGCCCGATATGTCCACCTCCACTTCCCCTCACTCCTCTCCTCCCTCTCTTCCACCCATGGCGGCTCCCAATCCTCTCCTTCTCCTACTCCCTCTCTCCACCTCACTTTCTCTCCCTCACGAGCTGATGAACAGAGGGCGCCGCCCCACCTAGTCCTCCCTTCACCGGCGCGGAGGCGACGGCGTTGGGCCGCGTCGGCGGCGGGGCGGCCAGCCGCGCTCGCGGAGGAGGCCGAGGCCGAGCTCGAGGAGGAGGCCACGGCAGGTCGCGCTTGCTTGCGGAGGCGGAGCCGGAGGCGTCGACGCGGCTCGCGCGGGCGCCCTCTACTCCGAGCAACCGGCTTCGAACCGCGTCCCTGAGCGGCGCGGCGCGGCGCGGCGGTTTCGGCCACCCTGGATCCTCGCGGTGCGGCGGCCGGTGGAGGGATCCGGCCACATAGATCCGCGCGGAGGGATCGGAGATCCGGTGGCGGTGCCTCCTCCCCCTTCCATCAACTACGCTGGCGTACCGGGAGAGCGCGGCCACCTCCCTCTGCATCGAGCTACATCGGCGTACGGCGCGCGTAGCTCCCACTTCCCGGCGGTGTTCGCCGGCGCACATCGACGGCGGTGGCGGCGTCGTGGTGAGCGGATCGACGGCGGCGGCGCCAGGCCCAGACCTTGGCCCATGCAGCCCAGATCCAGGGTCGTGCGGGCCTTTTTTTGTTATAGCTGATTTATTAACCGCTGCGGGCACAAAGCGCCCGCCACCGTTGTCGCCGACTTACGGTGACCTTGCGTTCGTCGCGGCAACGATTGTCCGCTGTGGTAAACCTAAACAACCCGTCACGCAAAAAAGTTGTGTAGTAGTGACAATCAAACTATGTAATTAGTTATTTTTTTTACCTACATTTAATGCTCTAAACATTAATGTGATGAAGAGAGAGTGAAAAAACTTAGAATTTGAAGCGTATATAAATAAGGCCTTTGTCTCGTTTGGTTATAGAGGCAAAATCTGAACCCAGGCTTAGATCTCATGTGTCAGCAATCACGTTCCACGTTATTTATGCCACACAACACTAAGATAGCAAACGGTGCGCACTTTCAGGTTCAGAACAGAACAAAAAACTTATATCATCAATTTCCCTTCTAATAATAGTAGATATAGCTAAAAAAGCAGAAATATTTATAATTTAGAAAAGTGAGAGTAACCAGTTTTCCATCCGTTGAAGAAGGCTACAAAATCTGGACCCGAAGGTGCTATGCCCCTATGCTGGCTATCTCAGCACCAGCGAGCAGAAGCAGCAGCGCCGGGCCGCCCGGACCCAGGCCATGTTTAGATACCATCCATGTAAAGTTAACAAAAAAACCATAAATACGACGATGTAATATTTTATTTATATTTAATAAAAATTATCTAAACTGGCTTAAAATGTTTGTCTCTCAAAATACAATAAAATTATATAATTAGTTTTTAATTTTATCTATATTTAATACTTCATGTATTTATCGATATTTTAATGTGATGAAATTTTTTTTAAAGTAAAAATTTGGTGTCAATTAGGGAATGTAAACCCCCCAGTGTTCGCTGCTGGCACCGCCCGGGTCAGTGTTGCTGGCCGCTGGCAAACCAACGGGCAATGGCAGCTCACAAGCGTGGGCAATGGCAGCACGCAAGCTCGCAAGCGTTCTGTTGCTCCGTGCCTGTCAGTCTGTCACCATGTGTTGGAACTCGGATCTGCACGGACGCGGGAGCATTGCAACAGCTGACACTGGGAGGCTGACACACGCCACCTCTACAGTGAAGCTTTTCTTTACGCTGGTGCTGGCACGCAGGATCCTCCTCCGTGCAAGAGCACACGAGCGCGGCCGCGCGGGTCGTCGTGGTCGTGGAGGCAGGTCGCAGCTATCAGCCTATCAGCGTGTGAAGTGGGCACGTACTGGGATGGATTGGCTGGCTGTTGCTGGCTGGTACTGGTATTGCTGTTTTGAATCAGCCAGCCAGCAGCTAACCACAGCCAACAAGTTTCAAACTATTTAAAATTGGCTGAATAGTAGCTGTATATTCTTTTTTTTAAAGATAGCAGTTGCAGGCTACGCTAATACTCTAACAGTTCGGCTCGAGCTGGTCTACCGAACGACTGGCCTGTTTTCAGCCCAGCACATCCAGCCAGCCTACCGCAGACCGATAGAAGTCAACTTTAGCGGCTGACATTTTGAAAATTCTAATTCCACAATCGGTGGCATTGCCACTACAAATTTCAAACCAAACGAGCACACTAGATAAAATATAAATCTGAAATTGATTCTATAGATGTAATTTTACCATGTCTATTTTCACCATCCAAAAACAATTGCATATCTCGCTTGAAGAAATTATTTTTAGAAACCAAACATTAAAAATTAATATTTTTTCCTGTAACAACTATCATTGGATTTAGAGTGAATATATGTCATATATTATGATATTATTAAAATATTGAATCTAGTAAAATAATATTTTTTTTTGACGGCCTTGGTTGGGTTTCTTTTTGTACGGGAAAACGGGGGGGTGGGGAACCGACTCGAGCGGCATTAAAGCCAGACACCTCGCCTAGGAATCTGCCTACCTGCCCTACTTCAATTCATCGGGATGGATCCCTCGGCGTCCAAACCTTCGTCGGCTCCAGTAGAGGCGGCGAGGGCCGTCACGTCCAAACCATCATCAGCGTCGATGGAGGCGGCCACGGCCGTGACGCCGTCGTTCGCGAAGGCTGTGGACGCGTACAAGAGGGCTGCGGGCACGGCAGCCTCGGCTGCTGGCGCGCGGCATGGCGCGGGAGCTCTTGCCCTACGATCTCCGTGCGGCAGCGCGCTGGGCCGCGTCCCTAATCCGCGCCCGCCTCGAGCCCGTACCCGCGGAGCGCCGCACCTTCGTCATCAGGCGCTTCTCGTACTCAGGGGACGGCAGCGGCGGGCTCTACGACGAGGTACGCGAGTACCTCGCCACCCGGATCGACCCGCACGCCATGCGCCGCCTCTGTCTCCGCGGCGGCGGAGGCAAGAAGGCCCTCTCCATGGAGGACGGTGACTCCATGACAGACGCCTTCGAGGGCGTCGAGTTCAGATGGGCCTCCGTTGCCGGGCAGAGCAGCAAGAGCAACAAGCACGGGAACGGGCACGGGAACGCGGCGACGCAGTCGCTGGAGCTCAGCTTCGACGCGGAGCACACGGACATGGCGCTGGAGCGGTACGTCCCGTTCATCACGGCGACGGTTGCGGAGGCGCGGCGGATGGACCGGGCGCTCCAGATCTTCATGAACGAGGGCGCGTCGTGGCACGGCGTCACCCACCACCACCCGTCCACGTTCGACACGCTCGCCATGGACCCGGCGCTCAAGCAGTCCGTCATCGACGACCTCGACAGGTTCCTGAAGCGCAGGGATTACTACCGCCGCATCGGCAAGGCCTGGAAGCGCGGGTACCTGCTGTACGGCCCGCCCGGCACCGGCAAGTCCAGCCTCGTCGCCGCCGTGGCCAACTACCTCCGGTTCAACCTCTACGACCTCGACCTGTCGCAGGTGCGCTACAACATTGCACTGCAGAGGCTGCTCAGCGGCAATGCCCAACAAGTCCATCCTAGTCATCGAGGACATTGACTGCTGCTTCAGTACCAAGTCAAGGAAGGAGGAAGATGACTTGTCTGGTGATCAGAGTCACATTCGATCATCAACTTCAACTCGCTCGGAGGTAAGCTGCATAGGATCAAGGAATCATGATTATTGTAGATTTTTTTTTTGAATAAAAGAAACTGAATTGCTAATTAACACGGGAAACCGATCGGCTGTGCAGCCCGGCATAACTCTGTCCGGTCTGCTCAACTTCATCGACGGGCTGTGGTCGAACAGTGGCGAGGAGCGCATCATCATCTTCACCACCAACTACAAGGATCGCCTGGACCCGGCGCTGCTGCGCCCCGGGCGGATGGACATGCACATCTACATGGGCTACTGCTGCTGGGAGGCCTTCAAGACGCTGGCCCGGAACTACTTCCTCGTGGACGACCACCCGATGTTCCCGGAGATACAGCAGCTGCTTTCAGGCGTCGAGGTGACACCGGCTGAGGTATCAAAGATGCTGCTAAGGAGCGAGGATGTCGACGTCGCTCTCCGGGTGCTTGCAGAGTTCCTCGGAGAGAAGAAGCAGGCAATGTGTGAGGGGGGATCAGTGCAGTCACATCAAGAGGCAGCGGCAGGTAATTTGTGACAGAACGGTGATGCCTGCATTAGTGAAAAAGTATTGTTCTCTGCAGTAGAAATAATTATTGTTCTGATAGTTCTCTGGTACTTCAAAATTAAGAATTGCTTTTGGGCCAATCAGTCTAGAAAATTAAATTCTCTGATGCTACTTTCATTGGTCTATCTGATACCTGATGAAAGGTATAGAATTTATGCACTTCCATGTAGGTTACTGGCAAATGAGCTTGATGTAATGCCTTTTTCAGTGGTAATATAAAGATGTCTCAATTGGGGTTAACGGCAAATGAGCTTGATATAACACCTTCTTCAGTGGTCATGTAAGATGGCTCAATTGGGATTAAGGCCCTGTTTGGATACCCCTCTGGTTACAATAATCAGATTATGTAATCAAATTTTGATCCATACAGTATTGATAATATGATGGACTATTGTAATCAAAACTCTTGATTATCATAATCCTATAATCCAGGTGAGAATAGGTTATAGAGGATTATGAGTTCTGAAAGTCAACTTGCCCCCCAACTGATTGTCCAACTTGCACCAAACTATAAATGATTAGATAGGAATTTCTCACTTAACCAATCCATAATCGATCACTATCATTTATTGACCCCAAACACACATTATCATAATTAGATTGGAATTTCTCACTTTAACCAATCCATAATCGATCACTATGATTCATTGACCCCAAACACTCACATTATCATAATCCGTAATCCTGTGATTTAACTTTTAAGTAGTACGGGGTAGTTCAATAGTTGATGATTATTACAGTCATCTGTAAGATGTAATAGGACCTCTGTTGGTGAGTAACTCAAGCATAGTGACAATTCTGTTGTGATCTTTGCTCTCCACTATAGTCCAATTTGTTTCTGTCATATGTCTAAACATGGCTTGTCTCTGATTTCTATTCCCTTTTATATCAGATATCAGATGCTATTTTGGTACTTCTCCAATCCAAACTTCAAACAGAGGCATTTTGTGATAAATTCTAAAATTATTATCTTGACTACTTAGATAGTTTTATTATCCTAATGACTGTGGAGGTTACTGGCAAATGAGCTTTGATATAATACCTTTTTCAGTGGCCATGGAATATTTCTAAATTGGGATTGACCGATTGAGGGTCTGATGATTTCACTTTTTGTTTGCTAATATTGGGTATTCTCTATAGTTGACTGATGATGGCTCCAATTAGCTTTTTGGTAATATTTTGGATATTTTCTTTAGTTGATTGATGATGGCTGCAATTATCTGTGAGTGTCCGAATGGGATTGATTGATATAATAAGACCTGTGTTGGCGAGTGACTCTAGCATTGCTTTGAATTTAGAGTGACAGCTCCGTTGTGATCTTGCTCTCCAACATGACGCCGCTATATGTCTGAACTTGTCATGCGGTATTAGATTTCCACTCCCTTTGTATATCAGATGCTATTTTGGTACTCCAAACAAATCTGTTCTTTATTTGCATCGCCCAGGCCAAAGTCCACTTACGGTATAGTTCAAACTTCAAACAGAGACCTGGTTTGCCCACTAGAGTTCAGAACTGGCAGGATCTTAGTTGGGTTTGGGTCCAATCTATTAAAACATGGAATGGCTGGCTTGTGGTAGTGCTACAACCAATGGACCACTCGATTATGGATTTATGGTTGAAAATGTCAGGGGCACACATTTTGTGTCTCCCACACACCATTCACTATCTCTATAGCAGGGGCATATCCGCGTATGTGTTAGCCTCCCTCTGCTAATTTAGTGACGAACTTGTGCTACTTTCAGCTCTGAATTTTGATCTGTAGTACTGTACAGTACACGAGGTGTTCGGGGGTCAACTGTCCTAACTTTCCTGTTGTCATCTCTTCCAAGGATGAGATCATGATGGTTGCGTTTGTACATTGAAGGATGCATAAATGAGACAACTGAACAAATTAGGACTGAATTAGGCATGGACTAGCGTTGCAGGGACTTCCGATTCAGAAACAGATAAACAGACGAGCAACAAAAACGTGCAGCAGCAACCGGCAAGTAGGATAACACTACTAGAAAATGGATAGGACGACAGGGCTTGAAAAGGCCTAATTGTTCCAATGGCCTGGTTTTCTGGTGATCTATTTCAAGCTACACAGCTTTCTCTGCTTCGTCTTTCTTGTCCTCTGCCGCGTCCTTCTTGTCCTCTGTTTTGATCGTCCTCCGTCTCTTCTCCCAGAGGAACTCTGCAAGAATCCGGAGAGCCACGTCAACGTCCTCGCTGCGCAGCAGCATCTCGGAGACCTCGGCCGGCGTCACCTCCACGGCCGAGAGAAGGTCGTGTATCTCCGGGAACATCTTGTGATCGTCGACGAGGAAGTAGTTTCTGGCCAGAGTTTTGAATGCCTCCCAGCCGCAGTAGCCCATGTAGACGTGCATGTCCATGCGGCCCGGCCGCAGCAGCGCCGGGTCCAGGCGGTCCTTGTAGTTGGTGGTGAAGACGATGATGCGCTCCTCGCCGCACGTGGACCACAGACCGTCGATGAAGTTGAGCAACCCGGACAGAGTGATGCCCTTGGGCTTCGTGGGAGCGGCTTCCGGCTGGGGCCAGTTGTCGTCCGACGAATCCGATGTGTAGTCGGGGTCGTAAACCGGCTCCGGCGCCTTGACGGCTTTCCTCGACGCGGCGGCGTCGTCGAAGCAGCAGTCGATGTCCTCGATGACGAGCATCGACTTGTTGGGCATGTGGATGAGCAGATTCTGCAGCGCCGAGTTGAGGCGCACCTCGGAGAGGTCGAGGTCGTAGAGGTTGAAGCGGAGGTAGTTGGCCATGGCGGCGACGAGGCTGGACTTGCCGGTGCCCGGCGGGCCGTAGAGGAGGTACCCGCGCTTCCACGCCTTGCCGATGCGGCGGTAGTAGTCCCTGCGCTTGAGGAACCTGTCGAGGTCGTCGACGACGGCCTGCTTGAGCGCCGGGTCCATGGCGAGCGTGTCGAACGTGGCCGGGTGGTGGTGGTTGATGCCGTGCCACGATCGGCCCTCGTTCATGAAGATCCTCAGCGCGCGGTCTCGCAGCTGCAGCTGCTCCGCCGTGGACATGATGAACGGAACGTACCGCTCCAGCGCCGTCTCGGTGTGCTCGGCGTCGAAGCTGAGCTCCAGGGACTCGCGCGGGTTGCCGCCGCCGCCGCCCTTGCCCTTCTTCTTGTCGTCGCCGCAGGTCTCGACGCACGCCCAGGTGAACTCGACGCCGTCGAAGACGTCGACGGTGGATCCCCCGGGCTCCATGCACAGCAGCGTGCTCCACCGGCCGCTGCCGTCGGGCTCCTTGGTACGGGAGCGCGCGAGGCAGAGGCGGCGCATGGCGCGCGGGTCGATCCGGGTGGCCAGGTACGCGCGCGCCGCGTCGAAGAGGTGGTTCTCGCTGTAGCCCGCGTCGAACTGGCGGCGGATGACGACGGTGTGGCGCTCCTTGTCGCCGCGGCCGAACCGGGCGCGCGCGGCCGCCGCGCACCACCGCGCAGCGGCGCGCAGCTCCTCGGGCACCAGCTCCCGCGCCATGCTCCGCGCCATCACAGCGTACGCCGCGGCCGAGGCCGCCGTGGCCAGCGCCGTCTTGTACGCGTCCAGCGCCCTCCCGGCGCCGCCCTGCGACGGGGACAGCGACGCCACGGCGGCGGCCGGCGAGGTCAGAGGCAGGTGATCCATGGCTAAGTCGGTGTGGTACGTGCGGTGCGCTTCTGCTCTGTAGTGCAGTGGCGGCCCGACAGGGGCAGTGTGCGCTACTGACGAGATTCGTGTGTGCCCTCTCAGTCTCTGACAGGTGGCTGTTCTTGTAGGCTTTGTAGGGCATAAAAGGTGAGGTCCGATGCACTGCATGTTCATGCGAGCTTCCAGGAAAGCACCGGCCGGAGAGTGATATGATTTGTACTAACGTTGCCTTTATTGACTCCAGGTCTCCTCCAGTCCTTCCTTCGGAAGGAAGAGCAGGAGTAACAAAGAACGCGACTTTAACGAACAACACGACCACAGCTCGCGGTGCCTTCTCGAGCGTTCGAGAGTGAACAGTATAGAGGAGATTTTACGTTAGCCCTTGTTTAGATTCTTAAATTCATCATCAAATTCTACTGTACAGAATTCCTATTCTCTATCATATTAAAATACTGGCAAATACATATAGTATTAAATATAGATAAAATCAAAAACTAATTACACAGTTTTATTGTATTTTACGAGACGAACATTTTAAGTCTATTTAATTAATGTTTAGACAATTATTATCAAATAAAAATAAAAAGTTACGGTACTAAACAGTGCTGACACAGTGATTTTGTCGACACCGATTTGGGTAAACAGTGCTGACACAGTGATTTTGTCGACACCGATTTGGGTAAGTAAACAAGGCCTTATCTTCAGAGTACCTTCTTCCTCCCGTGCACGTGCTCCCGTGGGATTGAATGTGACTTCAGGGCTGTTACGCACGTCACGGTGTTATTCTTTCGTCTTGTTCTTCAATTCAAGATATATTTTTTATATGCCGATCAGGACCGGGAGCTGTTTCTCCTCTTGAGGTGTTGGTGTGCACCACATCACGCTGGCGGGGCCTGCTTTACGTCATCGGCCTGCCTTAACTGCTAAGCTCTCTCTGTCAATCAAATCAACAGGGTTAAACATATAAGCTCTCTCTTTTGAACAAAAAAGCGTCATGATGAAAAGTTATAGTGATAAGATTGTCTGTGTTTACGACAAAAAGTTACGGGCGTGATTTGTTCATAAAATTTTTGTTATAAGAAATGTATTGAAAATGCTCGCAAAAAATGTACTTAAAAAAGTTACGATAAAAAAATTATGTAATAAGTCCGGTTCTGAAAAATGTGGTTATAAGTGTATAAAACATTGTAGCTTTTCAAATAGAATTAAAATTTATAGAAATGAATCTTTAAAAGAAATCACATAAATTGGTGCACCTGTACCCTTTATTTGTTTCTTTAGCACTCGGTCGTTCCTTTTGCTGGTTTTTCCCCTTCAATGAACGATCGGTAAAATGAAACTGGGCAGCCTGTAGTGAAGGGCCGGCCCGTATACTACACCCCAACCAGAAAATAACCGCAGTTGTGGCAAACCGGAACTGTAAAACAGTACAAATATATGCGCAGAAGATATGTTATCTACTGTTGAGATAAAATACAATTCAAAAGCATCCGTTTTACATGCAGTGGCAAAATCATTTTGCAATTTTAGATTTCAGAATTACCATCTGGACATGTTTCATCTGGTCAGTCCTGGTCAAAAAAAAAACAACGAGGAAGTAAACCGAATGGCAATGCCAAGCGGATGAAACAAGTTCACCTCTTGATGCTGCTGTCATGTAAAATGTGTTTACAGGATATCATTTTTACATCCGCAGGCAACTACGTACTATAGTAGAGTAGACTAGTAGTACATGTAGGATCCTGATGAACTTCTCAAACCGAAGCACTAAATGTATTATGTGATTTTATTTGTGAAATAGCTACATGATTTAGCATTGACTATCTTATGTACGGTGTAAAAATTCTAGAGAGAACAACTGTTATAAATAAAATAACTACATTGAACCATTTTGTGAAACTATACACTCGTGTGATTGCCATAAAAGGTAGAATATGACTCTTAACTTTACATAAGGTAATAATAGCTTAACATTAACTACATTTTATATATTAGGTGAGTAATGTACTCCCTTCATCCTAAAATAAAAGATAGTTTTAGGATTAAGTCAAAAAACCCACCAAAATAGCTACATGATTTACATTTTGTAGATATATTACGCACTGTATTTTCACACTCCTATATCTCATGGGCCTGCGCTTCAGCCTTTTCAGCTGTTCGGCCTGCAGTTGTACAGCCCAGCTGCTAGCGCTGCGGCCCAAGCATCTGCAGCAGCCCAGCGCAGCCCATCGGCTGTGTTTTTTTTATTTTTAATTTTTTTAAAAAAAAATTTACAAAAATAATCGGCCGTTTCAAAAAATGACAGAACTAGTCGCCTACAGTGGGCGTTTTTTAAAAAACGCCGACTGTCTGGGCGTTTTTCGTGACGTGGCAAACGGCCGGCCGGCGCCGGTGCCAGCGTTTGCGGGCGGCCCCCATGCGGCCAAAAAACGCCCACTGTGTGGGCGTTTTTTGGCGACCAGGGGGCCGCCTGCAAAAGAGCGCGGCCGGCCGCGCCTGTTTTGCGGGCGGGCCCCGTAGCAGTAAGGCGTTTTTTGGCCACCTGGGGGCCGCCTGCAAAACAGGTGAGGCCGGCCGTGCACTTTTGCAGGCGGCCCCCTGGCCGCCAAAAAA